>JARFXV010001019.1:117500-842316 GCA_031761425.1 Cosmopolites sordidus | reverse complement strand
ACTCTTTGATTACTGCATCCAGTGTTAATATAAATAATGTTGTTAATAGCCCATCTCCTTGTCTCACTTCTATATTGATCTCAAAATCCTCTCTTTCTTCTTTCGCTGTTATAACTACTGCTTGTGAATTTTTTCATTGTCATTTCTGTTAGTTTTGTCAGCTTGCCTGGTATTTTCATGTCCGTCATAGATTTCATTACTTGTCCCCGTTTCAGACTTTCGAAACCTTGTTTGAAATCAATATACACAATTTGTAATTCCATTGCATATTCCTGAGATTTTTCGATTATTTGCTTTACTATTTGTACCGCGTCTATGGTAGATCTGCCTCTCCTAAAGCTATAATGACAGTCTCCAATTTTTTCTTCTGTATACCTCATCAATCTGTTATTTATTATCATGGTCAGTATCTTATATACAACACTAGTAATCACAATCTTTTGGATCGCCCTTCTTTTAAATTGGCATTATTATCCCTTTTTTCCACTCATTACACTTTTTCTTTCTTCCATATCAGCTTAAATATCCCTTCTAAGGCTTCTCCTCCATATCTTATCATGTCATTGACTATATTATCCAATCCACCTGCTTTATTTAATTTAAGTTGAATTATTCCATCATTAAATTCTTCTATGGGTATATCCAGTTCTTCTTCTTCCATATCGCCTTCCAGGTTTCCATCCGTTTCTCTTTCCGTCATCGTTCTGTTATCAGTTAATATTTTTCTAAAATGATTCGCCCATTCGGTGCTACTTATGTTTGTTGTGTTTCCTTTCGCATTTTGTCTTTTGATATATCTGTATAATTGTATGGTATTTTTAATATATCTTTCTATCATCTCCATCATTTTCTCTATCCATCTAGTGTTCTTAGTTTTTACTAGTTTAGTGCTGTTTTTTTTTGTAATTTCCTGATATGCCCTGTAGTCTACATCACTCCCTGTTCTTAACCACTTCAATCTATCAGCCCTCTTCCTCTGCATTATTTCTCTGCATTCTTTGTCAAACCATCCCTTCCTTCCTTCTATGGATTTTTTCCCCATTATCTTATCTGCAGCGTACTCAATACATCTTTTTATATTACTCCATTCTACCTCTATGTTTTCGTTTTCTGAACTGTCTGCTAGTTGTTTTCTGACTTCTTCTTCGTATAGTGACTCTTTACCTGTTATCATCTCAATGTTCCATATCCTTCTGTTTGTTTGTAAATTTAATCCACCTACCATTCTTTACCTATGCTTCGCTATTAGTAGAATGTGGTCAGTACCTACGTCTGCTCCTCGGAACGATCTTACATCTTGTATCATTTTTTGTCTCCTTTTGTCTAGGAGGATGTGGTCTATCTGGTATCCTGTCATTCTGCCCGGGATTAACCATGTTACTTTATGCTGCGTTTGGTGTTGGTATTTTGTGCTAACTATGTATATATGTGTGCTAAGTATGTATATTTCCATTTCTGTTGCAAAATTTCCCAGTCTCGTTCCATTGTTGTTTGTGTCGTGATGCAAAGTTTCTCTTCCACCCACTTCTCCCCAGTATTCTTCCTTTCACATCTTTGCATTGAAGTGTCTCATAAGGATGATTGTGTCAGGTTTTGATGTTTTTTCCCAAGTCTTACTTATTTTATCGTAGAACCCATCCTTCTCTTCTTCATTTACTATCTCTGTTGATGCGTAGGCGTTTACGATTGTAATGTTGGCTATATCACATTTATACTCTTAAATTCCATTAAATCCTTTCTCGAGTGTTTGCTTATCAAAAAGGCCGTTCCATTCTGTCCCTGCTTATCTTTCCCTCCATACAATATTGTATATTCTTCCCTGCTAATTCTTCCTTCTCCTTTCCATCTTACTTCTTGCATAGCCAATACTTCTAGTATATATTCAAGCATTTTTCTGGCGACTTCCTCTATCCTTCCTACAGCTAACAATGTTTTTACATTCCAGGTCTCTATTCGTATTACCGCACGTTCCCTCTTCCTCTTTCTATTTGCCATTTAATTCGTTTTCTTTTTCATTACCCCATCGTCGTCATCTTTGTTTGTGCTTCCAGCTTCCCTTAACAGTTTTTTCGCTCAGTTCTCGTGATTTTTCTTCGTTCTTCATTGAGGGCTCACTCTCCGATGACCTTTCGTTAGCTACGCGTTTATTATTTTCCTTTTCTATATTTCCTGGACTTTCGAGATCTTCTGTTTGTCCGCTCACAATCATCTTGTTGTATCTAAGATAGGCTGTATATCCTTGCTGTTTTGCTTGTTTTAAGTGGGGTATCAAAATCATCACTAATACAGATGTCTTTCCTTTTCAGTTCTTTGATCCTTTCAAGTATTTCCATTTTCTTGTCCCATGTTTGTAGCATCACAAGAACTGGTATTTTTTTATTTGGTTTGTAGGCTCCCAATTTCGTGATTTCCTTTATATCTACCGCTGGATTAATTTCTACTGCCATTTCCCTCAGCAATTCCTGCACCTTCTATTTTACTTGCCCCTGTTCTTCCCTATCTGTATCAGTCAATCCCTGCATTATAATGTTATTTCTTCTTATTTCTCTCTCAACCTTTTCCAATCTCTCTTTTTGGTCTTTAACTGTCTACTTTAATTTTTTGTTTTCTTGTTTCAGCTCATTTGTTGTATCAGTACTCTTATCTAGTTTCTCTTCAACCGCTGTTAATTGTCTGCTTATTTGCGCAAACTTTATTTTTATTTCCTTCATATTTTCATTTTCCGATCCCATTCTATTATATTAGTCTTATTCTTTCCGTCTGCTACGTAATTTTTAAAACTCAGTTTTCACTCGTGTGGCGTGGTACCCTAACCAACTTTACTTGATGAAAATCCATTTTAAATTACATACTACTACCATTTTGTTTTAGAGTAATAGAGAGAAATGTCTGATTTGTATTTAGTTTTAATTAGTTAATTCCACTATTTGGGAAAATGACAAAGGTAAAATTTTATTAATTATACCCGTTAGACTATTGGGAATGTTAAGGGACATAACTAAGGATTTCGATATAATATGTAGTTTTTTATAGGTGTATTTTAGGTATTCTTTACATTCTCTAGGGCTTTATTTATAAGCTAATATTTATTCTTTATTTACTCTTTCATACTCTGTCTCTAAATGACCTCCAATGCTGATGCTACTTGAATTTAAAAATTATTTTTCTTTCCACTTCCATAATTATTTTGGCAGTTTTCCGAGAGCTGTAATCGTAAACTCTGTCATCGTAATCTTTGCTGATTAAATTTCTCTTCAACAGTAAACATCTCGTTATCTGTGATAAGGATTTGCCTGTGCCTCTATTCGCCCGCCACTTAACTAGCGCCTTCGCTGTCGTGGTCCTTATGTTACTTAGACTGATGCTATGCCCTGAACCCTGCACCATGTTTAATGATTACCGTGCGACATGGTCCATGGCGGTATTTTCATCTCTCGGGCCATGACAAAGTGTAGTACAGTGTAGCGAAACGCGTTATGTTTTAGATAAAAATATAAGTGGGAATTAAACAACTTCGTTTTATTTATAGAATTTAGTATGATTTTCCCTCAAGAAAATGCCAATGCCGCAACCATCCTCTGTTATTACTGAGGACTGATTTTTTTCTGAGAACTTCGCACAACCCTTGTATATATTAATTTTAAGTTTACGGAATAATATTGTATTTTTTTTACCTATAATTTAGTTAATTTTTTAGAATATTGCCTCATTCTCCCACCAAAACGCCTTAACAAGCAGTAAATTAAGCAGTCCGTATGGTCCAGAAACTAGTTCATCCGAAAAAGCACTTGAATTAGTTAAAGAGGTCCAGTGGGCAAATAAATCCTGTGGTATCTGTTTGGAGGTAATTCTGGAAAAAAGTGACGTTTGGGAACAGTTTTTTGGAATTTTACCAAATTGAAATAATTGCTGTTGTTTCACGTGTATAAAGAAATGGGTGCACAACAAAGATTTTGATTTTAATAATCCAAGGGGTGTCCAGAATGTAGAGTGCCTTCGGGTATGTATTTGCTTCATTTTGTGTTATCGAATATATAACAAAATGTTGCCATTTTTGTTTGTTCTTGTTTTTAAACAGTTTTAATGATTCCTTTTATTAGGACCGTTGCTGTGAAAATTTTAAATTCAAGAAGATTTTTCACAAAACTTTATTTTTAAACATGCCTCATAATGTTAACATAGCGAAACGTTTCTCGAAGTGCTTGGTGTGTTATGGGAAATCTTGAAATACATTTTGACTTCTTATTCGATAAAGTAGTTTAGAAGATATGTTGCAGACCAGTTTGAAGTCAAAATTAAAATGAGAAAATTACTCTTAATATTGAATTTATATATAATCCGTATCATTTAGTACACATTATCTGTCTCTATTTCCACAATTATAGAAACTAATTTTCTTCATTATTCATATCTTTACTTGCCCTTCTCGTGGAAATACTACTACGTCCTAAGTGGTTGTTATCAGTGACCAAGTGAAACGTACACTCAGCGGCGTAACTATACCATCTGAGGCCCTTGGCAAATTTATTGGATAGGTCCCTCCCAGTAAACACCGTCACATTGTAATTTAATTTTAATAAATCACTTAAGTAGTTACCCAACAGTATTGCGTTACCCAACATATTTTGTGCATTTTAGTTAAATATCTAACACATTTTATTGTCAAAAGCATAGGTATTCCATGATTTTAATGAAACAACAATTTAATATTAACAAGATATTTAATGATAATTTTTTTCTCCGAGCTTTCTGTTCCGCAAAAGTATCAATAACATCATCAAATTTTAAAGATCAGGCTATAGAATTTTCAGACAGAATAGCCAAGTTACGTAGCTTGTCTTGTCCCATAGAGCTTCTTAAATAGGTTTTTATTAATTTTAGTTTCGAAAATGATCTTTCAGCACTACCTGTAGTCACAGAAATTGTAACAAACAACATTAATGCAGCACGTACTTCAGGAAAGCTGCTCGGCATAAAACGATTCTTTAATATTAATAAATCAGCAAGTTCTCTAATACACTAAGACCTTTCTATTTCGTCTCTGAAGGTGGACCGAAAAATGAGAATATCCCTGTCAAATCATTCAGATATGTCTTTTTTATATATATCAAAAAATTATAAAGTTTTTTTAATAGTTCAATGTCATTCAAATTTTGTAAAGTGGCAGGTTGCAAAACACTGAAATTGAAAAAATAGGAAACGCAATTTCAGTTGATTAATAATGATGTCCAATACTCGATAAAATATGTTCATTTTGAACACACTTTCTGGATCTTGGAGACTCTCATCTTCGCAAAGTTCGTCAAAATGGCGTTTCACCTTCCTCTGACGAGTTTTAGAAAATTCAGGGTTAATGGACCATTTTTCGGCTACACTATTTGCTTACCTTTTTAAGTCTACAAATTCATCTCTATACCTTTCCAATTCTTCCAGACAAATTTTCAAACATTTTAAGGCATTTGAAAGATCGGTGGTTTTAGACTGAAGTGCTTTAGAGGCTGCATCGATAGTTCGTAGCATTTTGCATTCGAAAACCAATAACAAAACAAAATTGTAGTTCTCGATCTTCTTCTTGAGTGAAATAGCTTCATTTCTTTCATCTGATTTGCAATTTAACATAATTGTTTTCGTTAGCGCTTTTTGGACTTCAACGAACCGAACTTTTAAAGCAAAAATAGCATCATAATCTAGTAGGGTTCAATGTTTTTAATTTTATCGAAGTTGAAGACTCCCTTTCTTTATTGGATATAAAACTTGATAAGATATTCCAACATTTGATACTATGCCTAAAAAAATTATAAATTTGTTGAATTGTTTCAAAAAAATGTTGCATATCAATAACCTCTCTTACTGCATCATTAAGTACCAGATTTAAGTTATGATCAGCACAGTAAACATATACCGCATTTGGCTCGATATCTTTTATGAGTTTTTGAACTCCACCATAAGTGCCTTTCATTGTGTTAGCACCATCATAGCCTTGTCCTTGACACTTATTTAGATGTTTATTTTTGTCATTTGTGGATTTAATAATTTGGTTGGACATTGCCAAGGCAGTTTGGTCCTTAACTTCATGAAATCCTAAAAATGACTCTTTAATAACGAGCGCCTTTGGGATTCCATTTTCGCCTTTCTCGATCATACAATAACGGTAAAGTTCACACATTTGATCTGTTTTTGAAATATTTTGAGTCGTATCGAATATGATTGAGTAAAATGGTGCGGCATTTATTTCATTTATGAGTGCATTTTCTATTTTTAAAACCCGAACAGAAATGAGCTCATGTTGTATTTTTGGACGTAAGTATTTTATTTGGCCTTTGGTTTGCTTAACAATTCTTGCAACATCGGATCGTATTTTGCTAATAACTCAACAAAACTCAAAATGTTTCCTCGGGAACTTGGATCATTGTTATCTGCCTTTTTTCTGTGGCCACTAAAGGCTAAATTACACGTTGAAAGTGTCAGAGTAACATCAAGGAGTCTTGGCGCCAAAAAAATGTTTCGTTCTTAATCATGGACTCTTGCGCTTCATCTAGTGTTCCATGTAACCGCCATTGTTGATACGTAAGTTGTTTCCAGTCGCCATAACCTTCAAGCCAAACATTTTGTATTTTTTTTAGATGTCCGATTTGCGACTAACTAACATGGTTCACAATACGCCTTCTGAAGTATTAAGGAATAGAATAGCCATGTACGTTCAAGTGTCACACCAGACTTGGAAACAGTATAGTAATGTTTTTGTAGGAAAGATCTATTGTCGCTGGGTTTTAAGAAAGGACTCTTAGGTTTACAATGTCCATTTTCGATCACGAACAATTTCACATGATCATTTAGTTCTTTAAAATTACGTTTATCAGTAATATGTGGTGCAATATTGTTCACACTAAAATATGATTTACATTGATTTTTGCTTTTACCTTGTTGTGGTTGTTCTGGATCTAGATATACCCTGGTGTCGGGTGCTATTTTTACTTACGTCCAGTTCTACACTTTTGGAGCACTCTTCACTCGCCTTTTTATCAATAAAGTCATCATTCTTAAAGTACTGACTAATTTTAGGTAACTTTTCATTGTTTTCTTTAGACTCCCTCTTTCTCTTCCATTTTTCGCTCCTACTTAGATATTTTATAGAACTAGACATGTTGATTTCTAACTTTCACAATTAACTTTACTTTGCCTCTATTTGCAGATTCAATAAAACAGAAACTACGAAAAATCAAAGACACAAATGACTAATTGTCATAACAATCAAACGATGAATGCGTAGTGGAGCCCTCCGTACTTAAAAAATAGAAATCCGGGATTCCTCTAACATCGTGCGTCGCTAGCTCGCCAGCGCCACGGAAAAAGTACTTTCTCGGTTAACAAAATGCGGGGATTCCCCGAGCATCACTACTTCGCGCGCGCCGCAACCAAAGTACCGCGACAAAAAAATGGAACAACCATTGATGCGTTCTCAAATTGATCGACATTCTTTTCTTATGAATGCGTTTAAATCTTAATAATTTATTTGAATTTGTATATGGTCTTTAGTTGTGTCTAACTTTAATTGATTTTGAGAACTTATATAAAATTTATAATTTTTACTAAATTTTATTAAAAATGTTACGTTACTTCTTAGCTCGGGGCCTCTCGAACCGGAGGCCCTCGTCGGGTCGGGGGCCCGTGATATTTTGTCAGTCCTGTCGCCTTATAGTTACGCCACTGCGTACACTGGTGTTTGATTATCTGTAGACGGTTTAGAAATTTTATCACATAAACGATAACATACGATAACCAGTGTCCTACTAGGGAGTAGCAAAGCGTACTTAGTTATTCACCGATGAAAATGTGTGTCCGGAAGTTATTCCTCAAAATATAAGTCCTCAATACAAACAGCACTAATGGAATTTGTGGCAATACTATTCTTTTAAAACTCACACTTTGTTATCCATTCTTACAGGATTACCTTTTTTTAAACTTAATAATAAGCACACCAAATGCCAATATGTTTAACTAGAATGTAGGTTATGTTCTATTGAGTTCAATTATTGTTAGTAGATGGTTAGCAATGTTTTTAAAATTTGAAAAAAAAGACATTACTTATGGGTAGACCTAATAATTACAGCTAATTATTTTTATTTGTAGATTACGTATTTCGTTATCATATTTGGTACGACACAAAAGAAGAAAAGGAAACGTTTATCAGGAATGAACATTCTCGTATGCAAACCCAAAATTGTAGATTGTGACCTATTATTTTATTTTTGAAACAAAATAAAAAATATATAGATCATAGCGATGGCAGCTGTTCGCCGGGAGCACCGGGAAGAAGGTCCAGGACAGAATGAAGCCACGACAAAAGTTGAGCGCCACCCGGTTACTTCATATATCGGAAAAAACCCTGGAACCGGCAAGGGGTCTATCTTAAATAAAACGGTTTACTAGAATTTTATACATATATAATATAAAAGCACATTCAAAAAAGAACGACACAAAGCACACAAAAAAAGGAATAACTAAAACTATCAAACAAAAGGCACGGGAAGGTTTAGGGAAGGTGGTTCTCCAAACCTTACCGTGAAAGAAATCAAAAATCAAATACACAGCTCTGAATTACACCAGCTGGTCTCTATGTCCCTATACTTACAAATCAGAGGTTATTTCCTCTATTCTGACAATAGTAAAAAGATAAATATATAACGCTAGGGTAACCAAGAATGGTAAGACGGCAAATAGATACAAAATATAAGATGATAACGTGACCATTATCAGTATAAGAAATTATGGTAATAATGTATTTGTGAAAAATAACTGGTAATTGCAATCCTTAACGGTACATGAAAATATAATAAAAAAATGTTTATCTGGCCTTATTTCCTGATGTTGTCTATCCTTGCCTATCAAGGTACTGGGTGTCCAAAAACACTGAGTACGACTGCGGGCAGTCCGGTATCCCTATGCGGGGGTCCCGAAATAATCTCGATCTGACCAACCGGTTACTCTGCCATGTGGCCCCAAAAAGGTGTAAGGTTTCCGCGATGGTCGGGCTCTGTAATAGGTGGTCGTTTAATGGCCTGGTGTCTGTTGATCGGATTCTCTGCTGCCGGGTCGTAAAACCCTCTATAAGAATATCAGAAAAATCAACCCAAGCGTGACTTGGCCAGCAAACCTACGTACCTCAGTCGGAAGGGTAAGGCGCGAAACAGTCCGCTCACCTGGAGATTTGGAGTTAGACTGTATTGCCTTATCCGAACGATACCGGAGCTCTTTCAGTTAAGAATTTGTCCGAAATAAACCTACCAGTGGTGATCAACAATTTACGAATGCTACCTGTAGCGATCAAGAATTTACGAATGCTACCTGTAGCGATCAAGAATTTGTGAACGCTACAAGATATTTTAAAAAGGGTTTTGGTCGGTGTCCGTTCGGAAACACGTGTTTATACTTGCATGCTCCCATATCCCTAACGCTGCTAACGGAGCACCTTAATGATTGTGGGGTCTCCCAAACCACATAGTAAACGACTGTCACTCGTTAATCCTGCTCTAGTGCACAACATTTTCTTCTGGATGAACATCAACGAAACGGACGAGGACATATTTGCTCCACAAGTGCTTTATTTTTTGTGCTTTATTTAAGTTTTGTAAGCAATATTACATGTTGGAGCCAGTGATGTAAGGGTTTGGCGGTATTTATTTTTTTTATTCAACGAAACTGTAAGTTCTTTTTTGTTAAGTCTAGAATAATACTTTTTTAATTTGTAATTAAAGCATTAAACTTATACCTCACTAAAACTGCATTTTTCGTTTTTTTTTTAATCATATTATATCAATTCTCCTATTGGAACCTTTAGCGTGAAACCCTATACTCAAACAGATTTTCCCCTAAACACTAAATCACTTGGTTTTAATCTTTTAATGTGTGTTTGGTTAACCATCTATTAGATTGAATTATCCCCTGATGATGCTAACATGGTTAGCAAAACGCACGCCTAAACGTTAAAAACAGGTGATTCGGAATTTAGTGGTAATCCACACCAAATTCATATTGGACCTCTAGTTGCTGAGCCTTAAGTATTTACATTCGACAACAATGAACCTGATATTGAGATAGAAAGTGAGCTAATCGATATTTTACGGAAAATGCTAACAATGAAACAGATAACCACAAAAGATGTACACCAAAAAAATTAGCTGCTTAAATACTAAAAATGCGCCTAGAATAGACCGAATAGTCCCAAAAATGGTAAAAGAATTTCCGAGTAAAAGTGTTAAAAAACAATTGGCCAGAATTGCTTAGAACTGCTAAAATAAATTTAATTCCGAAACAAGAAAAATACCCTAATGGAGTTGCCTTGTTCATACTAATAAATCTTTTACCAACTACGTGTAAAACACTGAAGAGACTACTGCTACAAAGAATAAACTCTGACTCTCACAACCAATTTGGATCCTGGAAAGAATACTATATAGTGCAGCAAGTCCACAGAATAGCTCATATCCTAAATCTAACTCTTGAGGGCAAGAAATACTGCCCATATGCTTTCTCAGATATTAGCCAAGCCTTTGGTTAAATGTGACATAAGGGTACATTCACAAAATTAAAAAATGTCTTCCTATAATTTACGTTAAACTTTTTTTTGCAAGCCAGGAAAATCTAGCTACATAGTCCACGATCTTACAAAGGCACTTGAATGATATCCGAATGGGTTTTCAAGTGGAGAATAAAAAGAAATGAAGCAAACTTAGTCTGAGTGGCATACACCTTAAGGAAAGATAGAGACTTAGATACTTACCTGTCTGTCTAAACAACATTCGAATACCACAATTCGCGCAATATCTAGAAATGCACCTTGATTTAAAGTTCACAAGAAAAGAAGATGCATATTCATAAAAAGTAAACAAACTGACTTACGAGTAAAATGATTAATGATTAATCGGCAGGAAATTCAATCTGGCGCTAGAATATATGTTTATCCTTTGCAGATCTACCATAAGCTCTATCTGGACGTATAGTATTGAGCTATAATTCAAAAATGGCTATGATTTAAAAAAGTTAATCCAAAATATTTCGAAGGTAACGAAGTGGTATAGTCCAGTTCAAGATATTTCGTTGCCTTTCGGCAAAGTGTTAATTACCCCAATAAATTTCAATAAAAATATTCCTAGTTTCTTCAAAGGCACCAGAGTCGGAGTGGTTTAATTTGTGAATAATTTTGGAAAAAATAAAATATTGTTAAATTATTACTAAATATTATTTATTGACTAAAACATTATTTATTGGCCTGTGTATTTTGAATTTATTAGTACAATAAAAATAAACAAATAAATTTATCTATTAGTACAATAAAAATTATAACTTAACTTTAATTATACATTTAATTTGGTTTCATTCTCACTGTCACTTTGATCTACATTAATAATAAGTGGTTCTATATTATTAGTAAATGATACATAGGAATCTTCTATTTTAATAACATGGTTACCCGAATTTATCCAACTTTCTTTGGGAATACTGTCTACAACCTTCCTGATTAATGCTGCAGCACTTGCATTTAGAGTCGGATAAGTGTTTTCTGCTCTAACATTGGATTTTACCTGATGCCACATATGCTCAATTGGATTAAAAATGCAGTAATACGGGGGAAGGCATTAAACCGTATGTTCCATATTGACAGCAACGGTATAACATCCATATTCGTTTTTAATATTAAATGTCTTTAATATTTCTAGATTACATTTTTTTATGTATTTTAGAAGTATATATCGTTTTTAACATATAGTTCTGAATTTCCAATTTAGTGTTATTTGCATTAGGAACTTTTTTTGCATTAGCATTAGCATTAGGAAACATTAGGATTTTTTTGGCGATTATGATAACTAGCATTGTCCATTACAAGTACGCTTTTCTTAGGCACATTGGGCAAAAGGCTATTTATAAATCAATCTTCAAAAAGTTCTCCTATGTTGTCGTCATGGTAGTCCAAAGATGAATATTTAATATTTTTGGAGGACAACCGTAAACAATTTGGAACCATCCACCCTCGGAACCAGCCTGTAAAATTGTACTTATTTTTCTTTATTTGCTGGGGCTTTGGTTTGCAATTTTCTTGATATATGACTTTTTAAACAGACTTGGAGCCAGGCTGCCACTGTTGGGAATGCTGTAAAAGGCTTTGAAAAGGCAATGCAATACCTGACCACAAGTTTATCGATGATCAAGAGTTGGTCATTGGGGAGCCCCAAGTTCAATCTACTAGTACATAACAGGAACAACCAAAAGTCCAATCCTTAAATACAGAACAAGTACAGCCACAAATACGAAAACGAGGCCAATCCTCAAATACACAACCGGTTGATGATACGGTGCCATTGATATCCTCAAGTTCACAACAGTCTGATACAGCCCAATCACCTAGCACTGCAGGAATAATAAAAAAAAATCTTTCATCACCTTTTAAGATGCCAATCACCTCTAAGAGAATTTGTAAAACTTCAAAACCGGCCTTGCATTTAACCTAACCTCAGAGTAAGATTAATCTTCTCGAAAAAGAAGTAAAGAAAAAATTTAAGGCAGACAAAAAAGCTTCGGAACATAAGAGAAAGACTGAGGGCAAAGAGAATATTAATATAACAAAAAGAAGAATAAAGGAACGCCTGAGATAAAAATTAAGAGTTCATCTGTAAGACAGATAGAGAGGCACTGTATTTACTGTTCCGAAATATTCCTTTATACCATCAGAGGATTGGATTCAGGGATATCCATGCGAAGAATGGTGCCAAATGGTGCAAAAATGTGCTTATGTAGGAGGGAAAAAAGAATCGTATATATGCGATTTATGCGCCAATAATTAAAATTGGTCTCATTCGTTATTTCAGATTTTTAACTTTTTGTTAATAAAATAAAAAATTATTTTTTCGTTAACTTAAAAACTACTTATATTACACTTTAGTATAATTTTCTCTTTATTATCTCTATTAAAATATGCACGTGTCATATGTTTCATTCAACATAGACCCGTGGATGCTAGCATGTATAACATTGGTCAATGTATCAAGAAACTTATATAATCTACTTACTTACAGAAACGACTGCTGCCTATTAATCTGTATTTGTAATCCAGCTTAAATACCTGGTGATGTCACAAATGCCTTTCTACACCGGCGAATTGGACCAAATTGAAAGCTCTACTTCGAGAGATTCTAGACGATTGACCAGTATACTTTATATGGTTCTATTAGTTCGTTTAATGCATAATCAACCTCAATACCTGCAATATCTACAACATATCAATCAATCTGCTTTTAACATTTTTTTTATTAGATTAATGATTAGAGACGTATCAGCTACTAAGGCGATTAACGGTTGGATCAATAGCTTAACGTATGTTTCTAACTACAGTCATCACCTACCAATAAAATTGGTCAACAGCCCCCCATTTCAGGCTATGAACTCTGGGTTTTGCGTTTAACCTTAAATCTATCGAAAATAGATTCTAAATCTATCGAAAAGTCTACCCACTGGTAAGTGACCAACGTAGAATACTTTTCAGAAGGAATCCGCCGTTACCATGCCTCGAAACAGCGTGATTAAGAAACAATTACTTGTTGGATTTACACTCTTTCCATTGAAATGCAATACGAAACTTGATCTTTTTCGGTTGATCACCCATCCAAGTACAACAAGGGACGCTGCACTATTAATATTATTGTTTAAAATAGATATAAAAAAGTATATTTACGGTATTATCATAGTTTCTTTAATCTTCGAAACTTACAATATGGAACAAAACTTTATCAACTATGATAACATTAATTGTCCGTAACAATTCGAGTTAGTTCGTAAATCTTTAGGTTATTTAAATGAAAGCTATCTCTGGCGGCGATATCTTCGCTGACTTCACTATATCCACATTTATTAGCAGAAATAATGCTTTAATATGTTCAAAATTTAATTAAATATGATAGGCATGGACTATATAAACTAACTTGGTACTCGTTGATAATTACTGGCTTCATCTAGCAGATTGTTTCAACAATAAATCTTGGTAAAATTTAAAATTTTTAGAATCAAGACGCTGCCTAGGCAGCTATGCTAGGATCAGAAATTAAACAAAAAAAGAATACATAAAGAGGAAACATCCTTAATACGACACAAAATTAAAAGTTTTGAAAAGCAAAAAATCTGAATTGTCAAAAAATTTAGGAAAAGAAGGTTTTCCAAGTCCACGATAAAAACCAATTTTTCTTGGCGCAAGACGAATAACAAACTAAAGAGATCATGATAATCACGGAGTAAGAAATGACAGAAATAATATACTCTAACATATACCCATACCTAACATCTGCTTGAAGCATTTTAAATAGTATTTTCCATATCAAATACTCATCTCCCACATTAAAGTTAACAAGAGCCTTCTGGGAAGTTTATCATATACACTTGGGAAGTTCGTGTAAATCATAAAATTATTATGACTCCCTAGTCAGGAAAAAAACTCCGATAACGCTGCATCAAGCGACCCTAAAAGTTTGGTACTGATACTGTGAAATGGTTTTGAGAACTGTCATGCGTTTGTCACCTCAGTACAATTCATTTCGTTTCTCAGATTAATGTCCTTGGATTTGATCTTCTGTACACAAGCGACAAAATATCCAAGATTGGTTAAAGTAATAGCAACTTAGGGCCAAAACGGCCAAATCAATACATACTACATTCCCAACGCACACACACATTACAAAACATCTACATAGTTCATCGTCTCATAGTCAGAAGTCTCAACTCTTTTCAGTAAAGGAAGTAAATCTTTATAACTGTTCTCCAATTTATTGTAGAGTACCGCAAGTAATAAAAATTTTGACATCATCTAGGAGTCAATACTAAGGTCTCGTTACTAAGGTCTTCGTTATGTTTTTAATAATATAAAAGATTCGTACAAAAAAAATATTTTTCTGCTAAAAATAAACTATTCATAATCTAATTAACATTTCTTGACGCTTACGATGATCAAAAGCCTAATTCATAAGAAGGTCGATGCATCATCAGTATGAAATACGCATTAAAAAGTATGTAGGTGATTATGAGGTGCGGCTTACAATCTGACTTAGATAAAACAACTCAATGTTCTCTAAACCGAAGTCAAGTTTTGTACTACTAGGTAGGACCTATCCATGGCCCACTCGCGAACAAAAACAACGAATAATTACTAAACCGAAGGAAAAATTAAAAAAGTAATAATATGATCTGATGACCTGATAGAATACATCGTATTGACCATCAAAAAGTCAAACTATACTACTTAAATTGGAGCATCATAACATCGACTTAAGTGCATTTTCTGAAACAATGATGAATAGTAAAGAATGCCTCAATTCATCTGGATGTATGCCCGTAAGTAGCGGAATGTCTAAGCATATAAGAAATAATATAAAATTAACACTAAACTAGAACAAAATATATATAATTAGGTAGTATGCATTAGGTATAATAAATGCGACGAAGAAACGAACATATTTTGTGAAACAATCAAATCTAAAATCCATAAAAATCAGAACCCTCACTAGTAAACACTAGTAAAAAAGGAAAACACATATGAATTCCAGACCCGATAGGAAACATCAATATATACTAGAAGTAAAAACTAGTAAAAAAAACGGCCAGGCTTCCTCAGATTCTAAAATAAATATACTAATGAAGAAGGTAAATTTTGATACAAAACAAAGTGAATGCAGGAATATAAACCAGCAGGAATAATTACATCAGGGTAAGTTTTTCACCTAGTACAGAACTTAATCTCTATTGAATATAATAAAGTAGGTGGACTTAGGAGTCAAATGAATACAAACAGAAAGTATCAGAGAGGAAGAGTGGAAGAAACCTTTTTAAAACCTAGTTTTAAAAAATGATCGAACTTTGCAGACGACATCATCTCAAAATTTTAAGTGAGAGTTGATTGAACGTATCCAGCCGTATATTAATGCAGAAGGGATGATTTTTGAGTAAAAATAAACAATTTTAGCAAAATAACTATTTTTTTTTAATTTAAGATACTGCCATTTTTCTAACATACTGTGTACATAGCGAATTGATTATTGAAAGTTTTAGGTGAAATGTTAAGGCACAAATCATTTTAAAATTTTGAGAAAAAGTATAACTATATCAACTTTATAGAAAGGTGAAAAATAATTGCTAAAAAACTACAAGGGCATAAACCTGCTGAACTGTATGTTTATTTATAAACAAAGTTTATCACTCAAAAATATTACTGAAATCCACACCGTGTGTAAAGTCAGCTTTGTGGTGATGCTTTGTAAATCTGAATAAGGAATTCGACCAGGTACAACCAAAAAGTTCTAAAAATTCAATTTCCAATTTTTCTCAGGAGAAACAAGTTGGGACAATATCGCAGGAGTTTATGGAACAACCACAGGAAGAATCGCTCGCGATGGAAAACCATAAACACGTAGACCGACGGATAGAGCATCCAAACAATGGAGACGCTCGTGGGTGTCACCATCAAATCAGGTCTAAGCCAAAGAAAAAATCTTGGGTTTTATTAAATGTGAGGGAGAAAACACAGGGATGCGATAACTTCTGAGCTCCTACAACACTGGCTACTATACTTACAATTTCTTTTCATTTTTAGCTTTTAGATGTCTTCTAAACCTCAAGTGACTAAGTTCTAAAAGGCTAATAGATTTCTAAACATTTAAAAGTGCCCCATTCTCTTGATTTAAACTCTTCTGACTAGTATTTGTTTTCAAAACTCAGATACTATCTCGCACCTCCTCAGTTAGCGAATGATTCAGAGATTTAAAAGAATAAATTTTGAAGTAGACTTCGAAGATCTCAAGGAATTACTTGTATATAACGCTACTACCATAGGCGATAGCTCTCCATACGGTGGTCTTCGCAGTAAGGCACGCAAGTTCCCTTACAAAAAAGGGGGCACTGTTTCGTTGCCCTTTACGTCAATTCTAAATAAATAAATCAAAGTAAAATATCGAAAACTTCCCCTGATTTTTATTGAATCTAAACAATCACTTCAAAGCAACACGAGTTTAAAACTAAAGTTAGCAAATCGGAAGATCAGTTAATAATAACCAAAAAACAATTATTTTCCTCATCATCATCCAAAAAACGTTTTTATAAAATTTGAAAATTAGTGAGTGTTAGCATTTCTATTTATCGGTTTGTTAATCTACATGCTCTTATATATACTTGTTCAAAAATTAAATATGAATTATTACAACACAGGAAATAATTGCAATCAATAGATATTTATTTATAAAATATCACCAACAGTAATATTCCATTCAAATGTGATTTAATTCCGTCTAATCGGAGACACTATAAAAACAGAAAGAAAGAGTGTGATAGATAGATAACTGTTTTAAGTAGATTAATCTTACAGGTGCATTTACTTTATTTTCCGCTCGGCATCAAAAAATAGGAAATAATAATATTAAGGATTATAAATGATTTCTAATAAATATTTCAATTCTTAAGCCTTTTTTCCGATCATTCATTTAAAATATTTACAATTTTTCTATCCTTAAATAGCGGCATCTTTTGATAATAAAATAAATTATTCCAAACAGGAAATTACATCAAAAATGTTGGTGGTGGTGGTTGGGTTTTTAGATTTCACTATTTTGTGTCTTGAGCGTTTTTTGTGTTTTGAGCTTTTTGAATTTAGATGGGGCTCATTTTTTTTGTTTGTTTCAGGTAAGATTGTTGTACAGTTTAACCATTATATGTGTTTTGATATCATGAAAGTGAATATTCTTATTATCTTTAATACATTTGTCAGCATATCTATTACTCTAAGAAAATATTATAAAAAATATTTGTCCATTTCTATTTAGTTATTCATACAGGTTTTCTCATATTTTATACGGTTTATTACTAAACTATCGAGATGATTTAGTTTGTTGCTTTTGTTTTAAGCATAAAGTGTTTTTAAATCACTGTCAACATGATGATTTTCATTTAGCAGATGTGAAGTATAATATAATTATGTTTCTGATTGAGAAAACTTCTTTCAAGTTCTTTAATTATTTTTTTGTAACATCTGTCTGTTTGTCCTATACAATGTTTAATAAATTTTTCTAAACTCATATGTTTTTTACTTTTTCCTTTTTCTTATATAATGGATGGATTTGTTTTGTTCTGTGACAGTATAAAAAAAAAATAGGTTTTAGAAATTAGCAAAAAGTCGTCTTTTATGAGTGAGCATTTTCTCAAAGCTACAGATTTTAATATATTATTTTATTAGCCAGTTTTTTTTTATCTATTAACACGTTGACTGCCACGCAGGTGCCATCGGACCAGCTTAAATATATTTTCTGGAGCCGCGCTGGACCTACGGGACCAGAAGGCTTTCATCTACCTGTGGAACCGTTGGCCCGTTTTATAATGTAATTATAGTTTGTAGGAAACCAGCACGGCCTCAGAGAAGATATCAATAACTATGTTTTTAAATTTATTTTTTTTGTTGTTGTGTGGTCCCTCCTATAAATAAAACGATTGAGTATGAAAAATAGTATTTATTACAACTGAAAATATCTTTAAAGAAACCTAAAACATAAATAAACTAGTCAAATATCGAGCTAAGCCCAATTACTCCTTGTGATGTATTTCACAGTCGCAATCATCGCAATAGGTGTCAACTTTGAGTGTACGATTTGTAACATATTTTCTGCCATGATTTCTGATATTACTTCCTTTTCGAACTGCGTAATCGTGATATTACTTTCCATAACCTTCTTATATAATACAAAAGCATTTACCATGAAAGATGTTAAGTAAAAGCTCAAATGCAATTTTCCTGTGCCATTTTACAGATCTACGAACAGGATTAGAATACGATCCCATTTGATCGGAGAGATCCAAAGAACTTTTGCCCTGATTGTAATCTATTATGATTTTAGGTATATTATCTACATTTCTAGGTCCATTTCATTTTACCATTTCAGCGTCATGCTTTGCAGACAGCATAAGTACTTCTCTTTGGTCTTTCCATTTTAGTACTGTTATCCCATCCTTGTTCTCCATGGTCACAACTTCCCCTTTTTTAAGTTTTTTGTTTACAATATCATTTGGTAGCTCTTTGCGGTTTTTTCGTATTATGCCAATGAGGTGAGTATGACAATCAAGCATTCTTTTAGCCAAAAATAAACTGATACCACTTGTCTGTTACTAAAGTTCTGCCGACTCTGATAATATCTTGGGTAAGAAATGTTAGCTGAAAGTGTTAGCTGAAATGTTAGTTAAAACGATAGTTTCTGGAGTTACTCATTCGCCGTTTTATTTGCCTGCGTAAATCTTGATATTATATGTGTAGCCTGTGCCTGAACATAACTTAAAAAGTTTGATACCATACTTGTGCCTTTTCGATTTTATGTATTGTTTTATCGACAATCTTCCTGTAAAAGGCAACATAGTCTCGTCGACACATACGTATTTTTCGGGACTATAAAGGCCTTTAGAGTTCTTCAGAACTTTATCTAATAGGTGTTTTATTTTAGCAAGTTTGTCTCCAGCGATAGATTGATTATTGTCTGCAAAATTAATTGTTGGGAGTAAAATTTTAAGGCGATTACGGCTTAGTACAGAACGTGGAAAGTGTATGTTCAGTAATGGATCTGCTGACCTATCAATGGATGTAATGGATCTGCTGACTAGTCCCATCCATGCCATTAGTCCTAAGAAATGTCTTATTTTAGATTTAGTTGTTGGTACCCTAACTAAGATAGCGAAAATTATTACTTGCATCCATTTACCATGCCAAAGCCGCAACTTCTGGTTTTATTCTAGAAGGTATGGTAAAAGGTGGAATGACCCTGTAATTTCTTGCTACTGGCCCCCATCCCACTCCATAATCTAAAAAAGTCGGCGCCAGCATTTCTGATTAATCAGACTCCCCCGAATTTCCAGCTTCAGGTTTGTTCGCATCAGAATCGATAACTTTGGTTTGTAACTAACTTTTTGTTGCTCTTGCTGGTTCATATAAATCACTATCCGAATCGTCTTCTGAGGAATCAGATGGTCGATATGAATCGCTATCAGAGCCTGGAAAAGCCTCTATGAGTGACTCATCTGAATCTGAATCGAAAAAATTGTTCGCAAAATCTTCTAATTCTTTTTGTGTAAGGGGTATTTTAGACTTCTAAAATTGTTTAAAATTATCACAGTATACAAAAAAACTGTAGTATTATACCTTACTTTATAGCTAAAATTTTATTTATCACTACAGAGAATGTCAGCAAACAGCAAGTCATACAAAAAAAAAGGAAAAAAGCAAGTAGATATAACCTATTACCAACGATAATGAACGGATGACTAACGCTTAGAACAACCATACCATACTGCTTACTGCTTCTATAGTCTGTCAACGCAATATAACCGCACAAACCAAGGTCAAACTGACCAGCGGCGCCACAGGGGAATATTAGTGAAGATTCCTTTCCAAGCGCCGCGCTGGTCTCATAGGACCAGCACGTAAAAATTTTAAAAACTTCACTAAATTAAAGAATCTTTTTGTTTTAAATGTATGGAAAGTTAATTATAGGCATAATAAACGTATTGTGGCCCTTGGCCCTACACAAAAAAATGTATTTTTTGCTTAATAGTCAACGTGTTAATGTGTGCACTACCTGCATTTTCCTTTGGAATATATGCCACTTTTTGCATTATTGCAAACTGAGCTTTTTTCTATATGTTTACTTTAAAACAATCTAACAATGATCACAAAAGAAAAGAATTTACGTTCAGAATTAGTTACATTTTTTTATATTATCGAGTCAGATATTTATCCAGTAATTTTGATAGCATTTAATTAATTATTATATCTATTTAGACAATTATTAGTGAAAACCGACAATATGATATAACATAAAGATTTATATCTAATTATCTACTATATTTAAAAGTTGTATGTAATACAATTCTTTCGACACACAAATCAAATACGAAGTAGAGTAGAACTAATGTATTAAACTGAAAACTTTATATAATTCGTATTTCAAAGAGGCACTGTGTATCGAAACAATTGTAATATAGTCGAAATTTAGACATACATCTTCAGTGTCGATACGTAAGTGGTTAAAGCTCTTGACCGTGAGTGTGTTTTGATGAACAAAAATTATTAGTAAAAACATTTTTTATATGAGAAGTATTTCTGGATAGTGAATGTTTTTTTATTCATTCAGAACTAGATGAGATTGTCCACCAAACTTCAAATCACTTGTTTGATGTAGCTCATCATCAGAAGAAATGTATGATAAAATGTTCATCAATTTCTGCAGACTCTTCGATCAAAATCATTTCCTGATAAATCGTGTCCTAAGCTAAAGGGATATATTTCAGACTACTGTAGTGTATTCCTTAGTGTTTTTTTTTGAGATATGATCGACAACAAGTTGCTGGAGGACGTTTATGACGTATCACTATCTTTAGTTCTTAATTTCGATTTTTTGATACAGGACGATTTTAAACTCTTTATATTTCGAATATAAATTGTCGAATTTTTCACGGTACTGCAGGCTTAATTGAAGTGTCCCTAATTAAATGACAAACTTCCGAATGTGTCCTATTGGAATCACCGAAAAGAACAATTGCAAAGCATTACTGTCTGACCTAGTACTAAAGGTCACAAACTTTGCTTTAAATCGAATCACATCAAATCGAAAGGCCATGAATTAGTTATTAAATTTGTATCAATTCTTGTTGCAAAATTGTCGATATCAAATATTAATATTGAAGTTCTCAAGATTGAAGATCGTCGTTTCGTGCTTATCTTATTTGTACTTCCTATATATCATGCTTTGGAACTTCTAGCGGTAAAAAAAAATATATCAGTCATGACAGTTTGTCATGATTATTTCAAGAATCCTAATGTGGCTTTGACCTTCAGGTCTTTTTTCTATCTGTTCTTATTTGGGCCTTAACTTTCCAGTTTCTGATTCTCAGCATTATGACATCTTTACTTGCCTATTGGCATATTTAGTTTTTGGTCCGTTTCTTGATTTTTTACTCCCTTTTCGTTATTATTGTTTATATCAATAACAGAAATCTTTCATTCGTACTTCCGCTTACCTTTGTTCGTTTCAAATCAGCCATCACGTCGAGAAAAACTACCTCCCGGTTTCTGGCCTCACATCGGTCGTCAACTTAGCTCCAGTCTAACGCAAGGAGACAGCTGAATAGAAACGAACAGAGTCAGACCAAGTGAACTGGTCATATTGAAGGCGGGTCGCAATCTCAATGCAACTCTCAATGAACTCTCAAATGAACTGTGAATGTTCGAAGCAGTTGGAATTACGCCAATTCAACTGGCCATGGTCTGGCTCTGTTTATTTCTATTCATATGTCTCCTTGCTTATTTCTTGCCTTGCTTATTTCTCAGGAGTGAGTCTCTGCAGCATCGCTGAACATTTATTTCTTTTTGCTATTCTGACCTTAACCCGCGCTTCCATTCCATGTTTGACTATGAGGGGTGAGCCAAAATAGTATTTTTTTTCCTACTTTAGGTTAACCTTTTCCTGCGTCTCTCATTAATCTTTAGGTTACATTTCTCATTTCTCATTCCCTTATTACAATTGTTCCATCGTCGGGGAAGGCTAGACATTGTTTTTTTATCGCATATTAGTCATATTCGATATATCAAACTTCTCTTCAGCACATATTACAACAGTAAATTAAACAAGCAGGCAGACAACAGGTCTCCTTGTTTGAGGCCCGATCTTAACCTTGAAAGGTTTTGAATATTGGCGATCTACTTTAACCAAGCTGACTGTGTTTTCTATAGTAATTTTTGTTAAAACCATCAGTTTCTTATTAACCCCTAGTTATCCCATTGCTTCTAGTAGTTCTTCAATCAATGAGTGAAAGTCGTAGGCCCGTTGGAAATCTATAAAGAACATATGCATATTTAAAACTTGTCGGCAGTGTCTTTCCTGAAGTTGCTTTAGCAACATTGTCTGGTCTACTATTGATCTGTAACTCCTGATAGTTACACTCCTCTCCCACTAAATCCTCTGAGGCATCTTGTTCTTGATTGCTGTCGCTAGTATTTTGTATATCACTTCCAGCAACGCTATACCACTGTAGTTGTCACATGAAGTTCTGTACTCCTTTTTGTAAATTGGACACAGTACCGCTCGTTCCCATTGCATCCTTGGCATTTTTCCTCTAGTGGTTTTGGGTCCTCATATTTTATCAGCTCTATACTAATCTGGCTGTCGCCTGGGCTTCTATTTTTCATGCGACTGATGATTTCTTTAATTTCTTCTATACCGGGTTCCGTTGTGTTTTGGCTCCCCCCCCCCCCCCCTCGTCCAGTTCTCTCTCGACACCTATATCCGTTTCCACCTCTTCCTCTCCATCAGTGCTTATTCAATATTGGCTCAAAATAATCTTCCCAACTATTTATATTTTCCCTTTCGTTTATAAGTAGTTTTCCTTCGCCGTTCTTGCAGTATATGTTTCTTGGTTGGTATCATTTCTTTTCGTTCCAAATAGCATGATAAAAATTCCTTATTTGCTTTTGATAATACTCGCTTCCAATTTTCTCCATATCTCTTTCGAAAACTTGTCTTCGTTTTCTCCTGCAATTTGTTTGACTTTCTTCTAATGTTTTTTAATTCAATTTTACTCTGTTTCATTTTTTCTCCAGAAACTTTAACTTCGCTTTACGCCTCCTTTCGACTGCCACCTGACATTTGGTGTCAAACCAGCTAGTAGTCTTTGTTCTTGTATCCGTATTTAATATTTTCCGAGCCACTGTTTTATTGTTTTCTCTAGGTTATCCCATCGCTCATTTATTGTTTTATGTGCCATTCTTCTTATTGCACCTTGTATCATTATCTCGTCTTTGCCTCTCATTTCAACACTTTCCAGATTATTTGTGAATATACTTCTTTATTAATTTTCCTTTCTCTTTTGTTGGTATGCTCTAAATTCTGCCACTGACTCTTGCATACCCTTGCTACGCAGAAATACTATACTTTTCTATACTTTCCCATTTCCATTTCTAAACTATTAAGACTGCCCCAAAATTTGTGCCTCTCACGTTCCAAGTACCAGTCCTTACAACTTTTAATTTACTCTTCTTTATTACCTTGCTTTTCGCTCTCTCCAAGCCTTTACTCGTTGCCGGGTTCACAATCATGTCATTCTCCATTTTTGCATATTCCAGTTTTAGTTTTTTGAGCTTGTTGGTTGTTTGTTGTTTTATCGTCTCTAAGTGTCCTTTCGAATTGTTCCAGATTCATTCTACCTCATCAATTATTAGTTTCCTGTAGCCTATTTTTAATAATATTCTTTCGATCCCTGTTCTTTAGACATATCCTCATTTATGAGAACTGGTATGTTCGTTCCCTCGTTCTAATTCTAGTAAACATATTTTGCTGGCCAGATTTTTGGTTCTTTTAATTCTCACCCTGCTTGAATATGTTCTCATCATAAGTTAATACATTCAATTTTTACACTACTATGACTATTTCTCTGTTTTTCTTTATCCATAGTTCCTATCTTGAATTATATTTCTTGCACTTTCCTTTTTAACTCTGTTTTCCTGTTTCAATTTTTTATTGTCTTGTAAGATTTTGTTAACCCCCGCTTTAAATTCGAACAGTGATCTGCATATGAAATAATACGTAATAGTTTAAGATTCACCCTCCTATAGTACTTATCCCTCGAGGGGGGTGGTGCAAAGCATTTGGAATACTCCGTCAGTGGCCAAGCAGCGGAAACACCAAGTTTTCCCATAAACCAGATGTGCAGCTTCGGTTTTATTTTAGAAAATAACTTGGGGTGGTTTGGAGGGCGCGAACGCGATCATCCAATTGGTAATCGAGAAATCACTTGCCGATGAATGAGGCAGCCGAGACGAATTCCAACTCAGCTCAGTACGCCACCTAGTACATATATATATATATATATATATATATATATATATATATATATATATATATATATATATATATATATATATATATGTTGTCAAAATCTTTTCAACTGGAACTTGGACTCTTCACTCGAAACAACACTAGAAAATGTCAAAAAGTTAGAGTTTGCTGCAATATATTTTCCATTCATTTAAAATACCATCGACATCTGTTATTTTTATATTGTATTATTCATGTACATGGTGTATATTTTTCTGTTATTTTTTTCACAGCCTTATAAAGCTTATAGAGGTCTTTAGTGTTGTTTGAATTAGCATGTGAGTGGAATTCTCGACAAGTCTATTTGATGTGATCATTTCTATCTTTCCTGCAGAATCTCTGGATTTATAATAATATTTACGGTGGCTTTTTTCGATTAAATCAAGAGCGGCATCAGTCATCAGCAATAATGGTTTGTGCCTATGCCAAGACTCGGAATATGTTGTTAGGCATTCAAATGAGTTGCAGTTTTCCGCAAATATTTTCTTAAAATTCATAAAGATGCTGGACTAGTGATTGATAGATGCCGTTTTGGGATGTACTTTCAATTTTAAATGAAGTCTAGAATAGAGTAGTTTGTGGTCACTATATATATATATATATATATATATATATATATATATATATATATATATATATATATATATATATATATATACATATATATATATATATATATATATAGAGTTGGACTGCCAAATGGGATTTTGGCGAAACGTCGTGACTCTTCACAGATTCAACGGATCGATACCCGGAATGATTTAGAAACATTACCTACCATCCGTGAAAATATTAGATATAACATATATATATATATATATATATATATATATATATATATATATATATATATATATATATATATATATATATAGAACTAAGAGAACAAGCAGGATGGATTCAGAAGTGGATTAAGTACAATGGATGACATCCAGGTTGTGTGCTTAACTTTTATCGACTACGAAAAAGCATTTGTCTCAATCTCCAAGTAGGTTATAATTGATGCATGGCTTAGCCAGGGGGTAGACCAAGCATATGTTAACCTATTAGGATCGATATATGATGGAGCTTCAGCGACAATTTACCCTGATGATCTTGAAGTTGGAATTAATGTAGAGCGAGGTGTACGGCAGAGTGATGCAATATCGCCTATTCTTTTCTCTCCCTGCCTTGAAGAAGTATTCCGTAATCTGGATTGAGTAATAAGATAAGTATAAGAATCAATGGTGCAAACTGAAACCATCTTAGGTTTGTAGATGATATCGTTTTCCTTCCACAAGACCCAGAGGAGCTGCAAAGACGCATACAAGAGCTGCAAAGAGCTGATGAACCATTTGGCTTAAAAATAAACCTGAAAAAGAGTCAGGTTATGTTCAATAAATTTGCTGATAAAAGAATTTCAGTTTTAGGAAGGCATTTGGAGATTGTGAATCACTTCATATATCTTGGGTAGAGGATTTCAATGGAGGGGGATATGCCCCGGGAGGTGGAGCGGCGTGTTAAATATGACTAGCGAACATTTGGCAGGCCCAACATACTGTTTAAGAGCAAACTCCCAATTTACCTGAAAAGAAAAGTCTTCGATCAGTGTATCGTTGCCCGTTATGACATACCGAAGTTAAACCTGGACCTTCACATCGCAATCAATTCAATAACTTCGAGTAGCGGAATTACTAATTAGTAGAGAGGAATGGAAAGATGTATTCTTGGCATTACAAGACGAGACAGAAAGCCCTGCACACGTATCAGGGAACAAACAAAAGTATGTGGCATCACTGGTAGAGTAGAGCAATTAAAATGGGGATGGGCAAACCATCTAGTGAGGCTATGCGATGACTGATAGACCAAGGCAATCCTGGTGTGGCTACCGTTTGATCGCAAACGTCCACGAAGAAGACCGAAAACACGACGGACTGATGACATCGTTAAGTATATTGGACCCGAGGGACAGAGAAAAGCACAGGAGCGTGAAAGTTGGAAGCATGCTCAAGAGACCTTCATCCTGCAGTGGATCAACACGGGCCCCTTTACAACGTCAAGGTCTGATGCTCATATATATATATATATATATATATATATATATATATATATATATATATATATATATATATTACAACAAAATCCGAATTGAGCATGGTTAAGATATACCTTCACAACCAATATACAATTATAGTGATATTGTGGAAATTTTCTCTGAGAATGTTATAAACAAATCCAAATTAAAACACAGGTATGAAGATTTTTTTTTTTCATTCAGTTCTGATAATACCTAACCAAATTAAAATCATTAATCACTGATAAAATTGTATTTTTATCTACCGTTCTCTAATATAATATACCGTTAGTTGAAATAAATATTTAATAAATATGTTGGGTCTTTAATCAAGGAAAGGAATTGATTGATTCGTGCGTTACTTTCTGACTGTACATTTTAATTATGTAAAAAAAACCACTTCACCTTTGTTTTCGATTACTATATTTAATAGAGTAATATTTGGCGTGACGGCCATTTCGTAGTAACAACTACATCAAGACGCTTGAAAATCAATCTGGATGGATGAATTATGATGGATATAATTCTATTAAATATAATCTAAAACAAATCACTTTCTTTCACATAGTTTAATCAAGGACGGCCTTTTACTTTTAACTTTTTGTTTTACTTTAAATATAAAAAACAATTTTATTATATATTAGGCAATACAAATAGATCCCGAAAGTATATTTGAGAAATAGAAGAATTTAAGAAATGATAAGGAAATCAAAATTAAAATAAAACAAAATATACAGTTACACCCTGTAATGTTCGGAACCTGACGCTGATGTGCGTCAAATACTAGTCTATTACGCGTTGTAATGTTCGCTAACCGACACGTGGCCAGTGTGGACCAAATACATTACTTTTATTGTTACCGAGGCAAGAAAGAGTTTTATCTTCTGGAGTTTTATCTCCTGACTGAATATTGGTCGCCAAATTTTTCGCAAAAATTCGAAAAATCTCCATATTTCAATGTGACGCACCTACTTATGTTTCTGACCCAGATGAAAAACAAAATTTCTACGACAATCTCTCACGTACTGTTCAAGAAATAGCAACAGCTGACATCCTTATTGTAATCGGGGATTTAAATGCAAAAATTGGAAAAGATAATACTAATCTTTAAAGTGTAATGGGTAAACACGGATTGGGTGAAATGAGTGAAACCGGTGAATTCCTCACAAATTTTTGTTCAACTTACAACTTACTGATTGTTGATACTTTGTTCCCTCATAAAAGAGTTCACAAAATAACCCATGTCTCACCTGATCAAAGGTCTGAAAATCAAATTGATCTCATCATGATTTCAAGAAGATGGAGAACTTCGCTACTGGATGTGCGAAACAGAAGAGGTGCAGACATTTGTAGCGACCAACACCGTCTAACGGGTTGCATATGACTGAAACTTGCAACAAACACCTGTAAGCCAAATACTCTTGGAAGGGGAAGGTAAAACATCAGAAAATTACCCACAACACAAAGAATAGGAAGTTACAAACAGACCTTGAAAATAATATTCAGTTACTCCCGGAAAATAAGAATTGGGAATTAATTTCCAATATGTTAAAAGAAACTGCAGAAACCACCGTGAGGAAGGTGAATAATCAGCGAAAGAATTGAATAATCGAAGAAACGTGGGAGCTTATTCGGAGAAGGGAAAAATAATACAGATACAAAGCACAGAACGGAGACTTGAAAGACAGGAAGCATATAGAGAGTTAAATTAGGCTGTAAAATGGTTTGCACGTCATGATAAAAGAGCATGGGCTGAACAAATAGCTCAAGAAGCAAAAAGCGCTGCAACAAACAGCAACACACACTAGACAACTTTATTAAATAACCGGAAAACTATCAGGTAAGAGGAGCAGCGGTGCACGATCCGTCAGAGCAATTTCCGGGCAAGGGCTGACCACACTTCCAGAACAACTCAGTAGATGGAAGGAACATTTTCAAGACATGTTGGGTGTATAAAGTTTATGGAAAACGAAGGTACCAAACCAACGTAGAAAAACGGCTCAGAAGGCATCCGGTCTTACCCGGCCACGAACTGGAGTGACTGAGGGGTAATTTCTTGTCAAATTTTACACTCTTAACTAGAAACATTCATAAGAATTTTAGAATTTTTTTTTTGCCTAGTACGGGATTCGAATCCGCTCCACATTAACTGCCGTAACGTAAGGCTAACGCCTTAGCCTCCAAAGCTAATGTGGCTCCTAATTATTTAATATTATATATTTATTATATTATATATTTATATAATCAGACTTTTGGTAATCATTGGTACAGTTAAAGAAATTTTAATTCTCCAGACACATTGTACAAATAAATTTGCACGCAACGCAATCTTCATGCATCCATTGGAGACATATGGTGCATCTTATCCGTGCACCGGGCACGGGGGGGGAGTGGGTTAAACATTTGCTAGTTGTATTAATAATATCTATTCAACAAAAAACGCATAACGTAACCTTTTTAACAAATTTGAATCTATGCAATAACAATTAAATACAATAATTGTACAATAAATAATTAAACCATAATACCAAATACAATAACAATAATTAAACCATTCCGACAATATTTCAATAAAAAATTCACCTTGAACAGTTTTTTCCTTTTTTAAATATCTTGTCCAAGAAGTGGCGTCTCACCGCGAATTGTTTACAATGACCTATTGAGCTCATTAACTTTAGTTCGAGTTATCGAAATTAGGTGACGTTAGTCAGAAAAAAAGAAAACGATGGGAACGAAATTAAGTTCGGGAACTAAATTTGGCGACTGTATCTTAATAAAAAAAACCAGTTTAATAAGTGAACGCGCATACAATCGGATGGGATAAACCCATAAATGTTAAAAAACCCTAATCCGATGAAAGTTGAGATAGATACTCGGTACAAATAACAGTTTCAGTGCGAGCTGATACCTACGTTACGTTTTCTTTACCGAAATCGGAGCCAGAATTACTCTGCATATGGTGCAGATTGTTTCTTCTACATCGCTTATTATCGTTTTTTTTGTTCCAGTTAATAAGCGCTATTGCTGTATCTTGGGTTTCCATATTTATAGGATACTGTTCAGCCTACACTTCTCCAGCATCCATCTCATTAGAAAGGGATTTCAAACTTGAATATTCAGAGGTAAGCATTAACTATATATTAGTTCATTTCATTAACCTCTTTGTCGGGAAATTGTTATGTAGGCCTGTTGCATGATAACTTACCACCAATCGGATATCAAATAATCTACATTACAGCAAAACCACATCGAAAATAATTATTCAACTTAAATAACAGTAAATAAGCACAAATATTCCAAACAGTATATAAAAATTATCATATTTATCTATATGTTTACTTTTAAAAATTTTGCAAATTCTTAATTGTAAAGTTGTCTAACGAAACGCTTGCCAATTAAACGGTTTTATCAACAATTTCAGTGTTTTGTGGAGGGCCTAGGCTGTCAGGTGGTTTAACGCATTCTTAGAAAGTCTGGACTCTATTGAAGATGAACCTGGCAACTGAAGCGCTTCAACTGCAAGAAGTAATGAGAACTGATTTCTGATTAAACAACCCCTATTTTAAAATCTACAACTTATTAATAGCATATGGGGAAACCCGATTCATCTTCCATTTATCTTACTCAATGAAAATCATATTGAATGTGAAATTAGCTATTATAAGCCATTATTCCATTATGTAAAAGCGACAATTAAATAAGAGTTTTAAAAGCTTGCGAAATTACGTATTAATTTATTGTTAAATTGTAGCCAACATATATTTATGAATGCAAATATAATGGTTATTTATGAATGTAAATATTTATGGTTTCTCGTAAATTTTTCTTGTATTAGTCACTCTTATATATCTCTTTGTTTTTAGTGTATCACATTAAAAATTGCAATATACGAATTGCTTTATATTTGTTTATGCAATAATATAAGAAAATGTCACTCTTTTGTTAAATGTAAGTTAAGTGTAAGTTAAAGGAAATGTCTTTTATACCTATGTGAATAAATTAATAATATTGTGTTTGAACTTCCTTCTAACTGAATACTGTTTCTTTATTTCAGATGATATGGATTACAAGTTTAATGCCACTGGGAGCTGTAGCTGGTTGTATACTTGGAGGTACACTGATAGAAAATTTAGGAAGAAAATGGACCCTATTGTTTACTGATTTACTTTTTATGTTAGCATTCGTGGTAAATGTTTTTGCACAAAGGTACATCGAAATGTACGTCAGTCGTGTAATTGCTGGGCTCAGTGTGGGTATTCTGTCACTAACACTCCCAGTCTACTTAGCAGAAACTGTACAACCAGAAGTGAGAGGTACCCTGGGATTATTACCCTCTGCTTTTGTTAACATCGGTATCCTACTGTGCTACTTGTTTGGTACCTTCTATGAATGGCGCACACTTGCTTTAGTAGGCGTTATTCTATCCATACCATTTCAGGTAGTTTTTTGGATGATAAAAGAAACTCCCAGATATCTAATATCTAAAGATAAAGAAGAAGAAACGTACACGGTCTTGCGTAGTAGTAGTAGAGTCCGACAAGGAAACCGCCAGCTTGAAAATTTTATTTTCCACGAACAACTTGAAATTGATGGGCATTGTATTGGGCTTGATGACTTTCCATCAATGGAGTGGAATAAGCACAGTCATATTTTACCCAACCCAAATATTCGATGAATCAAAATCTTTCATAGATAAATCCATCTCCACAACAATAGTAGGCGGGGTTAACTTTGGGGCAACTTTTACTGCTGCTGTGCTGACTGATAAATTTGGCAGAAACAAATTGTTGTATGTATCAGCCGTATCGATGATCTTATCTTTAGGCGTACTGGGAACTTACTTCTTCCTTAAAGATGTTAGCGAAATTAATGTCGATTCTATGGGATTTGTACCTCTACTCAGCCTTGTAGTATACGTCTTAGGATTTTCATTGGAATTTGGACCTATACCATGGCTAATGATGGGAGAAATCCTTCCAGCTAAAATCAAAGGTCCAGCCGCTTCAGTAGCCACTGCATTTAACTGGACATGCACCTTTATAGTTACTAAAATATTCTTATTATTAGCCGAAGTAATATGTTTCCATTTAACTTTTTGGACATTTGGTGGAATTGTCTTCCTAGGATTCCTGTTTACTATTTACTTTGTACCAGAAACAAGAGGTCAAAGCTTAGCTGACATAGAACGGAAACTAGCTGGTGTTAAAGTCAGACGAATTAGTTCTATAGCTAATCTTGAACCAATGGAATCTACTTTTTAAATACTTTGTTTTTTTAAATTTAATTGACTGAATTTTGTAAACTAAAACTCTAGTTTTAAAATCTAAACAATATATCTAAATACCATGTTTTCATTAAGATTTTTTTTTATGTTATAATATTTTTCGTTAGTAATTAGTTCATTTATAAGTACAACTTTCAGAATATTGGAAGTTTTCATTTCTTATCTAATACAAATTAGATTTCATATTCATATATATATATATATATATATATATATATATATATATATATATATATATATATATATATATATATATATATATATATATATATATATATAATCATCATCACCATCCATATCAGCATTTAGCCATCGATCGTCGATCCACGGCAGGATGCCGGCCTCCCCAGCATCCTTCCAACTCTCGCGATCCTCAGCTCTCCTCTCCCGTTCGGGTCCAATATACTTGATAATGTCATCGATCCATCGTGTTCTAGGTCTTCTTCGTGGACGCTTATGATCAAGCAGCATCCATCCCAGGATTGCTTTCATCCACCTGTCGTCACATCGCTTCGCTATATGGCCTGCCCAGTTCCACTTCAATTTCTTTACCTTTCCAATAATGTCACATACTATCGTCTGCTCTCTGGTCCATGTACAGGTCCTTCTGTCCCTCTATAATGCCGAGTATACACCTTTCCATTGTTCTCTGCGCTACCTGAAGCTTTTGGATTGATTGTGATGTGATTGTCCATGTTTCACTTCCGTATATCAAAACAGGAAGCACGCACTGATCAAAAACTTTTTTCTTTAGACAAAGTGGGAATTTGCTCTTAAATATTATATTGAGAATGCCAAATGCCTGCCAGCCACACTTAACACGCAGTTCCACTTCGCGGGCGGTATCACCTTCCATTGAAATCCTTTGCCCAAGACACATATAGTGGTCCACCACCTCTAACTCGCTTCCTAAAATATTTATTCTTCTGTTTTCAGCAAATTTGTTGAACGTAACCTGGCTCTTTTTCAGATTTATTTTCAAGCCGAATGGTTCTCCCGCCCTTTGCAGCTCTTGTATGTGTTTTTGTAGTTCATCTGGGTCTTGTGGCAGGAGAACGACATTATCCGCAGATCTAAGGTGGCTTAAGTATGCATCATTTACTTTTATCCATCCTGTTCCCAATCCAGATTACGGAATACCGCTTCAAGGCAGGCTGAGAGAAGAACAGGAGATATTGAGTAACCCTGCCGAACACCCCGCTGTATATTGATTTTAACTTCAAGATCATCTATGTGAACTGTCGCTGTAGCTTCATCATATATGGATCACAGTAGATTTTATGTCTATCCCTTGGTTAAGCAATGCATCCATTATGGCTTGCTTTGATATTGAGTCAAAAGCCTTTTCATAATCAATAAAAGCCAAGCACAGTGGCATGGTTGTGCGTAATTCAGTGTTCTTAATATTCTTTTAGTTATTATCTTTAGTTATTATCGGTGAAAACTTTGTACAATACTGACAGGAATGCTTACTGCGCGGTAGTTTTTAAATCTTCATGTTCTCCTTTCTTATGAAGAAAAATCACTTCAGCATTTTTCCATAGCTTGGGTATTTTTTGTTCTTTGAGGCTTTTCGAGTACGATCTTGCTAGTACTTTATGCAAAGTTTGACCACCAGCTTTCAACATTTCAATCGTTACACTGTCTTTTCCTGGAGCATTTCCATTATTCATCGCTTCTATAACATTTATTACTTCATCCAACAGGATATCTGGCATTTGCCCTTCCGTCGGCATTGCTCTAATTGACTGGTTCTGATCTTCATATAACTTTGAATAAAACCTTCTGATAACCTCTGTTTCCCTGCGTTCCCTATACACTCTGCTATCCTCAAGCATCAAGGCAAACATTTGTGTCCTTTTATTTCTCAGTTTGTGTCTTGCTGTGTTGATTCCTTTGTTTTCTTCTAGTATTTTTTGAACTATCAATACTCTCAAATACGTTTTCTTATAGATTTGCAAAGCTCAACGTACTCGATTCTGCCAAAAAGACTCTCTGCATTTCTCATTGTACGCCGTTTTATCATTAAATTAAAGGTTTCGTTGGAGATTTTTGACTGTCTGACACTTTTTTCTGTTGGTGCTATTACAGCAGCCGTTTCAAGCACATGTCTACAATTTTTTCATACTGATCTGTTATTTCCATCTCCTCTGGATTTTGCAACACAGCAAAGCGGTTCGACAAAGCAATCTCGAAATCGCTGCTCCTCTGAAACAACTTCCCAAAATTCACTTTGTCCTTCTATCTTACCATTTTATTCTACACAGTTTGTCTTAATCTTTGTTCGTACTATTCTATGATCACTTCCAACATTAAAACGGTTAACGACAGTACAATTGCAAATTATTGTTTTTTTTTTTGACTTGATGTAGTCAATTTTACTTGTGAGACCAGTTGGACTTTTCCATGTCCATTTTCTACTGATTTTTTTCTTATAAAACGAGTTCATAATATATAGTTCTTGTCCAAAATCAACCAATCTCTGAACTCTATTGTCCCGCGCACTACTTCCATAAGAGCAAGTTGCATTTTCACCAGTTCTTACTTTTCCAATTCTAGCATTAAAGTCACCCATCAAAATTTTGTACCTGCACTTCTCGTTATCTAGAAGCTGGGCCACATCATCATAAAATACCTCCATTTCCTCATCATCGTAGCTTATAGTTGGTGGATAAGCTTGGACTAGTCGGCCGGATTTACTTTCAAATTTTACGATATTGTCCTTCAACTTTCGTCTAATGAAGAATCCAATTCCATCACATCGTCCATTTTACGTACCCCGGGTGTAAAGTACGTGACCAGTTGTTTCCAGTTTGATTAGCTCTTCCCCTTTCTTTGTGTTTCACATAGCCATATGATGTCCCAATGTATACTGTCAAACTCGATTAACAGTTCTTGCAGTCGTTCATCTGTTTTCATTGTCCGAAGATTGAGAGTTGCAATGTCCAAAGTCCACTGGCAGCCTGATCTAACCCGATCATTCTTAGCACCCCCTGCATTGGGGCAGGTCTTTCCGCAACCGTAGGTAGTTGCCCCTTAGCCTTCGGGGAATGAGAACCGTGTTTAAAATTGTAAAGCCAAGTTGAGGGGCTAGACCGTAATCTGTCACGCTGGTCCAGTGAGGGTTGGCAGATTTAGGATCATAATAGTACCTGTCCGTCATAGGTTACCCATTTAGGAGCATAAGCTCCAGACGGCATAGCTCCCTTTACCCCATAGCCAATATATATATATATATATATATATATATATATATATATATATATATATATATATATATATATAAAGGATACGACAACTTTTAGTTCGTTTTAAAAATGCAATAAATATTTTCAGTTGGTTTATAGTTTATGAGGATTACTCTTACCGATTAAGAATCGAATACAATTTTATTTAAATGACTGCCTCGGCTGGATTTTCAGTAGCCCATTCTGTCGATGCAATTTTTCAGTACAGTTTCAATCGTGTGAGCCTCCATTTCACCAAGAACCGCTTTAATTGCGTGTTTTAAAGCGTCAATTTTATCTGGATGATTGATAAAACATCTGTTTTTGACGGATCCCCACAAGTGATAGTGTAACGGAGTCAAGTCGCAGCTGCTAGATGGACAGTTGACCTCGCCATTTCGGCTGATAATGCGATTTTCGAAGATAGAGCTAAAAACGTCGATTGTAGTAGCATTGGCTGTGTGGACAGTGGTACCATCCTGTTGAAATTAAATATCTGCCAAGTCTTCCTTTTCAATTTTAGAGAGTAGGAAGTCAGTTGGCATGGCATGATAACGGTCGCCGTTGACTGTTAGTGAAGCTCTTTGTTCGTTTTCAAAGAAAAAATCGCCTTGATGCCTTTGGACCATTCTGTGCCCCAAATATGGCAATTTTAAATGAAGTAAAAATGAGCTTTGAAAAGACGATTTTTTGGCAAAAATGCTCATCTTCTTCCAACCGATAATTTACCCATTCAGCGAAGCGAAGACGCAATAGATGGTCAACCGCCTTCAATACTTGAACCAATTAGACTTTGTAGGCCTTCATACCGAGGTCTTTTCACAGCCCTATCACTGATGTTCATTCCTTGTGAACGATGGTGGGAGGAGGTGTTCGGATGTTGTCGCACATTGGTGTTAGTTTTTGTTATTTAGAATGTCTAGAGTTTCTAGAAGGGGAATGTTTGTAAATAACGAAACAATATCAAAACTAACAAGAATGTCACTTTCGGATATACTGTACCTTTGAAGAAGATCAATGAAATTAGAACAAACAAACACCGCACATCAACGGATATTCTTAGTCTTATTGAACATTGCATGTCCAATACAAATTTTATCTTCAAAAATAAATTCTTTAAACAAATTCATGGAGCTCCTATGGGCTCCCCTCTTTCTCCGGTCATAGCCAATATTTTTATGGAACACTTTGAAACTCAAGCCATTAACCAGTCCGTTGAAATCTACTTGCTGGTTCCGTTATGTAGATGACACCTTCGTCATTTGACCACACGGATCACAATCTTTAAATCTGTTCCGCATTCGCATCTGAATAGTAAACATCCCTAGGTCCAGTTTTGCAATGGAGACTGAAAACAATTCTGCTCCTCCTTTTCTTGACGTTCTAATATCAATAAGGCCAGATCAAAGCTTCTCCTATTCTGTCTATCGTGAACCCACCCACACAAACCGTTATTTAAATGCGAACTCACATCATCATCCATCACGATTAAATTCGGTAGTCAAAACTTTAGTCACGAGATCACTAAGATTGTCGGATAGAGAACATAGGCAAACATAACTTAATTCGCTAAAAACGGCACTAATTCAAAACGGCTATGACATACGTCAAATAAAAAGGCATATTAAACAAGTTCAGGCAACTGGTCATATCAACCAATCTACTAGAGAATTGTTTCAAAACCCCAAAGTTCTTCTGCCATATATCAAGGGAGTTACTGATAGAATTTGCCACGTTTTCAGATCCCGTAATATAAAAACGATATTTACAACAGAAAGAAATATATCCAGTTTCCTTAGACCAGTGAAGAATAATATTACACAAGAGTCACCTGGTGTCTATGAGATTTCTTGTTCTGGCTGCTCCCAAGCATATATCGGCCAAACTAACAGACGTATCCAAAATCGCATATACGAGCATTCTTTCGCCGTCCGAAAATCGAATCGCTCCTCGACTTTAGCAAAACATCATATCCAAACGGGTCACAAAATAGAATTCGACAAGGCTAAAGTAATCACACCTATATATTCCTACAAACCCCACATAATTTGTGAAGTAATTGAGATCGAAAAACGTCTAGACTGCTTAAACGAGAGCGACGACGGTCTTGTCCTTCCAAATTCATGGAAACCGCTAATTTCAAAATTGCCCATCCGAAACCCTTCCAGCCAAACGTCCACCTCCCGTCTCAGCTCCGCCCCTTAACCGAGCGCACCACCCACAACCTCACCTGTTAATACAGAGGTCGCGCCGTCCGCGTTCTTTTCTAGTTGTGAACTCTGGGGAATAGGCAGATTGAGGCCTCGGAGTAAATCAACATTCTCTTGAAAATGGCACCAAAGTGGAAGCCGAAACGTCGAGATTTTACAAATCTAAAAAGCGGTTACGGGATCTGAATACGTGGCACATTTTATCAGTAACTCCTTTGATGTATGCCAGAAGAACTTTGGGATTTTGGAACAATTCTCTAGTAAATTCATTGGTATGACCAGTTGCCTGAACTTTATTAATATGCTTTTTTATTTGACGCATGTCATATATTAGGTGCGTATAGACCCGGTTGAATCACGCAAAGCATTCTGATTCAGATTTTTGTTCTTTCTGATCCGTGAATTCTTTTTCTTTCCGCCATCCCCTTTGTTCCCCATCTCCTCGAAACTTCGTTCTCTGATGCAACGTTCCGCACATGTATTTTGTTTCTGTACGTTCATCTATCTTCAATCTCTGTCAGGCGCATTTGTGCCTTTCCCAAATTAGCTCTGAATTGTGCGATCCATGGTACTGTTGACTGGACTCCTTGTATGTATGTAAGAATTCTGTTGGGGAGTCTTGTCGGCGGGAGTCTACTGATATGTCCATACAATTTCAACCATCTTTTTTTATGTCGCCCGACAACTTAGACATTCTTTCTGTGGTCTTTCTAGAATGTAGTCTGTAACATTCCTCTGTGAGTTTATATATGTATATATATATATATATATATATATATATATATATATATATATATATATATATATAGATATACCTGTATATCACATACTATCAACCACGCTCTGTATCGTACCCTATCTCTTTATAATGTTTTTATGGGACCCCCTGCCATTTATCGGCGAGAATCCTATCAATCTGTCATCTGCCATTCTATCTATCTGTCATCTATCAGCTGGAAATAAAACAACTAATGACAGTTATATTTATATGCTGCCATCTATCAACGGAAAAACCACACTATGATGACGTCATACATATGTATGTATTAAAAAAACCAAAGCATTAATTGCATATGCTATCATCTATCGTAGGGAAATTTAACCAAAAAGTTCCGCAATGTGGACCAAGATTGAAGATATGTAATGAATTTGGCCCCAGAATCTGCCTTGCCTAACTACTCTCATTCTTCACGTTAATGCGTTTGAGCATTTTCTCGAGTTTTATCTGTACAACACCATAACCTATCAATTCATCTATATTGCAACCGAAATGAATCATTAAACTCGAAGATTGGACTTGACTGACTTCGACAGAAATGACTTGACTTTGAAATAATTCATTTTTGAATCAACATTTGCACAGTTAAAACAGAATACTTGACATTCAGGCGTATAATCTTTATAAGAAATTAACTTTTAAATTAACTAACTAACGCTTATAGGTGCACATTTAAATCTATGTTCCGATATCATTTAATTGCATTTGTAAGATCATATGTAACTGGATTTTAATGGCGAGTATGACAATGTCATCAGGTTCCCATGAGAGTATCTGTTGCTAAATCAGCTGTGTACAAAATGTAGTAATGGTCTAAGAACACTCATTGTAGAACAACTGATTTCATTCGAACGTTATTGGTACATTCATTTCGACTTGTTCGGTATTTTTTGTCACTTAGGAAATATCTCAGTAGATTACAGTACGTTATAGAAAGATGTTTCTTGATTTTGTGGATTTTACCCTTATGTAACACTTAACCAGATGCCTGGCAAAATTCAAGAAATAGATGTTCAGTATTTCTTGCCGTCCAGAGTTAGATTTATGCTGTGAGCTGGTCTATGGATTGCTACACTTTACCTTTGTATGAACTAAATTAATTACGAGGAGCGGGGCCTATTCTTTACAGCAGTGGTCTCTTCAGTGTTTTAGAGGTAATTGGTAAGCGGCTTATCAGGCTGTACGAGGTAACTCAATTATGGTCTTTGCCTTGTTTCGGAATCAAAATTATTTCAGAAGTTTTACGCAATTTTAGCCAGCAGTTTAGAAGTAGTATAAAATTAAAGATGCACGTAATAAGCGCCACACCTTTTCTTGGTGATTGCTTTATAATTTTTGGGGTTATTCAGTCTATTCTAGGCGCTGTTCTGTAAGTAGCTAATTTGCTTGAGAAACGTCTTTTGTGGTTTGCTGTTTAATTGTTGGAATTTTCCATAAAATATCGATTAACTCACTTTCTGTCTTAATATCAGGTTCATTGTTGTTGGATTGAGCTAAGGGCTCGGCAACTAGTGCATTTTTCTTCGACAATTCTGTCCCATTGTGGATTTGATCTTAATTCACAAGGGTGCGGGTGGAGACTGGAGTTTTTGGTTTCTTAAAGTTTTTAATTCGTTTTAATATGAAATTGTTGATTTATGTTACTGTTGTATGTTTGCATGTATTTATGTATGCTGATTTATGATTTATGTTTGATTTATGTTACTTATATAATCTGCAATAGATCATTCTTGTACTTTGATTTGATATTTTAAATGATTAGTTATCTATTTAGTGCAGTTTTATTTATTGCAAAATTTGCACAGGAATGTCATAATTTTTCCCTGCAGTTGTTTCTGGGGTGGCTTTTGAAACGGCTACGAAACTTAAAAGAAGGCGTAAAACATTTAGCAAATTAAACTCAAACATTTTGCCACTAAATATCAAATCACTTGTTTATAACTTGTTGGTGCGCGTTTTGCTGAGCATGTTAGCATCATCAGTAGATGATTCAATGTAATCGATGACTATCAAAACGCGCGTTGAGAGATTAAAAACAAGTGATTTGGTATTTCGGGGTAAATCTGTTTGAGTTTAGTGTTTTGCGCCAAAGGTTACAATAAAACAATTGATATAAGATGACTGAATAAAAGAAAACTACAATTTTATTAAAGTAAGAATTTATTGTTTAAGCATAACTGAAAAAAAGGATTATTCTAGATTTGACAAAAAAAACGCTAACAGTTTCATCGTATACAAAAAATAAATAAGGTCAAACTCTTACATCACTGGCTTTAACATATGATATTGGTTACAGTACATAAATAATGTACCAAAAAATCAGCGACAAGCTTTCCATTATTATTTCTAGGTCAAATGACACTTGTGGAACAAACATAGCTGTCCGTTTAAATTTAGTTCACCCAGAAGGAAATTTCGTTCACCAGATCTGAATTAACGAGTGACGGACTTTACGACATAGTTCTCCCGATAGCACCGTAATGGATGAGGAAGCATAAAATAAACACATGGTTCCGAACGGACCCTGATCAAAACTCCTTTTAAAATACCTATACTGCATTCTAGACATTTCATTCCTGATAAACGTGTATTTTTCTTCTTTTGTGTCGTACCAAAAACGACTACGAAAGATATGTCTTTCGTAGTCACAAATACGTAGTCTACAAATAAAAATGATTAATCTAAGCTATCTAGGGTTACTCATAAGTACTATCGGTTTTTTTTCAAATTTTAAACATTGCTGACCATCTACTAACAATAATTTAACTCAGTATAACATAACCTATATTCTAGTTAAATATATTGTTTCTATTTAATGTGCTAATTGTTAAGTTTTGAAAAAAGGCGATCTTATGAGAATGGAAAAATAAAGTGTGAGTTTTGAAATAATAACAATGACACAAATTCCACCGATGCTGTTTATCCTGGCGACTTAGGTTTAGGTTAGTTTTTCGCCTCCAAAAATTCTTCGTGGTACCGAAGCGGAATAGAGTTACTCTTGTAAAGATGGGTTTATGGGTTATTGAAAACAAAGGCCTATATTTCGAGGAATAGCTTTCAGATATATTTTTTTATCTGTAAATAACTGTGTACCTCAAAAAAATAAAAAAAATTGTTACACTCTAGAATTACATAGAAATTTGGAAAAATAAGAAACTTTTTAAATTTAAAGAAAGATACTAGCACCATCTATTGAAACAATGTATAATCTGAAAGCTGTATATCCCTTCTATAAAAAGAGACTGCCATCATTACAATCGATGAACGGATTGCCAAGTTATATCAACAAATATCAAGTAGTATCAAGCTCGATAAAACTTTTACAGAAACTTTTAAATTAATGAAAAAAGTTTATGGTGATGATTACTTATCCCCTACATGTGTGATCGAGTGGTATAAGGTAAGTGACCTCTCTATCGGCCAGGCCCTCTCTATCGGCCACTTTGCCGAAAAATTACTTTATCTACGTCTCGAGTACGAACACGACAGTAAAAAGTTTTTAAAAAAAGTTTAATTTATAAACTACAGTATAAATATACTTCAATTATTTTAAATAGTTATTTTAGAATTTAAAAAAAATCTGTGACAGCTTTCATATTTGGTGATTCCTTGTCAGGTAGGTAAAGATTTACTCGTTTTTCGACAAGCTATTATATTTTGAAAATAACAATAGTTCAATTTTTTCTTTTTAACTCAATTAGCATAACTCAAAATAATTTTAGAGATTAATGAATTGATGATATTCAAGTAATTTATATTCAAAAATAGAGTGGCCAAGTGGATAATCATCTCTGTATTGGCCAGTCTATCGTCGTGTATTTAGAGGTTATAAGTATTATTCACAAAATATCTAATTTAATTTTTTAATATCTATCAATTAAATTCCATACAAAATTTTGTACTGTTGTATTAATCAATTTAGAAATTTTTTTTTCACAGAATAAATATGGTGAAATAAAAAAAAGGATCCTCAAAGATTTAAATACATAGCTCAGCAGCTAAAGTCAGCAGTTGCTGAAACAAAACGTGGACAATCAGTGAGCGAGATTAGTAAGAAATACAACATACCAAGATCTACATTGAACTCTAAAGTCAAAGAATTATCTCCTAAAATTAGGAAAGGTGGTCCAGTGGCAATATTGACGAGAGACGAAGAGCAGCATTTAGTTTCTTGGATGATGTTGATGACTGAAAATGGCTTTCCAGATGGAAAATGGATTTCCAGTATCTAAAACACAGTTACTTGATAGTGTTAAGATGCTTTTAAAAACCCTAAAGAATATCCTTTTAAGGATGGAGTTCCTGGTCGTAGCTGACCTAGTGCTTTTTTAATTCGTCCGCCACAACTTTCTAAACGTATTGTTCAAAATTTAACTATATCAAGAGCCTCTATTTCTGAATCTAGTATCCGAAACTGGTTTTCTGAAGTTGAAAAAGAGATAATAGAAAAGTTATTACTAAACATTGAAGCCGTTTAAATGAATCTGCGTTTATGCTAGCTCCGAAAACTTAAAAAGTGTTTGTGGAGAAAGGTGAAAAACCTGTTTATAACATTATTCAAAATGATGACAAAGAATGTTTGACTACACTGATTGTGGCTAGTGCATCTGGTAATCTAGCTCCTCCATTAGTCATATTTTTCTTACAAAAACGAGTTCCAAATATTATTCGAGAAAATATGCCAAAAGGCTGGGCTTCTGGTAAATCTGATAACGGCTGGATGAATGGAGAAAATTTCTACGAGTATATTGCAAACATATTTTATCCATAGGTTGTAGAAAATAAATTTTAATTTCCCGTAATACTTTATATTGATGGACATTCATCTCATTTGACGAATGGCTGTGAGTGATTTTTGTCGTGAGAAACAGATTGTTTTAATTGCATTGCATCCTAACGCGACACACGTTGGATGTTTCATTTTTTCATCATTGGATGTTTCATTTTTTTTACCCTTTGAAAGTAGCTTGGCGGAAAGTTGTGACTGATTGGCGTATGAACAATAATGGGAATAAAATAACAAAAGAAAATTTTGCTAAACTGCTAAAAAATGATGTTGATACTCTTGACATTCAAACTATAATGACGAATGGATTCAAAACAACGGGTTTATACTCATTTTCAGCAGATGCTGTGAATTATAATAAATTTTGAAATAAAACTACAGGAAATGAAGAACTAGATAAGACGGAAGCACAAAATGATGATCACAATGCACTATCAGCTATGGAAAAACATATTGATTCAATTACATTGAGAAAATTTGAAGAAGTCTGTGTTGATGGAGAGTAGGATGGCGATTTAGTGGATTCAAGTCTTTTTTGGTTTGGAAGTCCATAAAAAGTAATTTCCTTTAAGTTATTCGTTTCTTATACAACAATTTGGCTTGCATCTTATTTTAATCCTTGCTTACTTTTTTTTAAGTGATTGTTTCTAAGGTTTCATTCTTGAGTATACTTTTTTCTCTTTTTGTTGAAAATAGGTTTGTATTTTGTATCTCTTTTTGTTGAAAATAGGTTCTTCATATGCGTTAAAAAATAACTTAAATGGGATTATTGAAAGTACTTCGGCTCATGATCCTGGCACGGTTAATATTTCTCAGCTTAATGTCAACGATGATAGTTATTCTGAATCACTTTATTTTGAGACTTTGGAGCAAACTATTGAACTTCCGGTTCAACAGCTTTCAGAAACATCATCACTAGCATTTGCCTTAGAAAATAATATACTGATTATTAAAATTGGAAATCAATTTGATGAACATGGTGAATTATTTTTTAGTTTATACCACAAATTATATGAAAATATAGTATAATTTTTGTTGTTTAATTATTTTAAGCAATCGTTTTTGTTGCCATTAAAAATTTTTGTTTATTTGTAGATGAGCAGGTCAGGATTCAAATTAGCGAAAAGTATGCTGAAGACACGGTTGTTGAAAACCCAAATATTCAGAACAGTTTATTAATTGACCAGGAGTTCAGGATTCAAAATGGAGAAAATCATGCTGACGAGACAGTTGCTGAAAACCAAAATATTGAGAATAGTTTATTAGAAGACCAGCGGCTCATTTTGTATTGCTTCAAGACTATATCACAGTTTTATACAAATATTAGTTTTTTATATTTAATATATTAATTTGAAAAAAAAGTTCGCTAACTGGCCGACAGAGGAGTCACTTACCTTAAGCGATTCCAGGAAGCCAGGCCAGCCAAAAAACAAAAATTGCGGTGAGTTGGTTGGAAAAAGTGCGTGAAATGATCGCATACTAAGTGAATTCGAAGGTGAGATGGATAGTGGAGGAATTAAATACGACCAAGATGTGATTGAGCGCGGGGTAGTTGGTTTTTGTTGCGCGATAATGCACCATCTCACGGGATCGTCGCTGTTGGAGATTATTTGGCGAAAAAATAAGTATGTGTGCTGTATGTATGTGTGCACTTGCTGAAAGTGTCCATCGGTGAATTAATGAGAAAGGGTTGTTTGAATAAAAATAAATAATTTTGTCAAAAAAACTAATTGTTTTTTTTTATTTTAAAAATTCCGTTATTTTTTCGATGCACTGTATATGTCGGTACACTGGTTAGCGTCTGTTCTTGTTTATATGATAACATTTCTAAACCATCTACAGATGATCAAAGACTATGAACTTTGAACTACGAAATACGAACTGTTGAACTATGAACTCTCCTATGAACTTTATCGTTCCACTTGACAACCACAGACATCACTACAACCACTAGAGATATGAATGGAGGAAATTAGTATTTATAATTGTGGAATTGATATGTTAATTCAAATAGAAATTTCAAAGGCATAATGTGCATGAAATAGTACAGATAATACAGAAATTCAGTAGGGTAGAGCGGGGCTAGTTGATCATAGGGCAAGTTGTGCAATTGAAATATCTCGAAAACTAAGCAACCTACAACAAAAGTGTAAATGGCGAAAAGAAGAGGTTATAGGAGGGGAATACATAGCGAGACTGTCAATTGCTGTCCGGTGCTCGGATAAAATAACAGAACGCTATGTTTTTTTTCGTGGTAAAAAAAATATTACAGGTCATAATTTTTCTACTATACTCGTATAAAAACACTTGATAAGAATCACGTAAGTATTTAAAGATTACTTAATTATTGTTATTTCGATTATAAATGGTTATTTATTTTAACTCTTATGATTTTTTATAACCTAATATTTATTTTGTTGCCTCAACTAGGGCTAGTTGAGCAACGCGCGTTCAATACTTGCTCAACTATCCCCACTAGATGTTCATTGTAGAAAATCTTTTTTTTTTCAATACATTAATAACCATTAATTAATTTGTGCATGTGATAATTCTACCTAAAGTTTACTAATGAAAATTACTTATATTGATAAATTCTGTACAAAACCGCCTATTCTCTAATGAAAAAAGAATTGCCACCCTGATGGGAACTTTACTTAACCCGAAGTTTAAACAGAAACAGTTTTATGATACATGATAATACCAAATCTATTTTGCATTAATAGAACCTTGCACTTAATAGAACCGTGCTTAAAGTTTATAAAGGTCCTCAACCTCTGTCCATACAAAAAATATCCGTTTTTAGTGAAGTTCAGGATGAATTTTTATTATGAAGAAATATATTTCTTATGAAGAAATGAACTACATGACCAGAAAGGCGCACGAAATACAGCGAGTACTCTATTAGACAAAAATGGCATTCCAGGTACTAGCACATGATTTTGAAGTTTGGGTTCTCTTTTTTCATTTATAGAAGAGGAAGTACAGCAAAAGATAAGATCCTCAACAGCTGACGCAATAATCATGGAGCGTCAAAATACAACCCAAGACACAGATCCACTTCTTTTTTGAAAGGTAAGGTTACTGCTATTAATGTTTTTTTTAATCCATACTAGAATAGTGCTGATAGGAATAGGAGTAATTTCAATTTGTTTTTTATAGATGAACGCAAATGAATTTAAGTCTATGCAACAGCCCCACATCCTAGAATCTAGAATCCCTCCATAGAATCGGGAAGGACATTTAGCACGGGTGGACAAATAGTTTCAGACAGACTATCAAGAGTGAAACAAAAAAAATTATATGTTGGCTTAAATAAAAATGATTGCTTGATTGGAAATAATAAACGCTGCCATTAAGAGTTTTTAAAATATGTATACTTTTTTTAATGTAAACTCTAAATATATTACAAAATGATATTTGTTATGTATTTTATTTTAAAATTGTGGGTGCATGGTTAAGGAAACATTATTACAAGGTTTATATAATGTATATTTGTTATTTGACGCCTATTTCTAGATATTAAAACCTTTTTTACTATCCATAATAATATTTAGTCGAAGGTTTGACTATCGATAACTATCAATGGCAATGCCTATCGATAGTTCTCTATCACTGGTGCTGCCTTTCCATGAATTTGAGCAATACATTTCGATTGAATTGTTCATCTGTTCTCTTTAAAGATACTAACTTAATGTAAAATAAACTTCTCAGAAATGTGATGACATCCAACCTGGATCCCATGATATCTCTTCCTACAATTATTTTTCAACATTGCTTTAAAAAACACAACAATTTGGCTTCAGGCATGGTAATTGGAACTAAACCAGCAATGGAAATTAAACAACATATATAATTCAATTTTGCGTTGTCGCTCAAACCTCAAGCCATGGAGGAACTACAATTTAGTATATAAAACAAACCTCTAAACCTGCTTTACTAATGGACTCCTATAGACCTATCTCTTTATCTTCCTGTTATCTTCGCGATTTAGAAAGGGAAATAGTGTATACGACAATCTTTCATATCTGGTTAATAAAATCCAGCTCGCTTATGCCTCATGCCAGATCCTCATATCAGATTCTCATATCAGATCCTGTGTAATATATTCATATTTTCAAGAAATTTGTCTGGCAGGTGTCTGGAATATATTAACATCTCGGTTGGCATTCTACAGGTATCACCTCTCAGCCCCCTGCTCTTTAATTTATACATCAGATAATTTTTTTACACTGCTACCAAGGATTTAACAATACTTATATGCGGATGATATTGTCTTGCTCATGGAGGGGGACAGCATAGACGACTTAGCATCTAATATGAACTTGCACCTTGACAATACTTTGTCTCTTTTAAACAATCTCAATTTTACAATATCTTTCAATAAATGCACATCGGTATGGTTTACAAGGGGTGCAAAGAGATTCATCTCATATATACAGATGGAAGGCAATGTTATTTCATGCAGGGACCAGGTCAAGTACTTGGAAGTAATCCTACACAAAAACCTTAAGTGAAATAATCACATAGAATTTAGTTGTAATAAAACCAGAAAGGATCTTGATGTTCTCAAAGCTTTGCGCAGAGCATGGTGGGGTTCAGACTCCTCTACTATGCTAAACACTTTCAAGGCAGTATCCAGATCCTATTTAGATTTCGGTTCCTTCCTATATGTGAACGCAGCCAAAGTTTTGAAGAAAAAATCGAGGTGGTTCATCGCCACGCCAAGTATAGTCATACTTGGAGTTTATGAATTCTACACCAAACCATTGTATTAGAGCCGACGCATGTGAATTGGACATGAATAGTCGTAGACTGGTCTTGGCAGTCAAATCCTTAAGCGGCGTCCTTCCCTTCATTTATCATCCATTAATAACTTTAATTGCCCAAATGGATCAAGCAAGTCTGAAAAATAATGGAATCTATTATCGACTTAAATCTTCATATCCGCTTCAAGCTTTTAAGATGTTTATTCGTTACGTAGACCAAATTCAGAAGGTTACCGTAGCCCCCTGCTATTTCGTGGAATTAGAATATTTGATTAAAGAGATATCTGCAACCGATTTTCAATTTAGACCTAACATAATTCATCTAGAGATATGCAAGAGAGGGTTGGCTTTGGTTTCTCATCGAGACTACCTAACAACATAGACATTTGTTCAGCAGAAATAGTTGCCATTAACGAAGGTCTAAGGATGTCGGACTGCAGAAGTGCCATTCAAAAGATCAGTCGATCCTCAATCTGATTTTATTTCCCTAGTTACTAAAAGGACTTTACATCAACTACAACAGAATAACATGAAAGTATTCTGGGTACTATACAATGAAAAGCAATGACATAGAAAACAGTTTGGCTCTTATTGGAAGGAATATGAATATCCCTTTACAGATTAATCCGGACATCACTTCCATTTTCCCTCTTTTAAAGGCAGACATCGACTTGTCTCATCACCGGGATTGGGAGGCCATTAATATTAACAGTAACTCGTTTTATTCAAAAATAGAGGCAAAATTTCCTCAAAAGTTTTAGTTTATTAATTTATAAAAGTTAAAAGGGAAGTAATTACAGCCATATCAGGGATGAGAACAGGCCACCTATCAGATCCGATCTCTATAGGTATCAGATCCGATCTCTATAGGATCAACGTTGTCAATGACCCTTTGTGGGATTGCGGTTAATATAAAAACCTTGAACACGTGATTTTTGAATGTCCAAAGTACAATCAGCTACACATCTATCAATCACAGATTAATGTCCTGTTCCCATCCTTCAACATGCAAATGCAAACAAAGTTTATAGTCTGAGTAAATTCCTCGTCATTAACAAAATTAGTAGTTCTATATCTATGTAGTTCTATATCTATGGTTTCGTCGGCATATGCAAGGTTTATCAACTTCCTCGAATTCAAATTTGAGAGTATGTTGATTTTTCCTGTAGATGTATTATGTGATGGTCATTCTGATCCCATCGTTTCCGTTTTCCTTTTTTTCCCCAGATTTTTCAGAAATTTCCCAGAAATTTCGAACAAAAAACCATAAGTTAAAATAATAGATGCTTTAAGTTGTAATTGATTGCAGGAAGATTCCAGTGTTATACTTTTTCGATCCATTGTCACGTCGGTAACCAGGTCGGCTGATTCCAGTGAGAATCGCATCAACCCATTGCAATAAATTTAGGAGTTTCGTCTCTAGTAACGAAGTTATGGCTTTGAGTAAGACTAACCTTCACCACTGCTAATGCACTGACTAATTGTCCACTGTATGGAACAGAAGCCAAGTTAAAAGGAAGAAGAAGAAATTGTAAAGTTAGGTTATGGCTTTTGGACGTTTCGCTTGATATGCTGTTACAAATTTTGTCTTGAGTTAAGATGTGATTATTCAAGTTTATTGTGAGTTTTTGGAGCAAAAAGAAGATACTGTGAAAGTTGCACTGAAAAAGCTACATAACAATGTACAAATTTTAAAATTTTGCCCGCTCTGAACTAAGCAAAAGTAAGTCACATTTCAGTAAAATAATTTTAGGTTTAAAAAGCCTTTGTTTTATGGTCTCGTTATTGTTATACATCTTAAACCTCGCTTTTTATTAGTATAATATCCGTTTTTTTCGGAAGTGCATCTTCTAAGGCAGAAAATATTAACAATAACCCAAACCTATATTCTGATTATGACGAGAGCCAGAGCCTACAAGGTAAAATAACTGTTTGTGATACCTCTGATACTGATAGAAATATCTCGAGAGATACTTTCTACGAACCGGAGAAGAGCAAAAAAACAAAAAAAATTCTAAAGTCTGAAATTTAAACAAATATCAAGTGTATTAATGATGGCAAGGAGTATAAAACCAGCGGAAATATCTCAAACCTTAATAACCATCTTAAAAGATTTCATGCCAACAGAGTATGTTTGGAGCAATGACAGTGCTTGAACTTCAGTATCATCAAGTGCTCAATCCTCAATTAGTTCTATAAATTCTTTTTTTAAAAGGGAAATTGAATATGGTGAACACTCCCAAAGAAAAAAAACAGCTTGACAGCATTAACATTGATAATTGCCACTGATTTTCAACCATTTAATGTTGTTAATGATACTGGTTTTAAAAAGTTTGTACATATGCTAGATCCCAGATATATTCTCCAAAGCAAATACACTATACAAGAAAAAATCATGAAGCAAATGTTTAATGACGCTTGCAAAAATGTGAAATATAATATGGAAAATGTAAATTATATTGCCATCACTTCTGACTCCTGGACTCAAGGGAACTGAACCATACTTGACAGTGACCAATGATTATAAGTTACATTCTGCTGTTTTGTCTACAAAACCTTTGGAAAATGGTGTAAACAACACCACAGAGAATATTTCTACAGTGTTAAATGATATTTTTGTTGAATGGGGCATATAAACTAAGATCTCATGTATTGTTACAGGCAATGCTGCTAACATGAAAAACCAGATGTAAAGAAATAGTAAGAAACAAAAAGTAGTAATGTTGCCATTGAATTGTTGAAAAAGAACCAAAATACTGAAAATTCCTACAAAACAGTCCAAGAAGCAACTGGCTGGAATAGTGCTTTCCAAATGATTAAAAGTATCCTTATAACTAGTGATCCACTTAATGGAACCTTACTTAAAGTTTATAAAGGTCTTCAACCTCTGTCCATATAAAAAATAACAATTTTAAGTGAAGTTTAGGATGTCCTTTTGTCCCTCTTATTAATGGAATTCATAGGACACTGGCAAACAAGATGCCAAAGTTAAAAACAGATGAGGGCAGAAAAATTTGTGTTAAATTGATGGAGTCTGTACAAAAACCACCTATTCCCTTATGAAAAAGAGTAGCTACCCAAATGGGAACTTTACTTGACCCAAGGTTTAAACAAAAACAGTTTTATGAGTCATAAGAATACCAAACCTGCTTTGCATTTTCTAGAGCAAGAAATGAACTACATGGCTAGAAAAGAAGCAGGAAATACAGCAAGTACTCCATTAGACGAAAATACCATTCCAGGTATTAGCACAAGCTTTTGAAGTTGGTATTCTCTTTTTTCATTTATAGAAGAGGAAATACAGCAAAAGATAAGAGCCTCGACATCTGATATAATAATCATGAAGAGGTAATTCATGGAGTGTCAAATTACAAGCCAAAACACAGATCCACTTCTTTTTTGGAAGGTAAGGTTACTGTAATTAATGTTTTTTATCCATACTGAAATAGTGGTGATAGGAATAGGAGTTATTTAAATTTCTTTTTTTTTTTAGGTGAACGCAAATCAATTTATTTTATTTTTATTATTTGACGCCTATTTCTAGATATTAAAATCTTTTTTTACTATCGATAATAATCGATAGTCTATATCAATAACTATCAATAGCAATGCCTATCGATAGTTCTCAATCACTGGTGCTGCTGTCCCATTACTTTGAGCACAACCTTTCGACTTAATTGTTCATCTGTACCATATAAAGATACTAATTTAATGTTCAATAAAGTTTTATAATTAATATTGATTTATGCTTACAAAATTCTATTCTAACCCTAGAAGTAATCATGATTAAATGATTCTGTAATTGCTAAAAGCGTTTATGTAGGTGTGAATAAGAATAGAAGGTATTCCGATACTCCAAGGGACGAGGAGAAATGTGCCAAGTGGTCCCTGTACCACAAGTGTGTCCAAGGTATCAATTTAAACTTTTTATTGCATTCCGACTTACAGTTGGGGGTTCAAATCCTCACCATTGTTATTTTTATTTATGCCAAAAATAGTATTAAAATTATTCTGTTATTAATTTCTGATAATTATTAAGTTGCAAGTTATTTTTTCAGTCTCTAATATTAAATAATTAGAAAAATAACAAAATGTACATCAAAACAAAATGCACATGTATATCATACAGAATCAATGTATTTGTCAGAAAAATTGTACCAGGTGTCCCATTAAGGATGGATCGCGGCCGTATTTTGAAAACTATTTATCCCACAGCTTTGGGGGAAAAAAAATTGTACTAAAAATGATCATGAGAAATTCACCAAAATTATTTTTAAGCTTCTAAAACGACCGCAAGAGGGCGTGACGAGCTAAACATTTTTAAAAATCTTTTTTTTTGTGTATTTTCAAGGGTTAACCGAGTAAGAAAAATTCTCAGTTATAATTAGCAAACTGTCTGCTACAACTTTGTTTTATGACATTTTGTCGTAATTTCACGAATAGAGGGGGGGGGGGGGAGTTTTACCTATTGAGATAAAAAGTTGTCTAATGTCCGTTTGCCTTAACTGATTTTCCTCAATTTGGATTCATTTAAAATGCAATTGCTGGGACAATCAGATAATCTGGGAGATAAATTATTTAGTTTATAAATGAAACCGCGAGGTGGCGTTACATTCAACAATAGTTTTTTGAAGTTTTGTTCAGTTTTTTCAAATGGAATGATACAGCTTTTACTACATGGCAAGAAAGGTAATTTAAAGAGGAATCGTCCAGTGAAAACCCGAAATCGATATCTCTGACATGTCAAGAGATATTTCGATTCTTCTGAAAAAAATCACTTAGTTTTAATTTTTACCGTAATATTAAGTTAAAAATTGGTCTTAATATTTAGGTCGCAATCGTAACCGCATTTTATTTAAAAAATAAAATTATCTATTCAGTATCAATCATCATAAATGTTCTAATCCTGACCTTGATATTTTATAATTTAATTACATAAGCGGAAAAAAATGCCTTGCCCCAATTGTTGCATTTTCTCTTTTGTGCTTCTTAAATACTACTTGACAGAATATTGAAATCAGTCATTAATAAATATACCTACTCTACAAAAACAGTCAAATTAACTTGTCAGTTTTGAAATGCATTACATTTTCAACATTGCATTTATTGATTATTAATAATTATTATAATAATATCTAACAATGCCTTTTACGAATAACGAGGCCTTTAAACACGCTCCAAATTAATATGCCACGAAGAATTTGGACCAGTCCTAAGCCTGGGTAAAGTGTGAAGGAAGGCAAACATTAGGTTAATATTTTTTTAACTTAATGCAGGTAGTAGTGAAATAATAACTGATTTTTTCAGAAAAATCGAAATATCTCTTGACATGTCAGAGATATCGATTTCGGGTTTTCACTGGATGATTCCTCTTTAAATTACCTTTCTTGCCATGTAGTAAAAGCTGTAAGTTTTGTTCAGTTTTTTCAAATGGAATGAAAAAACTGAACAAAACTTCAAAAAAACTATTGTTGAATGTAACGCCACCTCGCGGTTTCATTTATAAACAAAATTATTTATCTCCCAGATTATCTGATTGTCCCAGCAATTGCCTTTTAAATGAATCCAAATTGAGGAAAATCGGTTTAGGCAAACGGACATTAGACTTTTTATCTATATAGGTAAAACTCCCTCCCACTTCTTTATTCGCGAAGTTACGACAAAATGTCATAAAACAAAGTTGTAGGTGACAGTTTGCTAATTATAACTGAGAATTTTTCTTACTCGGTTAACACTTGAAAATACACAAAAAAATTATTTTTAAAAATGTTTAGCTCGTCACGCCCTCTTGCGGTCGTTTTAGAAGCTTAAAACTATTTTTGGTGAATTTCTCATGATCATTTTTAGTACATTTTTTTTTCCCAAAACAGTGGGATAAATAGTTTTCAAGATACGGCCGCGATCCATCCTTAATGGGACACCTGGTATATATTCATTCATTTTCAAGCGATTTTAGTTGAAGTTCGCATGTATACACTTCGAGAGCTGTAAACGACGATATTCTGATTATCTAGTTATACTATTTGTAAGAAATATTTTGTTTAATATATACTTTTCAGACATCGGTTTCATCTCAAATAAAACGATAGGTCTATCGTTTATTTAGATGGTATTTTAGCATGCAAATGTAAGAAATATGTTTGTTTAATTTATATCTTCCGGTCTCTTGTTCCATCTCAGGCAAAACGACAGTTTTATCACCTTTTTCTTTGATAAAGATGGTTTTTATCACATTGGACCAGATGTCGATTATATTTCATTTTTCGCTTTATTGATACTGGGTCGTGTTGTGTTTATACTCAATATATGTTCGCTTATCCTATCTAAAAGCTTCGACAACACTTAAGGGTAGTTAACCACCAGATGCGCGATAATGGTGGGGTATCTTTAGAGATGGCTTCATTTCAGTATTGGAAACCAACATTTTCATTTATACTGTGATCAAGTGTAGTGTTGTTCTATCTATTTATATTAGTTTTTGAAATGTATATAAAGCTCTATTATCTTTATTATTTCTATTTGATGTTTTCATTGAGATTCAATGATTATTATGTAAGTGAGTTTTTCACTGAACAATTGTCTTCTAGTATTTTAATAGTTTCGCTAAGTATTTAAAGAGTACTTATATTTCTTTTGCTCACAAAATACTGTTCTGATCATTATCAAATATTCAAGTACAGTTGAATTAAATCTGTTACTGTTCATTTTAAATAATATTTAAAGCAGTGTTTCTTGATTAATGTTTTGATCAATATTAAATGATTTCTATTTAAGTGAATATCCAAACATTGTTTGAGTAGTGGCATCAGCATATTGATATGACTTATAATTTAATTGAGAGAGAGATCCATGGTATTGTTGCGCGGGTTTCCCTTTAATACTATGAAGTGGGTAAATACTGTTTTGCTTTTCTAGTATCTGGACCGGGTACATCGCGTGTTTGCCTTTTGTACCCATTGCACAACTCAGTACTAGAGATTACACCATAGGGTGTAGTTGGATAATTCATTATGTTTTGTTTAGCTCTTTAGTGGGTGTCTCGTGCGTTTTTCCCTTGATACCCCGTTCATACCCGAAGCTGTCACTGTTGCGTGTTTGCCCCTCAATGTCAGGAACAATACCCAGAATGATAATTTTATTAGTGATTGATAAAATTATTATTGTGGAAAATGCATGATTTGTAATTTAATACATATTGAGAGATCATTGTTGAAAATCTATGATCTGTAATTAAATAAATATTGAGAGATCTGCATGGTATTGTCGCGCGGTTTTCCCTTTAATACTATGAAGTGGGTAAATGCTGTTTTGGTTTTCTAATATCTGGAGCGGGTCCATCGCGTATTTGCCCTTTGTACCAATTGCACAACTCCGTACTAGAGATTACACCATAGGGTGTAGTTGGATAATCCATTATGTTTTGTTTAGCTCTTTGGGTGGGTATCTCGTGCGGTTTTCCCTTGATACCCCGTTCATACCCAAAGTTGCGTGTTTGCCCCTCAGTATCAGGAACAGTACCCAGTTTGATATTTGATTATTGGCCGAAAATAGTATCATGGTTTGAGTTATGTAGAGAGTCTATTTGAATTTATGTTGATTGCTATCATGGCTAATATAACTACTATGCTTACTAGTATATCTCGTTGAGTATGTTAATAGCCTCGTGGTAAAATATGCTTTGTATCGATCTGATAACTTAAAGTAACAGATAGTAAACAGATAATTGTTTTATGGATTCGGAGTGTTCAGAGTTTTTTTTATTTCCAGGTAGTTAAAGCTGCATTGCTATCTATATGTGATATGTATATAATGTTTATAAAAAAATCCTTTCATTTTTTTTCGTAACTATTATATAATATTGTATTTAACTAAGCATATCGTTTGACGAGTAGAGTTCGTAGAATCAAGGCGCATATTTCTAAATTGCCATAAAACGCTGTAGACCAAAATGGAATAAAGTATTTATTTTTTCTTTTAAATGTATTTGTCAAATAATTTTTAGTTTCAAAGGTTCAAAATAAATAAAACGGTTTTGACTAGAACAATTATATTTTATTATCTCATAGTCACGTTAAAGTTAAATAAAGCATGTTAAAAAAGTTTAATTTGAATTCCTATATTTTAGCCTAGGGCTTCCGCCGTAATCTTTTAAAACCAAAAAACTAGCATTGTCTGTAGATCCACTTGGTGGATCTCACTCCACATTTGGTGAGTATCTATTATCGTTTTTATAGATGCGCATGCGAATATAGAATTTATAATGGAAAATATGCTTCAAATTTGAGTCCAAAAAAACTCAAACATAACTACATAACTGTTTTTATTAATATCATTGAATATATCAAGAATAATAAATTATATATAAAAAAAGTAAAACAATCACTAAATACAAAAAGTATAACACAAACGTTGTTTAATATCATGATTTTTTATCTTTTAGTAAATATTTGTGTGCGTAAAAAAAAGAAAAATTTACATTCTTTGGAAAATAGGTTCTAAGTTAATATAAATTAACATTATCTCTTGAAAACAAAATAAAACATTGTAGTTATGTTAATTATAACAATGGCAGTAGTCTGTTATGTGATAATCACTTTATAGACTATCAGTTTTAGTACTGGTCGAGGAATAATACTCTGTAAAAATGAATATTAATGTCTCCAATAATTTGTAATTTGGTTATTAATTACTAGATTCGCGTTTTTCAGTTTGCGAATCTTAGAATGTTTTTCAAGTTTTTTTGGGTACGTGATAAAAAGCCACTTCATAAGTTTTGGAAAAATTAAATTTCCGCCCCAAACTACATATGTCTGATAAAATATAATGTCAACGTCTAACAAAAAATATATTTCGCTGAATGTTAAAATTCAAGTTTTGGATTGTCTCATCAAAGAAGAAAAAGCTTCGCCCATTACAAAAACTCCAAATGTTACAAAAAATTTTACCTTCAATATATATCTGAAATATCTGCAAAAGATGGAGCTCATCCCTGTACATTATTTTGCAAAGAATTTATTCAATTTTTATGCAATTCATATCATAAAAATTCATACACTGAAACAGAACGAAAATTTAAAAGAGAGCAGAAAACCAACAAACAAACCAAATAAAATTATAGCTTTTTAATGAAATGATGAAAAATATTTAGAGAGTGAAGATGAAACTTATGTGTATCGAGCAATGGTGAGGCAAAAATTATGAAATCAAAGTTATTAAAAAGAAAATAGTTATAATTTGTTTTCGTTATTACTACCCAAAAATTAAATCGTGCAGAATTATATTTTGGCCGACTATAGAAAGTGCAGTCATTTACAAATAAGATGGCAGCTGGAAAGGTGTTTTTTTTTTTCGTATTCTATATCGGCCAATTGGGGTCCGTGATTTCCTTGGCCATTAGGGCTGTGTGTACGGGTGAACAAGTTGTATCAGCTCACGGGAATCTACATTAGTCAGCCGAGCACCTCAGGCCGACCCATGCGCCAGAGCTCCCATAAGAGAAATACCACTATATTGAAGCCAAACCAGAAGTCAGATGTCTTGGATTAGAATTAGTAATGTTTGTATTTTATGTGAGAGAATTGCGAGTCGGCTTCGTAGAACCGTGTCAGTTAAAGATTAGAATTTGCATTAAACATTGGCAGTTTTACTCAATTAAGTATTTAACATTTTTAAGTATTTAACAATTTGTCCTGATTTATGTTTTGTCCATTATCCATGGCACTTCCAAGTTTCGGTCGGGAAAATTTGACCAGCAACTGAAAAATCCCCAACTAGGCTGCAATAATGAAACTTGGTGACATCGTAAGGGTAAGTAGATGGTCAGAGACACAAAATTGCATCAAGGAACACTCAAGTGTAAAGCTAGCTTGGGAGTATAACAGATATATTTTCGAAATGTTTCATTTTATATGGGAGAAGTGTTATATCGTATTGTTATACATACATGTGAGGAGGTTTATGGAAAATCGAAAACGAGTGCTTATTCGAATTTTTAGAAATCGTTAGATCCAAAAAGTTTATTGAACTGTTGGTATCCTTGTCGGCTGTAAGCATGATGTTTTTTATGGATGGAATTTAGATATAAAAATAAAGCATCCAACTGTCTCTTACTACCCGTGAAAAATGTCAAAATATCATCAACATATCAGTATCAATATAAACATTGTTTACCAATTTTATTTTTGAAAACTGTCTCCCCAATATTGTTCCTAAAAATTTCTGCAAGTAAAGGGCTTAGTGGGCTGCCCATAATTAAACATTTTTTACTGTTGTAAATTTTGTCTTCAAAAGCAAAGTAATTTTGATCAACACAAATTCTTAACAAGCTTATTATATCTGCTGTAACTATCTGGTTCAATTTGTTGTTAATTAATAAATTATTGCATTCTGGTGGTATGCTTGGAAATAAATTTTGGACATCAAAAGATGGAACTAATGAATAATACTCATTCAATTTCAATCAATAATACTAAACTAGCTACACACTATAAAAAGTCACCCTTATTAGATATTAAGAGTCAACATTTTAGCCTATCGTTTTGTGTTTTAAGAAGTACTTGATTTAATCATCTTGGTAAATTAATTTCTCCAATTCAGATACTTCAAAAAAACCTTTATAGAATGGTATCTCAATGGCAAATTTAATACTTATGGGTATAATGTGGCAATTAATCCATAGCCTATGCCCATGAATAAGGTTTTTCTAAAACGTACCCAATGTAGATATATAAATTATCTACACAGTGGCTCACCTCAAACTAAAGATAATCTCTATCTTTTTCTTTTAAATAACCTATATGAAAAATTCTTTCTGATTTTGTGGTATAATCTTATTGTTTGTAACTTTGTTGTTAGTGTGCTAATATACATTCTGTGTTAATCTTTCAATGGCACAAATCAGAATTGTAAGAAAAAAGGCAACTGTTATTGGACAGCATAACTCATGGACATTTTTTGTTATACAACACTGGTAAAAAGCTAAATCCTTTGAATTATAAAGAATTACTGTACTCTATCTACCACCAAATAGATAACAACCATGAACTTGATAGCCCATTAGATATTTAAAGTTATTGTTTTTAAAAGAGTCAGTTTTCTGTTATTTGTAATTTATATTTAGAAATTAACTTGATAGCCCATTAGATATTTAAAGTTATTGTTTTTCAAAGAGTCAGTTTTCTGTTATTTGTAATTTATATTTAGAAATGGAGATAAAAAATATTTCATTTTGTTTAGTTTTATAATATTAACTTTAAGTGTTTAGAAAATAGATAAATAAATAAATGAATCAGTTCTAATATTGGAACTTTTAGCTTCAAACACTAAACTTGAAGAGATTTACCACTAAACATCAAGTCACTTGTTTTTAACTTCTCAATGCATGTTCCACTATCCATGTTTAATCCAGATTGAACCATCTCTTTTAATCTCTAATTGAATTACCTCATGATGTTGAAATTTTTCTTGTTTAAATTGTGGATTTGAAAAATCATCAGTGATTTACTGAACCAGCTTGCTTAGCTTCCCATTAGTCTTCTTTTATGCCCATTTCTGAGACATTTTATCCCTTTAGCATCAGATTTTGGTTTCTCCATTTTATATCTGTCTGCTAAACTTCTTTTTTCTAACATTCTCAATTTGTCACGAGGTTAGTAATGTCATCAGCCTAGTTCATACCATACATGTAAATTCTATCCTAAAAAAATCAAGGAACTCTTAGAAATAAACCTCCACTACATATCTAAAAGACTTTTGTTTTGTATACACACATAATATTGTTACTAACATATCGTTTTTCATTCCTTTTAATGTTAACATTATAGTTGTCTTCAAATGATGTTTATTATTTGCTTAAATTGTTTAACAGTCTCGTCTGGCAACTTTTAAAGTATTGGATTTTGTTTTGACACATCATATAGAGGTTGAACTTCTATCTGTTACTTCATTTTAATGAAGTTCAATAACTTGAAGCAGATTCTTAAAAACCTGCCTTTCATCAGAATTTTGGAGAATTAATCTTTATTTCTAAAAATAAAAACAATTAATTAATCGGGCAGATAGACACTTGGAATTTAACACTCTGTACATTTTTCTACGCGTTTTTTCTTGGGATCGTATCACTCCTTTAGGTTTATTTCCGGGCATTTTTGTTACCACTTTTGAAGATCTATAAACTATTTGAAATAGGGTTAATGGTTGTAATTATACTTCTTTAAAAAAAAACATGGCCTGAACGTGAGAAATTTAAGCTTTAACATTTAAATATGGTTTTTGTTATGTTCAATTATTTCGTAGTTGTGTCTCTATGTAAAATAAATAATTAATACAATTTTATGATTTATAGAAAATTTTTGTTATTACTGCCATGTAGGAAATATTGATCAGTTCAAGTATTTATTTATTTTTTTACTTTAATTATTCGAATTTAAAATTTATTCAGTTATAGAGAAATAGGTAAAATAATATTCTGAAGAAATACAAGTCACATAAAATTACATAAATTGAGTATAAAAACATGCTTGCACAACCCTAAACCAGTTATATACAAAACATGAAGCATGTTGAGGTTAGGAAGGTAGGAAAGCCGCACGAGCTTTTGACACAATAACTTTTGTCCAAAGGAATTAGGTCATTTTGCGAACCATATGCGAGGTAAGTCCGAAATATACTAATTTTTCTTTAAGCATATTACAGGTTTTTTTACTACCTGTAATTTAAAAATAAAATATTTGAATAGATTTTGACAAGAAAGTTGAGAATAAAATTACTTCATTGTTATTTATCTTTGTTGATTTAGACTTACATATGCTTATTTTCAATATCAATTTCCTTAATTCTCAATATATAATTGTCATTTATCTTTTTTTTTAAATGTATTTCAGCATTTTTTCAATAATAGTCTTCGCATGTATTCCCTCATAAATGTGGCAACCCAACAAAGAGAAAAAATTGATTTGCCTATACAACTGAGATGTTAATGCCTGCAGTTATGGGGTTGGAATCAGTGTTATTGTCTTTGTAGCTAGTATGGGCTTCTTGGTTGGTGAATACATGCAGAAACAAATGTCTTCTGTAAAGACATGGAAGTATTAAGTACTAGTTGATCTTGGATTCTCAAGTAAAATGTTTTATACCAAAAATCTCTTCCAAATTATACTGTTATGTTTTGTATGTACTTGAGTTTTTCTCTATTTTGCTGGTTTCTGGTATTTTACCTATCAATGGGGTAAATCTGATGAACCTGTGTCAGCATTAGCCCTTACATTCTTTTCTATTTTCACGTGGGTAAGTGACCATTATTATTTTATATTAATACATGCAGATATTTTCTTATGTTGTGTGGATATTTGATAAAGTATTAAACTCAGTTGGTGTGTTTAAACTATGTATATTTTGGGTTAAATTAAATATATTAATTTTTCTTTACATTTACATTATTTTAGTAGCTTTGAATGGTTTCAAACACAAGGGAAAAGGAAGAGAGGAAGACCAAAGTAAAAGTAGGACAAAGTGGTGAGCCAGGTTTTAAAGAAGAAGGGAAAAAAACATGGGCAGAAGTGAAAAGACTAACACAAGATAGAAAGGCCTGGAAAAGGTTTATAAAGAACTAGTATGAGATATAAGCATCCTTACACCCTATGTGCAGCCAAGGGATATGATCAACACAAACTGCACAAGGTAATTAAAGAATAATTTGAAAGGAAAAAAGTATTTGTAAATCTAATGTTTCTTTTAATAAATGGGATCTCCATTTAACTTACCAAATATAAATCAGCTCAATAAAATAACTCTGAAAAATGTCACTAATTAAATAACACCACTCTCGGTGTAGTTATTTATTCTTGTACTTTGAGCATCACTTGTATGGTTTTTTTTTTCACTTTTGTTAGATCCTTTTAGTGAGTCTTGACCTTCTTCAACCTTTTCCTCCAACGTCTCTTGTCAGTTTTTGATGTGCAGAAGGCCTTCAGCATCTCTACTTACATGTCCTGTCATTGTATCTGGTCTATCTCCTTTTCCGTTACCCTCCTATTCACCCTATTCTAAACCCTGCTTGATATTAAATGGCTTGAGATCATTTTTTGCCTCCAAATTTCAATACTTCTGCAAGTAGATTTTGTATCCTGGAAGCTTTAATACTTTTAAGTTTCATTAATTTTTCTTCCATCGTTTGGCTGCATTTATAAATTATGGCCTATCACTATGATCTTCTCTGGTAGTTCCATTTAACAGCGTTTCAAAATATATTTTCCATCGCTCTAGTGTGTTCTTTGTGTTGCCATGTTTGTCTGTTGTATGTCCTACCCCAGGTGATAATTCCTTATGCTGTACTAGAATTAGCAAGAGCATAGTATATATGCTCTAACACTTTCCTAAATTGGGCCATCACAACAAAGAGCCTTTTCTTTAAATTGAATATATGAGGTTTCCAAGAAAGTAGCTCATCCGAAGTAGTACCAAGATACTTAACTGCAGCAGACTGTTTCACCTCTATACAATCTCTACAATTTAAATGATACCATTTAATAGGCTCATCGAAGCGCCAGGGTTTCTGAAGTGCGAAATTAAGCATCTTAGTCTCACCCATGTTCTGAACCAGGAGTTTAGCTTTTTGTGTTATTAAAGGTACCATGCCCATTTTATTCAAATGAGCCATATTCAAACATATATTGTTCATATTTAGTATACTGAAATGTATTTTGTAATATCAGATTGTAATAAATTGAGAAATTTAAGTTACTTGTTGGTTTTATTTTCTATTAGCTAAAAAAACAACCAATTTATCAAAACCAAACAAGCAAGAACTTTAGTTATTTGAAATATATAAGTTATTTTAATACTTTCCTTTCCTGGTTTTTATTTGATAAATTTCTTCGACTTAGAATAATTTAGTGATTGTGCAGTAGTTGATTGTCAGCTATGATTACACTAAATACCGACCAAGGCCCTTAACGCAGCAAAAGTGAATTGCCCTTTTATTACGTCCTCAGCTCAATTCTCGATCTTTTTTGCCTATCTCTGACATTTACTTATGAAAAAAGTACTACAAGTTTAATCTTCAAAGTTATCTCCCTCACTTTCGATGCTCATTCGTCCCTTTTCAGGCAACTGTTGAATGCCAAAACGAAAAAAACTTGATGATTCTGACGTGGTAAGGTCATTCAGGTTTTTTCGACTTCCTCAAGAGATATCAAGCAGCTATCAACCAGGTGATGTCGCCGGAGTCCGAAAAGATGACAATCCGAAGTCTGGAGAAGAGGTGATAAATCTCCCTGTACGTGGTCGTGCGTTCTCTTGTTGGCGTGGATATTTGGTCTTGCAGTACTGGTTGATGAACCACCAGGATTAACCCAATACTTTTGCATCTTTGGATTATCATAGACGATCCACTTTTCGTTACGATCACAATCGTACGCAGGGAATTATTCTTCTTGAATATTTTGGGCAATCAAAAAAAACATCAAAGCGCTCTACTCTTATTTCAATTGAGAGGTCATAGGAGACCCAACAACTCCCTTTTTGAATTTTTCCCATATGTGTATGTACGTATGTCTTTTTTTTTATGGACGTGGAAGGAGCAAGCTCCCCACCAGTGGCCCTTCGAAACCAGGATTCCCACCGGCACCGCGTTAGCGCTCCTTCAGTGGGGCCTGTTCTAATCCAAGTAGATTTTCTCCGATCGGTTCGTCCCCTACTCCCCCGTTCCTTCAGCTTGTTATTTTGGGCTCAAGGATTAGGGTTTCAGGAACGTCACTCTTTATTGACTTATTCTTTTTTCTTCTCTTTAAAACCATCTCAATATTTTCCACTTTGTTAGAAAAGTTTTTCATATAACAAAAAAGGGGAAGTTATAAATATTATTTTAATTATTTTAATTATTATATTTTACTTTTACAACCTTACCCAATGACGTTTAATACAAGATTGAATTGAAAAAACAATTTGGAAATATTTATACATTTAATTTGCTCAATAATTGAAAAATGATTTGTTGTGTTAGTGGAAAAATCGGGGAGTCACATCTTCTATATCAGCAGTTTCCCTTTGAGGGGATTCACGTAACGCCTCCCTGCGAAGACGAAAACAACAGGAATGCAGGGTTGTTTTCGACTACTTGCAGTGGTATGTTTTCTTTCTTGATATTTTTCATTTTTCTTCTTTGGCGAAATTTCTATATTACCACAGTCGTGACAATGATAGATATAAAGATAATCACAACGGTTGTCGAACTCCATGCGATTGTTTGTATTTGGTGGCTTCAATTGATTTGCCTTTTCTTGTAACCTCTTGATGTCTTCTAGATTGATTTTCCATTTCCTTTATTAGTGTTGTCACACATTCGTTGGTAATCGGCTCTAAATTATTCTGACAAATAGTTATTTTAAATTTTTGGGCATTCTTCTACGTTAATGAGTGCCCAAGATAAGGTAGGGTTATTTAGGGATTATTATGGAGTTGTTGATAGGTACAGGAAATAAATAATATAATTGGTAAGTCTCTTCCTTGAAGATTGGAAAATGAATAACAAAAATTATTTTATTTTTCGTGAATCTAGTTTGCAAGTTTGCTGTTTGTAAAATAATGTAATAGTAATAATATTTGTAATAAATTTTGTCTGTAAAATAATTTAAATTTTCGAAATTTATTATTTTATTTTTTCCATAAACGGTTGTTAAATTTGATATTATATTAGACATTTCCTTTGCTGAAATTACCGTACTTTGTAATACATTTAATTGTGCAAAAGCAATAGCATCTTCCAGATTATCTAAGAAGGTGATTAAATTTTGACAATTTAAAATAATTTGATTAATTGTATTTTGTGCTTGAAGAAATGCATTTAAATCATAAATTGACCTTTTTTAAATTTATTTCTAGAGTCTAGATATGTTGTTTAATTGTATTCTGATTTTTGGACAATATTGTTATTGTTTGATTAAAATTTTCAATGATTTTTTTCGTTAAAGACATATGTAATACAACTTCATTTTGGAAAGAGTTTTGATTATTTTCCCATTGATTTATAGCTTTTTCGTACCGTTCGCCATCATCAGCGTCTAATGTACCAAAAAAGTCATTTTGATATTTTCCCTCCTGCATTTATTAGCCTCTTTTAGATCGTAAATGCGGTTGGACATTATTTAGTTTTGTTTCAGCTTCTAGAATAAGGAATTTGGTTTGATTGGTCATTGTATTTGATATGAATAGTGAGCACGCCATATAAGTTTATTTTGTCTAGATTCTGATTAATTTCGTTATGAAATGTTTCGATGTTTTGCAACTGATTAATATAGGTGGTATTTCGATGTAGTGTATGAAACTATGTTTAGTTTCTATGATCTTAGTATCGCCAAGTTGAAAAGGTAGGAGAGGGGTTTGTATTGTTGATATAGTTATATCATCAGTCTTCGACAGAATAGTCTTGTACATAACTACAAGAAGGAACAGGGTCCTCTTCATTGTTCTGTGGACAAGAAAGTCGTTTAGGTTTTTGTAATTGCGACTTGTGAATTATTTTATTTTTATTTGTTAATATTTTGTTTCCTATCTTTTGTCTGACAATAGTTTAGGAAATCGAGGTTTATCTTTTGTTCTTTTTGCACTTTTATCTTGCACGTATACTATTGCATTTTCTCGATAGTCGCAAGGATCTTCGTGGGTTTCATTATTTCTGTTAATATCTTTCAGTTTGGTTTCTAAATTTGCATTATATATTTCCTTATATATAGATTTTAGTCTTTCTCGACGATCATCTGTGTATTTGCTTACTATTATCTCGTCAGTTAGATCGAATGGGTCTATGGCAACAGTGTTTCCATTTATTATGTCAAGAGGCCTCTGTTTTGCCTAACTATGGGTAGTTAGATTATATCCTAATATTGCATATTGCAATAGTAGTTATAGGAGTGCATTAGGCTCTTTCAATTTTACAATTCTATATAGTTCTATCAGAGTAGAATGGAATCTTTCAACAGGGCTACTACTGTTAGAGTTTCCAGGTGTAGTATAATGTATTAGAATGTTATGTAGTTTACAACATTCTAGGAAAGGGGATGAATTAATTCACTACCATTATCGCAAGTGATTTGATAAGGAAGGCCGTGGTGATTTACGAATAGTATACATTTGTTAAGCACGGTGGTGGTTGTACATATTGGTTCTAGTATATAGGCTTGGCCGTATCTTAAAAATACGTCAGCAATAGTTAGAAATTTTGCATTGTTTATGTGAAATATAATATTATATTTTATCTTAGGTGGATGTCTATCATATTTCGACCTTTGGCATATTTCGAAGTTATTAGTGAATTCAGTTAAATTTTCTTTCATATTAGACCGGTAGTAGTGTTTTTTAATTGACAATAGGGCTTCATTAATTCCTCCGTGACAAGTCTTAATGTGGTGGTAATCGATTAGTTTTCTTTGACTTTGTTCATTGTATACATCAGTTAGGTACAATTTTGAGATTAAAAGTTTATATGCATTGTGTCGAAATACTTTAGGTAGAATAGTGCGAATTCTTAGATATAGATTATTAGTTGGTTATTTTGTATATATGCAATATAATTTCTTGGTATCGATGTTTTCTTTAAAGAATTTTATAATTTCCTGTATATAATTCGATGTCAAATGGACAGTGAATCTATTCTTCATATTGAATGGTTTACTCCGTATTATACGATAATGTTTGTTTAGATTTTGAACAAATATGATTTGGTTGACATACATGTTTAAGCAATGTTCAGTTATAGGTATGTTTAGAATTGGGTCTTCAAGTGTTGAATGAACACTTTCATTATCACGTAAATAAATATTGATGTTGGGCGGTCTAATTTGTATATCTGATATGATCTTAATTTTTGGTGGATTGATAATTTCTTCTATTTGGTGTTGTTCTTCTTCAGATATAGGATTGTGTTGTTCTCTAAAAATGTATTGTTCAATTTCCTCATTAATATATCCAGGAGAATGGCATTGATCTCTATTCATGAGAGTGCATCGACTTTGGTGTTTTCTTTACCATTTTAATATATTATCTTATAGTCATATTCCTCTAATTTCAAACGCCATCTCACTAATCGAGAGTTCGGCTCTTTCATATTAAAGAGGTATTGTAGTGGTTTATGGTCAGTTATAATTGTGAATTTCTTTCCAAAAAGGTAAGGTCTAAAATGTTGAGTTGCCCAAACAATTGCTAGTAATTCCATCTCTATCGTAGCATAGTTTTGTTCTGTTGGGTTAAGTGTTCATGATGCATATGAGATTGGTAAATCGTTTTCAATTTTTCCTTGACTTAATATAGCTCCTAAAGAAACGTTTGATGCATCAGTAGTTAGTATGAAAGGTTTCTCAAAATCTGGATATTGTAGAATGGGGTTATTACAAAGAATATTTTTACATGTCTTGAATGTTTCGACGAATTCTTTTGTGTGTTCTATTTTGATTAGTTTCTTTAAACACTTAGTTAAGGGTTTTGCCAATTTAGCAAATAGTCTAATAACCTAATAGTCCTAGGAATGATTCAATTTCCTTGGTTGTCTTTGGATATTTTAATATTGGTATTTTATTTTATATTAATATGGTATTTTAATATTGTGTCGATTTTCTTTGGGTTTGGTCTAATACCGTCCGATGTTATAACATGTCCTAAAAATTCTACTTCCTTTCTAAGGAATTCTGATTTGTCAAATTGAATTTTTAGTTTTGCGTCTTGCAATTTTTTAAAGACTGCCTTTATATGTTTTACGTGTTCTTCAAGTCCCTTTAAGAAAATTATTATATCATCCATATAAACTAAACAGAATTTTCCAATTAGTTCCTGCAATGTATTATCCATTACTATTTGAAATGTAGCGGGTGCGTTTTTTAAACCAAAGGGCATTCAAATGAATTCGTAATGTCCGTGGTCTACGCTCAATGCAGTTTTCTCTATTGATTTGGAGTCAATTTCGATTTGATGGAATCCTGATGATAAATCAAGAGTTGTAAAGTATGTGCATCTACCAAGTTTAACTAGAATATCTGTAATATTTGGGAGTGGATATCTATCGTCAATGGTCTTTTCATTTAGTGTACGATAATCGATAACTAATCGCCATTTTTACTTTCTACTAGCGTCTAGCTTTTTGGGTACAATCTAAATTGGGCTGCTTCATGGGCTGTAGCTGTGTCTTATTATATCGTCATCAAGAATTCTTGACAAACCTTTTTAATTTCCGATTTTTCTTCTGCGTTTAGATGATTTGCACGAAGTAAGTTTGATATTTTCAATTTTGTTTTTAGTTGCATATTCTCAAAATGGAAGATATGAAATTTTTCTTTTAACTGATTTATAAATGGAATCGTCTTAACTGGTTCTTTAAGTTTTGGTATTAAATGTTCATTAGTGTAGTTAAAGATTTCCGTAGTCGCGATGCATTTTTTTGCTGTACTTAATGTTTCGGGTATATAGATGTTATCTATGGTTTATTCTGGTATTATAATACCAATGTTGTTTTGGTCTACAGGCAATTCAATTCGAGCTGCTTCATGTACCTTTCGTAAAAACTTAAATAATTCTTCCTCTTGTGGTTGTCGATAAAGAAGGGAAATTTGGATATTGTCATTTATTAGTTTTTTGTTAACTAGGTCAATTTGAAGTTGAAATTTTAAAAGTTCTTTTAAACCTATTATACCATCAAAATACTCATGGAAATTGAAAGAATATAGGAGATATTTCCGGAAGATTTAAAGTCTGCAAATGTTGGAATATCTGCTTTAAACAATACTTCTTTTTGTCCAGTACCTGCTTTTAATTTTGAAGGAAAGTGATAGATTTTATTTGGAAAATATTTTTCTACTTTTTCTGGGTTTAAAATTCAATGGTAGCATCCTGTGTCGATTAATAATTTTAACGGGGGTTTACTAATTTTAATATACTGTAAACTATTATTTATTTCAGTATACATTTCGAAAGTTACGTTGTGGGTTCTACTTGACTGATATCGTGAAAATTTTCCGGTTCATCGTAGTAGTAATCATATGTATCACGTTCCTCATAAGTTTGTTCATCGGCAGCATTTTTATATTCTGTGTGTAATTCAGTTTCGTTGTTGCTTTCGCTTAATAAGTAAAATATGATTTTTTATGTTAGTGGAAAAATCGGGGAGTCACATCCTCTGTATCAGCAGTTTCCTTTGAGGGGATTCACGTAACGTAAACTACACAACTGTTTTTATTAATATCATTGAATATATCAAGAATAATAAGTTATATATGAAAAAAGTAAAAGAATCACTAAATACAAAAAGTATAACACAAACGTTGTTTAATATCATGATTTTTTATCTTTTAGTAAATATTTGTACGTATAAAAAAAGAAAAATTTACATTTTTTGGAACATAGGTTTTAAGTTGATATAAATTAATATAATTTCTTGAAAACAAAATAAAAAATTGTAGTTATGTTAATTATAATAATGACAGTAGTCTGTTATGTGATAATCACTTTATGGACTATCAGTTTTATTACTTGTCGAGGAATAATACTCTGTAAAATTGAATATTAATGTCTCCAATAATTTGTAATTTGGTTATTAATTACTAGATTCGTGTTTTTCAGTTTGTGAATCTTAGTGTTCGTGGTTTTGGAAGGAATTTATTTCAAGTTTTCTTGGGTACGTGATAAAAAGTCACTTCATAAATTTTGGAAAAATTGAATTTCAGTCCCAAACTACATATGTCTGATAAAATATAAAATCAACGTCCAACAGAAAATATATTTCGCTGAATGTTATAATTCAAGTTTTGCATTGTCTCATCAAAGGAGAAAAAGCTTCGCCCATTACAAAAACTCCAAATGTTAAACAAAATTTTACCTGCAATATATATCTGAAATATCTGCAAAACATGGAGTTCATCCCTCTACATTATTTTGCAAAGAATTTATGCAATTCATCTCATAAAAATTCACGGTAAATCTGTAATCCTTTGGCTATGAACAAAAATTTATAGAGAAACCATACACACCATATCAAATATTTTATGGCGATGACAATAAACTTCGAAGAAAAATGTTTCATAGAACCTTTATATTAAAACAAGAAAAAACTGCACCTAGATTCTGGACTGAGACTGGACCTGAGTCGTCTAAAGATCACGACGCTACTTTTGTGTAGTAATGTATCAGGAGACTATGACAAAACCCTTGTTTGTTCGACGATCTTCTAATTGCCGGTACATTAGGTAGTAAATTCTAAAGCTTGGTGAATAGATCAATTCTTCTATTGGAACCATTGGTGTGAAACACTAAACTTGAAGAGATTTACCACTAAACACCAAATCACTTTTTTTTCTTGACGCACGTTTCGCTAACCATGTTAGTATCATCAGGAGATGATTTAATCTGAGATTAAATCAAGATAAATAGGTTTAAAAGTATTTTGTGTCACAGGTTGAAAATTATTTAAAGAATTTGGACTTCAGGTACTGTTAACTTTACATAATATTTCAGATTACACATAAAGTTTGTTGCCCCTGCCACTGGAAAACACTACTTTGTTGCCCCTGCCACTGGATTAAGGTATTTTTTTACAACTTTAAAACTTACTACATCAGAAGATCAAGCTTGAATTGTCAGAAAATGAAATTGGTGGCATAATATAACTTGTTAAATCGATTGGAGGCGATGTATTGAATACGAGCATCCACTGGAAATGACTTCAAAACCTTGTAGATCAAGTTGATTCTAAGGAGAATAGCAATGATGAAGTCTGTAAAGTTAATAAACAAAATTATCTTTTTAAAAAAGGAAGGCCAGTTAGCTTAGCTCTTAAAAATTTAGAACCATTTTTCCTAAATGCAGACCCATCCACTGAAACAGAACGAAACTTTAAAGAGAGCAGAAATTTTTTTTAAAGAAATGATGAAAAATATTTAGAGAGTAAAAATGAAGCTTATTTGTATCGAGCAATGATGAGGAAAAAAATATAAAATCAAAGTTATTAATGAGAAAATAGTTATAATTTGTTTTCGTTATTACTACACAAAAATTAAATCGTGCAGTATTATATTTTAACCGACCATTAAAAGTGCAGTCATTTATGAACAAGATGGCAGCTGGACAGGCTTCATAGAACCGTGTCAGTTAAAGATTAGAATATGCATTAAACAGTGGCAGTTTTACTCAATTAAGTACTTAACATATTCCAACCTAAACTTGTAGTAATTTGTCCTGATTTATTTTTTGTCCATTGTCCAAGCCACTGCCAAGTTTCGGTCGGGAAAATTGGACTATCACCAACTAGGCTGCAATAATGAAACTTGGTGACGTCCTAAGGGTAAGTAGGTGGTCAGAGACACAAAATTGCATCAAGGAACAATCAAGGGTAGAGCTAGCTTGGGAGTATAACAGATATATTTTCGAAATGTTTCATTTTACATGGGACAACTGTTATATCGTATTGTTATACATATACGTGAGAGGGTTTATGGAAAATCAAAAACGAGTGCTTATTCGAATTTTTAGAAATCGTTAGATCCAAAAAGTTTATTGAACTGTTGGTCTCCATTTCGGCTGTAAATATGATGTTTTTATGGATGGAATTTAGATATAAAAATAAAGCATCCAACTGTTTCTTACTACCCGTGAAACATGTCAAAACATCATCAACATATCAGTACCAATATAAACATTGTTTACTAACTTTGTTTTTGAAAAATTTCTGCAAGTAAAGGGCTTAGTGGGTTGCCCATAATTAAACCTTTTTTACTGTTGTAAATTTTGTCTTCAAAAGCAAAATAATTTTGATCAACACACGATCTTAACAAGCTCATTATATCTGCTGTAACTATCAGGTTCACTTTGTTGTTAATTAATAAATTCTTGCATTCTGGTGGTATGCTTGGAAATAAATTTTGGATATCAAAAGATACAACAATCTATAATACTAAACCAGCTACACACTATAAAAAGTCACCCTTATTAGATATTAAGAGTCAACATTTTAGCCTATCGTTTTGTGTTTTAAGAAGTACTTGATTTAATCTACTTGGTAACTTTATTTCTCCATTTCAGATACTTTAAATAACCTTTATAGAATGGTATGTCAATGGCAAATTTGATACTTATGGGTATAATGTGGCAATTAATCCATAGCCTATGCCCATGAATGACGTTTTTCTAAAATGTACCCAATGTAGATATATAAATCATATACCCAGTGGTTCAACTCAAACTAAAGATGATCTGTATCTTTTTCCTTTAAATAGCCTAGATGAAAAATTCTTTCTGATTTTGTGGTATAATCTTGTTTGTAAATTTAGTGGGCTAATATACATTCCCTTTTAATCTTTCAATGGCACAAATCAGAATTGTAAGAAAAAAGGCAACTGTTATTGGACAACATTAACTCACGGACATTTTTTTTGTTGTACAACATTGGTAAAAAGCTAAAGCCTTTGATTTATAAAGAATTACTGTACTCTATCTACCACCAAATAGATAACAACCATGAACTTGATAGCCCATTAGATATTTAAAGTTATTGTTTTTAAAAGAGTCAGTTTTTTGTTATCTGTAATTTATACTTAGAAATGGAGATAAAAAATATTTCATTTTGTTTAGTTTTGTAATATTAACTTTTAAGTGTTTAGAAAATAGATAACTAAATAAATGAATCAGTTCTAATATTGGAACTTTTAGTTTCAAACACTAAACTCGAAGAGATTTACCACTAAACATCAAGTCACTTGTTTTTAACTTCTCAATGCACATTCCACTATCCATGTTTAATCCAGATTGAACCATCTCATTCAATCTCAAATTGAATTACCTCATGATGATGAAATTTTTCTTGTTCAAATTGTGGATTTGAAAAATCATCAGTGATTTACTGAACCAGCTTGCTTAGCTTCCCATTAGTCTTCTTTTATGCCCATTTCTGAGACATTCTACCCCTCTAGCATTAGATTTTGGTTTCTCCATTTTATATCTGTCTGCTAAACTTTTCTTTTTTCTAACATTTTCAATTTGTCACGAGGTTAGTAATGCCATCAGCCTAGTATGTACCATACATGTAAATTCTATACTGAAAAAATTAAGGAACTCTTAGAAATAAACCTCCAATACATATCTAAAGGACTTGTTTTGCCTACACACATAATATTGTTACTAACCTATCGCCTCCTGTATAACACCCCAATATATATATATATATATATATATATATATATATATATATATATATATATATATATATATATATATATATATATATATATATACATATATATAATATATATATATATATATATATATATATATATATATATATATATATATATATATATATATATATATAAATATAAATATATATATATAAATATATATATATATATATATATATATATATATATATATATATATATATATATATATATATATATATATATATATATATATATATATATATATATATATATACAGTTTATTATTTGCTTAAATTGTCTAAAGTCTCGCCTGGCAATCTTTAAAGTATTATATTTTGTTTTTGACACATGATATATGAGGTTGAGCTTCTATTAATCCATTTCAATGAAGTTTAATAACTTGAAACAGATTAATTAATCCGGCAGATAGACATTTGGGATTTAACACTGTACATTTTTCTACGCTTTTTTTCTCGGGATCTATCACTCCTTTAACTTTATTTCCGATCATTTTTCATCCCACTTTTGTTTATCTTCCATAAAATATTTGAAATAGGGTTAATGGTTGTAATTCTACTTCTTTAAAAAAAACATGACAGGAACGTGAGATATTTAAGCTTTAATATTTAAATATGCTTTTTGTTGTTCTATTAATTCTTAGTTGTGTATGTAAAATAAATAATTAATACAATTTTATGGTTTAAAGAATTTTTTTTTTATTACTGCCATGTAGGAAATTTTGATTGAATTGTCAGGTATTTATTTATTTTTTTACTTTAATTATTCGAATTTAAAATTGATTCAGTTATATTGAAATTAGTAAAATAATATTGTGAAAAAAAAGGAGTCACATAAACTGAGTTTATGAAAACATGCTTGCACATCCCTAAACCAGTTATATACAAAACATGAAGCATGTTGAGGTTAGCAAGATAGGAAAGCCGCAGGAGGTTTTGACACAGTAACTTTTGTCCAAAGGAATTAGGTAATTTTGCGAACCATATGCGAGGTAAGTCCGAAATATACTAATTTTACTTTAAGCATATTACAGGTTTTTTACTACCTGTAATTTAAAAATAAAATATTTGAATAGATTTTGACAAGAAAGTTGAGAATAAAATTACTTTATTGTTATTTATCTTTGTTGATTTAGACTTACATAGATACTTATTCTTAATATGAATTTCCTTAATTCTAAATATATAATTTTCATTTATCATTTTTTTAATGAATTTCAGAATTTTTTCAATAATAGTCTTTGGATGTATCCCCTCATAAGGGTGGCAACCCAACAAAGAGAAAAAATTGATTTGTCTATACAACGGTGATGTTAATGCCTGCAGTTATGGAGTTGGAATCAGTGTTATTGTCTTTCTAGCTAGTATGGGCTTCTTGGTTGGTGAATACATGCAGAAACAAATGTCTTCTGTAAAGACATGGAAGTATTAAGTACTAGTTGATCTTGGATTCTTAAGTATTTTACATAACAATGGGGTAAATTTGATGAACTGTTGTCAGCATTAGCCCTTACATTTTTTTCTATTTTCACGTGGGTAAGTGACCATTATTACTTTATATTAATACATGCAGATATTTTCTTATGTTGTGTGGGTATTTGATAATGTAATAAACTCAATTGGTGAATTTAAACTATGTATATTTTGGGTTAAATTAAATATATTAACTTTGCTTTACATTTACATTATTTTAGTAGCTTTGAATGGTTTCAAACACAAGGGAAAAGGAAGAGGGGAAGACCAAAGCAAACGTAGGAGAAAGTGGTGAGAAAAATTTTAAAGAAGGGGAAAAACATGGGCAGAAGTGAAAAGGCTAACACAGGAGAAAGGCCTGGAAAAGGTTTATAAAAACTAGTATGAGATATAAGCACCCTTACACCCTATGTGTAGCCAAGGAATATGATCAACACAAACTGCAGAAGGTAATTAAAGAATAATTTGAAAGGAAAATAGTATTTGTAAATGTAATGTTTCTTTTAATAAACGGGATCTCCATTTAATTTACTAAATATAAATCAGCTCAATAAAATAACTCTCATAAAACTCACTAATTAAATAACACCACTCTTGGTGTCATTATTTATTCTTGTATTTTGTCTATATGTTTGGGCATCATTTGTATGATTCTTCTTCACTGCTGTTAGATCCTGTTAGTGAGTCTTGACCTCCTTCAACCTTTGCCTCCAATGGGATCAATATCCAATAGCCCCTTGCCAGTTTTTGATGTGCAGTAGGCCTTCAGCATTTCTACTTACATGTCCTGCCATTGTGTCTGGTCTATCTCCTTTTCCATTACCCTCCTATTGACCCTATTCTAAACTCTGCTTGATATTAAATGGATTGAGATAATTTTTTGCCTCTAAGTTTCAGTACTTCTGCAGGTAGATTTTGTATCCTGGAAGCTTTATTACTTTTAAGTTTCATTAAATTTTCTTCCATCGTTTGGCTGCATTTATAAATTATGGACATATCACTATGATCTCGGGTAGTTCCATTTAACAGTGTTTCATAATATATCTTCCATCTCTCTAGTATGCTCTTTATGTTGCCATGTTTGGCTGTCGTATGTCCTACCCCAGGCAACAATTCCTTATGTTACACTAGAATTAGCAAGAGCATAGTATAACTACCTTGTAAAAATATCAGTACTGTATGAAAATTTATTTAGGTTGCAGATTTTGGTTTAGAAAGAACCTTTGGTATCTCAGTTAGAGCTTACACTCATGACGTAGCCACACACGTAGTACAGAGTTTGAGAAATTCTCTTAGGTGCTCAAAGACATTCTTGTCCAATTGATGTACAGTCAGTAAGATGTATTTTTGCAGATATGGCTACAAAAAAGCATTATTTTAAGATGAATCCGATATAGAAAGTTGTTGAAGATCTTTAGGTATGATTATTTCAATATATATTAAATTTTAATTATTAATAAACTTCATTTTACTACAATGCTTAATATAGTAGCAAAGCAACAATAAATTTAAAATATAAATATTTGGTTATATTTTCAAGTAGTTGTTTTTCAGTATATTTGATTTATTTCGAACTCAGTTGGTAGGGATCAAATAGTTTCAAGGGGGGTGGAAGTAATATGGAATCTCAGTTGTGTAAAATGAATATTGTGATTTTTTTTTTTGACAGAAAATTGTTACATTTTTTTATGTTGCTACATTTTTATAGTTAGTTACACTTGTATAATTAGCTACACTTGTATAGTTAGCTACACTTGTATAATTAGCCACACTTGCATGCTTACCTACACTTGTATAGTTAGCTACACCTGTACAGTTAGCTACACTTGCATAGTTAGCTACAGTTGCATAGTTAGCTACATTTGTACAGTTTGCTACACTTGTACAGTTAGTTACACTTGTATTGTTAGCTTCACTTGTTTACTTAACTACACGCGTGTGCGTGCATGCGTGTGTATTAGCAACAATTCTTTGAAAAGAACAACAATGTTCTTTTCACTTGAAATTATTGTTTTATGTTTTTTGAGTTTTCAGGTCGCCTACAAAAAACTTCTGGAAGAGTATGTCTACTTTACCCGAATACAAAGCCACATTCCCTAGCTGGATCAAAACAAATAAAAGCCTTAGATTAATATGGTATTGATTTATTGTCAAAAATGCTTGTATATAATCCCAGAAAAGGAATCTCTGCTAGAGCAATTATTATTCATCATTATTTCAAAAATGTAGATGTAGAAAAATGTAGAATGTAGAAGTCAAACTCATAATTATAGAAAAATATAAGTAAAGTCATGTTGAACAATTAATGTTTATACAGATCTATTTTGATACTATATCTAGTTATACAATTGTGTTTTTTAATATAAAATTGGGTATTGAACATGTTACATTTAATATTTTCACGGATGGTAGGTAATGTTTCTAAATCATTCATCATTCATCCAACTCTTCTTGTTGGACTCTTCACAGAATCAATAGATCGACACCCACTGGGAATGATTTAGAAACGTAAGTAGTTCAGACGCGCCATCTGTTCATTCAGTTCATCATTGATAGTTCTCCCCCAAGTCTGTTCAAGCCTTCCAATACAATACCTCTTTTGCCCTGCGGATTCCAGTTCAATGCTATTTAGGCTATACAGTTGTTTTGTTTTCTGAGTATGTGCCCAATCCATCCCCACTTACGAAGTACTATCTCGTGTTCAATTTTCTTTTGGTTTGTGTGAGTTTTTTTTGTTATTGTTTGCTGTTAAAGTTTTTTTTGTTATTGTCTTCATTATTTTCCACATTTCACATTCCGAGAGTAAGTGTTGTTTGCCGTCAGTATTTGTGTTGATCTTCATACAGGTGCTAGAGTTCCAAAAGCTCCTTCACTCATAATCGACACCTCAATTTTTTGTGAGAATGCTGCCCAAGTATGTAAATCTCCCGATCTTCTATGGGTGATCCGTTGAAGAAGAAAGAGCTGACATATCTGGTGTTGATTCTCAGCGATTTGGTCTTTGTTACATTAATGTTCAGGCCTACTTTGTGGGCTTCCGTTGAAAGTCTGTTTAGTATATGGACCATATTGTTGTATTGATGCGACATAAGGCATATGTCATCCGCGTATTCAAGGTCCGTCAAGCTAGATTTGAAGGTCTACTAGAAGAGGAGACAAGACCACCAGTAAACATTTCAAATTCGTCGATGTCATAACTGCACATATATTCTTACATTAGAATTCTATTCTCAATAAAATTTTACCTGATTTGACTGTAATAGGAGTAACTTATCTCGCGCTTTTTTATATAATAATGTTCATATCATATAGGCTTTATAGCCTGCAGAAAAATATTTTAGATTATAATTAAAGAATCAGTTTGTATATTTACAATCTGAACCAGGAGTTTAGCTTTTTGTGTTATTAAAGCTACCGAGGCCATTTTATTCAAATTAGCCATATTCAAACGTATATTGTTCATATTTAGTATACTGAAATGTATTTTGTAATATCAGATTGCAATAAATTGAGAAATTTAAGTTACTTGTTGGTTTTATTTTCTATTAGCTAAAAAAACAACCAATTTATCAAAACCAAACATGCAAGAACTTTAGTTATTTGAAGTATGTAAGTTATTTTAATACTTCCCTTTCCTTCTTTTTATTTGATAAATTTCTTCGACTAAGAATAATTTAGTGATTGTGCAGTAGGTGATTGTCCGCTATGATTACACTAAATACCGACCAATACTCTTAACGCAACAAAAGTGAATTGTCCTTTTATTAGGCCCTCAGCTCTATTCTCGATCTTTTTTGCCTATCTCTGACACTTACTTATGAAAAAAGTAATACAAGTTTAATCTTCAAAGTTATCTATTCAAAAATCTTATCAAAAAACTTGATGATTCTGACATGGTAAGGTCATTCAGGTTTTTTCGACTTGTGATGGTGCCAGGGGTCTAAAAAGATGACAATCCGAAGTCTGGGGAATAGGTGATAAAATCTCCCAGCCCAACTAGGTGATTATTGCTGTATGTGGTCGTGCGTTTTCTTGTTGGCGTGGATATTTGATCTTGCAGTACTGGTTGATGGCCCGCCAGAATTAACTCAATACTTTTGCATCTTTGGATTATCATAGGGGATCCACTTTTCGTTACGATCACAATCGTACCCAGGGAATTATTCTTCTTGAATATTTTGAGCAATCAAAAAAAACATCAAAACGTCTACTCTTATTTCAGTTGAGAGTTCATAGGAGACCCAAAAAATCCCTTTTTGAACTTTTCCCTATATGTGTATGTATGTCTTTTTTTATGGACGTGGTAGGAGCAAGCTCCTCACAAGTGGCCATTCGAAACCAGGGTTCCCAGCGGCACCGCGTTAGCATTCCTTCAGTGGGGCCTGTTCTAATTCACGTAAATTTTCTCCCCCGTTACTTCAGTTTGTTATTTCAGGCTGAAGGATTAGGGGTTCGGGAACGTCACTCTTTATTGACTTATTCTTTTTACCTCTCTACTAAAACCATCTATCAATGTTTTCCACTTTCTTAGAAAAGTTTTTCATATAACAAAAAAGGGGAAGTTATAAATATTTAAGCGACACTTTTTTAATTTTTTGTTGTTGTTTTGGGAATTTGATAATTGGATGTGACTGTAACTTTACAATATTACAGGCAGTTGAGTTGGATTTAAAAGTAAACCGAAGTAATTCACTTCAAATGTGACATGTAAACACTACTATTTTTATTAATATTACATATAAATAGATTTTATAAAAATAATGTGAAAATATATCAAATACATATATTAAAATCTCACCAATATCGTTTTTTCCTTTGATGGATTTCTCAGCAAAATCTGTTGTACATTTTGGATAAATATCAGCCCATGCATTATTTTTTTCAATTCTATTGCTATATGACTTTATTTGTAATCCCATATACATGAATATTTTTGAATTTTACAAATAAATGTGTCGATATCAAATGGCTCTTGCATGATACTTAGCATACACATAAATATTTGTTACAGTTGAGTAGTTGAGTATAAACTATATAGTATAAGTAGAATATAAACATGAGCACTGCCGACAGAAGTGAAAACTTGAAACTTTGGAATATATATATATATATATATATATATATATATATATATATATATATATATATATATATATATATATATATATATATATATATATAAATGATATAAAATTAAAAATATGGCAATTTAATTTAAAACACAATTGGCGTCGCCAGTTCGGCGCAACACGCCACTAGCATGTCGGTGACACGAACCCATAAATGTTGCCTCTACCAAAAATCGCTCAACGGGGCTAAAGAAGTTTTCACTTCAAAAAATGAGATAAATCCATAAAAATCAGTATGTATAAATACTTTTTTTTTTGCCTACTGTACATTAGGCTCTATTATAGAGAAACAAAACCACTATAAAATGACATACTTTTTTAATGTTCAAAATGCAAACAAATAAACAAATTTCTTGGTTCTATTTTTGTAATTAACAGAGATAATCCTTTTCAAAGTTTTAACTTAGCGATCATATATACATCGGAAAGCGTTGTACTTACAAATAGGCCCTCGTCAAACTGAAAATCGGGGGAATGATATACTTGAACAAAATGCTTCTGTGATAACTGGTGATATAATATTTCTTAATCATGGTAGAAACGAATTAAAAATACAAAACAAACACGAACTGGATGGTGTACGGTTATCTTAGAACTAAATGTTGCTACGGGACTCTTTCTCACAAAAAAATCCCCTGGGGATCACTGAACATCCCTTTTCTGTTATGAACATCCACTGACCTAATGGCGAAGTAATATATGCCCTTGTTAACGAACCGAGACAAAGTGCAGGCTATCGGCAACGCCAACGCTTTAATGTCTCCCAATTTTTTCCACATGTTCGTGCTAGGTGGGGCACTGGTCTCCTTGTAAATATACAGCTGGTAACTGGCTATCTTTTCGTACATGTCCAGATTATATGGCATTTGCCACGTCAGGATGATAAAAGGGTCGATTTTTTTGATTATGACATGAGGCTTAGGCAGGATAGGCTTCAAATTAGGCTCCAATGTTATTCGACATAATGGCGGAAGTGGGGCCGGATGTTTTTTCCGTAATAGACTTGCGATAGGTTTAAGCGTTAACGTTTGTCCTTTTTTTGACATTACCGGCACAGTCGAACGGTGTAAGGTTTCAGCTATAAGGAAAGAAGAAATTAATAAAAATGACACCAAACAACCTACTTGGAGACTTACATAGTACCCTTTTGGTTGGTTCGAACTTGAAAGAAACTTTCTGAGTACCAGCGCTGCTTGATGCAATAGGTGACACCAGGTACACTATTTTGGAGTCGTTATCACTGGATGATTTATCTGACTCCGGAGCTAATTTGATGCCTGAAAAAAATTCAATTATTAAATATGCTGCCATGATACAAAGCCTCTCGTTCGATAAATTGAAAAAAATACACTGTTTTGACATTCCCTGATGACTTTAACAATGGCACAAAAGCTGTTCTCTTCAGTTTCAAGACTAAGGAATCATCTCACTCTTACCAGTCGCTTCATTATAGAGCTATTTGATTACCATATATGAATAGTCACCACTCATCAACAAACGTGTTAGAATCGTGTAGTTGATGTGAAAGATAATTCGGAGAAGGAATCCTAAACTTTAATGCTTCATCTGTTTTCTTTCACTATTTCAGCAATTTTACCGAAGCTAAAACACACTAAAAACCAGAGCCGGATCTATAAATGTTGGCACCTCAACACCACAATTGCTGACAATACTGTTCTACTAACAGAGGACCAAAACATAGAAATCTCAACTAGAAAACTACAATCAGCAAGCGATGAAATAGTAAATCGGACTACAAAATGGAAAAACAAGCTCAATGAACTAAAATCTACACATGTCAACTTTATCAACAAGAAAATACAGAGCAGCCCCCTATAGATATATATGCTATAGTGCGGTTGAAGATATTCCGTTGACCGAATGGCTGCAACAAACTGTTAACAACCCCTATCGTAACGAAACCCGGCAAAATTCCAAATAAAAAGTAAACAGGACCGGGCCTAATAAAATAACACGTAAAAAGATAAAATTAATGGAGTGCGTTCGATATTTCGAAACTACTAATTTTCAAAGAAAACATTTATCGTTCGATGCTGAGCACATTGTTAAAAATGTGTTGACGAACGCGACAAAGACTTAATTCGCAGCAAAATTTATGCAATGTATGAGGAGCAATCTGTCCCTGCATTGCATTCATTGCAACAGCGACTAAGGAAAGATGAAACCAACATTCTTTGTAGCAGAACTAGCTTCCGGAGAACATTATCTCTAATGCGTTTTGCATATCGGACCATTAACAAAAGACAAGTAATAATGGAATCACAACGATTTCAACGATGATGGTTTGACTACTTAAACTCTATAAAAAAATATAGATTAGGAAATCGCCAATGGGATAATGATCTACCTTGATGAAACATGGTTTACCAGAACCATGAGACGTCAGCAAAATGATGGGTAGATACATCAAAATGCCAAAATGCCAAAAGATACAAAAAATGCCAAATCAAAGCCCCAGTAAACAAGGGAAAAATAATTACAATTTTACATGCTGGTTCCGAGGATGGATGAGTTCCAAATCGTTTACGGTTGTCCTCCAAAAATATTAAACATTTATCTTTGGATTACCATGACGACATCACAGGAGAACTTTTTGTAGATTGGTTTATAAGTAGCCTTTTGCCCAATGTGCCTAAGGAAAGCGTAATTGTAATGGACAATGCTAGTTATTATAACCACCAAAAAAAAAAAAGTTCGTGATGCAAATAACACTAAATTGGAAATTCAGAACTATATGTTAAAAACGATATATACTTCGAAAATACATATAAAAAATGTGATCTAGAAATATTAAAGACATTTAATATTAAAGGAATATGGATGTGATACCATTGCTGTCGATATAGGACATACGGTTTTACGCCTTCCCCCATATTACTGTATTTTTAATCCAATTGAGCATATATGAAAACATTTCTCCGACTCTAAGTGCAAGTGCTTCAACATTAATTAGGAAGGTCGTAGATAGTATTCCCAAAGAAAGTTGGATAAATTCGATTAACCATGTTATTACATTTACTAATAATATAGAACCACTTATTATTAATGTAGATCAAAGTGCCAGTGAGTGTGAAACCGAATTAAATTTATAATTAAATTTAAGTTATAATTTTTATTGTATTAATAAATTCAAAATATACAAACCAATATACAATGTTTTAGTTATGCATAATAATAGTAATAATAATATATATTTTTTTATTGTACTAATAAATTCAAAATACATAAACCAATAAACAATGTTTTAGTCATACATAATAATAATAATAGTAATAATAATAATAGTAATAATAATAATAATAATAATAATAAGGAGTGCATGTCGTCACCTCCTCGTGGGGCACCCTGGAACCGGTATTAATCCGGCTAACGACGACAACTCCAAAGGGCTAACTACCCTAAGGAACTATTTCCAAAAAGTTCCTAGAATAAAAAATGGAAATCAGGGCGGGGGAGAGCCGCCGGCGGGTTCTCTTCGGAACCGTCCAAATAATCAGTCGGACAGGGCTAGTGGATCGAGTGGCACGACACCCTGTGGTGGTACCACAAGGCCCGCTATCCAAACGGTTAATCCATCGGCCCTAGGCTTGGGTGTACCTATACTGCACCCCGCCGAAGTGGCTACGCAAGGAGGGCGTATGCGCTGGACAAAACAATTGAATACAGAATTACTTCGCGCATACCTCTTAGCTACTAAGAACTATGGACACATAAATTTCCAAATATACCCGTAACAACGCAACGATTATCTGATCAAGTGAGATCCGTCTTGAGAAGGAAAGCTATCTCAGTTGCGGAACTAAATGATCTAAAAAAAGACATAGCTATCACCTTAAATCAAAATATAACTATGGAAGTGCAAACCCCTGAAATCAATGAACAACACCTTGTTCCTAATGAAACGGATAACCAAAGCAACAACAAAACCATAAATAAGGATTTGGAGGAGAAGATGAAGATAATGCTCCAAGAATACTTACTAAAATATAATGGTATCCAATCACATAACAGACCACCTCTAGGTAAAATTAGATATTCAATGGAAACAAAATTGTGGTCGACAGTATGAACCACATAATAAATGGGCACCTAGAGAGTTGTCAGAACATCCAAGATATCTACCATGTAACATATTGTGCCGCTGCAGTAATTGTCACTGTCACAAACAAACCAAAAAAGAAAATAAAAATTATTATTCCAAATAACAATAAAATTGAGCAAAACATTCTTCCGCCATGGAGACGTAGACTGGAAAGAAAAATTACTAATCTGAGAAAGAATATTGGAAAGCTGGAAAGTACTCTTAGGACCGCAAGACCATGTAGTGCGAAACTAAAACGAGATATAAAAAACATAGCTAAAAATGGCAAAATTAAAACCACCGATCCTGACTTCAGAACAAAGCTAAATGTTTTACTAGATACAAATAAGCAAAAAGTAGCTGTTCTAGGGGCAAGAGTCCGGAAATATAATGAGAGAATTAAGAGATTTAAAGACAGCAAAACCTTTAATGCTCGCCAGTCATTATTTTACCGTTCTTTAACGAGTGAAAAAATGGAAAAACCTAAAAAGATACCCAAAGAACTTGACATGGTGGGATATTGGAGGGAAATATGGTCTACACCCACTACGCACAATGAGAACGCATACTGGATTGAAGAAGAGAGTAAACTACTAGCTACTCTTCAAAAAATGCCCAATCTCGAAATCCGGGAAGAAACAATTAGAAATGCTGTAAAACGTACGCCGAACTGGAGGACACCTGGGCCGGACAAGATACAAAATTACTGGTGGAAGTACTTTATTTCAACGCACAAATATTTGGCTATTCACTTTCAAAAGGTACTAGAAAAACCAGAACTAATGCCAGCATTTTTAATGGAAGGAAGTACAACGCTGATCCCGAAAGGAGGTAACTCTGATGATCCTAAGAACTACCGACCCATTACATGCCTTCCAACCCTATATAAAATCTTTACGTCTATCCTAGCCACAAATATTGAATCTCACCTAATTGGAACTAACCTACTGGCTCCTGAGCAAATGGGATGCAAAAAAGGATCGCAAGGGACCCGAGAGCTTTTGATAATCGATTCGATAGTTACTAACCAGGCAAGAACAAAACACCGTAATATCTCAGCGGCATGGATAGACTATCAAAAGGCATTCGATTCGGTTCCCCATAGTTGGCTAATTCGAGTCCTAGAATTATACTCCATTGATGGATAGGTCGTAAATACTCTGAGGTATCTGATGGGTCTATGGAGGACAAAACTGCAGATTAAATCTACAACATTAAGTTATACTACAGATCACATTAAGGTTAATAGAGGGATATTCCAAGGTGACAGCCTAAGCCCACTCTGGTTTTGTCTGGCCTTGAACCCGTTGAGTAATATGCTTAACCGAAGCCCGTATGGTTACAAGACAAGTGGACCAGAGGGACCAAAACTCACGCACGCTTTCTATATGGACGATTTGAAGATTTATGGCAATAATCATCAATAATTGTCAAACTTATTAGAGCTAATTGGAAATTTAAGTAAGCAATAAAAATGAATTTTGGCCTTGAAAAGTGTGTAGTCTTGCATGTAAATAAAAGAAAAATTGAGTCGCGAGGAGGAACGGTTCTGTCGGATGGTACCATAGTCGACGAACTGGGGAATCAGAATTATAAATACTTAGGATTCCAACAAGCGCTAAATATAAAGACCTCCGGGATGAAAAAACACTTCAAAACTATATTGAAGGAACAGGTGAGAAATGTTTTAAAAACAGGATTGAATTCCAGAAATGCTATCACGGCCATTAACGCATGGGCTATACTTGCGGTGACCGCTTCTTTTGGCATTCTAAAATGGTCAAGCACTGATCTACAGGAAATGGACAGATCAATAAGAACATTATTTACCGCTTATCGAAGTCATCATCCTAGGGCTTCCATATCCCGACTATACGTTAAGAGAAATCAGGGCGGAAGAGGAATTTGCAATCTCGAAGATTCTCACGCAAAACAGAAGAAAAAACTTATTTTATACTTTCAAAGTCATCCTTCGCCATTCTTCGCGGAGTTATGTAAAGCTGACAAACATTTCACCCCGTTAAATTTGTCCCAATTGACTCCCGAAATAAGTATAAATGAGGATAGACATTTTCAAGAGTGGGAAACAAAAGTCTTACATGGTAGATTTGCCTCGGTGCTAAATTCAAATGATATCGACAAATAAGCCACTTTTAAGTATTTAACACAATGTTTCCTGAATCGAGGAACGAAAGGCTTTATATCCGCCATACAGGACCAAATAATACCAACACGCACATAAGTCCGACATATTTTGAAACACAGCATTCAATCTGAGCTGTGCCGAATATGCGGAGAGAAACCAGAAACCATCCAGCACATCTGTAGTGGATGTAGTGTAATTGCACCGAGGGATTATCTAACTAGGCATAACAATGTGGCAAAAATTATACACAGCCAACTGGCTTATAAAAATAACTTCACGAGCACTACCATACCTTATTATAACTATACACCTAAGGCAGTAATAGAAAATGAAAAGTGGAAGATATACTGGGATACACCAATGATTACTGACAACCACATTCTGCATAATAAGCCAGATATTATACTTATAGATAAAATAAAGAAAAAGGCTTATATTATCGACATAGCAGTTCCTCTGGATGATAATGTAGCGCGAACTTATTTTGAAAAAATTAACAAATACACAGACCTGCGTTATGAATTACAACGAATTTATCAACTGAAGGAAATTATAGTGATTCCATTTATAGTATCATGCAATGGGCTGGTACAAAAGCAGTTCATACCAAATTTAAAATTGCTAGAACCACCGACATCCATAGCAGCGGCAACTCAAAGAGCTGCTATATTGGGTACATGTCATATCGTTCGACGGTATGTACAAAAACATTTGTAATCTTGAACAGATTTGTTCCGGTTATAAATGGACTACCCGGAAATTCCGTGAAAAAAAAAAAAAATAACAACAGGTGAATTGGAATTGGTCACTCAGTTTAGTAAGTCTATCAAAATGGAATTCGGTCTAGAAAAATGTGCAAAACTCAGTGTCAAAAAGGGAAAAATAGAACAAGAAGGTTGCACTGTACTGTACGACGGAACATTTATAAAAATACTTGGGATTTCAGCAAACCTTCAATATTAAAATGGCAGAAATGAAAGCGCACTGCCTAAGCAAACTTAAAGAACGCGTAAGAACAATTCTTAAAACTAAACTGAACGCAAAGAACACAGTGTCGGCGATTAATTCCTGGGCAATACCATTAATATCCTATACGTTTGGTATTCTAAAATGGTCTGGGACAGATCTAAAAGCCGCCGACCGAGTGATTAGAACACTACTTACAGCATTCCGTAGTCACTATCCAAAATCTTCCATGGTAAGGATAAACATACCAAGGAGAAAGGAGGAAGCGGAGTAATTTTAATAGAGATAGCTCACCTGAAGCAGAGAATAAAATTAATTGAATATTTTCGTAGGAATAGTACCTTACCTCTATAGAAGATACTAATGAGGTTAGACACCCATTATACACCTTTAAACCTCTCAAATATTGAACCACTTCTTCATGACATATCAACTGAAACGCTTCTTCAGGAATGGGCACAAAAGACTCTACATGGACGCTTTTTTGCAACTTTAAGGAGCCTTGATATAGATGGCGTATCGTCAGTGCTCTATCTGATGAATGGTGGCTTAACTCGAGAAACTGAAGGCATGATATCAGCAATACAAGATCAGGTAGTAGCCACAAGATCTTACATTAAACATGTCATGAAGCAAGAAATACCATCAGAGCTCTGTCGTGTATGCAATATGAAACAGGAGACTATACATCATATCTGCGGTGGCTGCAGTGTCATTGCATCCAAACAATATTTAGACCGGCATAATAACATTGCCAAAGTTATCCATAACGAGATATGCTATAAATACAATTTAGTAAGTAATATTACACCATACTACAAATATCAACCAAGCGCCTGTTTGTAGAACGAAGATATAAAAATTTACTGGGATACTATGATGGTCACTAACAAGACTATTCAACATAAGCAAGGGACATAGCTGTCCCTTTAGACAATAACATAAGAATTGTATACTTGGAAAAGGTGGTAAAATATCAAGACCTAAGTCACGAACTTAAACATATTTACGGATTTAGGAGTGTAGAGGTCATACCATTTATTATATCTACAAATGAGCTCATTGAAAAACGCTTCTGTCTTAATTTGGAGTATATTGGACTCACAAAAAAATCTGTAGGAATCATGCAAAAGGCCGCAATATTAGGCACCTGGCACCTGTCTTGAACTCCACAGTTCCGACCTTAATCGTGATAAAAAAAAAATAATAATAAGGCAGGGGGCGGATAGTCTGCTTGGTGAGTGGTGGCACCACCTTCCCGAGCTGAGAGGAGTAAACCTCAGAAAAAAAAATCCCCAAGCTTAAGGTGGAAATCCATCGTGCCGAGGAGCTGAATGGATGTAGCTCTGCCTTGGGTGACCGTTTTTCCCTTGAACCCAAATATATTTATGGAGAATAAAATACATAATATTATACAAGACGGTAGGGTTTTGCGGACAAGAACCCTTCGTAACCGTCGGGAGGATTTGTCCGGGGTTGGTAAATCTGAAGCGAGTGGCGGTTCCCAACTCTATGGCACCACAAGAATGGCAATGAAAGAGGCACTCGAACAACAATTAGATCATCTAAGTCTAGCAACACCAAAGACTTTACTACAAAATCAACAGAGAGCGGAAATTAATAATGGAGTAGAAGATCAAAATACCCCGGTACTTGCTGGTTCGCCCCTAATAAGGAGGGTCACTAGGACCGAACGCACTCCACGTATCAGATGGACACGCAAAATGAATATTGATGTAATGCGTGCCTATTACTACGTAAACCAGTGCGGAGATAACCCGTTACCTGGATGGAGGCCTGCACTCCACCAAGAATATAAAAAGAGGTTCCCTGAAACTCAGCTGTCAGAGCAAAACTTAGCCGACCGTAAAAATGTAATTCTAAGGAAAAACTATCTAACCGAATCGGAATTAATGAACATCAAGAGAGAAATCGGTAATGAACTACATCAAAACATTACATATCAACAACATCAAGAAGATACTATGGACGTTCTTAACTCAAATACAGAGGAGCAACAAGTAGAACAAACTCGAAATGTATCACCAGAAGCCTCATCGTCTGAAAATGAAGAATCAATCTCGCAACGTAACTTTCAGAGTATCGTTCCGGTAATCAGTCAAATAAAGTAGCGAGAAAAGTAAAAATAATGGAAAATAAATCTGGCATTGACTTCGTTGATTCAAACCTGACAGAAAAATTGTCGAATCTAAAAGATCGGTTTAGGCAAAAAGCTAAATCGAAAGGAGCCAGGCTAGCAAGATATAATCAACTAGAAAAGCGAAAACATCAAAATTCAGTATTTGCAAATAGCCAAAAGAAATTTTATAGAGAACTCGAAGCAGAAGGTAATAGCAAGTCAGAACTTAAGAATATGGATGTGTCTTCCTTTGCGGAATATTGGAGGTCGGTTTGGAAAAAATCAGACGGCTACGAAAAATTAGCTCCTTGGGTTAAAACCATTCAAGAATAGACAAGTACTCTCCCAGATATGGAGTCTAACGATTTCACAGAGATTGACATTTGCACTGCTGTCAGGAAGACTCACAACTGGAAGGCGCCTGGACCAGATGGATTGCATAACTTCTGGATAAAAAGCTTTACAACCGCTTATCTCGTACTTGCAAATGCATTTAAAGAGGTTTTAATAAATCCAGAAACTTTCCCCGACTTCCTCATGGAGGGCAATACATACCTACTGTTCAAAAAAGGGGACTGTTCAAAAATTGGGTTAAGCAACCCAATAACTACAGACCAATCACATGTCTGTCAGTGTTATATAAACTGTTCACAGCCTTGCTCAATGAAAAAAATCTAACAACATTGTGATAAAAACAACATTTTTGAAGAAGAACAGAAAGGATGTATAAGAGCAAGTATGGGCTGTAAGGAACAATTGACGATCGATGCTGTAGTTCTTGAGCAAGCGCGAAAAAGAAAACGCAACTTAAATATCTGCAATATAGACTACAAGAAAGGATTCGATAGTGTCCCTCACGAGTGACTGGTTGAGGTTTTAAATTTCTATAAAATTAGCCCCCAGATTATTAATTCTTTAAAGTTCGGCCAACATTGCATTGCTGCTACAAATATCGAGGGGGGAATTTTTCAGGGAGATTCTCTTTCTCCAATTTGGTTCTGTCTAGCTATGGACCCTTTGTCCACACTGCTCAACAACAGCAATATTGGATATAAACTTAATGTGAGGAATCCATGAAAGCTCTCTCATCTACTATATATGGATGACCTTAAATTATATAGAGAAACTAGAGAAAACTTAAACTCATTGATAAAAACGGTTGAAACATTCAGTAGGGATATCAGAATGTCATTCGGACTGGGAAAGGTTCAGAGTCAATATTCAACACTTTGTAACATACAACAACTAGCACCAGAAGAATCCTACAAATATTTAGGAATACCCCAAAAGCATAAACTTGATCATAACCAGTTAAAGAAGGACTTTTCCACTCTATACCAAACGAGACTTACAAAACTTTTAAACACCAAACTGAACAGTGGAAACCTCATTAGAGCGATCAACGGTTGGGCAGTGCCAACTTTGACATATTCTTTTGGCATTGTTAAATGGTCAGAAACGGACCTTGATGAACCTGATAGGTTGACACGCCGAACATTAACAAAGTTCCGATGCCTGCATCCAAACTCATCTAGGAAAAGACTATACATCCCAAGAAAGTTGGGGGGGTAGAGGCCTTGTAAACGTAAAAAATCTCTGTCTCAATCAAGAAGATAGAATGAGAAAACACTTCATTGATTCATACAGTACCTTAATGAAATTGGTTGCAAATGAGGACCGGGGTTTCACTCCACTGAACCTAAATAAACAAAATCGTATTGATAGTAGAACAACACTCACGGATTGCGTTCGAGAATCGAAAGGACAAACATTGCACGGAAGGTTTCCGAAGTCACTCGAAGATGACACCATTGACGAATAATTGTCTCTGAAGTGGCTGACCGATGGACTCTTGTACCCAGAAACAGAAGGTTTCGCGATATCTATTCAAAATAGGGTAACAAGAAAAAAAACTATGAAAAGCACATACTGCATTTGGACGTAGTCGATAAGTGCAGGAAATGCGGTACTTTGGGGGAAACAATTGAGCACCTTATTGGCGGTTGCCCGACCCTTGCTCCTAATGCTTATTTAAGCCGGCATAATCAGCCGGCAAAAATTATACATCAACAAATTGCAAAAATATACTCGCTATTAGAAAGCGCACCTCCTCCATATTATTAATACTCGCCTTCTCCTGTACTTGAATCGTCCGATACCATTCTTTACTGGGACAGACCAATCACTACTGATCGAACGGTTGATTATAACAGGCCGGATATTGTTCTAATCAACAAAAGGGACAATAGGACTTTTATAATTGACATCGTAGTGCCGCTATCTCATAACATTAGAAAAACTGAGATAGAAAAATCTACAAAGTATGAAAATCTGGCATACGACTTGAAGAACCAGTGGAAACTGAGTAAGCTAGATGTAGTGCACTTCGTTATATCCGTCGAAGGCCTGATAAGTAAGAGATTTTCAAAGAACCTCGAGAGCCTCGGTATCTTCGAGATCGATTGCCATAGTGGGACAGCATGCCGTGCTCTTGTAGATGTGTCAAATTGTTCGTAAAATATCATGCTAGGGTGAGAGGAGCTGAATTGCTTTTTCATCTTGGTATTAGAATATCGGCCAGCATGAGCTGAGATTCTACAGTAAGGATGAGCAGGATAATAATAATAATACTTTTTTTTCCAAAATTATTCAGAAATTAAACCATGCCGACTCTGGCGCCTTTGAAGAAACTGGGAATATTTCTACTGAAATTTATTGTGGCAATTAACATTTAACCAAAAGGCAACGAGATATCTTGAACCGGACTATACAACCGTTCCGTATGTGCTGAATACCAAATACCTCGGCATGTCCCTTGATGCCAAACTAAGGTGGAAAGAGCATGTAAAAAAGAAAAAAGCTGAGCTTGATCTCAAATACAGAAAACACTATTGGCTTATAGGAAGAAACTGCAAGATGGCCATAAATAATAAGATGGTGATTTATAATCAAATCCTAAAACCAGTGCGGCTGCATGGCGTTTAATAGTGGGAATGTGCCAGCGATAGTAATATTAAAACAATACAAATATTCCAATAGAAGGTGATGCAAAATATAGACGTCAATGCATCGTGGTATATTCGTAATTCCGATCTTCATCCAGATCTGACACTACGGTAACGGGTAAGATAAAAAACGAAGCAGTTAAAACGTCTGAGTAACTAAATATTATCGTATACAGCTTTGTACATAGAAGATTAAAAATATCATTAGCTAAACTTAACTGTGCTATTTCAGATTGTAGGCCCATCCGAAATGAAACCACTTCTAAATGTAGAGTTGGACCAACATCAGCTTTATATTTAGTTTGCAGTCTTTCTGCCCTTGACACAATATCATCTTCTGATAAAGAAAGTAATTTTGGAGGAAATAAAACTGGAATATTTTCCGTTAAATTTTGAAAAGATGAAAAACGTTCAGTAATTTGACCATTTACGGTGTCCTAGAGAGGAAAAAAATACATTAACTTTGAACTTGTGTTTACCATCTCAAAACCTGTAATCTTCTGCTAACTCGTCCACTAGTCGGAATCATTGCTTCTATATTCCATTTTGCAGCAATATTTACAGCTTCTTTCCTTTACTTCGAAAAAGCTATCTATTAACGTATTAAATTTAGAAACAATGCTTTGGAGAACTGATTGCTGCTCTTTCAAGATCCATTTAGTCGTTGAAGTCCTTTGAAGGTATTTCGAAGCAACATTTATATGCGTGAACACTTTAGATAAAAGCACAGTTAAAAGTACAAACTGGTAACTATACAGAAGTTATGTCAGGTTATTTGCCTTTGATACATCATCCGTTATATTTGCTCTTAGAAATTTCTATCAGGATTTTCATCACATCAACGTATTTTAAGTTGATTGCTAAAATTGATTCATGACGAGACTCCCACCTTGTGGGATTAAGTTTCTTCACTGTTACATCAGATTCACCTGTTAAAGAAGTCAATAAGTTCAATCGGTTAATACTCTGGGTGAAAAACACATATATAGACTGTAATACTGTAAAATAGTTGGCTACATCTCTAACGCCTCCAACTACGTCACTGATTACTAAATTAAGATTGAGCTGAAGAATGAACATATACAGTCAGCTATTCAACATCTTTTAATCTTTTTTATACCTTGCTCTCGAAACTTTTTCATATTTAAACCTCTCTTTTCCAAGCTGGTAATAATATCTGCAGAGAGACCAGCAGAAGTTGGGTCTGTCACGTTAAAAATCCCATAAATGATTCCATAATTTCTACTTTTTTTCCCAAAACGTCTTCCCCTAGACTTTTTTGATCATCTAGTACAGATTCATATAAATCGACGTATCATATTACAAAACTCATCTGGTCTTCTTAGACAGATCTTGTATTGCGAGAATTATGATTGAAAAATACAACGCTTTGTGTATTTTCTGAATGAGTTCAGTTTTAATATGAGAAGATAGACAACTGATAATTTGATTTTGTATGTCATGACATTTTCATGAGAACACATGAGAACATCACATGAGAACATTTTTTTTCTGAATCCACAGTATCATCTAATCGTTTTGCCTCTTCCCTCAGATTTGGCGTGTGTTGTTATTTTTTAGATAAGCCTTGGTGGTGTAGCCCCACCAAGGCTGAGGTGGCCCTGCTACCGGCATCCGGCCCTGCTATAAACCATCAAAATTACTTGCTTTCGATCCATTCTTTCTTTAGGAGAACCAAGGACCATTACAATGTATTTATATATATATATATATATATATATATATATATATATATATATATATATATATATATATATATATATATATATATATATATGTATATATATATATTCGGGACAAGTGGTAAAACTAAGTAAGAAAAAAAAAAACAAACAGCAGAAATTATACGACATATCAAATTGGTAGGACATCCTTTGGTAATCTCAACCACATCCTGTAAGATAAAAAAAAAACATTGCGCTTGCAGCACCGTACACGTGATAGAAGTGAACTTTCTCAAATTCATATATAGCGTCTATATAGCACCCGTATATCTACAACGCGCGCATGCGCGACACTATCTTATTCTATCGCTTTGTATCGTTGTGTACATGTCGCTCTCTTTTGCTCCACTCCCGTGGCGCCGTAATGTATAGCTCTCTTTCTCCTTCTCTCTAAGTTATATCTTTATCACTCTCATGTAACGAAAAGTGCCTAAACGTGACGCGTCCTTAAAATTTCACTTCAAAAATATTGTCAATACATTACAGTCCATTGCGCAACGGGTTATAACAAAGTTTTTAACCAAGGAAGGCGTTAAACCAACCGAAATATTAACTCGTCTAAGACCCAAGTTTTTGGTTGGACCAAGAAGTTTAAGAGTGGACGAGGAAGTGTGGTAAATGTAAGTCATAATCGACGTCCCAAGTCAAGTGTCACTACAGACAATATTGGTGCAGTTCGCGATCTTATCGAAGGTGACCAGCGGTTCATTGTTCGTGAAATAACTTTAAACGTAGGTATTAGCTTTAGAAGTAGTCTAATAATCATCAGAAAATATCTGAGATTCAATAAAATCTGTGGCCGATGGGTTCCGAAGTTGTTGAGCGGAGATCAAAAAACCATCCGATTGCTAATCAGTAAGACCTCTGAATCGATCTCGACGTGAAGGAGACATATTTTTGAAGCGTTGGCATGTGATGTGTGGTGCATTATTATACTCCAGAGTCAAAATTGGCAAGTAAGGAATAGCGAAGAAAAGCAAAACGCAAAACCTGATCTGTAAAGGTCAAAACCCGTCTCTCAGCCGGTAAAGTTAACGCGACCGTTTTTTCCAACTGGAAGGGAGTGTTGTTGATTGATTTTTTACATGATCGACGTACGCCGACTTAATGGTGCCCACTATTGCCAGAGGTTGGAGGCAATAAACGCGGTGTCCCCATCATCCTTGACAAAACACACAGCGGTTTTGACGAAGGAAAAACTAGAGAATATGCATTGAGAAACCCTTGAACACCTTTCATATAACCCAGATATGTTACTCTGTGATGATTTTTTGTTTGCGCTCTTGAAAGATGCACTTGGAGGGGTACGATTCGACAACGATCAAGATGTGCGCAGTTGACTGATGACTCAAACTTAAAGTTTCACCATTGAGGAATCCACTAGCTTTCAAACCGCTGGAAAAATCGTAGCGAGCGTGGAGGAAACTATGCCGAAAAATGATCAATAGTTTATTTGTACTATTTTATAAATAATAATTATGTATAAAACAATTTCGGTTTATATTTGATTCATCCTCGTAAAATATATTATAATATAATAAAATTTGATAAAATAAATATAATAAAATACATACATACCCTGAGGCAAATTATTCTTATTTATTTTTTCTTGTTGCAATCCAACTGGTTTACCCTGAAACAAACGCTATCCATTAGCAATCGTAGTCAGTCAATTTTTTCGCAAAACTCACCTGATTATATACTGATTCTAATGGAATAACCTTTTTGAAAATAACAGTCTTGTTGTAAGCCGCTACTTCAGTCTCATTAACAAGTTTTACTGCATTATTTATTGATGTATTAGATGCCGGTTTTCCGCCCTCGTCGGTAAAATCTGAAATATCATCACTTGACATACTCTGAGATTATCGGCCAGTGGCGGCTCGTGGGTTTTTAAAGTGGGAGTGCGTAGAAGAAAATAGCGCTGCTGAAGAATTTTTTTTGCTTTCCCCTTTTTCCTTTTTTACTTTTCGTGCTATTGAAACCCTACACAGGAGGTAAACCAGGAAAACATTAAGATTTTGTATTGTTACTACTTACAAGGACATTGGAGGATTGGTGGTTGCTTTGGACAACAGTTGTTTTGAAGGTACTCAAACAATTATCAGAAATAATCTTGGATTCAATAAAATCTGTGGCCGATGAGTTTCAAAGTTGTTGACCGAAGATCAAAAACAAAACATCTGATTGCAAATCAGTAAGAGACTTGTGAATCGATTTCAACGGGAACGAAAGATTTTTTTGAAGCGTATCGTGACATGTGATGTGGGTGCATTGTTACACTCCACAATCAAAAATGCCGAGTAAGGAATAGCGAAGGAAAGACGAAACCTGCCCTGTAAAAACCAAAACCCATCCCTCAATCAAAATCCCAGAATCAAAATTGGCAAGTAAGGAATAGCGAAGAAAAGCAAAACGCAAAACCTGATCTGTAAAGGTCAAAACCCGTCTCTCAGTCGGGAAGGTTCTCCCGATCGTTTTTTTCGACTGGAAAGGAGAGTTGCTGATTGATATTCTCCATGATCGACGTACGCCTACTTAATACCGCCCACTATTGCCAGCTGTCGGAGACAACAAACGCGGCGACGAAGTGTCATCATCCTTGACAAAACACACAGCGGTTTTGACGAAGGAAAAACTAGAGAATATGCATTGGGAAACCCTTGAACACCTTCATATAACCCAGATTTGTCACCCTATGATTATTTTTTGTTTGCGTTCTTGAAAGATGCACTTGGAGGGATACGATTCGACAACGATCGAGATGTGCGCAATTGGCTGATAACCCAAACTCAAAGTTTCTACCAGCAGGAATACACAAGCTTCCAAACCGCTGGGAAAAATGTCTCGACCGTGGAGGAGACTATGCCAAAAAATTATCAATGGTTTTTTGTATTATTTTATAAATAATAAATATGTATAAAACGATTCCGGTTTATATTTGATTCATCCTAGTAAAATATAATATAATAAAATAAATAAAAATTTGATAAAAGATATATAATAAAATAAAAACATACCCAGATGCAAATTGTTCTTATTTATTTTTTGTTGTTGTAATCCAACTGTTTTGTTGTTAGCGGCTGCTTCAGTCTCATTAACTTTTACTTCAAGTTTTACTTCATTATTTATTGATGTATTAGCTGGCGGTTCTTCGTTCTCCTCGGTCAAATCTGAAATATCATCACTTGACATACTCTGAGATAATCGACCAGTGGCGGCTCGTGGGTTTTAAAGTGGGAGAGCGTAGAAGAAAATAGCGCTGCTGAAGAATTTTTTTGCTTTCCTCTTCCTCCTTTTTACTTTTCGTATTGAAACCCTATACAGGAGGTGAACCAGGAAATCTTTAAAATTTTGTATTGTTACTACTTACAAGGACATTGGAGGATGGGTTGTTGCTTATTGCGCAAATAAAGGAATGGATAGGTAGGTACTTACCGTTTCCCGAAGAGTAAAACATTCAAACAGTTTATTGTAACTGCAAATCAATACCGAAAATATTCATGAGAAGTTCGAAAAGTTTTAAAAAATGTTCATGTTTTATCACAAAAAAGGGTTATTTTTGTCGGTGAATAGCACCTCGCCGTTTCCTAGTTTTTAAAGAGAAATACCATTCGCCCGTTTTTGTCTAAAATAAGTTTTCCATTAATTTTTTCATTAAAGTCCGGAATTAGTTCGACTTAAATTAGTCATAATTAACTGTTTTAAATCAGACACCTTCACGTTTGCAGTTAAAATTTGATTATTTTTATTTAAAATGTACTACTCAGTTTGTACACACGTAGCAAATCCCAAATCAAAACAAGTATTCATTCGGCGTATCCCCCGATACGCTTGGTCGCAGGGAATCCCCCCCGAATTCTGGCAACCAAGATTCTGGTAACCAAACCAACGTGGCTTACGGTGACTGGAGGGAAACGTCCGATCAACGATATAAAAATTGTAGCGAGAATTGAATTTTTATCCGCATTATTTGGTGTGATGGGTCGACAGACGTTCTTCTACATTTGGAGATTTTAATTTTTAATAATATCTTAAAATGAGTTAAAGAAAAGAAACTGAACATAAATAAAATATGGTGTTTTGCTCTGAAAAATTGATTACTGTGATAAATGCTGGAGAGGCGGAGCCCCCTCCCTCATGAGCCGCCACTGTTATCTGTAATAAACAGGAAGAGATTTGCCGCCAAACACCAAATCATTATTTTAAAACTTTTCAACGCGCGTTTCGATAACCATGTTAACATCATCAGGAAATTATTCAATATAATTCTAAAACTAAACTATGATCTATTTAACATACAGATTGCAATGGACAACCCTCGTCATCGTTCTTGACCAAATAATCCATGAGCCAATGTGTGACAAAAGGTACTGTCACTTTAAGCGCTATAACTTGATAATCCATTGATCGATTCTAACGATACCGATCTCGTTTACGTCGAGATATATACAGCTTTCAGTTTAAATATTGTTTCAATAGATGGCGTTAGTAGTTTTTTTTAAATGTAGGTCACCGGTCACGCTGACCGGTATTACCCGCAAGTAAAATTAGTATATGGCAGTACATGGTCAGTTTTTTTTAACGACTGTATATTATTTTAGAATGTCCAATACAAGAAGCCAACCATGTTCAAAGGCGTCATGGGCCAAAATTACATAGAGCTTTTAAACTAGTGGATGAAGGGAAAGCTATTAGAGAAGCGGCTCGATCTACTGGCGTGCCATTTTCATCGCTTCAAGAACGATTGAATAACGAGAACCTTGATAGTCCACAGCTAGGAAGAAATCCAGTCTTCACAAGGGAACAAGAAGATGGAATGGCTTCCCAAGTTAAGTTCCTCGGTAAAATATTTTACTATTATACATTTACTATTATACATACATATTTTACTATTATAAATATTATAGTAAAATATTTTACTATAATATTTTACTATATTAATATTTTATTATATTAGAAAGATGGCTATGAATATGCTGTAAAAATATCGTTAAGCATAAGTTTGTACAAGGACCAGCTCAAAGGATTCATAAAAAGAAATCATTTGTCAGTCAGGAAAGCCGAAGGCATGAGCCTGACTAGAGCCACTGCCTTTAACAAGAACGATGTTGCTATATGTTGGATAAATATAAGTTTTCGCCAAAGAATATATGGAATGTAGACGAGACTGGAATTTCCTCACTGCAAGACCCTGGTAAAATTGAGACTGAGCAAGGACAACAACCCCAACAAGGTGTTGGGTCTATAACCTGCGGAGAAAGAGGAAAGGCAGTCACAGATGTGAGTGCTGTGAAGGTTACCGGAGTCTACATCCCACCAATGCTAATTTATTCACGACAGAGACATGCATCTACTTTAAAAGCAGATGGCCCTCTTGGAGCTGTCTATCGGTGCTCAAAAAATGGGTGGATCAAGGAAGATGTCTTTGTAGATTGGGTGAAACATTTTGCAGATTTCACCAAACATTCAGAAAATCAGCCCATGTTGCTTGTTCTCGGCAATTATTCCAGCCACATCTCTTTGAGAGCTTACGAATTTTGCAAAAGCAACAACATAGTAATGTTATCATTGCCACCACATGGCTCGCATAGGATACAGCCTCTGGATGTTTCCGTCTATGGTCCGCTTAAAGCAGCTTATAAACAAGAATGCAACCTTTTCATGAAGAATCAATTGGAAAAAAAGATTACAAAATGATCTCGTTTCACTGTTCAGAAAATCTTTTCAAAAGTAACAACCACCCCAAAGGCTGAAGCAGGTAATGCTGCTACAGGAATATATCCTTTAAACTCGGACGTATTTACAGACGAAGATTTTGTGGCTGCTGATATTTTAAACTGCAACCAAGTGCCAGTTTCGGTAGAAGAAATACGAGACCGGGATAATAAGACTCTAGATGCCCAAATAATATTAGATGAACCTAAAGATCCACCAACTTAATTCCAGACAAACTCACCTCAATCGCTATCACTTCTTGTTGATGTAATTGAACCAGCCCCGATAAATAATGTATCAACGATGAGCAACGGACTAACTTTTATGACAACCCCATTCCTTCAACTTCAAGAGTTCATAAAACTCCCACTGCTAAGGATCTTCTGTCGCTGCTAAATAAGTCCAGAGATAAGAAACAATGTGTACTATCTTGCAAACAGCATGCAAGCGTCCTCACAGGAGCTCCTAATAAAGAAGTTCTGGTCGAGAAAGAAAATAGAAGAATGGCAAAAGAGAAGAAAAAAGTAACTCTCAAAACCAAAACTGAAAAAAAGACAAGGAAAAGAAAAGGAAAATCGTTTGATGTGAAAAAGGCTAAAAAGGGAGTGCTTCAAGACAAAAACCAGAAAGATGAAATGACAGACCTGCGTGAAGACGAAGATAATGACGCTGATGAGGACTTGGAAAATAAATGTATAAACTGACTGCTTAGGGAATGACTCTCCTGAGGGTTATAGGTGCGACTTATGCCTCAACAAAGCTTGACCGGTATTACCTGCCATGGTGCTTACCATGTTTACCTGTCAAAGTCGTTTATTTTTTAAATATTGATTATGCCAAATTTGTTTTACTTATTGATCTCAATTATTATAATTTTGTTAGAAGAATAGTTAAAGTTTAATTAGGAAAAAGATTAATAAAGAAATATTGATTATCATCTGATTTGTGGTTATTTATCCTTAAGTGACCGGAAATACCCATTCTTACCCTAAACAGTTCCATTATTTTTCCGACATGCTATGTAGTTTACTTAGTGTAGAATTCGACTGGATCATCCCCTGATGGTGCTAAAATGGTTATAGAAACGCACATCGAAAAGCTTAAAAAGTGATTTGTTGTTTAGTGTTAAATATATTCAAATTTAGTATATCACATTAAAAATTGAGTATCAGTAATCTTAAAAAGTTTCTTACCTATCACGACAGGATGGGAGGCAGGTGGTATTTCAGGTCTCCGTGGGGTTGTAGCACTTTTCCTGTTGATTGGTGTACATGATTTTGTACTGACGTTCTGTTGAAAAGCCCGATACTGTAATTGAGTTGATGTTGACGAGGTTTTTGTGGTCTGCGTTTCAAAACTTACCTGTTGGAAAACTGATTCTCCTGGAATAACCTTTTTAAAAATAACAGCCTTGTTGTAAGCGGCTACTCCAGTATCATTAGCAAGTTTTACTGCGTTATTTATTGATGTATTAGCTGCCGGTTTTTCGTCCTCATCGGTCAAATCTGAAATATCATCACTTGACATACTCTGAGATTATCGGTCAGTGGCGGCTCGTGGGTCTTTAAAGTGGGAGTGCGTATAAGAAAATAGTGCTGCTGAAGAATTTTTTTTGCTTTCCCCTTTCTCCTTTTTTACTTTTCGTGCTATTGAAACCCTATACAGGAGGTAAACCAGGAAAACATTAAAATTTTGTATTGTTACTACTTACAAGGACATTAGAGGATGGGTTGTTGCTTTGAACAACAATTGCTTTGGAAGTAGTCAAACAATTATCAAAAATTATCTTGGATTCAATAAAATCTGTAGCCGATGGGTTCCGAAGTTGTTGATCGAAGGTCCAAAAAAAAAAAACATCCGATTGCAAATCAGTAAGAGACTTCTGGATCGATTTCGATGAGAAGGAGAGATTTTTTGAAGCATATCGAGACATGTGATGTGTGTTATACTCCACAATCAAAAATGGCGAGTAAGGAATAGAGAAGGAAAGACGAAACCTGTCCTGTAAAAACCAAAACCCGTCCCTCAGCCGGTAATGTTTTCGCGGCCGTTTCTTTCGACTGGAAAGGACTGTTGCTGATTGATTTTCTACATGATCGACGTAAACCTACTTAATGCTGTTCTCTAATGCCAGCTGTTGGAGGCAGCAAAATCCGCTTACAGAAGCAAAAGTCGCGCTGTTCCCATCATCCATGACAAAACACACTGCGGTTTTGACGAAGGAAAAACTAGAGAATATGCATTGGGCAACCCTTGAACACCTTTCATATAATCCAGATTTGTCACCCTATGATTATTTTTTGTTTGCGCTCTTGAAAGATGCACTTGGAGGGATACGATTCGACAACGATCGAGATGTGCGCAATTGGCTGATAACCCAAACTCAAAGTTTCTATCAGCAAGGAATACACAAGCTTCCAAACCGCTGGTAAAAATGTCTCGAGCGTGGAGGAGACTATGCCGAAAAATTATCAATGGTTTTTTGTATTATTTTATAAATAATAAATATGTATAAAACGATTCCGGTTTATATTTGATTCATCCTCGTAAAATATAATATAATATAATAAATAAAAATTTGATAAAAGATATATAATAAAATACAAACATACCCAGATGCAAATTGTTCTTATTTATTTTTTGTTGTTGTAATCCAACTGTTTTGTTGTTGGCGGCTGCTTCAATCTCATTAACTTTTACTTCAAGTTTTACTTCATTATTTATTGATGTATTAACTGGTGGTTCTTCGTCCTCGTCGGTCAAATCTGAAATATCATCACTTGACATACTCTGAGATTATCGGCCAGTGGCGGCTCGTGCGTTTTTAAGGCGGGAGGGCGTAGAAAAAAATAGCGCTGTTGAAGATTTTTTTTGCTTTCCCTTTCCTCCTTTTTTACTTTTCATGCTATTGAAACCCTATACAGGAGGTGAACCAGGAAATCTTTAAAATTTTGTATTGTTATTACTTACAAGGACATTGGAGGATGGGTAGTTGCTTGTTGCGCAGATAAAGCAATGGATAGGTAGGTACTTACCGTTTCTCGAAGAGTAAGCCATTCAAACAGTTTATTGGAACTGCAAATCAATACAGAAAATTCGAAAAGTTCTATTCGAAAAAATATTAAAGTTTTATCATAAAAAAAGGGTTATTTTTTGTCGGTGAAGAGCACCTCGCCGTTTCCTAGTTTTTAAAGAGAAATACTTCGCCCGTTTTTGTCCAAAATAAATTTTCCATTAATTTTTTCATTAAAGTCTGGAATCAGTGCGACTTAAATTAGTCATAATTAACTGTTTTAAATCAGACACGTTCACGTTTGCAGTTAAAAGTTGATTATTTTTATTTAAAATGTACTACTCAGTTTGTACATACGTAGCAAATCCCAAATCAAAACAAGTATTCGCTCGGCGTATCCCCCGATACGCTTGGTCGCAGGGAATCTACGTCAAATCGCATGTTTTAGAAAGCAGTTAAACCCCCGATTTCTGGCAACCAAGATTCTGGTAACCAAACCAACGTGGCTTACGGTGACTGGAGGTAAACGTCCGATCAACGATATAAAAATTGTAACGAGAATTGAATTTTTATAAGCATTGTTTGGTGTGATGGGTCGACAGACGTTCTTCTACATTTGGAGATTTTAATTGTTAATAATATCTTAAAATGAGTTAAGGGAAAGAAACTGAACAGAAATAAAATATGGTATTTTGCTCTGAAAAATTGATTACTGTGATAAATGCTGGAGGGGCGGCGCCCCAACGCCCTCCCTCATAAGCCGCCACTGTTATCGGTAATAAACAGGAAGGGATTTGCCGCCAAACACAAAATCATTATTTTAAAACTTTTCAACGCGCGTTTCGATAACCATGTTAACATCATCAGGAAATTATTCAATATAATTCTAAAACTAAACTATGATCTATTTAACATACAGATTGCAATGGACAACCCTCGTCATCGTTCTTGACCAAATAATTCATGAGCCAATGTGTGACAAAAGGTACTGTCACTTTAAGGGCTATAACTTGATAATCCATTGATCGATTCTAACGATACCGATCTCGTCTAACGTCGAGATATATACAGCTTTCAGTTTAAATATTGTTTCAATAGATGGCGTTAGTAGTTTTCTTTAAATGTAGGTCACCGGTCACGCTGACCGGTATTACCCGCAAGTAAAATTAGTACATGGCAGTATATGGTCCGTTTTTTTTAACGATTTTATATTATTTTAGAATATCCAATACAAGAAGCCAACCATGTTCAAAGGCGTTATGGGGCCAAAATTACACAGAGCTTTTAAACTAGCGGATGAAGGGAAAGCTATTAGAGAAGCAGCTCGATCTACTGGCGTGCCATTTTCATCGCTTCAAGAACGATTGAATAACAAGAACCTTGATAGTCCACAGCTGGGAAGAAATCCAGTCTTCACAACGGAACAAGAACATGGAATGGCTTCCCAAGTTAAGTTCCTCGGTAAAATATTTTATGCACTTCCTTTCATATTAGAAAGATGGCTATGAATATGCTGTAAAAAATATCGTTAAGCATAAGTTTGTACAAGGACCAGCTCAAAGGATTCATAAAAAGAAATCATTTGTCAGTCAGGAAAGCCGAAGGCATGAGCCTGACTAGAGCCACTGCCTTTAACAAGAACGATGTTGCTATATGTTGGATAAATATAAGTTTCGGCCAAAGAATATATGGAATGTAGACAAGACTGGAATTTCCTCACTGCAAGACCCTGGTAAAATTGAGACTGAGAAAGGACAACAACGTGTTTGGTCTATAACCAGCGGTGAAAGAGGAGAGGAAGTCACAGCTGTGTGTGCCGTGAAGGCTACCGGAGTCTACATCCGACCAATGCTAATTTATCCACGACAGAGACATTCATCCACTTTAGAAGCAGATGACCCTCTTGGAACTGTCTATCGGTGCTCAAAAAATGGGTGGATCAAGGAAGATCTCTTTGTAGATTGGATGAAACATTTTGCAGATTTCACCAAACCTTCAGAAAATGAGCCCATGTTGCTTGTTCTCGACAATTATTCCAGCCACATCTCTTTGAGAGCTTACGAATTTTATAAAAGCATCAACATAGTGATGTTATCATTGCCACCACATGGCTCGCATAGGATACAGCCCCTGGATGTTTCCGTCTATGGTCCGCTTAAAGCAGCTTATAAACAAGAATGCAACCTTTTCATGAAGAATCAATTGGAAAAAAAGATTACAAAATGATCTCGCTTCACTGTTCAGAAAATCCCAAAGGCTGAAGCAGGTATTGCTGCTACAGGAATATATCCTTTAAACTCGGACGTATTTACAGACGACGATTTTGTGGCTGCTGATATTTTAAACTGCAACAAAGTGGCAGTTTCGGTAGAAGAAATACGAGACCGGGATAATAAGACTCTAGATGCCCAAATAATATTAGATGAACCTAAAGATCCACCAACATAATTCCAGACAAACTCACCTCAATCGCCATCACTTCTTGTTGATGTAATTGAACCAGCCCCGATAGATAATGCATCAACGACTTCCAAACTCGAGCAACGGACTAACTTTTATAACAACCCCATTCCTTCAACTTCAAGAGGTCATCAAACTTCCACTGCTAAGGATCTTCTGCCGCTGCTAAATAAGTCCAGAGATAAAAAACAATGTGTATTATCTCGCAAACAGCATGCAAGCGTCCTCACAGGAGCTCCTAATAAAGAAGTTCTGGTCGAGAAAGAAAATAGAAGAATGGCAAAAGAGAAGAAAAAAGTAACTCTCAAAACCAAAACTGAAAAAAAGACAAGGAAAAGAAAAGGAAAATCGATTGATGTGAAAAAGTCTAAAAGAGAGTGCTTCAAGACAAAAACCAGAAAAATGAAATGACAGACCTGCGTGAAGATGAAGATAATGGCGCTGATGAAGACTTGGAAAATAAATATATAAACTGCGATGATTATGGGCAAAAAACGAGATGTGGTATAGGTGTGTGCTGAGTGGTCTCTGGGCTCACGCTGACTACTCAGGGAATGACTCTTCTGCGGTTTATATCTGCGACTTATGCCTCAACAAAGCGTGACCGGTATTACCTGCCATGGTGCTTACCATGTTTACCTATCAAAGTGGTTTATTTTTAAATATTGATTATGCCAAATTTGTTTTACTTATTGATCTCAATTATTATAACTTTGTTTGAAGAATAGTTAAAGTTTAATTAGCAAAAAGATTAATAAAGAAATATTGATTATCATCTGATTTTTGTTTATTTATCCTTAGTGATCGGAAATACCCATTCTTACCCTAAACAGTTCCATTATTTTTCCGACATGCTATGTAGTTTACTTAGTATAGAATTCGATTGAATCATCCCCTGATGATGCTAAAATGGTTAATGAAACGCACATCGAAAAGCTTAAAAAGTGATTTGTTGTTTAGTGTTAAAAATTGAGTATCAGTAATCTTAAAATGTTTCTTACCTATCACGACAGAATTGGAGGCAGGTGGTATTTCAGGTTTCCGTGGGGTTGTAGCACTTTTCCTGTTGATTGGTGTATACGATTTTCTTCTAACGTTCTGTTGAAAAGCCCGATACTGTAATTGCGTTGATGATGACGAGGGTACTTTGGAAGGAGGATGCATAGTTTTTTGTGGTGAAGTTTGTAGAACCTGAAACATTACTTATTTAAAAAAAAATCTTAGTACTTTGCTTGATAACGTACCTGTGTAACTGCGGCAGGCTGTCCTAGGGGAGTTTTACTGCTATTTAATCTAGGACTACTGACAACTGGATTCTGTGGAGTAGTGCTCATAGGTTGGCTTTTTCTCATTTGATTTAGGCTTTCATTACTACCAGGCTTCAAGTGTACTTGTAAACCCACCGACCTGGTGATCTTCAAAGGTGCCAACTTTTTCTTGCTTATATAGTGAAACCTCATGTCATTTATAAGCTTCCTATTAACTATTTCTAAGTCTTTCGATTGTTTCATCAGTTGTTGAAGATCCTTACGCATGCCGTCAATGACTTTTTGCTGTTTCTTGATGGTCTGATGCAGTTCACCTTCCGTGCTTTTGAACATTAAACATTCGCAGATCTTCTGTATGCAGAACTGTTCCAAGTTGGATCGAGATAGTTTCGAAGAGAGTTTTTGGGACTGCATGAACTTGGCGAATGTCGTTAACGTTTGGATTTTGTCGTTGGGAATAGGAACTTGTTCTTTGCTTTTGATTTTCGACGACGGAATATCTGGGGAATGGGGAATTTCGTTTTGGGTGTCTGTGTTTGGTGCATCTACGATTAATTTTGCTTTTTTGGCGTTTACTTCAATTCGAATATCGCTGAAGGGCAGAGATCGTTTACCAACTTTAGTAATATCTAGAAAAAAAAGCCCAAACCATTTATTCACCATTCACCTATTAAAGTAATCTTCTTTTTGAATATACATTCTGTGCAAAAAGTACTCGAAATTTCTCATTTGCAAAACCCACGTAAAATACCCTAATTTTCTTTTCTGCTGTAAGATGGCAGCACTGTGCTTAGTTACGATGTCCAATTTCAGCGCAATAGCTCAACTAGTTTAAATAAGCTGGTTTTGTTAGTCGACATTAAATGTGTGTTGCGATTAAAGTATGAATACAAATAAACTCAAAGAGATTAACCACTAAACACCGAATCACTATTTTTAAAGTTCTCGACGTACGTTTCGCTAACCATGTTAGCATCATCAGGAAATGATTTAATCTACTTCTAAAAGTAAACTATGTTCGATTTATATGAGAACCCTAATATCTAGGTATATAATCTACTACCTAGGAAGCGTACTACCTACGTAATGAAGCGTGTAAAAAAGGATACAAGAAAAAAGGGAAAAAAGAGAACAATGAAAGAAAACAATAAACCGTGAAGTTTACTCCCAGTTTATGATTTTTTTTTGCATTTTTCTATTTGAATGCTTTCATATGCATACTGTTCTATGATAAACTCAACAAAACTCATAGAAAAAGTAAAAATCACACATCTACAGGAAGGTGAGGTTTAGGAGTAAATTTGAAACCGAGGCGAAAATGAATTCAGTTACTTTCTGAAGGCATGGTTAAGATATGTGGATGACATTTTTGCAATTTTTGATTAAAAACATTAAAACTTAGATGTTTTTATTAATAACTTAAATAATAAATTCCAAAACATAATATTCACGCATGAACACAACGATAGTTTATCTAGATGTTTTAATCAGTAGAAACAATAAAAATAGGGTAGATTTTGATATGTTTAGAAAAAACACCAACACTTCTAGATACATTTCTAACGATTCGAATCATAGTTTCCAAAATAAGATGGCTAGTTTAAATTGTATGGTAAATAGATTGATCAATTTTCCTTTAAAAAAAAGTAATTTATTAAAATTAATTAGAGAGGTATCCGAAGTGAATGGCTATAAAAGAACATCGTAGATAAATTAATTAGAAAACATTTAGAACATTATTGAAAGAATCTTCGACTTTTCAAAAAGATCAGAACAAAAATAAATTCATGGTAATGTCGTTTGATGTTCAATTAACACGATGTTAGCAAAACACATGTTTTAGTTAGTTAACACATGGTTAGCGAAACGTGAGTCGAGAACTTTAAAAAAACTGATTCGGGTTTAGTAGTATATCTTTTTAAGTTTAGTGTTTCACAGCGAAGGTTCCAATATAAGAATTGATATATGAATACAAATATTCAGAATTTGTCAACGAAATGTTGTGCCAAATCGCTGAAAATGTTGCAGATGATCTACGGTGAATCAAGTTGATATGTAGTGGCATATGAATGGCATAGTGTGCAAAGAGGGCGAAGAAGTGGTAGTTGATATGCCTCGTTCTGGTCGACCTTCACCATCTACTAACGACGAAAACATCGCCAAAATCAAGAAACCGCTGCGCGAAAATCGCCCCATGAGTCTTGGAGCGTTTGTTCAAGAGATGAACATATCTTTTAAGTCCGCTCATAACATTAGGACTGATATTATGGGCGTGAAACACGTTGTCGCATGACTGGTTCCAAAGGAGTTCAATTCTATCCAAAGAGCGCATCGAAAGCAGCTCGCTGAAGACATATTTTCCCGAGCTTCAGAGGACCTAACCTTCACGAAACGCATTTAACGGGCGATGAGACGTGGGTTTACGAGTAAAACATGCAAACACACCAACAATCTTCGGAATGGCGCATTGAAAACGAGCCGAAACCTAAAAAATCAAGGTTATGCTACCAGTTTTCTTCGATTACTGTGATGTGATGCACTCTGAATTTCTCCCATTGGGACAAAAAGTGAACAAGGAATACTATTTAAGCGTCATGAGGCGTTGGCGCGAGAATATCCACCGAAAACGGCCAGGTTTTCAAAAGACAATTTGCCCCAAAACTCAACGAACGTCATCTATCAAACACCGTACTCGCCTGATATGCCCCCACGTGACTTTGTTCGATGAGAATGGTTAACAAGTATTGATGGTTGTCTGTAGTGATTATGCCACCAAGCTAAAAGAACTACTAACACCAGACCTTTCCAACTAGACCAGATTCAGTGCAAAATCTTTTTGATGTGGAAATTTGACTTTGGCGTCAATGACGAAGGTTGACTAGGCTCAAGTCATAGTTTCTTATGTGGCTCTGTATGTCCTATATCGGCAGCAATGGTGTCATATCCATATTTCTTATATGAGGTATTTTCGAAGTATATATCGTTTTTTAACATATAGTTCTGAATTTCCAATTTAGTGTTACTTGCATAAAGAATTATATTTTTTTGGCGGTTATAATAACTAGCATTGTCCATTACAATTACGCTTTCCTTAGGCTATTTATAAACCAATATTCAAAAAGTTCTCCTGTGCTGTCGTCAAGGTAGTTCTAAGATGAATGTTTAATATTTTTGGAGGACAACCGTAAACAATTTTGAACCCATCCATCCTCGGAACCAACATGTAAAATTGTAATTCTGTTTCCCTTGTTTGGTGGAGCTTTCTTTTGGCATTTTCTTGATGTATCTACCCATCCTTTTGTTGGCGTCTCATGTATATCGAACCATGTTTCATCAAGGTAGATAATGGGACGATTTTCTAATATGTATTTTTTTATAGAGTTTAAGTAGTCAAACCGCCATCGTCGCAATCGTTGTGGTTCTATTAATATTTGTCTTTTATTAATGGTTTGATATTCAAAACCCATTAGAGATAATATTCTCCGGAGGCTAGTTCTGTTGCAAAGAATGTTGGTTTAATCTTTCCTTAGTTGCTGTTGCAATGCATGCAATGCAGGTACAGTTTGTTCTTTATACATAGCATAAATTTTACCAGAATCACTACGAACTTTTTTGGCTTTAATTGGCTTTGTCACAATATCTTTAAGAGTAGACAACGGCGTTTTCGTTAATGAAGACGTTTCTGCTGCGGCAGAATTTACATTAAGCAATTTCCTTAGCATCGGACGATAAATGTTTTCTTTTAAAATTACCACTACCGGAGGCACAATGATCATTATCTTACCAAGAACGCCATATTTTTAGCACATTTGGAATAATAAAAATACGATCGGAATTATAGAACTGCGCTGTTTAAGAAAATAATGCGAACTAAACTAAAATATTTCGAAACTACTAAACAAGATATAAAATTAATTTTATCTTTTTACCTGTTATTTTATTAGGCCCGGCCATATTTAAGTTTTTTTGCAACTTTGCCGGGTTTCGTTACATAGGGATTCTTAACAGTTTATTGCAGCCATTCGGCCAACGATATATCTTGAACCGCACTATATATAAAGCAGCTATTAGACCGGTGGTGAAATACGGTGCGAAGACAATGAATTTAACAAGCTACGTATATTCGAAGGAAAGATTGTAAGATATCAGAGACCAGATATTAACGGAAGAAGGCAGTGGCGGCTCGTGGTCTAAATAGGAGGTGAAGCGCAGCACGAAAAATAATAGGTATATCATAAGCAGCAAATCCAAAAATGCATAAAAACATAACAATAACATAAAAAAAATAGCTTACTCACCCGCACTTCAACAGCGACTAACGTAGGGACACTGCAAAATCTGTAACCTCACATAATGTTTCTATTTTTTAAATGTAAGGTCAATTCTTCGGTCTTTTAAAGCTGCAAATCTTTCAATAACGTCCTCATAAAATGGTTCCACACTTAAAAGTTCGTTCAAAAGTTCTTTTTCAATAGAAATTTTCGCCAAATTACTTAGTCTGTTTTCTGTCATTGAATTTTGTAAAAATGTCTTGATTCTTTTCAAACAGGAAAAACTACGTTCAACTGAGACACTAGTCGAGGGAATTGTCACAATCAGGCATAATAATCTGGAAGCTTCCTTGAAGATATCTCTATTCTCGTGTAAAAGTTCCAACATTCGATCCAATTGAATTTTGTGGTAATTTTCATCATTATAAATGAAGGTTAATTCACTTTTCAGCCTTGATATATCGGGAAGTAGGTCGGAAAAAAATGCTTTTAAATTATTCACTGACTCTAAAGGAAAAGTTTTTGCATACTCTGCAAACCGTGCTGTGTCCATGAGTGTAACGAAAATAAGTTTATCCATGTCTTGAAATCGTGTGTCAATTTGTCCAGAGATAGTATCTAAAATTTTGTAATACAACACTTTGTATTTTTCAAAGATTTCTTCAGTCGTTAAAGTTTTTCGCCCCTCACGATAATTAGTTGGTACTGACACTTTTACACTGACTGAATCAAAAAGTTTTTGGAAATTTTCCTCATTTCTTTTTCCATTTAAAAGACGTTGAGTATTCCTATTGAACCCGTTGAACTATCAATTGGTTGATATTCAACCCGTTGGTATTCAACCCGTTGAACTATCTTAGAATTCGATGTCCAACGGGTTGAAACAGATGTGGGTACCCTTTTTTTCATTATTGTGTCAGCTACTTGAGTTCTCTTTATAGAATGATGAAAAAAAGTCGGGAAACTATTCACGTTTGCGAAAAAAATACGGCACTGTGGTATAGTACTGCAACTCTGCTGAAGCATTAAATTGAAACGGTGAGCTGCACAATGTACAAAAACGGCTTGTCGAGCTTCGGTTTTTATTTTTTATTGGAGACCATTTATATGTCCTCTCATGACACTAGCGCCGTCGTAGCATTGTCCTACTAATTTGAAACGGAAAAAGAGCATCCGCTGTTCGGTCGGTACTAACATCAAAGAAGTCCAAAAACCGCTCAACTAACTTTCCCGCACTATTAACGTATCGAAGTATAATGCTGCACTGAGATTTCTGAAGAATGTCCGTTGAGTCGTCGACTTGAATAGAGAAAAAATCACTGTCTTTTATTTCACGATCCACATGTTCATCGATGTAATCCGAAATACATTCTATCAATTCGTTCTGGATTGTTTTTGAATTTGCAGAAAAATGGGGGATATCTTCTTATAGTGTTCTTGAATGTCCACACTGCTCACTGATATATAAGAGTCCAAAAGTTCTTTGAAATTCCCCCGATTATCCGAGGAATCAGATTCGTTGTGCCCTCGAAATGCTAACTCTTGTTTTCCTAAATAAACAGTGGCGCGAATAGGTAACTGCATGAATCTTCTATTTAAAAGCACATTGTCATTGAACATTTTTTAATACAACCTGGAATTTTCCTTCAACGCGTCTTCAATTGTGCTGAGGTTTTTCTTTAATTTGGCAAACGATAATGCATAGTGAATGCGATCTGAAGAAGCTTCATGTCTACTACAACCCCTTGTTACGTTTCAAAAATTGTTAAAACCCTCTTTATTCCACACACTTGATTTTACACCTACTGTCAAACAGGGCATACAAAACAGTTTCTTCAAATAAACACTTCCACACAACCACTTATAATCAGCATACCACTGATTGCGAAACTTTCGAACGAAAACTCTGTCTTTTGATTTTCCTTGTTTTTCTATTTCAAAAAAAGATTTGGTGTTAGGTCCCTCTGTATGCAGAAAGTCTTTTTTGTCATCGTTTTTCCATCTGGAAAATGGCGTTTCCAACGAAATGCACACCGGATCGTACAATGGAAACATTTTCAAAAACTTTAACAGCCACCCGCACGGCGCAATACGATGTAAATTCACTGAATTTTATTCTTAAGGAAACAAAACGCGTGCAATAAAGCCTGCTGCAGCAGCATCCACGCGCCGCGCCGTTTTCTATTTTTAGCTCACGTATTTAGAAGACGGCTTCGTGCGTTACCATGGCAACCTCCGTAAACAAATCTGGAATTTGGCAGCGGTATTATCGACCGTGCTGGTTGCGCTTCCCAGGCATCTCATACGAGGTAGAGTTTTCTGACTGTCTGAACTGTTGAACAACGGCGCTCGCCGCTCGCCGCAGTCGTCGCTCTATTCTTTAAGAATACGCTACGTTTGTATTTTGTATAATTCATATAATTGTTAGTATTGTATTAATTTGGCATTAATTATTATAATGCTGATGTATTAATGTATACGTAATTAAATAAATTATTATACCAATTATGTTTTATATAAAAAATAAAATGTAAGTTTTTGTTTCGGAAATTGTGGGTGAAGCGGTGCTTCACCCGCGTCCCCTGACGAGCCGCCACTGGAAGAAGGGAGGGACCAAAGGTGGGAGGATTGGAAAAAGATACAGAACCGAAATACGCGGAGGAAAACACAGAAGAAACAAAAACAAACAATAAGATAGAATGAGTCAAGAATGGAGGAACGTACCACGAGAAAGAGTTTCTAGAGCTCAAATATATATATATACATATATATATATATATATATATATATATATATATATATATATATATATATATATATATATACGTATATATATATATATATATATATATATATATATATATATATATATATATATATATATATATATATATATATACATATATACCCCTTTGTGAATCAGACCTTGACGTGGTAAAGGGGTTTGAGTAGGGTAATGAAGTTTTGAGCTATGCCGTCTGGAGTCTACACTCCTGGGAGGGTCACCCCTGGTGGACAGGCCAAGGCAGAGGCCTCAGACTAACATGATCCAAAATCTGCCAACCCGCATTGGACCAGCGTGGCAGATTACGGTCCATACCTTGAAAATCGTATTTTAATATGTTTCCGTATGACAGTACAACCTCAAACACGGCCCTCATTCCCCGGAGGCCAAGGGGCAACTACCTACGGCAGCGGGAAGAACTGCCCCAAGGCAGAGGGTGCTAAGAATGACCGGGTTAGATCAGGCTGCCATTGGACTTTTGACATTGCAACGCTAAATATACGGACTATGAAAACAGAGGCCCGATTGCAAGAACTGTTAATCGAACTTGACAACATACATTGGGATATTATTGGGCTCTGTGAAACACGAAGAAAGGGCGAAGAGTTAATCAAATTGGAACCAACTGGACACGTACTCTACACTCGAGGTACGGAAAATGGCCAATGTGGTGGAATTGGATTCCTAATCAATCGAAAGCTGAAGGACAGTGTAGTAAAATTTGAAAGTATATCCGACCGACTAGCCCAATGCGTCACTCAGCTGAATAAAAAGTAGGCTTCAAATCGTCCAAGCTTATGCACCAGTCAAAATGGTTGCTTCAAGAATATTTCCGGTGATCTTTTTGATGACCAACCGTGTACCGTTGCAACTGCCATGTTAGAGGTTGTCAGAAAATTTTATTCCCAGTTATATGGAGATCAGAAACAATCAAAGACAACAATAGCTACGGAAGAACAAATGCCAGATATCCTAGTGGAGGAAGTAACAAATGCTATGGAATCGATGAAAAACGGCAAGGCTCCAGGAAAGGACAGTGTAAATGTGATATATATATATATATATATATATATATATATATATATATATATATATATATATATATATATATATATATATATATATATATATATATATATATATATATATATATATATATATATATATATATATGAGCGATGGTTAGTTGCTTGACCGTGAGGAAGCCCCACCGATCCCTTACATTGGAGGGCACATGTTTCGTCTGTTGGTGGTTAGACTCATCAGGGTACCGACATATGCTTTCTCGCCAAGAATAGGGCCCCTTTCCACAATCAAACAACTCATATTTTATAATGAGCCATAATGCTCATTATGGTGGAGACGCAGGTTGTTGTGCGTTCCACAAGAGATTGTGGAGCCCAACGGTTGGGGGTGTATAATTCCTGACTACTGTTGTCTCATTGGACGTAGTCCAAAGAAGTCAAAAAACTCCATATATATATATATATATATATATATATATATATATATATATATATATATATATATATATATATATATATATATATATATATATATATATATAGTAGCAGACCCGGCCATGCGTTGCTGTGGCGAAGTTATACATTGAATTATATTGTAGTAAACTATACAATACAGTCAAATCATTATTTATGAATAAAAACAAAGACATAACCAATATAAAAACCCACCGGAGCGATTGGTAAAATTGTTCGTATAGGTGATATTAAGCACAAATCAACATACAATTTTGAAATTTATATTTTATTCATATTCAAGTATATTCATATTATATTCATATATTCAACTCATATTCAAGTATATTTTTTAATAAATGAGTAATTTATAAAGTTCTTAGTTGATAACACATAACAATTAATTTTATAAATGAAGTAGGTAGCGTAGATTATTCATTATTTTTAATAATTATATTTATCATTATGAATTAAACAAATTTTCAATTTTAATTTAATTCAATACAATATTCTTGCTTAACCTGTCTCTTACTAACACAAATAGATTCGATGGTTTTCCCACACGTGAGTATGCAAGATATAGTTGCCTATGGGAAAAACATGGGTTTTCCAAGTCTAAGCCGCAAATGGACATTGTTTGGACTTAAGATTTATTTATGGTCATGGTGAAAGCTAAACGAATTGGAAACCGAAGCCTTTTGAATGGTATCGCAGATTCTGATGGTATCATAGGAATACGTGGCAAAAGGACCACTTTCTTTAATCTTTCCAGTCAAAATGGTTGCTTCAAGAATATTTCCGGTGATCTTTTTGATGACCAAACGTGTACCGTTGCATAACCGAGGTGGATTCAAATTACGCAGAAGAATAATAGGTGAACCAATCTTCAACCGAAGATTATGTGGTGGCATTCCGGGCTTATCCAGAGATTTTAAAAATTCAATTGGAAAATTTACACTTTCGTTTTCATCAACAACAGTGTCGATTGATTTAAAAGGCATCAGATTATCTGGCAACAATTGTTGTATCTATAGTTAATTTCGTTAACATCAACATTTTTGGCTGCCAAAATAGTCCGATTACTGAGCCAGTTATGTATGTCCGGGAAGATACTTTCGATTAATTATGTTTTTGTCTGAACAATGCAAAAATTGTCTGGCAATTTAATGCATTGCGTATTTGGTTGCAGTTCTATTCTACCGTTTCCAATATCTAGAAATTGTTCACAAAATATTTGTGCCGATGCATCATTTTGCAATCGTACGCACATATTTATGGTCAATCGAAGGGTTTCGATACTTCGCCATAAGAACAGAGAACAATTGAAAAATGAAATGAAAAAATAATACACCAAAAACAGGCGTGCGTCAGTTAGCATATTTTTATGTATTTGTGTCACCTTTATTTATCACGACATTTGCGTACAAGGGGCCAAGTAGTAGAAAAATAAATAGAAGTAGACGTTTGCTGTCTCACTTACTCCGTGACACCTCCACTTACAGATATTAGCAATATAGTAGTATTATATATATGTAAATTTGAACATATGTGTGAAGTGAAATGAATTGTAGGATAAATGAAACGTTTGGACTCTTAACACAGCGCCATCTATTGGATACTTACCCAATTCGGACATTAAAGAGTTGAAGCGTTATGTCGATAAACTAACTTACACCGCCCTCTGTTAGAAACTTATGGAACTCAGATAATTATAACCCTTTGTCAGATAATAAACAAATAATTTGCAATAAAAAAATATTGCGACTATAAATTGAGATAAAAAACTATCCTATCTCTCAAGTTTGACCAAACTGTGTAAAATTTCATTAAAATCGGTTTAGTAGTTTAGGAGTTCATCGCGGACAAGCAACGTTACACGAAATTTATATATATATATATATATATATATATATATATATATATATATATATATATATATATATGTCTCCAGTCTTAACCTCTGTCTTAAGTCTTAACCTCTCCAGTCTTAACCTCCAGTCTTAACCTCCAGTCTTAACCTCCAGTCTTAAGTCCTCCAGTCTTAACCTCTGAACCGTCATGGTTCAAACCTTTAATTCAAAGTACAAGATGAAGCGTTCTAGTAATTACAAAATTACCCCAGGAGGTAGACAATCCTCTGCCAGCTTTGCTGGTACAACCGGACTTTCGGATTCTGGGGCGTCCGGGCTTAAACGCAAAATCTTTCAGAGGGAATCGGAGACCTCTGGCCAACGTCTGAAACCGAAAACAAAAACTTTGGAACGGTAAATATCAATTTTCTCCTGCGTCCAGGAAAACTACACGAATTGGGGCGAACATTAAATCAGCAAAAAAATCAAAATTTTAGCTTTGCAAGAAACTAGATTGACAGATGATAACATCTTGGAATTCGGCAACTACATACTCGGCAACTACATAACTTTTTAAAAGTAAAACGGACAAAAAAATACTCAAAAATACACCACATCTCGGTGTTGCTTTCGCTGTCTCAAGAAACATCCTTGGTTCTATAACAAATGTCCAGCCAGTAAATAATCGACTTATGACAATATCCCTTAAGTGTGCTAACAAAAACTATACATTAATCAATGCACACCTCCAAGTTAACGAAGAAAATAAATCTAATCCTGAAAAAGTAAATAAGTCCTGGGAAATTCTAGAAAAGACTATCTCTAAAATTCCCTCTAACCATGTAAAAAACCTATTGGGTGATTTCAACGCCCAGCTAGGGAAAGAAAAAAAGTACAGGAAAACAGTCGGCAGTTTTCCCGCTCAAAAATGGACTAACCATAATGGTAGAAGATTGGTTGAACTATGTTCGCAGTTTAATCTAAAAATAATGTCAACCCATTTTAAGAGGAAAATATCAAAACAAAAAACCTGGAGGTGCCCAAACACGTACATGGGTGAATTTGACCATGTTGCCATTTCGTACCCCAATTATAAAGAGATTTTGAATGTTCAAGTCAGGAAAGGAGCAAATGTAGACACGGATCACTACTTGACTAGAATCAAACTTAGCTTAAAACCTCGAAAACTTATTCAAAAGCGGCTGCTAATACCAAAGTTTGACCCAACGAAAATAAAACCAGCCCTAACAGAAGAACTTGATAAACAACCAGCACAGAACTGGCAAGAATTGAAACAAAAAATTATTAAAACAGCCTTAAAGTTGGTCCCTTTACACAAAAGAAACGTAGAAAACATCCGTGGTGGGATAAAGTTTGCGAGCAAGCAGTATTAAGCCGAAGTGAAGCATTCAAAGATTGGAACAGTCAAAAAACAGCAATAAACTATAACATATTTTTGGAAGTAAGAAAAGAAACATCGAAGCTAATTAGACAAACTAAAAGAAAATATGAAAACAATCAACTCAATCAACGAAATAGACGAAAACAATCAATGAAATACAAAAAGATTTCCAAAAACATAACACTCGAAACTTTTACAAAACATTTAAAACTAAAGTAACAGGCTATCAACCGCAAAGTCTTTGCTTCCAAAAGGAAAACGGACAATTGGCTCTAAATAACCAAGATAATTGCAAAGAACTTGCGAAATATTTTGAACAAATACTAAACTGTCCTGAGCCCTTAAACAAATTAGCAACACTAAAGCCTAAACAAACAAACCCAGATTCATTACCACCGAATGAAGATGAAATAATTAGGCAAATCAAGCGGCTTAAAAATAACAAAGCTTCTGTGAAGATGGAATCACTGCGGAACTTTTGAAATCCGCTGGTGCAGGTACAATCAGAGAAATAACCAAAATTCTACAAGAAGTTTGGCGAACCGAACGGATTCCGGAAGATTGGAAAGATGCTCTAATTCATCCACTACATAAGAAAGGAGATAGAACGGATGTAAACAACTATAGAGGGATATCTCTTCTCCCAGTTTGTTACAAGATTCTATCTCAATGTATACTAGACAGAGCACAGGGACAGTTAGAACCTGACATTGGTGAATATTAAGCAGGTTTTCGACCGGGCAGATCCTGCCCTGAACAGATCCTGAATCTGAAGTTGATTCTAAGACTTCAAAAACTGTACAATAAAAATCTCGTCTGTACATTTGTGGATTTCAAAAAAGCATATGATTCTACTGACCGCGAATCTTTATTCCGAATCTTGAAAGAACAAGGACTAGATCTGAAAACGCTGGCAATTATTAAAACAACGTTAACTAACACCAGGTCAAAAGTTAAATTCATGGGTGAGATCTCGGAGCCCTTCGGAATTAAAACTGGAGTGAGACAAGGGGATGGACTCTCGCCACTTTTATTTAACTGTGTTCTAGAAAAAGTAATACAGGAGTGGCGTGAAAAAAAGTCGGCCCTGAATATTGACCAGCCCATTAAACTGGGGAGAACCAACATCAAAATTGATTGTCTGGCATTTGCTGATGATCTAGCAATTTTAGCTCAAGATGTATTAACGGCACAGAAACAGATTGAAATCCTAAAAGAAACAGCAGAAAATTTAGGACTCCAAATTTCTTTTGAAAAGACACAATACATGACCTGCAACAGACTGAGAACGCCATTTCTAAAAACAAAATATGGTAACATCAGACGAGTCTCTCAATTCAAATATTTGGGTGAAATAATCATGGAAAATGGGTTGGAAAAAGCGGCCAATAAGAGTAGATGTTAAAAAATGGAAACGGCATTGAGACTTACACAAAACATTTACAACAAAAATGCCTATCTAAAAACACAAAACTGAGTCATTACAACACAGTTATTAAGCCAGAATGTCTATATGCTGCGGAAACGCTCATTTTGAATAGAAAGAGGGACATCGAGGACATTGAAAAGAAGGAAAGAAAAATCATAAGAAAAATCCTAGGGCCCAAACAAATAAATAGCACAACATACCGACTTCGAGAAAACCAAGAAATCAAACAATACACAGATATACATAGCGATATGAGAAAAAGAAGACTTAAGTTTTACGAACACATAAAAACGGATAAATCCGAGTAGGTTAACTAGACAAATAGTCGAATTTTATGAAATTAGGAGTAAAGCTAAAGTAGAAATAATTAAATGGATTGCTGCAATTAAAGAGGACCTAAGATCAGCAAATATTACACAAAGTGAAATTCAGGATAGAGGCTGTTTCAGACACAAGGTTAACGTTTGGAAGGTTGGCCAGAGAGAAAAATGTAGGAAGACTGGAACAACTTGGTCTGACGAAAGGAAACAAGCTCACAGCGAAAGAATGAAATCAGTATGGGCACAAAGGAAGGCTAACAACAACAAACGCCTCTAATTGTAGTTCGCGTGGTCCACCAGGGCCCATACGTGAATAATAATAATAATATATATATATATATATATATATATATATATATATATATATATATATATATATATATATATATATATACATATATATATATATATATATATATATATATATATATATATATATATATATATATATATATATATATATATACATATATATATATATATATGTATATATATATATATATATATATATATATATATATATATATATATATATATATACATATATATATATATATATACATATATATATATATATATATATATATATATATATATATATATATATATATATACATATATATATATATATATATATATATATATATATATATATATATATATATATATATATATATATATATATATACATATATATATATATATATATATATATATATATATATATGTATATATATATATATATATATATATACACACACATATATATATATATATACACACACATATATATATATATATATATATATATATATATATATATATATATATATATATATATATATATATATATATATATTTATAGTTTCATAAAACGTATCTTTGCTTTAAAGCCTTGTGAGAAAAAGGTACAAAACAAAAAATTATGTCTTCTTCTATTTCGCGTAAAAACAATTGTCAACAATTTAAAACTACAAAAGAATGGGAAAATAGATAAATAAAAGTGAAAAATTACCTGAACTAGTTTCAGCTTGTCGAGGGACACCAGATAAGAGTATTAGAGATGGCGGTTTACTAAATGTACCAATATCCTTGATCGTCGCGCTAACAGAACCAGTCTCGTTAAATCTAATCGCGTTATAGTCGATTTCTAATTTTTTTTCCTGAAGTCGACTCTTTACTTGACGATACGCCAACTCCGCTTCTGCTCCGACTCCTCTCTTCTTCCTCACTGGTCTCTTTGTCCTGTTCCATGGCATCGTCTTCTACATCCTGTCGTTTTCCACGTAATTGCATTTCACTTGGTTTGCTTTCGGAATCTTCTGCAATACTATTGTCCTGGTTTTTCAATTCCATAACACTATTAGAATCACTTTCGGTCATGCGCGCATCACCATCTTCATCCATGTCATCGAAACTAAACTGATAATTATCCGAATTGTCGACCTCGTATACATCAGCATCTTCCTCGATCGGTTCAGCTTTGAGGCAAGGGTAGACTTCTTCACAAATTATCGACAACGTGTTATTCTCTTTATCGTATTCAGTTTTGTTCTCGAGCGTTATTTCTGCACATTCCAGACTTTTGTCTATTACCAGCAAATCGTCAGCGACATCATCTGTTTCAGATTGGTTACTTTTATCGAGTGTATTAATATATGGTACAGTGTCTTCAGTTTCATAAAAATTTCTATATTCTCCGTTTCTGTTTGCGTCATATTCCAAATCAAAAGTCAGTTCAATGTTTGATGCATCCTCATCATCATCGGTACCACTTTTTCCTTGACTTTTCTTGGGAGTTTGTTTATCGGCAGGTTTTTCTGTTTCCACTACCAACGTGTTGTCATTTTTCTCAGGAGACTGATCGGAAACATCATCAAATTTATTAAATATCTTCTCTTCGGCTTCGTCGCTGTGAGATTCTTTACCTCCCCCATCTGACGCCAACGATTGATCTGTAAAGCACGAAAAAAAGTTTGACAATGGAGAATGCAATTGGTGGTATTATTAATGTCATACTTTTGTCGTCTTCGTCGAATAAAGGCAAATGGAAACTTTCCTCAGAATCTGAGTCCTTTCCATTTTCCGATATGGACTTAAATGTGTCGAAGATTTTTAAGGTGGACGATAGTGCTGGTGAATTCCTTCGAGACCCATCACATTGGTCTATTGTGGCCATTTTGATGGGTACTTCTGAAAAGAATAAAAAAATGATCAAAGAGGAAAGAAATTTACTGACGTCTATGCAGTGACGGTTGGTCTATAAGGGCACGTGGGCACACAAACACAAACAACAACCTAACACAAACCTAAAAACCAAAAAAAAATTTAAAATGAGGTGGAAAAAATAATTTAAGATTTTATATTGATTTATTCTTTATTGTGTCTACGATCACGCGTCTTGCGACTTCTATAGTCTAATATCCATAATGTCATTAGCGGTAACGAAATAGGTCGTGGGTTGCCGAATCGCACCGAATAAAGAACACGTGCTTTGGGCACAGACAAGTTTGTAGAGCTACTGTTTTCTTTACTGTCGCGTGCGAAAAATAAAAACAGCAATGCATAGCTTCGCTAGCAACCCGGAGATTAAACGCATTTATAACGTCATATCTTGGGCGCTGCCCCATTCTCAATAGTCAGGTGTTTTTTCGCCATCGCGCATTTCGACTTTTCGAGTGAATGTTTTGAATGATTACAATAGTGAAGATGAATTCAGTGCAATATATGAACAGAAACAATGTCACATTAACATTTGAGGACCGAATTATCATCAAAAATCTTGGACAGCCGACACCGATTCTGTAAATCGAGCAAATTAATATTACTCAAAAACGAACATACAAATGAAGTTTTAATAAAATCGTGTATGAGAAGTATTCGTGATGATGTGGATGCGAGACAATAAATTTTTGTAATAAAATTTATTTAAAACTGAAGAATTTGGTGAATCTCGAGCCGTCCGAGCCGTCTTTCCAATTAAAACTGTGTGTAACCTGTCTGCAACGTAAATTACTTAAAATTAAAAAATGAACTCTCGGTAATGTACGCCCGGGACGATTTTATGAAGCAGTGTGGAAAGCGAAAGATGTTTCTCTACCTTCAAACGAATCAAAACATTTCTAAGAAACACTATAGGCCAGGAAGGGTTGTGTGCGTTAGCAATGCTATCTATTGAAAAAAAACTTGTGAAGTCAATTTCAAATTTTAATGATCAAGTCATCGACCACTTTGCTGTTCAGAAATTTAGGAGCATGGACTTCAAGTACAAAAAGATATAATGGTCATGGTCCAATGGCAAAATTTTATTATCTAGATACCTATTTGAAAATTTGATGTCCGACAGTTACACTCGTATTTCTACTCAGTAAAGTGTGTGTATGATACTAACAAATATATAATTTTTGGCTGCGACGCATTTCCCTTTCCAAAATTTGGTTATACGTGCCGCACCTGTTTTCCCCCCACGAACCGCTGCTGCATCAACCAGTACTAACTAAATATTCACGTAAAAAGGTGTTGCTGTATAGGTGTAGCAGGTATAGTTTGGGATCAGCTGGCCGCCGCGCATTATGGGTTCCTCCAATCTGATCTGATCTGATAACGATAACGAAACGGATTCATGTTAGTGATGCTCTGGGGAATAAAAGGCCTTATACTAGCAAGGGAATATTACTCAAAAACGAACATACAAATGAACTTTTAATAAAATCGTGTATGAGAAGTATTCGTGATGATGTGGATGCGAGACAATAAATTTTTTTTGCTTTCCGTGCATTTTGGCACAAGTCGGAAAACCAGTGAGTTCCGGACGATCTTGATTTTGGCTGAACACGGTGTTAATTATTTGAAACATGTGGACGCAAAGGTAAAATCGCATTCTATTTCACCAAGACAATTGAGAAAAGAGCTAAAAATTAGTGTGTTGGGAAGACTTCGTCCTCAACTCAGTGGTCCCTCATCGGGACTCACAATCATTGATATTGTTAAATTAATTATGTCACATACTGTCACATAATTATGTATGTGACTTAAATGTCTACAAGGTAATTGACGATATGAAATTCTGTGGGGCATCTGAGCTTGCCTTACGTAGGCATGATGAAACCTACACTTCAGAAAATCTTGGCCTTTTCAGAGGCCTGTTAAATTTGATTGGCCGAAATAGACAGTATTTTAGAAGCTCATTTAAAGGACTAAAAATAAATTATTTCTAGGCATCTCCAAACAAATTCAAAATGAATTAGTAGATTCAATGTTGCATGTTTGTCGCGATTTATAAAAAAATAAATTTACACAGCAAAATATGTTGCCATACAGGCCGATGGAACAACCGATACATCTACTTAAATGCAGATGATTTTTACAATCAAGATATGTTAAAAATGGCGAAACTTACGACATATCTTACGACATCTGGCGCTTTTTAATACCAAAAAATCAGACAGCAGATCGAATTGCAGACGAAATTCTGACGGTGCTAAGCGAGTTAGGAATTGACAACCTAAATATATAACAACCTATATATATATATATATATATATATATATATATATATATATATATATATATATATATATATTTCAGTTCAACCAATCTTCTACCATTATGGTTAGTCCATTTTTGAGCGGGAAAACTGCCGACTGTTTTCCTGTACTTTTTTTCTTTCCCTAGCTGGGCGTTGAAATCACCCAATAGGTTTTTTACATGGTTAGAGGGAATTTTAGAGATAGTCTTTTCTAGAGTTTCCCAGGACTTATTTTACTTTTTCAGGATTAGATTTATTTTCTTCGTTAACTTGGAGGTGTGCATTGATTAATGTATAGTTTTTGTTAGCACACTTAAGGGATATTGTCATAAGTCGATAATTTACTGGCTGGACATTTGTTATAGAACCAAGGATGTTTCTTGAGACAGCGAAAGCAACACCGAGATGTGGTGTATTTTTGAGTATTTTTTTTGTCCGTTTTACTTTTAAAAAGTTATGTAGTTGCCGAGTATGTAGTTGCCGAATTCCAAGATGTTATCATCTGTCAATCTAGTTTCTTGCAAAGCTAAAATTTTGATTTTTTTGCTGATTTAATGTTCGCCCCAATTCGTGTAGTTTTCCTGGACGCAGGAGAAAATTGATATTTACCGTTCCAAAGTTTTTGTTTTCGGTTTCAGACGTTGGCCAGAGGTCTCCGATTCCCTCTGAAAGATTTTGCGTTTAAGCCGGACGCCCCAGAATCCGAAAGTCCGGTTGTACCAGCAAAGCTGGCAGAGGATTGTCTACCTCCTGGGGTAATTTTGTAATTACTAGAACGCTTCATCTTGTACTTTGAATTAAAGGTTTGAACCATGACGGTTCAGAGGTTAAGACTGGAGGGGTTAGTTCCAGAATTTAAATATCAGCCGCACCACTGGTGAACAGACGCTGACCACTCAGCCGCTTGATACAAGTCAGACGCTAAGTGGATTTAGTTTTTTTTTTGCCTTGGTTCGGGGCTGCTTATTTTGAGATATTCGCAGCTGTCCATTAATATCTAATGGAACTTTCACGTATCCACCACCCGTGACCCGTCCAGTACCTTAGACGAGGTATACTGGAATATATATATATATATATATATATATATATATATATATATATATATATATATATATATATATATATTTTTTTTTTTTGTTGGTTGCTTGACCGGGAAGGAGCCCCACCTATCCCTTCAACTGGATGACATATGTTTCGTCTCTCGAGGTTCAGACTCATCAGGGCGCCGACATATACCATACCATCAAGAATAGGGAGACCCTATCCACAGCCAATAACCCATGTTTTCCGCCGACGTCCCCGTCGGATGGCGTATATATGTAGTGTCACTACATACTACATATCGGATATATATATATATATATATATATATATATATATATATATATATATATATATATATATATATATATATATATATATATATATTTATATATGTATATATATATTATATATATATATATATATATATATATATATATATATATATATATATATATATATATATATATATATATATTATATATATATATATATATTATATATATATATATATATATATATATATATATATATATATATATATATATATATATCACATTTACACTGTCCTTTCCTGGAGCCTTGCCGTTTTTCATCGATTCTGTAGCATTTGTTACTTCCTCCACTAGGATATCTGGCATTTGTTCTTCCGTAGCTATTGTTGTCTTTGATTGTTTCTGATCTTCATATAACTGGGAATAAAATTTTCTGACAACCTCTAACATGGCAGTTGCAACGGTACACGTTTGGTCATCAAAAAGATCACCGGAAATATTCACCGAAATATAAGCAGTAGTATTGTAGCAGTAGTATTGGCTTGTACTCAAGCTTTTACTCATCAATATTTATAAGAATGCACAGTATATTCATTTCTATACTCACCAATTAAATCTAATAAATGAAAGGAATTGTACAATAGAAAAAGGTGTTTTTGGCAAATTTGTCTACATTTCCCGCTTTCTTTTCTCGATCATCCAAAAGGACAACTGTTCGGGATAGCGTCGTGAAAAAGCGTCTACCCCGTTTACCAGATGGAACTTTACGTGTAAATGTGTGATTACTGTTTACATCTACAAAGAAGAAATGTAAACATGCCTTGAAGAATTGATGGACGCCGAGTCGGATAAAAATTCTATTAATCAAGCTCAGGGGTTAATAAATTATTTGGTGGATGATAATTATAAATTTTGGTTGTTTTAAAATAATGCCTCACTGCGACATTCACTTTGATCAACTGCAAAGCAGGCAACTAGATTAACTTAAAGTTAAGAAGAAATTGGTAACTTTTTCAACACCCATTCAAAATATTAGAGACAATATAGAAATACAAATTAATCAAGAATTTGGTAACTTAACTGGTGAAGAATCTACAATGATCATAGAGAATCGCAGAAAGGACCTCAATCCGAATGCCAGGATATGCAAGGAAATCTGTGATACCTTAACCATACAGGTTCATGACCGTTTTAGTTTCGATGCGTACCTAACTGTTGCAAATTTATTTAAAACTGAAGAATTTGGTGAATCTCGAGCCGTCTTTCCAATTAAAACTGTGTGTAACCTGTCTGCAACGTAAATTACTTAAAATTAAAAAATGAACTCTCGGTAATGTACGCCCGGGACGATTTTATGAAGCAGTGTGGAAAGCGAAAGATGTTTCTCTACCTTCAAACGAATCAAAACATTTCTAAGAAACACTATAGGCCAGGAAGGGTTGTGTGCGTTAGCAATGCTATCTATTGAAAAAAAACTTGTGAAGTCAATTTCAAATTTTAATGATCAAGTCATCGACCACTTTGCTGTTCAGAAATTTAGGAGCATGGACTTCAAGTACAAAAAGATATAATGGTCATGGTCCAATGGCAAAATTTTATTATCTAGATACCTATTTGAAAATTTGATGTCCGACAGTTACACTCGTATTTCTACTCAGTAAAGTGTGTGTATGATACTAACAAATATATAATTTTTGGCTGCGACGCATTTCCCTTTCCAAAATTTGGTTATACGTGCCGCACCTGTTTTCCCCCACGAACCGCTGCTGCATCAACCAGTACTAACTAAATATTCACGTAAAAAGGTGTTGCTGTATAGGTGTAGCAGGTATAGTTTGGGATCAGCTGGCCGCCGCGCATTATGGGTTCCTCCAATCTGATCTGATCTGATAACGATAACGAAACGGATTCATGTTAGTGATGCTCTGGGGAATAAAAAGCCTTATACTAGCAAGGGAAGAAGGGAAATAATTTAGCTTCACGACAAAGCACCAGCTCTGAAAATAAAATTATCTAAGAGCCAGAAAAATTTTAAACGAGAGTCGTCTATGAACTCATATGTGATAATAAGAGAAGACGCTTTGATGATGTTATTGGTCTACAGATTCAAGAAAAAGAACTTCCTGTATAAGGTTGTGACCTGTAACGAAAAGTAGATTAATCTACGAAAATCGTGAGTTAATCCTGGCGAGCCATCATCCAGTACCGCAAAACTAAATATTCGCGTTAAGAAGGCGTTGCTGTGTATATGGTTGGATCAGCTGACCATCGTGCATTATGAGTTCCTCCAATCTGATCTGATCTGATAACGATCACTGCTGACCGTTATCAGCAGAAACGGATTCATGTTAGTGATGCTCTAGGGGATAAAAAGCTTTATACCAGCAAGGGAAGTAATTTAGCTTCACGACAAAGCACGAGCTCCAACAATAAAATTATCTAACAGCTAGGAAAATTTAAAACGAGAGTCATCTATGAATTCATAAGTTATAATAAGAGAAGACGCTTTGATGATGTTATTTGTTTACTGATTCAGAAAAAGAACTTCCTGTATAAGGTTGTGACCTGTAATAAAAAGTAGATTAACCTACGAAAATCGTGGGTTAGTCCTTGTGAGCCATCAACCAGTACTGCAAAACTAAATATTCGCATAAAAAAGATGTTGCTGTTTATAGTTTGGGATCAGCTGACCGTCATGCATTATGAGTGCCTCCAATCGGATCTGATCTGATAACGATTACTGCTGACCGTTATCAGTAGAAACGGATTTATGTTAGTGATGCTCTGGGGGATAAAAAGCCTTATACTCTGGAAACGATTACAGAATTGGGCTGAAATATTTTATCGCATCACCATATTCTCCAGACTTAACCCCTTCGAATTTGAAACTCTTCCAATCCCTACAACTTGATAGCCGCATCACATCGATTCGACAGTTGGCGACAGTGTATAGAAAATATTACTGAAAATATTACTCTTTTGTAATAAATGTCAAAAGAAGAGAATTAACTTCAGAAATAATATAATGCTCTTGGTTAAAGATTATTTAGGGTATGTTATTTTGAAGGTTATTTCGAAACTTATTTTGTTTTTCACTTAAAGGTTAAATAATTCATTATTTACATTCGGATCGGATTTAATCTAATTCAATATAAGGTTTTCTTCCTTGTGATCCAATAGAAGTTATTCGAAATCTTATCACGTATTTAGTAATACTTCAACTAGTAGATATACAGTATCAAGAACAATTTGACGATGTGTGCAGATAAAAATAATTAAAAATCGTTCGACAATAAAAATTGTAAAGGGGTAGTAAAAAATGATCAAAAATTAACAAACATCATTCAAACATTGCGACTGCCGATCACAATATCTCAAGAAAAATAGAAAAAAATACTAAAACAGCCTAAACCTTACCCCTACTAGTCACATTTATTACGGGAATTAAGAGGAAATTGTTGTGATCGCAGATTGCAATTTGCAGAAATTGATTGTACACTTGAGCAAATATTGGATTAAGAAGTCGTTTTGAATGACTTCCTCATTAAACTCAAAGAGATTTACCACTAAACCACCAATCACTTTTTTAAAGTTCTCGACGCACGTTTCGAAAATTCAAAAACAATGGTAATTATAACAAAAAAATAAAATTAATTAGGGAGGTATCCGAAGTGAATGGTAATAATAAGAACATTGTAGATAAATTAATTAGAAAACATAAGTTTAGGAAATTATTGAAAGAATCTTCGACTTTTCAAAACGATCAGAACAAAAATAAATTCATGGTAATACTATATGATGCCCAATTAACACGTGGACTAGACAAAATTAAAAAAAAAGTGGACATTAAAGTTGTGTACAAACCATATAATACATTAAGAGAAGTTCTGGGTAATCCAAAGGATAAAGTAGATCAACATGAAAAGTCGGGATTTACGAAATTAGCTGTTAAGATTGTGATCGATTGGGCAAACAAAAACATCCATATTAACGAGATATAAAGAATACAATGCCTATATTCGATATGAGAGAAATGAAATATCTTGTGTTGCCCAGCATGCAATCGCAACATTTATCTATGTTATGGTCATGCAAACATGACCATAACATAGATATTAGTAATTTAAGACTGATTAAAAGTGTAAATAAACATAGGGCTTTGGATGCATATGAAAGCATTCAAATAGAAAAATGCAAGAAAATCATGAATCGGAATAAAAAACCTATTCCGTTCAGTCAACTTTTTCAGTTATTAATGTAAGGGTCAGTAAACTTCACGATTCATTTTTTTCTTTCTTTCTTTTTTGCGCTTTTTGTTTTTTTCTTGTATCTTTTTTTTACACGCTTCATTAGGTAGGTGGTAGGCTTCGTAGGTAGTAGGTTAGCAATTAGGGTTCTCATATAAATAGAACATAGTTTAGTTTTAAAATTAGATTAAATCATCTCCTGATGATGCTAACATGGTTAGAGAATCGCGCATCGGGAACTTTAAAAAAGTGATTCGGTGTTTAGTGGTAAATCTATTTGAGTTTCACACCGAAGGTTCCAATAGAAGAATTGATGGACTTCCCATTCTCAAGAGATGATCCCAATTACCTTTTTTTCTGCTGACGACAGCACCACTAGAACCTTTAATTCGGAATGTGCAAGAAAATATTCATGCAGAACACCTACTTTCCCAATTAGAAGATTTTATTAAACATGCATTTTATAATTTAAAATTGATGTACTATTGTTACCAGCCTTCTTCTGTCGATATTAATTCGACTGGCGAAACGTACATTGAGTGAGGGTAAACAAGTACCTTTGAGTTTGATGGGAAATTTCATCAAGTTCAAGCTAATAAACAACATGTCATAAACACAAAAATTTAATAATTATTCTTAACCATTAAAACACATCCATGGTCAACAGTTTTGAGCACGTCAATATAGGTACTCATTCGAAAAAAAACTACCCAACATCCTTTTTTTTTATAATATTTTTAATAATTATCTATGTGTGCTAATAAAGATAATATCAAAATAAGTGCTATTAACAATACTGGGTAAATTTTTCACTTGAAAAAGTTTCCGGAAGTAAACAACTAACCAGGGGCGGCTCGTGAGGGAGGGCGTTGGGGCGCCGCCTCTCCAGCATTTATCACAGTAAACAATTTTTCAGGGCAAAGCACCATATTTTATTTCTGTTCAGTTTCTTTCTTTTAACTCATTTTTCTGGTCCACCTCCTCTATAGGGTTTTAATAGCACGAAAAGTAAAAACGAGGAAGCAAAAAAAAATCTTCAGCAGAATTATTTTCTTCTACGCCCCACACTTTAAAAACCCATGAGCCACCACTGCAACTAACTCAGAATGTCTCAGAATGTTCATCAAGAACGAGCACGAATGTTGATCGCGTTCACCAGTCTGTTAGAGAAAATCCAAAATAATATCTACGACTCGGCGCAGTTTCTCTACATTTGCAGAGATCCACGATTCATCACATTATTTGCAAATATTTACATTTCCACCCATAGAAAATTGTTATTGTGCAAGAGATGCACATGTTATTGTGCACCTAAACGAGTCGAATTCTGAAGGGCAATGAAAAATCATTTTAGGAACTTCAATAACATACGTAACAACGGTTTTCTGATAAATCGAATTTACATGTTCAAGGCCACGCGAATAAACAAAATTGCTGATATTGGGCTCCCGACCATCCGCTGGAACTGCACCAGAAACCATTACACTCGCCTAAGGTTGTTGTTTACGCTGCCATATCAAGCGAAGGAATTATCGGTTCCCACTTTTTTGAGGATAATCGTGGTCGCGCTCAGATTGTTAATACCAATCGTTATTACCATATGATCCGGTCTTTTTTGGTTTCAGAAATGCAAAACCCCATTGGCTACCACCGCAACTCATTTTTCCAACAAGATGAAGCAACTTCCCACGTCACGAATGATTCTTTAGCAGCTCTTCACGAATTATGGCCTGAAAGAGTGATTAGTCATCGAGGGGACATCAACTGGCCACCAAGGACTCCAGATTTAACACCTGCTGATTTTTTCCTATGGAGGTCCTTAAAAAGGAACGTTTTCAACCCATTATCCCCCAACTTTAATGTTAAAGCAAATAATAACAGATAAAATCCGCGCGATTCCAAGAGCGATACTCCAACGAGTGACTGAAAATTTCAGTTTCAGGCGGAGAAGGTGAAGAACCGGATGATCGTCTTTCATAAATAAAAATTTAAAAATTACCTTGTAATTTAACAGCAATTAAACAACTCTGAATTAATTCTGTTTTATTTTTAAGCATCAAAAACGAAAAACATTCTGGAACACCCGTTATCTCACCTTTTATGAGTTAGAATTGTTTTAAAATACAGCTAATTTGCTGGAAAAATGTTAGTTTACAATCACAAAAAAATTTCGGAAAAGCTCAAGTAGTTCACAATAATAAAAAAAAAACAGGTAAATTAAAAATTATAAAAATATCTAGCGAAAAAAGTTCTGTAAGGAAAATATTCAAGGAACACGTAGCTTTCGGCAAGTGTATTTCAAAAAGCCCTAAACCATGAATTTTTTATAATAGATTATCTTCAACTCGGTGGCAGAAACAATAATCCAGAAAGATAGCCCCATCCAGCAAGATAACACAATTTAAGAATAACCTGAACTGTCTCTGGATCTAAACTGTATCCGTAAACTAAACATAAGGTATACTTGCCAAGTGACTAAATTTAAAGAAAGTCTAAAATGCGTTCTTCCCCAAGACAAAAAATCAAACAAATATTGTTTGTTTTAATTATAGATAATCTCTATTCTATCAATAAAACAGTGAAAGATTTTTATTGCGTGATCAATGCTTTTGGCCATGACTGTATTGATAAAAATATTACCCCTATTTCCCTGAAATCCTTGCATCACCTTAATATGTCATTATTCATATTCATCTTAACTTGTGGAATGTTGTGTATTTGCACCTATAGAAAAAAACTCGCCAAGAAAACAAGCAGAATTAGGCAGATTTAATAATTGGTATACTCCCAGATTTTCTGTGTTGTATTAAATAGATTGTGATGCACATTTAAATATTGTCAGAAAATTCAAACTACGTACTTTCCAGAAGAAATTACTTTAAATGAAAATATTATTGTATAACGCAAACTTATCTATTGTCGATGTTAATAACTTGAAAACTAATCTAAAAATAAGCATACATATTGAAATACTACAAGATTCCATCAAATAATGATTGTGAACCGCACACCTGTGGTTCTGGAATGTTAAGTGACCTAACGCTATTTCTGACTTTTGGACACTTTTCTTCTACAAACATTTATATAACCACGTGAATTAAAAATAATAATCTCCTATAATAATGCTAAGGTAAATATGAAATATTCTTACTTTTTCTATCACAAAGAAAGGCAAATTCACCTTCGCGTTGGATATAAAATGAATTTTGAGGTTAACACTACTTACCTTATCGGAACAAACGTTTTTCTTCACGTTCCGGGTAGTACTTAGCACGTGTATTTTATAACCATATAAAGCCAATTTTATCCATACACAATCACTAAAATATTACCAACTAAGTTCCGATAATTTAAACAAAAATTACTAAATTCAGGTTGACAAATAAAATAATGTAGTTCCGTTTTTGCGACGGCAAATAAAACTGAAAAATAGGGTTAATAAAAATAGAAAAGCTAATGGCTACTGCAATTCCAGGAACTTTAGGACCCAATGATTATCATTTGATTAATCTCGTATATATTAATATGAGATTAATAATGTTCACCAGAAGATGGCGCAGTCTATGGAGCAGAAAAAATATTAATACTTCAAATAAAACCTCAGAGAAAAAGCTAAAGAAGTTGCCTTTTTATAATAAATATTTTACAATCATCTAATTCTAAATTTTATTCTTCCCGGTTTTTGTTATCAAGCGAAACGGAAAACAATTAGAGTCATTTTTACATGAATCAGTTAAATATCTATCACACGCTTCCTTTTTATTTTCCGTCTCTCGTTAGGCGGAGTAAAATTCACCTTCCAGTGAATTACCAGGGTACAACAAAAGTATCTGCGTTCTTTTCTTATTTATACACAAAGGATTTTAATTCACTTCTCAGAGGTTACATCCAATTAAAATTTTTTGGCCCGACAAATAAACATTTCTTTTTTCTTTGAATATAAAACTATAGGAAAGAACATATGATTTTGTAGGTGGGAGCAGAATAGTATATACATATGAACTACTGTTTCCCCTTTGGCAGTTGCGTAGTGGGTAGTTGGCAGTATGAATAAAAACAAGAAACTGATTAAAGTTTACAGTTGTTTAGAATATTAAATTATTGTATAATTATAGTTTTTGCATAATGTACGACAGTGAATGTCATCTACAATTTAATTCTTAATTTTAAATTTAAATTAAAATAATTTTAGAAGAGGAGTAATATAATCAGTTGACGGTGTTGATTTCCCTCCTGCGAAAATGTCAAAAATTAAATTAATTAAAAAAAAAATATTTTTTTATGTGGGCAATACGACAGAAAGTTATAAAGAAATTGGAATCTCCTATCATAAAATTATACCATTTGCAAAAAATGGTTAGGTAATCAGTTGCATCTTACCCCGAGTTGATGTTTCTGTTTAAATTAGGTATATACAGGGTGTTTGGTGTATTGTTTGTCAAATTAAAATAGCCGATAGGACAGGTCATTTGCTATCTCTTATCTAATCTTATCGCTATCTAATATCGTATATTTTTGGAACAAATAAAAATAAATTTAAAGCTCAACTTTAAATTACATATAAAAAAAACTAAAAGGTATCATGTTCGAATTCTTTAAAAAAATCTCTGGTTTATTCGTTTTACTAGCTTTACTAATTGGCTAACTTTGTATATCGTAACGTATTAGGCTGATATTCGATATGCAGCATAAAATTGGAAATCATGGAAATCAAAACGTCTTACCGGAATTGTTAGTTGAGGTTACAATATTTAATGGAGGCAGGAGTATTGTGGTCCAAAATGACGGTTGTCCTGCATACTGGAGCTTAACAGTGAGTGAGTATTTAAATAATGTTTTCCCAAATGCGTGGATTGGGAGGGATGGCCCTATGATATGGCCTCCACGGTCCCCAGACCTAACTCCGTTGGATTTTTACATCTGGAGACAGTCAAAATAACTTGTATGCGTCCCAGAAGTTGAAACTAGAGAAGATTTATTCCAACGCATAGAGGCGGCTTTCGTCATAATTAAAGAAGAAATTCTTTTACGTACTACTACAGTCGAAGTGAGGCAAATATTGCTCGCGTGCATACGACCATCAGCAATTCGAGGAAGAAGTTTCACTTCAATAAAAAAATTACATATTTTAAAAGGTCCACTTCAATTGTTCGCTTCATCATTTGGTAGTAGTCTCACTTAGCTTAGAGGTTCGATCAAAACAATTGTCAGCAAAATGATGGGAATATAAAAAAAACTTCTGCGGTTTGGAATAAAGTCTGGCTTTTTAACAAAATTAATCTACTGTAAAAAAATAAATTAGTATAATAACATGAAATCCATATCAAAATGGAAGTAACATTTACATTTATTAGTACAATAATTTCTGAAAAAATAGAATTGTAAAAAAAGTTAACACTCTGTATTATTAGTTGTATTTTAAGGTTCTTTATATGAGTAAAGTAACATGTTTTGCATGTATCAAATGAAAACAAAAAAAATCTTAATTTTTAAGGCCCAGTATCTCAGAAAACTAAACATTTTAGAACACACGTTAAAAACTTAAGTTTAAAAAAAAAAATTACTACCGTGATAACATTTTAATTATATTATTTTACCTAATATCAATTTGACTACGCCTATGCATAACAGGCGATTTGTTCGTAACATAACCTTAAAATTTAATTAAAAAAAAATCGTTTTTATTTTTAAATACTTGTCAAATCTAGTATTAAAAGCATTTACATATGTAATGTTACTCCTGAATTTATATTTTTTCGTGCCAGGGAACAACCACAAGACGCACAACTAACCATATTTTGTGTTTGCTTTACTTCCGATAATATTGTTTTTATTGTCAATATAGTAAGTATTAATATGTATTTACACTAGAACACATAAAAATAGTATTCCAGTACACTTATTATTGATTAAAGCAAACTAAAATTGCTCAACTCTACTATTAAACTTCTAAGTTGTTGACACCAAAATTCCAAAACAATGACTCATCCTTGGTGTTTCGGATATAGCCGTTTCTGTCCCCATTTATATATTCATAAAGATAGACAAGGCTCGTTCCTGTTACTTATCTTAAGACAATATATAGTATCTCAATCCTACAAGGGAGGATGGGAAATGTGTCAAGCGGTGGCGCCATCTCACGTATATCGAAGGCATCAATTTAAACTTTTTATGGCGTGCCGACTTAACAGTTTGTGGTTCGAATCCTCACCATTGCTATATTTTTTTTATTCAAAAATTGTTTTAAAATTATTCTGTTATTAATTTATGATTATTATTAAGTTATTTTTTCAGTCTCTAGTCTTAATAATTAGCAAAATAAAAAAATGTGCATCATTCGCCATACACATTTGTTTGTTAATTGAAAAAGCCTGCAATAATTCTATATTTATAATTTTTATTATAATCATAATATTATAATTTATTCAGAAAATATAAAAAAGACATTAACATTAAAGAATTAATATACTTGTCAAAAAAAAAATACATTGAATATATTCATTTTCGAGGGGTTTTAGTCGAAGTTCATACATGCGAACTTGATCTAAAACCGTTCGGAACTGAATATATTCAATTTAAATTTTTTTGGACAAATATATTGAGTCTTTAATTCTATTGTATTTTTTATATTTTCTGAATAAATTATATCATTAGAGTTATTGCACACTTTTTGAATTAAAAAACAAATATGTATGATGTATGACAATTTTGAAGAAATTTTTTTAGATAACCTTCAAGCATTATCAGACCGAGTTTTCTTATAAAATCACGTCTGTTTATTTTTGATTTGTTATTTTCACGATATACAATTACACTATTTATCGCAGCTACATTCATAACCGCATAAAACACAGTGATTGACCAGCGTTTAAAGTCTCGTGAAACATCATAGTTTGCACAGAATTGATCGACCACAGCTATTGTAGAATTGTAAAATGTAATAATCTCTGATTTCTGATTATCATTATAATTTCTGTGTCAATACTTTGATTGTGACGAAGAGAAGAGAGCACCAGCACCACTGTAGATTTCTTAGGTATGTAGGATACAAGATTCATATTTTTTTGAAATGCAAACTGAACTATATAGGGGAAAGTTGCCGAATTCGGACCACTTATTTGTTTTTTATATATATGAGCTTGTAAAAGCATTTTTAATAAAAACGTTTAGGTGGAAAATAATTGTACTACTGTAATCTTCAAACTAATATAATTATTTTCTTTTTTTTACTTATTATTATCATAAAAAAATAATTTTTAAAAATTGGGTGTTCGGTCTATCCAAGGAAACCGGTTTCTTGCGATAGACCACTGGTTCCTTAGAATGGACCATTGGTATAATTAAACAAAAAATACTTCTTGATCTTTGTACTCACACAAGCACATTTTTTATGAACCCAAGCGTGACATGTAATGCACTAAATCATCTCTTCTTCCCTTATTTTATCACATTCTTTTTAATCTTCTCTTCTTTGCTACATCTTATCCTCCCAATATTTTGTGGTTCTGTCTTTTCTTCGACGCTACGTTTTAATCCCAGAACGTTTTCAATAGTCGATAATAATTATGCTTTCTGAGCAATACGTCTTGGTGTTCGAGAAGACATGGACCTGGCTGTGCATTTTATGTCGGTAGCGGTGATATTTTATGAAGAATATCCTGAAAGTTTTTTCGCTTATTCTCCTGAGAAATATAAATATCAGCGGAATCACTGCCGCTTTCACTGTCATTGGGTATTGACGTAGTTGTTGAATTTCCAGTAATTATTTCAATTTCAGTAACATTACCACAATGTTGAGGTTGTAGCATATCTGATGGTGCAAACCGGTGATCCTGAAAGACATGTTTGTTAACTGGCCAAATACTAGTTTTTTGCACTTCTCGGATAGTCAAACCAAAAAAACATTTTTCAAGTTGAAGAATATGTTTGGTTAGAATTGTTTCCGTGTTTTAAGTAAACGTGGGCTGTCTACCAAATGCTTTTTTTTACCAATTTTATTTCCAGTAGTATTTTTTTAATCCGTATATCTCTTTATAGTTGCTTTAGGTACATGATAATTTTTTTTGAACGCCTACACTCGTTCAAACCAGTATCACCATTCCTATAAGCTGCTACAGCCTTTAATAAATCACTTTCGGACCAACGTCCGTTATGTCCTCTTTTAGCCATATGGACCCTAAAAGACATAAAAACTGAATTCGGAATTGTAGTTTATCAGGGTTGCCTAAATTGAACCAGTCCATTTTGAGCAACTGCAATTTGATCCAATCTAAGTAACTTGACTCATAATCCCAAAATATACTATCTAACCTTACGTTTAACTTGTGCTAATAAAACTATCATAATAATTTGTACCTGAATAAATTTGCTTTTAAAATATGTAATACAATTTGTTTTTACTTACTTTAACAATGACCAAAAGTGTTTCGTTCAGAATTAGACTCCAAAAACTCCCTTAAAAATATTTTTGCAGTATAAAATTATATATAATAAAATATTTTTCATTCTGCTGAATTTTTAATATTTTTGAGTATATTACATTTCAAGATATGTCATTGTCCTTCATTTTATAAAATCTACCCAATGGAAAAGGTTACTACTGCTATTGCTTATCGCAAAAACACCGGATAAAGAGCGAAGCAGTGGGGCCCGGACAGTGTGGGTCTCCAGTACGCAAGTCTGAATTAAACCAGAATCCGCCTTGCAACTACCTGGTATATCGAATAAATATGCAACTGTTAAGGTGACGTACAGTCCATTGTTCAATTAAACCGGATCGTTCCTCCCATTTGACCTTTCAATTTTGTTCGCCGTGCCACCATGGTAATATTTTGTAACCGTCTGTGAAATTTCCGTTTTTAAATAGACAAATAATTTAAACAATAGGCGCATTACACCATTTAATATTTAAATAAAGAGCTTTATTATTTTCCACTTTTAATAACCCTACGTTTAAAATATATTTTTTAAGTTGAAATCATCTTAAGAAAATGTATTTCTTAAGATGAAACTGTTAAATACAGTATTACTGTATTCAAACATATTGTCCAATATGGAAATATACGCAACAAATACTTGCTATCGTTCCATAGAATAGAAGGTAAGGATCGAAAAAAATGAATTTCCAAGTTGCAAAGAAGAAACAAATTAAAGTCAATGAAAATGAACAAATTATGTCAGATTAAACAAGCCAAATGTTATAAAAAATCATAGCAAAACAAGACAAAACCAACAAAATGATTCACCACAGAATAAATGAACTAGGAAGCAGAAACACAAAGCCCGTTGAACAAGAAGAAATTAGAATGGACAATATATTTCGACTAGCAGCCTGGAATACCAATCAGCTCATGAATTACAAACATTCCTGTGGAAAGATAAAACTGTACCCACGCGATCAGAACAAATTACTATATAATTATAGGCTACAACATTTATCATACTGTTCAGCCAGATCTTTCCAGAAAGTGCCAGGTTTCGACCTGTTGAGTTATTCCGCAAGGGTATTATGAAACTGGCCCATTTTTTCAACGCAGCGATATCACTTCTATTTGTGCCTGTGTAATGGAAGGTCGCTGATAATACCTAAACCAGACAAGGCTCTTTACAGATAAAACATCTTCTCGAACGATATCACTGTTGCCGATTACTTCCAACCTGTTTGAAAAGCTTCTTTTACAACGACACAAGACTATCACAGAGGAAGTTATTCCGTCTCATCAGTTTAGACTCTGCAACAAACAGAAAAGTATTGATCAAGTCCATCGAACCACCGATGTAATTGAGAGATCGTTTAAAAAAAAGAATATATGTGCATCGATATTCCCGACGTGGCCAAGGTATTTGACCAAGTGTGGCGCCAGGGTATGGAATACAATTTTGAAAAATGTTTGCCACGATATATAAGCCAAATATTTTATTCATTACTCATACATTACTGACCCTCATTTTAGGATGAAATATGGTGAGTTATATTCAGATCTTGCAGAAGATGCGTGTCATTGCATCACAACGCAGTTTCCTTAGATCTGTTCTCTACCTGTTGCATACCAATAATATCTCACAGAATGATTAGAGTACTTACAGTACTCTAATCACTCTAACTCTCACTATAATCACTCTAATTATAGTAACTTTTCATGACGATACTACTCTACTAACCATAGGTGAAGACATCCAGGCAGCCATCAACAACGTCACCAATTGAACATTCAAATGGTGCATTAAATGAGGCGAATGAGTAGGCCCACGTTAATTTCCCCAAGTACCAGTACTAGTTAACCAGCAAATACTCTTACATGCGAACGAAGCATGGTATCTGGGCGTGACTTTTGATGCAATAACTGGGACTCAACATTAGGTAAATACCGGGTCCGGCAGCTGAAATGCCTGGTGATCGAGGTGGCCATTCCACATTCCCACGCAACGAAATAAGGCTTGTGACAACTTTTTATGGGGCTACTTAAAATCCAACACTTACATAGACAAACCGCAAACTCTTGAAACTCTTTTCGAAACCATAGCGCGAAATTGAGAGGATTCCTCGTACCATTCTCGAAAGGAGTAAGGCTGATTTTGCTACCCGTCTACAAGAATGCCTCGACAAAAATGGACGCCACCTAACTGATCTGATTTTTCTAACTAATGTATAAACGCTATAAATTTTGATATTCATTTAAATATAAAACTGTGTCAACTTTTTCAGAAACACCATACCTCCATGCCGGACCCTGTATATTAACAATCTTTGGCATCATTCTGAGTTGTCAATATATAATAAATTGCTTCTTTACAAGCAATTTCTGAAGCCTGTGTGGACTTTCAACATCCAACTCGGAGGATTCATAAAGAAATCAAACATTAAATACATTCACATGCTCCATAATAATATACTTCACAGCATCGTCAACGAGCGTTGATATAACGGCAATGAAGACTTCCATCGCGACCTACAAGAGCCTGCCTGTGGTTAAAAATTATATCAAAAGCTTTGCAACCAAAGACCAAAAGAGGCTAGAAAAACAGGAAATTATCGAAGTAATTTCACTGTTCGACAACAACGGACTTATTCGACGACTAAAGAGGCTGAAACCGTTCGAATCAGTGTAGTGACCATGAAAATGTCTCTAAATGACAATGACAAATTAGTATAATAATTAATTCATCACATTCATCACATGAAATGTGGACAACTGGATGCATATTTAACAAAGAGTTAAATCTAGATATTTGAGAAACATTGTTAGATAGATGTTTCATGAAAGAAATTTAATCTCTAATTTCCATTTTATTACATTTATATTTGACGCGTCTCGTTACCATTATAACTTCGTCAAAATGATGTTGACAAATAAATGCTTTTAATATTAGAGTTGAGGTAAATATAAAACGTTCACCCAAAAAAAAATATGACGTGGTAAAGGAGTTTGAGTAGGACAATGAAGCTTTGAGCTATGCCGTCTGGGGTCTATGTTCCTGGGAGGGTCAATCCTGGCGGACAGGTCAAGGCAGAGACCAGACTAACATGATCCAAAATCTGCCAACCCTCAAACCTCAACTTCAAACACGGCCCTCATTCCCCGGAGGTTAAGGGGCAACTACCTACGGCAACGAGAAGACCAGGCCCAAGACAGATGGTGCTAAGAATCACCAGGTTAGATCAGGCTGCCATTGGAGTTTTGTGATCGCAACTCTAAATATACGGACTATGAAAACGGAGGCCCGATTGCAAGAACTGTTAATCGAAGTTGGCAACATACATTGGGATGTTATTGGGCAATGTGAAACAAGAAAAACAGGCGACAAGTTCAACATGCAGCTAGTGCAAAAAAGCCTGGAAGGAAATAAAGGAATTAACAAGGCTAAACTGAAGCTGAGAAAGAAAAGAACGCAAATGTATGCCTTAATGCGTGAGTATAGCACTGTGTACGGAAATGTTAGAGATTTTCAGAAAATTTTATTCCCAGTTATATGAAGATCCGAACCAATCAAAGACAACAACACCCACGGAAGAACAAATTCCAGATATCCTGGTGGAGGAAGTAACAAATGCTACAGAATCTATGAAAAGCTGCAAAGCTCCAAAAAAGGACAATGTAACTGTCGAAATGCTAAAAGCTGTTGGTCGGACGTTACATAAAACACTGGCAAAATTATACTCAAAATGCCTTAAGAACAAAAAGTACCTGACTTAGCGAAAAATGCAGAAGTGGTCTTTTTACATAAAAAAGGAGCACAGGAAGATTTAAGGAACTACCGTCCAAAAAACCTCCTATCAGTAATGTACAGAGTTTTCACCAAGATAACTTTTAAAAGAATATTAAGAAAACTGAATGACGCATATCCAAGAGAACAAGCAGGATTCAGAAGAGGATTCGGTACAACGGATCACAACCAGGTTGTACAGCAGGCCATAGAAGGGCACAACGAATACACCAAGCCACTGTGGTTGGCTTTTATAGACTACGAAAAAGCATTTGACTCCATCTCAAAGCATACCATAATAGATGCACTGCTTAGCCAGAGGGTAGACAAAGCATATGTAAACATATTAGGATCGATATATGATGGAACTACAGCGACAATTCCCCTTGATGATCTTGAAATGGGATTTAATGTGGAACTAGGTGTACGGCAGGGTGACTCACTATCGCCTATTCTTTTCTCGGATTGCCTTGAAGAAGTATTCCGTAATCTGGATTGGGAACAGGATGGTGTAAAGATCAATGGTACAAACTTAAACCATCTTAGATTTGCAGATGTTATCGTTTTCCTTTCACAAGACCCAGACTAGCTGCAAAGACGCATACAAGTGCCGTAAAGGGCTGGCAAACCATTTGGCTTAAAAATAAAGCAAAAAAAGAGTCAGATTATGTTCAGTAAATTCGCTGAGGACAGAAGAATTTCAATTGTAGGAAGGGATTTAGAGATGTGGACCACTTTATATATCTTGGGCAGAAGACTTCAATGGAGGGCAATACCGCCCGGGAGATGGAACGGCGTGTCAAATGTGGCTGGCAGGCATTTGGCAGGCTCAACAGAGTGTTTAAGAACAGACTCCCACTTGTTATGACATATGGAGGTGAAACTTGGATCCTTATATCGCAATCAATTCAAAAACTTCGGATAGTATAAAGATGAATGGAAAGATGTATGAGCGGAATTACAAGATGAGACATAAAGCCATGCACATGGATCAGGGAACAAACGAAAGTGTGTGACATTATTGGAAGAGTAAAGCAATTCAAATGGAGATGGGCAGGCCATATAGCGAGGCGATGGGACGACAGATGGACCAAGGCAATCCTGGTGTGAATACCGCTTGATTGCAAACCTCCACGAAAAAGACCGAAAACACGATGGACTGATGACATCGTTAAGTATATGGGACCCGAGTGGCAGAGGAACAGGCAGGACCGTGAAAGTTGGAAGCATGCTGAGGCCTTCATCCTGCAGTGGATCGACATAGACTGCTGATGATGATTTCCAACTTAGAGGTTTTATAAATTCTTCAATAAAACACAGATGGCGTGGTGAATTTGCCTAGGTCTAATCTCATTTGAGAAGTTTAATGTATGACATTTATAAAAATGGAGTCGTACCAATGACAATATCAAAGAAATATTTAATAAATGTATGTTCTCTATGCTGATAACTGGGGTCACATTATTTTTTATTAATAATTTTTCTACCAATGTTATTGTGTGTATTCTTATTCGAAAATAATTGCTTTAATAGTGACTTCAAAATATTGCACTTTCGGATTAAATGCAAAACGCCGAAGCACATTAAAAGTTTAGAAATAAATTACTTAAAAAAAGCATCAATGAATAGTATCTGGATGGATTTCTCAAAAATAAATATTTTTTATATAAACGATCCATATTTATACTAACTTGAACATTGAAAATATTTGTTTATTATCATTGTAACGAAGTTACAGTGTTAAATATGAACGTCAAATATAATAAAGTGTAAAATTAGACAAGAAATGTATATCATTAAAAATTTGTGATAAATATCCATCAACAGAAGCCAAAACAACTCAAAAATTCTTAAATGGATTTAATGGCTACAATTGTAAACGCTTTCACAGCATTCTTAATGCGCCAAAATATACTTATCCCCATGTTTAATGTTCGTAAAATATATAATAAAACTACAGCAAACACAATATCACATCTACAAGTACATTGCATGAATACAAATTATTTTCGGTTCCTTATGGTCCTAAACGTATTTTTAGCTAGAACTTATAAATTTCAAATATGGCGGCAATAGCGTAGATTGTCGAGATTCTCACAGAAAGTGACTCGGCTATCGATGAGGGCGCTGATATCGAAATCGACAGGGCCGGCTTCGTTGATATTGGGGACTAACTACAGGGTTGAATTTACACAACTTTTATATTGTTTCATTTAAAAATAAAACTTTTTTATGTATAATATTTGCGTGATTTTGAAAAAATATTTGATCTTAGTACTGTATTTCCTGAATTCATTATTTCTTTCTGTTATGTCAAACTATGACAGCTAGTTGAAAGAAAATCTTTTTAAATGTCAGATATTAGATGATTGGAAAGAAGAAAGTTTGAAAAGGATCAATTAGAGACATTTTTAAGGTAAATGATACGTATTGTAAAATTTAACCTAATCAGGAATATTGAGTTTTTTTAATTATGGTACAATCCGGTACGTAAGAGCTTTTGTCGCAATTCTACTGAATTTCTTCCTTAAAATAATAAAATGAATGAAATTTCATTCTTATTTTGTGGAGGCTTTCATGTATATAATCTTTTCGATGGTATTTGTGATTTTAATTTTTTTTCTTGGCAGAATTGTATTGATCTATCGCCTCTAGTGTTCCTTTCTCCTAAGCCAAAGGGCCTGTAATTACCTCATTTTTTTCCTTTGCCCTCTTTCGGTTTTTTGTGACTTGGTGAATGTTATCCTCGGAAATTCTTTCCAGGTCATCATCTACTTTGTCAGAGGAGCACTCACTTAAATTCTGTTTTATAAGTTTAGCTTGAATCTTTAGATCTCTGTCTTTGACTCTTTAAATATCTGCCAGAGTAAAGTATAAAGTCTACTGCAATATTACTTATAGATCTTTCAACAATGACTCCAACTCCATTCCAGTGCTATTTTTCTTGATTGCACGAGTACTAGAAAGTACTAAGTACTAGAAAGTTTCACATATAGAATTGCCATTTCTTTTCATGATGTTGCGTTTAAATTTACGCATTGTGGCATAAGTCTACAGACTTATCTCTCAACAACAAACTTTTATTGACTCACAGTTTCTTATGACGAAGAAGCACGGAAATGAGGAGATGAACATGTTATATCTATAAATAAATCATTCAAGAAATAAATGGCGGCACAGTTTATCGCAAAATTAGAAAACACTCTAATTATTGGAAACAAATGGATGATGTGTTTTTCAAAATATTCTCATTTTACCATGTAATATAACTTTGGAAACTGTAATGATACTAAGAATTGTTCAACTCAGTTTATATTGGCTGCGATGGTTTGAATAAGCGTTGAAAATCGACTATCAAGTATTTTATTTTTCTTATTCCGAAAAAAGGAATAGAAAAAGACACAAATCAAAAAGTTTGCGAAAAGTTACAAATTTGGTCATTTGTAATAATGTTCTCCAAATATATATTAGGTTGATGCAAAAGTTTGTATCAATTATCATTATCTGAAACAGATTTTTCCAGTATTACTATAGTCCGATGAAAAATGGACCCTTAAGAAACAAGGCTTCAAACCCATTGATTCTTTTGAACTTTGGTGCAGGACTCGGGTCCCTCGTATTCCGTGAACTATCAGACGAACAAACGCATCGGTTATTCAAGAAATTAATGAACTTTCAAGGCCATCCTAACTTATTAATGAACAATTACTCGATGATGCTGAAAGATTCCAAATATTGTTCGAGCACATTGAATGTAGGGATGGTAATAACCTATAAAGACTGATAATACAGGGATGTATGGGGGGTTCTAAATCACGCGGTGGCCCTCCAGAAAGACGGATAGATCATATTAAAAAGCTAACGGGTACATTTCTCCAATATGCAATCAAGAAAAACAGAAATAGAGAACGTTGGCGAGAAATAGTCCGAAAAGTACACAAACGGAATGAGTTTGCATAGGTAACGACCCTTCTGCAAAGAAGAGTACGAAAGTTTGTCAGGTTTTTGGCGCCAAATGGCATTACATCTCTAAGATCGAAGAGTTCTATTTCACACGTGGAAAGTTTTGATGTTTTTTTGACAGAAGGAATTTCAACAAAAAAATTGTGTCTTTAAAATTTTGTTTAGTATTAAAAACTTCCAAAAATAAGTAGCATTTTCATATTATATTTACATATTATGCTTTTTTATCTCCGAAAAGGCAAGAACGTTTCGCAGACGTAAAATAAGGTATCTGCTTTATACGACGAGGGTGCCATTGACTAAACCAGGTGTCTTAAGTGATTCAGACAATTTCATGAAAACAATTTCAATCTTAGCGATGTATCACGTTTTAGATGACCGGTCGAAGCTGATGGCGACAAAATATTGACAACTGAAAGTGATTGACATGGAACAACTCGACAGATCGCCTAAATTCTTGTAATCAACTACCTAACAGTGTCAAAATGATTATGTCAACTTGAGACGATTAGCAAGGCCGATGTAAGGATGCAGTTTAGGAGAAAAACTTCTGCTTCTCTATTGAAGCGCAATAAAATCGCTTCCTCTTTAAAGCGAATAATTACAGCTGATAAAAAATTGATAGAGTATAATAATAATAAGCGTAAGAGATCATGGTGTAGGCGCAGAGATGTTTATTCAATCAGCGTAAAAGCCAGTTTACATCCGAAGAAGGTTATATTATGCATTTAGGGGGCCACGAAGGGAATCGTTTTGCTGTCACCTGAAAATCAGACCGAAGAAATACTAGAACTAAGCGGATTAACAGAAAAGGCATTACGTTCCATCGAGATAATGCTAAACCACACTTGTCTTTGGTCACCCGAAACCTGAAAAAAACAAAAACCCGTCTAAAGCTTGTTCTCATTTAAGGGCCACCTGAATAAATGAAGGCCTTGTATAGTTCAAGTACCTAAAGGGAAGATTATCAATCATTTTATATTTATTTAAATACCCTTGTTAGATCAGGTCAGGTCGAGCTTCCAGAGAGTAAGCTGCTCTCTGTGATCTCCGAGTTCTTTAGTTTCATACGGGGTGATAACCAACCCTGCGGGGTTTACCATCACGAGGGAGGCGTTTTAGGCGCTCCAACGTTCATTAGAAGACAAAGATAAATGCATCAATGACCTGGAAGGCCAGGTGCGCTATCTGCAAGAGATGGGTAATCTGTCTGCGGCAGAACTCAATGAGAACATGGCACTAAGTGAAGGTTTGGACAAGGTCCAAAAAGAAAATAATCATCTGGTGAAAAAATCTTGTGCTCTTATCAAGGCATCAGAGAGTGAAAAATAATGAAAAGAAAACTCCATGGAAGATGACTTTTACTACGGGTCCGACATAGATCTATTAGAAGGACAGCAGTTTCAGATACAGACAGCAGCAGCAGACGCAAAAATAAGAAAAAGCCTGCGAAACGAGCTGCGAAGTCAGGGAAAGAGGTTCTCCCTCCGCTTAAAAAGTCGGTCTCAGAAAGCGCATCGTAAACCCCAGTATTCAAGAAGTCAATACCGCCAAAGTCGGTCCAGACCAAAACTACACCTCCAAAGAAAGCAGGAGGGCCCAAGACACATAACTCAGCCAAACTACCGGCAATTGTCCTTCGGGATAAAGCGGCGTACCTCCAGGTTCTTCGACTCTTCAGAAAAAGGAAACCTAGGAAAATCAACAACGAAGCAGAAGCGGGGTCATGATAAGACCTCTGATCGCAGACGACCACAGAGCCGCCACAAGATTTTTGGATAAGCGGAAATACAAGTATCATGCGTTTTGCATTCTTGAAGAGCGCAACCTTTGTGTTCTCATCAGGGGTGTATTGGAGACCATCCCCGCATCGTCAATTCCAAGAGACTTTTCGACATGGGTTATCACCCAATAATGTCGAAAGATGGAAAAATAAGAAAAGCAATCCCAATGGCCATGGTACAGGTTGTAGTTATGCGTGAGGCAAAGCATCTGTACATTACATGCACTTTAAAGTCAGATTTAAAATTTAATTAAAAAGAAAACAGGTTAGAAAAACAACTATATTTCTTATAGTGTATTAAAAAAAATGTAAAAAGGCACTAAATTTAGAATAGTATTAATGTTATTATAACCTTAAAAATTAGAATACATTATAGAGTAATTTGACCTAATCATAAAATATCACGTGTAGTGGAAGGTCATGTAGTATTTCATGAAATAGATTTTTCATCTCGGACAATTCCACATCGCGGACATTTCCCATCCGCATTGCCACATTGGGAACCTTATTGAAATAAGAATTTTAAAATTAATATAATTGATTTTAAACATAACTTACTCCTAATCTGATAATCAATGTTTTCAAACAAATTAAACAATTGCGTATGGTGGTAATATCTGTTCGTGCATTCTCAACTGTTCTGGTGAACAAATAGAAAATATAAGTTCCACAAAGTGTTGCCCGGTATCCTGCTCCACCTTGATATTTACAGAGGTTATGTTTGTAATAGTAGCAAACTCTAAAAGGTAAATATCTAAAGACAAAATTATACCAGATATTCTGCAACAGCTTCGTACACTTGATGTCTGGGAAGGAGCTGTGTAATTTCATTATTAGCAGCCACGAAATTCACAACGGAATATCCACTAGGCAAAATCCTCAAGCTTACATCCATAAGCAAAAATGTTCGCGTGTTCTGAACTTGTCTGGAATTTCCTTCTGCCATTTCTTGTACCCGAATATCAAAAAGTAAATAAAAACATAGACCAACCTCAAATAGAATGAAACTAACCTACGTAGAGGTTAACCATATATTCGGTACGACAGAGTAGGAGAATATTAGTGGGGATGACCCCCCACCCGATGACAAATTTCAGGGGCCTTCAAGTTGTAAACAGTTGCATATACATATTTCTTTATTTACATATTCATAGAACGTTCTTTTTTTTTCTCTCATAATCACATGTACACTTAAATGATAAATCTTAAACTTATGAGTACAGTCAAATCTCCTTATTTGCTGCGTTCCGTAAATTTGCCGCGATGGTAATTTGTACGGGATTATAAGCAGCAGCGGTTCGTGGGGGAAAAACAGGAGGGCACCTATAACCAAATTTAGAATGGGGATCATGCACACACTTTGTTGTGTAGAAATACGAGTGTAACTGTCAGACATCAAATTTTCATTTAATTTTTTAATTTTTTATATGGCGCACGTGCCCTTATGGACCAACCGTCACTGATTATAAGGGATATGTCCCAAGGTTACAAAATAAAAAGAAAAAATATATAATGAGAGGAATTTAATGAGAGATTTTTTAAGAATATTAATAACTATTATCAGCACTTAGGTAATGGTTTAAAGAATTAATTTTAATAATAACCAGTCATTTTGTGAATAACTGATATTCCGCTGTGGCATCAACAATTTGCCTTTTAAAAACAAGATTTCTTGAAGAAATTAAAAAGTTCTTTTGTGATTCGTAAACCTTCACTCAACCCTCACTCAAGTTTTTTAAGTTTAATATCACATTTTCAATGCTCGTTGAAGCTTCCATGGAGTGCAGTATGATTTTAAAGGTTTGTCTAATGTAATAAAGCTTAAAGGCCTGGATTATTATTTGGTTCATAGGTTGGATTAAGGCCGTCGTGTTAAAAGGCAAAAATATCACCTTTATACTTGGATGCATAGCTGGTAGGTTGTCTTTGTTTTGTTTTATCGAAGCACGAGGATTTAGCGATCTATAAAGCATAAGTGGCTTAGTTAAACAATCTCCTGATGTATTATAACAGAGCAGCAGTGTACCTCTATTTTTTGCTGCCTTAAAATCAGAGACGGACTTTTCACTTTTGGATATAAAAGTTTTGTTTGGCATTCTTTTCTAAAACAGGGCAGTTTCGTCTACATTAAAAACTTATTCAGTTTTGTATCCATCGTCACCAATTAACTTTGAAAATTCTTCTGGATATGTTGCTGCTGCTGAAATGTCTGCAGATGCAGCTTTTTCAACAATTTTGATGTTATGCAGTGTTTGTCGCACTTTGAACTTATTGAAGCAACCTGCTTGAAATGATCCATCTCTATGTTCATCACTAGGTTCTTTAAAATGTGGGTGAGCCTAGCTTTCTCACGGATTCTAACACCTCTTAGAGACACTCTTTTCTGGCTACAGTCTTCAATCCATAATGGTAATGCAGCTTCCATTTTTTCAATTGCTGGATTAATAACAATTTTTGCGTATAGTGAGGTTGAAGCTGTAGAATTTGTTATTTTTTCTTCTGAGTTTTGGATGGATCGTACTCATTGACAATAAAATAGATATTATAAATGGCGAACAAAACAGAAGAGACACGTGCTATTCACTCGAAATTATTGAGATGAATGACAAGTTGAAGCAATAAAACAAAAGATTAGCAACGATCGTGCGAAGCCGATTTTTATCAAAAGCCATAGCGTCACGCGTCGACTTATTTATCAAATAATTTTCGGCCAAGCCGCGATAAGACTTGATTGTTTATAAATAATTTGATACTTGTTTGTTTTGAAAGGCAAGTGGTAAATAAATACATAGTATTCTAAAAATATAATATGTATCATTAGTTTTGCATCCGCAAATTAAGAAAATTTCACCCGTGGATACAAAAACTGGTCACAATTTTTTAATCCGCGAATAACGGAACCGTGAATAAGGATCTTTGATTGTATATGAATTTACACAAAAGCTTAGTCTAACTTTATTTCGATAATATAGTGTGTAAAGGTTTTAGTGTAGTACACTTCCGGTAGGTTTTTTTTGGGAAAATAAACAATGCATCTAATCTAACATAAAAAATTCATAAGCATTTTAAATACAACTTAAATTACTATAGTTACTTGAGTCTGGATATTCCCAACGGTCTATTCTAGTTTTTAACACATTTAACAACATTCTTGCACATTCAACTGACGTGGCTACCCTACATTTTGCTTGGCTTTTCACTGATCATTGTACAATCACGCAAGCTCAAAAGGTTTGTTTCTCTTGAGCCATAGCAAGTCTAGGTTGTCTAAGAGTTGAAAGACTTCAGCTCCTGGAAATCTTCTTAATTTCTTCTTTGACTTTTTCTCTCAAATGAGCACTTGCTAGTAGACCAGTACTTTGTTTTTGATAGACAGCTGTACTGATAGACAAAATGTACGAAAATACACTTCTACATATACAATTATCCACGTGTACACAATATTCCGGTAGGTCCCTTTTCAATCCTCAGCAGTAATCGGCTAACATCCCAAGATTCCATTTTCCTTGATATCGCATCTCTATAGGGAAAATATTCTCTATTGATTGATTTATTTGAAATTTTCTTGGTTTTCCTTTTAAGCTGTCGAGTCAGGTTATTTAGTCTATTTTTATTTTTGCTTGTTCTGGATCCTTTCCACTCTTTTCTAGCCTTTCTCTTATCTTTTACCAGATCACGTATTTCCTTGAGATAGTTTGCTCCGTTGGTTTTTGTTTAATTCTGAGATTATGTGTCATGCTTCCATTCATTCATGTTTTTATTGCTTTATTGCCTTGATACATTCAACTTGATTCTCTCACTGAGGTCCAGTTTAAAACTTTCCCAGTCAGTGCATTTGTTTGTTAAAGCCGGATTTGGCAATTAGTTATTAAGTATTCACTAAGCGTCGAAATTGGTGAGTGATCTGATAATGGTCCCTCTCTTTCTTCAACTTACATGTAATTAATGGATATTTTCCTTGAAATAAATAAATTCAGGACGTCTAGAATCTTGTTAATATCAGTTGGCCGATAACACGGTTTTCCAATTGAGTGCCACTTACCTTTTATTTCGATCATCGCTTGATAGAGTTCTTCACGCTTTTTTTTTGTTAAGCGTGAGCTCCGATGTGTGTGCTTAGCACTGAGTCCTTTTGTATTCTATACCTTGGTAGTGAATATATAGCTGCCGTAGTAATTTTATAATTTTTATTTCGGCGCTTACGCTAGCAACTTGGATTTTTTCTGTCACATCTTTTTCTCTCTCATAATTAATTGTGATATTTTTAACTATGATTACTGCTTCAGTTTTGTCGGTACAGTCTTTAATAAACTTGATATCCCTTAAGCCTGATATATCTATTTTATTAGTGAAATGAGTTGCTGATGTGAAACATACATCAATATTTTCTAGAGTAATCTGTATGTATCCTTCTGATGCTGTAGAAGTCCATTTACATTCCATTCTAATATTCTTAGATCACTAGTCATTAAGATTAGTGCGACGGCAGTGTCGTTTTTCAAGTTTGGTTAATCTATCAAGGATATATTTTTTAAAGTATTCTTGTCTTTTTTCTTGCTGTTCCATCATTAATGTTTGTCATTGTTTCTTCATTTGTTGGTTCTATTAAAGCAGCCCTTTCAAGCACTTTGTCTACGATTTCTTTATATTGATCCGTTATTTCTACTTAATGCTGGTCTTGTAACACATCAAAGCGATTCGTCAAAGCAATCTGAAAATTGCTGCCCTTTTCCAACAAATTCCCAGAATCGACTTTGTCCTTCTTTGACCTCACCATTCTTTCATTTCTTCGACAGTTGTTCCTATCTTTTGCTCGTACCATTCGGTGGTCGCTTCCAAGATTAAAATGGTTAAGGACAGTAAAATTGCTATAACTCCTGACTACTGTTGCCTCATTGGACGCAGTCCAAAGAAGTAAGAAAACTCCATGTATAAGCCATCCGGCGAGAAGTCGGCAAAAATATGGGTTGTTTAATTGTGGAGAGAGACTCCCTATTCTTGGCGAGAGAGCATATGTCGGTACCCTGATGGGTCTAACCACCAACAGACGAAACATGTGCCCTCCAATGTAAGGGATGGGTGTGGCTTCCTCCCGGTAAAGCAACTAACCAATGCTCATTATGGCGGAGACGCAGGTAGTTGTGCGTTCCACATAAGATTGTGGAACCCAACGGTCGGGGGTGTATAACTCCAAGATTAAAATGGTTAAGGACAGTAAAATTGCTATAACTCCTGACTACTGTTGCCTCATTGGTCGCAGCCCAAAAAAGTCAAAAAACTCCATGCATAAACCATCTGACGAAAAGTCGGCAAAAATATGGGTTGTTTAATTGTGGAGAGGGACTTCCTATTCTTGGCGAGAGAGCATATGTCGGTACCCTGATGTAGTCTAACCAGTACCCTGATGAATCTAACCATCAACAGACGAAATATGTGCCCTTCAATGTAAGGGATGGGTGGGGTTTTTTCCCGGTCATATTTATACACATTATATTGTATATTATATTATATTTACATGTATGTATATTATATTTACATATATATATATATATATATATATATATATATATATATATATATATATATATATATATATATATATATATATATATATATATATATATATATAACAAAGAAAATACATCCGCTTTCCACGTTAGTGCTTGGTCGTTCTCCCATCCGCCAGCGTCAGCAAGCGCCTCCCAGGACCGGTTTCTGGCCTTAGGCCGTCATCAGCTAGGCTCAAGCTGAACGCCCGGAATCATCGCCCATTTCAATCGCTTTACTCATCCAATGATGTCACAGATTTTGTTTTTTTCCCTGATCCATGAGCAGGATTTTCGGTCTCGTCTTGTAATACCAAGCATACATCTTTCCATTCCCCTCTGTGCTACCCGAAGTTTTTGAATTGATTGGGATATGAGTGTCCAGGTTTCACTTCCGTATGTCATAATGGGTAGAACGCAGGCAACGTGGGAGTCTGCTCTTAAATACAATGTTGAGCCTGCCAAATGCCTGGCAGTCACATTTAACACGCCGTTCCACCTCCGTCCTAATTAATTCACCCTCCCTAAATAATTTTAATTTTTAATTTTAATTTTAATTATCTGAAGTGAATGGTTATAATAAGAACATTGTAGATAAACTAATTAGAAAACATAAGTTCAGAAAATTATTGAAAGAATCTTCGACGACTTTTCAAAAGGATCAGAACACAAAGAAATTCATGGTAATACCATTTGATGCTCAGTTGACAAGAGGACTAGACAAAATTTTGAAAAAAGTGGACATTAAGGTTGTATACAAACCATATAATAAATTAAGAGAAGTTCTGGGTAATCCAAAGGATAAAGTAGAGCAGCATGAAAAGTCGGGGATTTAGGAAATTAGTTGTCAAGACTGTGATCGAAGGTATATTGGGCAAACAAAAAGATCCATATTGACAAGATATAAAGAACATATTTCCCACATTAGATATGGGAGAAATGAAAAATCTTGTGTTGCCCAACATGCAATCGAACATGACCACAGTATAGATATTAGTAATTTAAGACTAATTAAAAGTGTTAATAATAATAGGGCTTTGGATGCATATGAAAGCATTCAAATAGAAAAAAGTAAGAAAATCATGAACCGAGATAAAGGACCGTTTCCTTTCAGTCAACTTTTTCAATTATTAATGTAAGGCCTAGTACACTTCACGGTTCATGATTTTTACTCGCTTCGTTAGGTATGGTTTTCATATAAATAGAACATAGTTTAGTTTTAGATTCAGATTAAATCATCTCCTGATGATGGTAACATGGTTAGCGAAACGTGCGTCGAGCAGTTCAAAAAAAGTGTTTAGTGGCAAATCTCTTCAAGTTTAGTGTTTCACACCAAAGGTTCCAATAGAAGAATTGAGGTTGGTCATGATGTAATCAATTTCACGTGGGAGTCTAGATGGACTTTTTCATGTCCATTTTCTGCTGATATTTTTCTTATAGAACGAATTCATAATATAAAGTTCTTGTTCTTCAGCAAAATCAACTATTGTCACTTCTATTGTCTCGCTCACCAGTTTCATATGGGCCAGTTGCATTTTCACCAGTTCTTATTGTTCGAATTCTGGCATTAAAATCACCCATCAAGATTTTCTACCTACGTTTTTCCTTATATAAAAGTTGGGCTACGTCTATTGTAAAATTCCTCAATGTATAAGCTTGGACGCTTTGAAGTTTAAACTTTTTATTCAGGTGAATGACGCATTGGGCTTATACAACGTTTATACAAGGAGAAATGTAGGTACAAAATTCTGACAGGTGATTGTAATGCCAGAATTCAAACAGTAAGAATAGGTGAAAACGCAACTGGCCTATATAGAACTGGTGAGAGGCACAATAGAAGTGACAGATTAATTGATTTTGCTGAAGGACAAGAACTTTATTTTATGAATTCGATTTATAAGAAAAATCTCAGTAGAAAATGGACATGGAAAAGTCCATCTGGACTCACAAGTGAAATTGATTACATCATGACCAACAATAAAACAATATTTTGCAATTGTACTGTCTTAACAATTTTAATGGTGGAAGTGACTGCCGAAGAGAGAGTGAAATAATGGTAATATCAAAGAAGGCCAAAATGGATTCTGGGAAATTGCTGAAGAGGGGCACCGATTTTGACATTGCTTCAAACCACTTTGCTGTTTTACATGATCCGGAGCACATAGAAATATCAGTCGGATACGAAGAAATCAGCAACAATTTGCTTGAAATGGATGTTTCAATAGAACCAAAAGAAAAATGTCTCAAATAGATATAAACCTCCAGTGGGATCATTAATTTAATGAAAAACGACGGACAATGAGAAATGCAGGGAGTGATTTTGACAGAGTCATGTACGATGAGCTCTACAAATCTATAAGAAAACGTATCAGAGAGGAGACGAGACGGTTCAATATGCCGCTAGTGCAAAAAACTCTGGAAGAAAACAGAAGAATTATCAAAGCTAAACAGAAGCTGAGATAGAAAACAACGCAAATGTAGGTCTTATTGCATTAGGATGGCACAGTATGCATTGCGCGTACTAAAATGTTAGAGGTTGTCAGAAAATTTTGTTGACAGTTATATGAAGATCAGAACCAAGCAAAGACAACAATACCTACGGAAAACAAATGAAAGATAGCCTAGTGCAGAAAGTGACAAATACTATAGAATTGATGAAAAACAGCAAGGCTCCAGGAAAGGACAGTGTAACTGTCGAAATGTTAAAAGCTGGTGGTAGAAGTGTATATAAAACACTGGCAAAATTATACTCAAAATGCATCAAAGAACAAAAAATACCCGACTTATGGAAAATGCAGAAGTAGTCCTTTTACATAAAAAAGGAACACAAGAAAATTTAAAGAATTACCGTCCAATAAGCCTCATATCAATAATATACAAAGTTTTCACTAAGATAATATCTAAAAGAATATTAAAACAAACTGAATGACGCACAACCAAGAGAGCAAGCAGGATTCATAAGTGGATTCAGTAGAATGGATCACATCCAGCTTGTACAACAGGCCATAGAAAGGCACAACGAATACACTATGCCACTGTGCTTGGCTTTTATCGACTACGAAAAAGCATTTGACTTAATCCCAAAGCCGGCCATAATAGATGCATTGCTGAGTCCGGGGGTTGACAAAGCATATGTAAACCTATTAGGATCGATATACGATGGAGTTACAGCGATAATTCACCTTGATGATCTTGAAGTTGGGATTAATGTAGAGCGAGGTATACGGCAGGGAGACGCAATATCGTCTATTTTTTTCTCAGCCTGCCTTGAAGAAGTATTCCGTAATCTGGATTGGGAACAGACATTACAGCAGTGTAAAGGTCAATGGTGCAAACTTAAACTATCTTGGATTTGCCGATGATATCGTTCTGCTTTCACAAGATCCAGAGGGGTTGAAAAGACGCATACAAGAGCTGCAAAGGGCTAACGCACCATTTGACTTAAAATAAACCTGAAAAAGGGTCAGTTTATGTTCAGTACAATTGCTGAGGACAGAAGAATTCCAGTTTTAGGAAGGGATTTGGAGATTCTAGACTTCGGGTAACACAGAGAGGGATGTATGCTTGGTATTAAAAGACGAGACAGAAAGTCCAGGGATCAGGGAACAAACAAAAGTGTGTGACATCATTGGAAGAGTAAAGCAATTGAAATGGAGATGGGCAGACCATATGACGAGGCGATGGGACGATATATGGACCAAGGCAATCCTGGAGTGGATACCGCTTGATCGTGAACACCCGAATAGAAGACCGAAAGTACGATGGGCTGATGACTCACAAATTCTTTTATCAAGTAGATCTATAGGCAATGCTATTTTTTTTGCTTTTATAAGTTTACGGCGAATGTACTTGGCTAAAATATATTACTTCAAATTAAATTTTTATGCTAAGCTTTAACATGACTATGAGATAATAAAATAGAATTATTCAAGTCAAAAACGTTTATTTCTTTTGAAATTAAAAATTATTGGACAAATAGATTTAAAAGAAAAAATAAATATGTTATTCCATTTTGGTACTACAACTTTTAATGGCAATTTAGCAGAAATATGCGCCTTAATTTGATTTCTCCAATGTTTCAAAGTTCAAAATTACTGTGGGCTGTTTCCTTGCAATTTCACCTCGAACTCTCAACTCGTACTTAACTCGAACTGTCCGCGTGAAATTCTAAAAAACATCTATGGTGTTATTTCTTTGTTATTGTTTAAGGGTTTTTTCCATGGGCTTTGCTTTCCCCCTTTCCCAGTACAGTGCGAAACATCCAACCATTTCCGCGAAATTCTATTACACTCAAGTACTCCAATATGCCTTTTAGGGTACTAATACATTTTAGTGGAAAGACTACCTTTCCTTCGTTGAATGATTCTCCAAAATACCGGTGGTTATTTTTTTTGGTGGTGTCTATTTTTCAAACTACAGTATAGGTCTCTCATGCATTTCCCACACATCTTTATGAAGAAAGTTGTTCAGTTGTGAATGTTTTCACAACAACCATTAGCTTTTAGCGTTTCAACAGTTATACTACACTTCCTAGAGCGTTGCAATTGTTCATTGATTTTATAACCTTTGTCACTTCATCCACTAGGATATCCGGCATTTGCTTTTCCTTGGGAATTGCTGTCTTTGACTGGTTTTGATCTTTATATAACTGCGAATAAAATCTTCTGACAACCTGTAACATTTTCATATGCTCCTTCACACTAGGCCATCCTCACTCATTAAGGTAAAAATGTCCTTGCTTTTATTTCGCAGCTTATATTTAGTTTTGTTTATTCCTCTGTTTCCTTCCAAAGTTCTTTTAGTGTTTTTTTTAGCTCTGCATATCGAATCGACTCGTCTCCTCTGAAATACGTTTTCTTCTAATCTTGCAAACCTCAACATACTCCACCTTGCTCAAAAACTCCCTGTGTTCCAGATTGTCTTCAGTTTTTTCTTAATTTAATTGTTTCATTTCGAGATTGTGCACTTTTTGAAAAATGTTTCTGTTAGTGTTATTCTAGTGTTAAGTAGCCGTCTCAAGCACATTGTTGATGATTTCTTCACACCGATCTGGCATATTTTTAGCTCTTCCGGATTTTGAACATTAAACTATTCTCTCTTTTCATCCAAAATTATAAATTATCTAATAATATTAGATTTTGTCTGTCTGTAATCTGTTTCTGTACGTAAGTGGAGTAACGAGTGTAGTGTTCAATGGTTCTGATATTTATTTGGCAGGAGGCATAACTATTGAAACACTATTTTTGTGGTGCCATGTTTCTGTAGGAGGGCAAACTTGCTGCTGCTTTCTTTGCGGTTGTTATTTATTCACACCCACATAAACGATTTTAGCAATTGGAGAAATTTTCAGTCATGATTATTGGTTCTATTGTTAGAATAGAATTTTGTAAGAATAAAACAAGATTCATTATAAAATTTTATTATACTTTAAATTAGTGTCTTCAAAAAGTAAAGATGAATAATTAATTCAAAATGTTAGCATAGTAAAAGTATTAGCATAGTACATTTTGTTTTAAATAAAAATATATATTTCCATAATTCAAACGTAAAAAAATGTATTTAGTAATTTATTTTAGACCTCCAACCAAAGCCTAAATTTTATGCAAAAAAATTGTTAATCTCAAATGAAATAGCTAAACTAAATTTAAAATGAATATATTGTTAAAAGTTGAATGGTCAAAAGTACTAGCACTAGTTTGGCATGGAGTGAACTAGTATTTGAGTAATTTCTTGCCATAAGGACATCCACTCTCGTAAAAGAATTTCCTTCAATTGATTTTTGCTTGAAATGTGATGTTTTCTGATCCGCTTCTTTAGTTCATTCCACGGAATTCAGGTCAAGTGACTATGGAGGGGTGTTTAACTGATGTGGCACGTTATAAGCTATTCACTATTTTACTGCATAAGCTGTACGGTTTTAGCTCTAATATCTTTATTATCCTGTTCTCTAATCATTGAAGTAATTTCCGACGCTGAGGTTTGAGGATCCTTTTTAATTTGTCTAATTATTTTTTTTCTTTTCAATTTCCAAGTTTAGATGATCGCTCTGTTCGTGGCATATTTTGAAAATTGTCGCTACTGTTAAAACTTTTAATAACACTAGGAACAGCGTAACATTTTCTCACTGGGTTCACAATTTCAGAATATGATTTAATGTCACGATGCAGATTAATTATTATTTTTCTTTCCGTCACTGTAATTTTCTGCCCTCTACGACCCATTTTATTTATCCTAATTATTTATTTTCAAGATACTTCGACCAATGCACATATCAGAAGGTAGAAACAAGTTTTTATCAGCGTCTTGCTTTAAACTATTTGATAAACATTTAAAGGTACCAATACTTTTATCAATTTAATTTTTGACCTATTCATTTTAAATTTATTTTATCTAATCCATTTCAGATTAACATTTTTTTCTCTGAAAAATTTAGATTTTGGTTGACTGTATAAAATAATCATTTTATTAATTTTTTATTATAAAAACAATATGCTGTACTAAAAATTTTGTCCACAACTGTATATACTAACCCTGTTTATACACGGTATAATAAATACTAAGGTAAGATATTGCGCATGGTGGGCGGAGCTTTGTTGACGGGAATACGTCATCCATTGAGTAAAATTCGTTTTACTCATACAATCATAGCTTTGACATATAACAAGTTTGCTAGAAGTTTATGTACAGCGTTTGTGTGGTGTTAATCTAAAGTATTCAATAATAACAATTGCGTTAATGTCTGAATGATTGTGGCGTGTTCATATATTTTTTTCCTTTATTTGGGTTTTTCGCCACTATCTAAAACTCAAAAAATATCAAAAAAACCTGTTCTTATTTAATAAACAATCACACAGTAAACATCACCTATATATATATATTTTGGTAGTAAGTCACTGTCATGAAAATCTATTGTTGTCAATGTAAGTATCGTTGACATACCCAAAAAAATATATTCACTTTCACTCGTTACTTTATATATTACATATTAATATAATTACTTTATATATTACTTAATATACTTTATTTACTTTATATATTAATATAATTTATTTTTTAGTTTAGTTTTGAAAACGGGGGGAGAGTACCCTCCGAAACGTTAACGTTAAAAGTTTGTAAAATTTTTTATAACATTTTTATATCTTTAAAATTTTGTTCGTTAGGCAAATTTATTACAAAAAAGAATCACTGAGAAATTTGTCTCCGTTTGGTTTTTTGTTTTTACCCAGTGATTCTTTCATTAAATAAGAACAGGTATTTTTGATATTTTTTGAGTTTTAGATAGTGGCGAAAAACCCATATAAAGGAAAACATAAACAATTGCGTTGTTATTATTGAATTGAATATGAACAAAAAGACAGGATAAATTTACCCTGAAAAGTTACCCTTCGAAACACTTTTAAATAGCACATCAAAAAGTTACCGAGGATTGAAGGATGATGTTGTACAGACTCAAAATCGGGCATTTAGTTCTAAAAAAACCAGTATCGAATGAACAATCTGCAAGAATTGAAAAATAGAGAGAAAACAAGTCGTCGCCGAGTTGTTGATCAGGTAATTATCATAAGAGAAAAATAATTGAAATAGAAATTAAACCGAAAAACATTGAATCATGTTTATAAAGTTGTTGCTTTAAAAAGTAGGGTGTTTTATTTATTTATGCTTGATTAGATGTTGGGATGGTGGTAGAAATAGTGGTAGAATAGGTGGTAATGATGGTGATGGTAGTAATATTTTTAATATTCCATGTTTATACCCCAGATTTGCCAATAAGAAATTCAATGATCAAGAAATTCGACTCCAAATATGATCCATTTATGTTGAACAGTGCGCATGAAGGAGATATTGACGATGATCTTCATGAACTTGAATATGATGGGCTCGAACGTTTAGCTGGATATATATATATATATATATATATATATATATATATATATATATATATATATATATATATATATATATATATATATATATATATATATATATATATATATATGTTTCAAGTTAAACGATTTCAGTTTAGAAAGACCCTGCACGTCCTAATATACCTAGACTGATCATTTAAGTGAAGGAGGTTTACACAAACCTTCCTTCTGAAGACTGTCTTTCACAAATGAAACAGCTTGAACAAATTTTTAAGTCTGTTAATGGAGAATCCTTGACCAAACACCTAACCCCGGAACACCTAACCTTACTTCATAATTTAAAAGTTGTTTATTTTGTTTTTAATTTATATTTATACAAATATCATAGAGTTCTGTTAATTTCAGTTTTTTCCTAGTTCTTTATAATATTTAAACATGAATATGTGTAGCTTGAACAAATTTTTAAGTCTGTTAATGGAGAATTCTTAAATGAATTTGAACATTGAATGCCCAGAAAAAGCAAAAAAACTATTTTTTAATGAATTAATATTTTATTTAGTAGCAAATATATTATATTAATTAGAAAATTGATATTTTATTTGTGACAAGAAATATCGAATTTAGCTGTATATTACATTTAGAAACCAATATTTACAAAACTTTTAATTTGCATATTGCAATTTTATATAACCAATGTATATTATTTGTTACGTACATTTTTAAACTGAGAAACAAAATGATTTGTTTATATACATTTCAAATACTCGTAATAAATAATATTAATCTATAAAACGAAATGTTTTTGTCGATAAATAAAAACTATTCGAATAAAACTATCGAAGTTGTTTTGTTCTGTAAATAGTGTCTTAAATTCAAATAAAATTGTGTATGTGTCCGTTATATACAATTTTGTAGTCTGTTGGCCACACTGATAAAGTATTTGTCCTCAATATAAAGCCTTAATTTCAATTACAATGCATTTAAATTGTATTTTAAAATCTAGCAACAAAGATATTTGAATTTTACTCAACGAGTGACGTCATGCGCAAACAGGACGCATTTTGGTATACGGGAATATCAGGCTCTAGTTTATATTTCTGACAGATGCTTTTAGGAATTAATCCGATTCAAAACTATATTGCATGTTAATTAATAAAACGCTAAATGGGTTTTACTAAATTTCAATGCTATTAAAAAACTATTGTGTTTATATTATACATCACTGCATTAAATTATTTGTTTTAGTTTCGTATATTAAAATCATACCAAAAAAGTCCCCGGAACACCTAACCTTACTTCATAATTTAAAAGTCGTTTATTTTGTTTTTAATTTATATTTATAGAAATATCATAGAGTTCTCTTAAGCTACAAAAGAGCACAAATTTGCAAACTGCCATCAAATTAACCGAGTTTGCATCCTTACAATGGGAGAAAAAGCCTCAAACTGGAAGACAATTTATTTCCTAGTTCTTTATAATATTTCAACATGAATATGTGTATGTTCTTCATAGTACCTCTACTGTTTAAGACATCGGTTTATTGGGTCAAAGATGCAAGTGGTTCATCAGACGCTTCTATTAATCAGTTTGTTAAATCTCAAGTGTGAGATTTTTTTTATAATTTGCAAGATCTTGCCGATACTGATTTGAAGCAATATTGAATTTGAAGCAATATTTTTTTCGAATTGTTACACTACCTGGTAAAATATTTGGCTGTATAGGTAAGGACTTTTTGATCTATTTAAATGAAAATGCTTATAGACATTTAGATCTAAGAATGTGCACTTACTGCAGCAAAATAGTATTCTTGTATCCACAATCATTCAATTTCAGAGCAATGCTCTCAGCTGATTTTAAAGTCTTACGGTACATCCTCCTACAACAGATTTGCCACAAAATTCCACTTTGAAGACATCAGAAAGTTCAGAATGATCGAGTAGAAAAGTTTCTGTGGGATAGGAATAACAATTTCCATTTGGAAGGTAACTTAGTTACACCGAAATAGATTAAATGCACCAAAAAACAAAATTATAGTTCAATTACATTTTTAACCACGGAGTAAATGTGCAAACTAGTGACTGGTATCAAAAAGATAGCTATTGACTATCACAATTTTTCTATTGAATACACTTACACATTAAAGTATTTATTCTGGTTAATGTTTTAGCTCGAGTTATAAAGAGAAATAACAGCAATATTTTGGTTAATTTCATTGAACTCAATATTTCGATTCTTCTATACAACAGATCTGATATGGTTGTTTCCTTACTAAAATTCATTATTAAAAATTGTCTTGAGACTGGCAGAGTTGTGTATGTAAAAATAAAAGTTATTTAGTGTTTATTGTAAGCATTTTATTGTGTGTATTCCTGTTTATGAACACATAGTAATAAAAGTAGTAGTAACCTGCAAATTCTAAGGAAGGTTGCTGATACAGATCCGAAGTAGTGTCCCAATCATAGTATCTCGCATCTTTCATATAATGCTTCAAAATACGGGTGGTGTCTATTTTTCAAACCACTGTGTAGGTCTGAACTCTTATGTACATACATATCTCCCATACATTTGTCATACATCTGTATGAGGAAACTTGTTCTGTTGTGAATGTTTTCACAATAACCACTAGCTTTTAGCGTTTCAACAGTTATACTATACTTTCTACAGCTTTGCAAGATTGTTCATCCACTAGGATATCAGGCATTTGTTTTTCCTTGGGCATTGATGTCTTCGACTTTTGATCTTTATATAACTTTGAATAAAATCTTCTGAAAACCTACAACATTTTCGTATGCATTTTGTTCCCTGCGCCATCCTCATTCATTAATGGAAGAATGTGCGTCCTTTTATTTCTTAGCTTATATTCAGCTTTGTTTATTTTTTCCCAAAGTTGTTCCAGTGTTATTTTGAACTAGCTGCATGTCGAACCGACCCTTCTCCTCTTGAACACGTTTTCTTCTAGTCTTGTAAAGCTCAACATACTCCACCTTGCTCAAAAACTCCCTGTGTTCCAGATTGTCTTCAGTTTTTTAGTTAATTTAATTGTCTTATTGGAGATGTGTGTGTTTAAAAAATGTTTCTGTTGGTGTTATTGAAATAGCCGTCTCAAACACATTGTTGATGATTTCTTCACACTGACCTGAACGGATTTTAAACATTAAATTATTCTCTTTTTTTCATCCAAAATTATAAATTATCTGTGATATTTATTTGGCAGGAGGCATAACCATTGAACCACTATTTTTGTGGTGCCATGTTTCTGTAGGAGGGCAAACTTGCTGCTGCTTTCTTTGCGGTTGTTATTTATTCACACCCACATAAACGCTTTTAGCAATTGGAGAAATCTTCAGTCATGATTACTGGTTCTATTTTTAGAATAGAATTTTGTAAGAATAAAACAAGATTCATTATAAAATTTTATTATACTTTAAATTAGTGTCTTCATAAAGTAAAGATGAATAATTAATTCAAAACGTTGTGTTCAAATTTATCGGATGGCCGCATCATCACATGTACAGTGAGAGACAAAAGTATTAGCACAGCACATTTTGTTTTAAATAAAAATATATATTTCCAAAATACAAACGTAAAAAATTGTAATTAGTTATTTATTTTGTACCTCCAACCAAAGCTTAAATTTTATGCAAAAAAATTGTAAAAATCAAATGAAATACATAAAATAAAGTTAAAATGAATATAATGTCAAAAGTTGAATGGTTAAAAGTATTAGCATAGTCACCTAATGAAAGAACCATATACACAATTAATATGTTGTAGGAAGTCCTGTTCTCTTCATAACTTCTCTTAAACGGTTTGGCATGGAGTATTTGAGTAAGTTCTTGCCCTAAGAACGTCCATTCTCGTAAAAGAATTTTCTTTAATTGACTTTTGCTTGAAATGTGATGTTTTCTGATCCATTTCTCTAGTTGATTCCACAGATTTTCTATAGGATTCAGGTCAGGTGACTGAGGTGTGTTTAACTGATGTGGCACGTTATAAGCTATTCACTGTTTTACTACATAAGCTGTATGGTTTTAGCACTAATATCTTTATTATACTGTTCTCTAATCATTGAAGTAATTTTCGACACTGAGGTATGAGGATTCTTTTTAATTCGTCTAATTATTTTCCTTCTTTCCAATTCTGTAAGTTTAGATGATCGCTCTATTCGTGGCATATTTTGAAAATTGTCGCTATTGTTAAACCTTTTAATAACACTATGAACACTGTAACGACATTTGCTCACCGCGTTCGCAATTTCAGATTATGATTTCCCGTCACGATGCAGATTAATTATTATTTTTCTTTCAGTCACTGTAATTTCCTGCCCTTTACGACCCATTTTATTTATGCTAATTATTTATTTTCAAGATACTTCGACCAATGCATATATCAGAACGCTTCGTGATAGTAACATTCGACCAAAATAAAGACTTTTCCATGGGTAGAAACACGTTTTTATCAGCATCTTGCTTTAAAATATTTGATAAACATTTAGCAGTGCCAATACTTTTGTTCATTTAATTTTTGACATATTCATTTTAAATTTATTTTATCTAATCCATTTGAGATTAACATTTTTTTTTTGTGAAAAATTTAGATTTTGGTTGGTGGTATAAAATAATCATTTTATTAATTTTTTATTATAAAAACAGTATGCTGAACCAATAATTTTGTCGACAACTGTATGTCGTAACTCTGTTTATATTTGAGGCAGATGCTTTTAGGAAGTAATCCGATTCAAAATTATATTGCATGTAAATTAATAAAACGCAAAATGGGTTTTACTAAATTTCATTGCTATTAAAAATACTATTATATTAAATAAAAAATATTCAACTTGTTGAAAGCTCCCGGAACACCTAACCTTACTTCATAATTTAAAAGTTGTTTATTTTGTTTTTAATTTATATTTATAGAAATATCATAGACTTCTGTTAAGCTACAAAAGAGCAAAAATTTGCAAGGTGCCATCATATTAACCGAGTTTTCACCCTTACAATGGGAGGAAGAGCCTCAAACTAGAAGACAATTTATTTCCTATTTCTTTATAATATTTAAACATGAATATGTGTATGTTCTTCATAGTACCTCTACTATTTAAGACATCGGTTTAAATTGAGTCAAAGATGCAAGTGGTTCATCAGACGCTTCTATTAATCAGTTTGTTAAATCTCAAGTGTGAGATTTTTTTATAATTTGCAAGATCTTGCCGATACTGATTTGAAGCAATATTGAATTTGAAGCAATATTGATTGATTCATCAGACGCTTCTATTCATCAGTTTATTAAATCTCAAGTGTGAAGTTAATCATGTCACTAAATATGTTAAATTTGTCTCAGGAATGTTTTATAATTGCAAGATTTTGCCGATACTGATTTGAAGCAATATTGAAAGAGTGATTCTGTCAGCAAAGAATGTTATGAATGTTCAGAAAAAATTACCGCATTCAGGAGAGATCATTGTAGAATGTATGGGCAAATATTTTCTTCGAATTGTTACAGTACCCGGTAAAATATTTGGCTGTATAGGTAAGGACTTTTTGATCTATTTAAATGAAAATGCTTATAGACATTTAGATTTAAGAATGTGCAATTACTTCAGCAAAATAGTGTTCTCGTATCCCAATTCTCAAATACCCAATAAATCCAGCAATAGTGGCACACATTCCTTATGTTTAACTGTATGCAAGTGCACTGAGTTTCCTGTTGACTTATTGATAAAATGAAGAAATTTGACCAGCTTGAGCTGGATATGCTAAATTGAAATGTAGAGGCAAGTACTGCAAATTTTTAGATGCAATACATATTTACGTAGATATGTGTTAGTTATATCTATGCGCAGAGTTTATAGTGAGACTTATTTATATAACGAGTCTTTTGGAAAAGTTACCAATATCTATTTTTAAATCTCCAATTACATGGTTTCTAAATTCAGTAGTTCTCAATGTTGCAATTTCTATAAAATGTTTTTTTCAGGTGTTGATTTTAGTTAATAAAAATATAGATAGTGACTATCACAATTTTATTGAATTTAACTGTTATTACAATCACAATATAAACGCTCTTAATAACTCCCCATTATATTTAATTTTCTTTTCAAAATATCTTCTATTGAATACACTTACACCGTAAGGTATTCTGTTTTAATTAAATGCTCCATATCAACTTGTTCAAGGCTCTGTATTCGATGAAGCTCTATTAGAATTTTATGATATTTTAGCTCAAGTTAAAAAGAGATCAGCAATATTTAGGTTAATTTCATTTAACTCAATATTTCGATTCTTCTATACAACAGATCTGATATGGCTGATTCCTTACTAAAATTCATTATTAGAAAATTGTTTTGAAGCTGGCACAGCTTGTATTATATTTGAAATGCTGTTATCTTGATGCATATGGATTTAAATATTAATAAACCACTGACAAGTTATTTTATATATATATAAAAGTGGTGTATGTAAAAATAAAAGTTATATAGTGTTTATTGTGAGCATATCATTATATATATTCCTCTTTATCCACACATAGTAATAGTAGTAGTAGTAACTGACAAATTCTAAAAAGGATTGCTGATACAGATCCGAAGTAGTGTCCCAATAATAGTATCTCGCTGGCCATATTGCTTTTGCACTAATGGGTTGTCCAATAAGAGCATCAGAACTATTAAATGAGGCCCAATAATAACTACAAGTGATAATCTGGTAATTTTTATTTTATCTTGAAGAACAAGTAATTGCTCAACTTCTTATGGTGGACGGCATTCTGGAGATGCAATGTTTGGTTACTTTTTCACAGTTATCTGTGATATATTTTTAATGGTGGCCCGAATGTTTTTTTGAATGTCAAGAATCACTATCACTATCACTATCTAACAAAAAATAATCCTAGGGAGTGCGATCGTATGATCTTGGCGGATAGTTGATTTTACCATGTCGCGAACTAACGGGTCAATAGTTTTTCGCTTATAATAACTTGCAACTGAATCAAGCACCTATTAAGAAAAACAATTTGAAATATACTAGTCATAGTCAATCAGCTACAGAGAACTTTCAGTATTGGAGAGATTGTATCCCCCTTCGCCATTTTGTTAAAACATCAAATTTATTTTGATCATGATTGATCGTGGATTTTGCATCATGATAACGCACCGTGTGGTTTTTTCCTGTTCCTTCGGTTGAAGAAACTACAACGTGGACCCTGTTTTGTCTCTATAGAAGCAATTATTCGGCCACTACAGGTAAGATCATTTTGCGCCAGTCTTCACACCTCGAGCATAAAACATAGAGTCTAACATCAGACCTCGAGCTGAATAGACATCTCCACGCCGTGCCCTTCCGTTAGAGGTATGTATATTAGCTGGCCAAGGCATACTCAGGCTTATTCTTTGGTATTTTTGTAAAGGGTTTTATGGCCCGGTGGTTGTGGAACCCGATCATTTTAGGGTCTGGTAATTACAGAACCCAGTCAGTTTAGGACTGTTATAAAACCAGTCATATAGGAGCTCAGCCACTACCGAATCCGGTAATTTTTGGGGCTCACTTTTTGCAGTACCCGGCCAAGACAGATTTCAGAGCTTTTCTAAACAATTTTAATTGGAGAACTAACTAATTTCACCTACAAACGAATTTGTTTCCAATGGATGTATTTCATAGAATGCATTTAAAATTAATCAGTCCATTTGTCTTTTGAGCAGTAAACATAACTAAAATAGGGTTGGTTTTCCACAATTTCAAAGAAATTTATTTATGTGTATTGTATTAACAGTTATAACAATCACAATATAAGCAATAATAATTCTAGGCGATTTTTAACGCTCTTAATAACTCCTCATTATATTTAATTTTCTTTTCAAAATATCTTGTATTGAATACACTTACACACGTTGAATGTAAACTCTGTAAAGTTAATGATGTATATTGCGATAAAGTTTTAACGATCTTTGTTTCCAATAAACAATACGTAACATGTAGGACTACCTTAAAATTTTCTGACTGTGTTTCCGTAACAACTTCGTACTCTTACTATCGCGATAGTCATCTTGGATGATGGAGCACAGCTCCCTGGCTTCCTTGCCCACCTCCACGGTTGCGTTTTGGTTCAAATTTTTCGGCATTATCGCTGCTGGTTGACTTATTTTGCTTACAGATTCGATTATTAAAAATCTTCTTCCAGATGAATTAACAACAAATGTCTCCAACAATAGACCTTATTATCCGCATAACTTTTCATATGACGTAAATTCTCCATGTTTGCACCGAGGCTGGTCTTGGTGGTCTTGTCGCGAAACAGTAACCTAAAACAGAATGCGCATTACCCCGATCGAAAACCATCAAACTAACTTTTACTTCGGAAACTGACCGACATCACGGTATGAATAAAACTGATACCGAGTAAGATGCTCCCCCATGCATTCCAGCTCTACCCGTTTCCTAATAGAAAGCCTCACAATCGTATTGTAAATAACGAAGCGCGTGCCTTGTCTATGCCCATACCGAACGCCATATTTATGACGATTACGTATAATCTGTACTGCATCCACTCACGCTGAATGGTCTCCCGAACTGGACTGCACGTTTTCTGGCAAAATTGCGTTTGATTAACCCTCAAGAGATGCACTGAATATGGGATACCCAGGGGTGAATTAAAAGGCTCTTTCCCTTATACATGGGCACGTTGAGGGGATGACTTTGAGTAGAGGAAACATTTTACTATCCCCTGGGAGTATACTAGTATACTGGGTATACGCCACCCAGTGCTGTTGTCGCGTATTTAAATAACCTTTTTGCACAAATGGTGTGTTTTTTTCGATCTTGACTCAGTTTGTGCTAAGTAAATCATAAATATTATATTTTCTGTAGTATTTTAATTAAAAACTTTGATTTTCAATTTTTTTAACATTTATTTATGAGTTTCTTTCATTTTCTATTTAGTTTAAAATGAACACACGTTCTCATACTCGCTGTGCGTATGAAGTAGAAGCGTTATATGAGGCAACTGATATTTTCGACGACAAAGAGAGTGAAAGCGAGACCAAATCGGTTTTTGAAGAGCATCATACTAGTGAACTTTACCTAATTATTTAAATATATTTTTTAAAATAAAGCTAAATTATGTAATAAGTATCTGAAAAAAATCCCGTTGGAAGAAAGTGTTATCTATTAATTTCGCCTAGATATGATAGTTTCAATAGAACACGTCATTTCAACATTTTTTTTTATTTTTGCTGATTTTTTCGCTGGTATTTGGAATACTATTATTTTTTGGAACATTCTATATATATATATATATATATATATATATATATATATATATATATATATATATATATATATATATATATATATAGTCTTTTTAATACTTACTGAGGTTTAACTAAAAAAATATATTAAATTGGATAATTTAATCAAAATATATTAATAATCAAAGACATACGGCCTTGTACGATATGGCATACCCATGTGCTCCTGAATCGGGAAGGCGCTTAATGCTTCTCTTGAGGATTTTAAAATTACCTCGCAACGTCTGATATAACGCCAGAACAAAACGGTTTGAGGAAGGGTAGTAGAGGAACAACAGAATTAACCAAGCAGGCCATCAAGAAGTCAAGGAATATGTCAATAGCTTGGATCGACTACCAAAAAGCTTTCGTTTCTGTACCGCATACATGGATCAAAATGGTTCTCTCCCTCTAAAAAATAAACTCTAAAATCGAAATTTTTGTATCTTGTGTAATGGGGTTTTGGAGAACGTGTCTGAAAGTAAACATCAAAGGAATTAAATATCAAAGTCATCAGAGGTATATTCCAGGGAGACAGCTTAAGTCCATTATTGTTTTGCATGGCGTTAAACCCATTAAGCTTCATGATCAAGAACAGCAACTACGGCTACACAATGGATGACTTGAAATTATATGTGTGCAATAAAGGGAACCTCAGGTCCGAGTTGGAACTAGTAAATGCACTTACTAAAGATGTTAAATGAAATTCGGAACAACGAAATATAAATTCATCCACATAAAACGAGGAAAAGTAGAAGAAAGTAGCAATATCAAGTGTAACAATAAGCATTAAGGACCAAAAGGAAAGAAAGCCCCGTACATAGCACAAGGCACCATGCGGACAATAACCCACATTCTTGGCTCTGAAAGGCTAAGAGGAAGAATGTTTGGGGAGAGTATGAAATATACGTTTGGTCCGAACGCTTGAGTTTTATTTTCGAATTCACGAATTTACACTAGACGGGACACATTTTTCCCAATTAACAAAGGACGCCCGAGACAAATATCTAGGTGTAAAGCAAGCTATACCAACCGATCAGTTACTCATGAAAAATGAGATCCAACAAGGGATGTTGTGGCGAATTAGCAGGATTTTGAAAACTTCATTAAATACGAAGCACCAAGTTTCTTTAATAAACACATGGGTTAGCCCGGTAGTAAATAACACAGTTGGCGTAATCAAATGGGCGCAGACTGACCTGGAGGGCATGGATAGCGAGATCAGAGTAAATACCGCAGTAAACGATTTTTCAGAGCAAAACACCACAGGTTCACCTCCTGTATAGGGTTTCAACAGCACGAAAAGTAAAAAGAAACGAGAGGAATGCAAAAAAATCTTCAGTAGCACTTTTTTCTTCTACGCTCTCCCACTTTAAAATCTACGAGCCGCCGCTGTACTACCAACTATGAATTATAGGAAATATATATTGAAGCAAGAACTCCAATCAGATAAGTGAATAATGTATGGGCAGACAAGTGAAACTGTTTAACATATAGCCTCTGCATGTACTTACTTGGCTCCGTGAAATTACTTAAGCCGCCACAATAAAGTGGCAGGAATATTTCATCAGTACATATGTAAAAAGGAAAATCTCCTCAAAGCATTAAAAGTAATCTTAGTAGTAATCTTTCTCGTTACTATATCTTTGATCTGCCCGATTTCACGATACGATTACGATTTCAAGTATGCTTTGTAATTGTGATTCACTAGACGCATAAAGCTTTAGATCGTCCATATAAATTAGGCCTGTTATTCGGCAGTTATTTTGCTTTACAATTTGGTAGCCGTATTTTGTATTTTTGAGCATGTTACTCAAGTGATTTAGCGCTAAGCAAAACCAAATATGGCTGATGCTGTCACCCTGGAATATTCCTCTCTGTATATCTGTCTGAGAAGTTTTATATGTAATGTGCGGTGTTCTGACTGTTAATTTTGTGTTGCAATTCTTCATTATTTTTTGTAAGATTTGTATAAATTTTTCATTAATTTTGCATACATTCAAAACTTCAATGAGCCAAGAATGGGGAACAGACTCATAGGCTTTTTGATAACACTGGGGAACAATTTGAAAAATAATTTCTGTTGAGTTCGATATTTAAGCTGTTTTATACGTAAATTGACATGCTAATTCCAAAACTTTATTTAGTTTTTTTCTATCACGTCAAGTTTTTCCTCTACAGTTGATGCGCATCCGATTAAGCTTGGCGAATCACAGAAGTCACTACTGCTCTCCTACCGGCGAACCTTCTTCGACCTAGGAGTGAGGGCGTGAGTGGCGTTGCGTCATCCAAAACTAGTTCAGTCAGTTACGCACGAGATGCTAAAGTACGCGGGTCTGTGTCGTTCTGATATAGTGAAGTCTATATTCTGATATATGAAGTATACATGCACAACTACAGATTTTCGTTATGTCTGCCTCTGGTAGTTCTCATCGTACGTGCTTAAACAGCCCTGATTCGTTTTGTTATATATGTGGCAGTTTTACCATCCCCATTCAACGGACTAATATTAGTACATTTGTCAGGCAAGCCTATTTTGCTTATTTTAAAGTGAAAATAGGTGGCCAAGATAAATCATGGGCCCCTCATAAAGTGTACAAGCAGTGTGTAGAGAGTTTACGAATGTGGACGAAGAGAACACGTAATAAACTTTCTTTAGTATACCAGTGGTTTGGCGAGAGCCCAAAGATCACTTAAGTGATTGCTACTTTTGCATAGTGAAAACATCAGGTTTCAACAAGAAAAACAAACATAAAATTGAGTACCCTAGTTTACCGTCAGCTATACGTCCTGTGCCTCATTCAGCTGAAATTCTTTAGAAATACAAGAATGTGAATCAAGTGAAGATCGAAGTGACTCCACCGACGAAGAATTCAAAGTTTCCAATGATTCTGTTCGTAAAGGATTCAATCAACATGAATTAAACCATTTAGCACAAAATTTGGGACTATCCAAAAAAGCATCGGAATTATTAGCATCAAGACTGCACGAAAAAAATTTGCTTGACAAAGGAGCTAAAGTCACTTACTATCGATCCAGAGAAAGTGAATTTAGGCAGTACTTCAGAAATAATGACGGATTTGTATATTGCCAGAACGTAGAAGGTTTAATGAAAGAATTGGCCATTTCTAACTATAACGCAACTGAATGGCGATTGTTTATAGATAGCTCAAAGCGTAGCTTGAAGTGTGTTCTCCTACATAATAGAAATTTATACGGTTCAGTCCCAATAGGTCATTCAGTTTCTTTGCTTGAAGAATATGGCGACATAAAGAAAGTCATTGACTTGTTGCAATATAACATGCACCAATGGATCATCTGTGTTGACCTTAAAATGGTCTGTTTCCTTCTTGGCCAGCAACGCGAGTATACCAAGTATCCCTGTTTTTTGTGCATGTGGGACAGCAGAGCTCGTGAGAAGCATTGGGTGCAATAGAACTGGCCGCCAAGATCTGACCTAAGACCTGGTGATCCAAACATTTTAAATCAGCCACATGTCGACAGAAAAAAACATTGTATTTCCGCCTTTGCATATAAAACTAGGTCTCATGAAGCCATTTGTTAAGGCTTTGTCAATTGAAGGAGACTGCTTTAAGTATATCATTTCAGCATTCCCTAGCCTGTCATATGAAAAGATAAAGGCTGGTGTATTTGATGGTCCACAGATTCGGCAACTCGTTAAAGATGAAAATTTCACTGAAACAATGACCGAACTTGAAAGGAATGCTTGGTTGGCTTTTAAAAATGTTGTTAACTTTATTGTTAGCTTTCTTGGAAATACACGAGCCCCGAATTACATCGAAATTGTTCAATAACTCTTGGAGAGCTTTAAAAAGCTTGGTTGCAACATGAGCATCAAATTGCATTTCTTACATAGTCATCTTGCTAACTTCTTGCATAGATTATAATCTATTCAGGCGATTGATTGATTTCGTTGTTTGTCCTTAGCTTATTTTCCATCTATTGTATCAATAACTAGTAGTTCCTCGGCACCCCGTGATTTCCCTCTGAACCCATTTTGTTCTTCGGCAATAATTTTATTGGTGTTTAAGTGTTTGGAGATCTTGGTGCATATAATTTTGGTTATTAGTTTGTATATGTTAGACAGGCAAGTAATTAGTCTGTAGTGCTCTGGAGTGTTCTTTCCTGCCTCCTCTTTCTTGGGTATCACAAGGGTTATAGCTTTGCAGATGCTATTATGAAGTAAGTCCGGGAACTCAAGAATATTTTGGAAGAATTGTGCCAACATTTTATGTATACTTGTTAAGAACTTTATCCGAAAGTTACGCACTCCGTCTGGTCTCGAAGTTTTCCAGTTTGGTGTTTTTTTTATGGTGGTTTTAACGCCTTCTTCTGTTATTAGAACATTATTCATAGCTGTTATATTTTTAGTGTGCTCTTTTTCGTTACGTAAGCAGTAATCAGCTTCATGTTTTGCTTCTGTATTCCAGATATTGCTCCAAAATTGGTATATTGCGTCACTAAGTTGGCTTTTCATTTTGTTGCTTTCGTGATATCTTCGTATTCTTGCTCCTAAAAATGCAATTTTTTGCTTCAATAAATCAATATGCAGTTTTATATCAGCTACTCGATCTTTAGCGTTATTGGGTATTTTAGCTTCCTCTAGGATTTTTTTTGCATTTTGTTGAACTTTCAGTGATGGGGTATTATTTTTGTCGGTATAACAAGTGAGAATGCTTATGCGCTTCCGGATTTTGTTAATGTTTTTCTCTAGTCTTATTTTCCATGCCGGTTTTCTATCTGATACGCCATGTTTAAGAATAACATTCTTGTTCACTAATGTCTGCAAGTTATTTCCTTCACAAACCGTTATGGCTGCTGCGCAAATGCCATGATAGATAGTTTCTATATTAATGTCCGGAAATTGGCAAGTTTTAAGGATACCATCAATAATTTTTATATCATTGCTTATACTGGGACTGACCTGACATTTTGGTATTCGTGGTCTGTTAACAGTATGCCTTCATATTTTATTAGATTAGTCTCCAGTTGTGCGCTCAATTTTATATGCGCATCTTCTCGTTGTGTAACTAGCATTGTGCTCACTAACATTTTCGGTGTCATTTGTCTTTCCTGGCTTTTACTCTCATCGCATGTATCTCCGCTTCTGACAATGCAGCTCCTCTTACTATAGAGTTTACTTGGCTAGCTAGGTTTTGTTCTGTCCAATGGGACTCGGGTTCCATTTGTTGTCATATTTCGTGAAACCGTTTTTGGTACAGTGTCACATAAGTTTCGATTTTTGTTATTATGAAGTAGTATAAAGTTTCTCTTTGGTCCAACGCATACAGCCTCGTTTTTAAATCTGATAATCTGTGGGAAGTGGGTGTCCAACTTCCAAGCATGATTCATCTGACCTCTGTTCGATCTGGCCTTGCGGTTTCCTTAAACGAGCTAGCGCCGCCACAAAAACTCGCGCAGGGCTATCGCGACTCATTGTCGAAGAAGCTCCTACTTCGACAACATCCGCGACATTTTCTAAACTATATAAAGCAATTATTCATAGCTCCTAGAGTTGCTAGCCTATAGAACTGGTAGGGTCATATATAGAAATATATGTTATATTTTGAAGTGGGAAGGATTGTAGGATAATTATTTTGGATTTTATCTAGGATAGGGATTTAAGGTAAAGCTAGGGTACCTCGGGTTCGCTAAACAAGTACCTCTTTGGACAGAATATGCTCCTGAGGGGCCTTATTAATTATTAATATATTTATTATGTTTGTTAGCCAGATCTTTTATGGTTTTTATAGAAGTAAATTCTAATTTCTAAGTTCTAAGTATTGTTCAATGCGACAACTTAGATAATTATAATAGGATTGTGTGATATTAAATATTTAAGAATATACAATATAATTTTCATATTTTATCTCTGAAAGACAAGGTCTCTTATTTGGAATTTTATCCAGTTGTAATCATCGCTATTGTTTCGCCTCTCTAAAGAAATATCAACCAAGCGGAGTGTTTTATTTTCGTGGGACCAAGACGTGTCCAGTGTGCTTTCCGGTATGTATTTACTTTATTTTATGTTATAGATTATATAACAAAATTTTATTATTTTTGTTCATTTTATCGTTTTTGAACAATTTGGCCGAATTCTTTTATTATAACTGTTGCTGTTTATTTTTAGTCATGTCTTATTATGTTAACATAATTAGCGAAACATTTCTCAAAGTGCTTGGTGTTGCGAGAAATCTTGAGATACATTCTAACTACAATTTCTTATACGATATGAGTTTGGAATACGTATTACTGATCATTTTGAAGCCAAAATTAAAATTAAATAATGCTTAGTACTGAATATCTGTTTTATCTGGGCACATTATGCACAGATAATACTTATGAATTATTTCATGCATATTATGCTACCTTTGAATCTTCTCTTTAAATTAACATATCTATTTCAACAATTATAGATGCTAATTTTCTCCATTGTTCATATCTCTAGTGGTTAGAACGACAAGTTTATGTTAGGGGAGCTGCAATCATCAAGTGTAGCGTATACTAGTATTTGATCATCTGTAAATGGTTAAGACATTTTATCATATAAACGAGAACAGACAGAAAAGATTTTTTTAAATAAAAAATACTATAGTCCTTTTCATAGTTGAACATTTGGTACACATACATCAACTTCCGCCATGTTTTTCGGGCACTTTATGCATGTATAAGCTGTGAATATTATATTTTCAATTTAATTAACAAAAAAACATATTTAATTATCAATTCCCTATCAATAGTATAGATTTAATTGTTATATACTTGAAGTAAAATACTAATACAAGCATTTTAATAAAAATATAAAATGTTATCAGTAAAAAAGGAGCAAAACAACCGTTATGGGATAATCATTTTCGGATCATTTATATTACTTTATTAGTTTTCCAAAGCCTTGTCTTGAATATCGTCGACAACTTATTAAATGAACGAAACAAAAACATAAAAATGTGTCTAAAGTGTACTAAATGTGATTTGTGAGTTAAAACATGTGAACGAGGTGATGGTCGATTCCAACTGATTGATCATATTAACAAAAATACGTATATTTGTTCACTTCATTTCAAAGAAAGTGGTCTAACAACAAAAAATCCTTACCCCATCAGTTGGGTAAAAAAAAATCATGTAATCAGTTAATTTTAATCCATTTAATTGTTAATCTAATAGCTCATGCTATAAACTCAAATGATGAATATTTTGTAGGTAAAAGTAGCAAGTGCCTGTTTGGCTGAAAAATATAAACAAACTGGCACAAGTTAATTATTTTAACTGCTGCAAATTGCCCCATGTAGAGTATACAAGCACTGAAAAAATTAAAATTAAAATTTGTTTTAAACTTAATATAAAAGTAAATGTAATGTTATAAATATAAAGTTAAAAATGTAGATATAATGTTATAAATATAATAAATATAATGTTGCAAATGTAATAAACATAAAACTAATATAATATAATTGTCATTCTAACCTTTCAACAAGTTCTGCTTTATTTTCATGTTGGGGACGGCCATAGCATTTTAACCATCGTTGTAATCGAATACAAACTAACACTTTATTTTTTCATGCTTATAGGATCGCCTTTTTTTAAAACTTAACAATTAGCACCTTAAATACCAATATATTTAACTAGAATATAGGTTATGTTAATTGAGTTAAATTATTGTTAGTAGATGGCCAGCAATGTTTAAAATTTGAAAAAAACGATATTACTTATGAGTAGCAGTAGAGAGCCTAGATCAATTATTTTTATTTGTCTGAGAAGAAAAAGATACGTTTATCAGCAAAATATCGAAATCGAATGCAGTATAGATATTTTAAAAGGAGTTTTGATTAGGGTCCCTTCGGAACCATGAGTTTATTGCATGCTCACTCATCCATTACGGTGCTATCGGGAGAACCGATGTGGGACCTTGAAAGCGACGTCGTAAAGCCCGTCACTCGTTAATCCAGATCTGGTGCACGAAATTTCCCTCTGGATGAACTTTAACGAAACGGACTGCTACATTTGTTCCACAAGTGCCATTGGGCCTAGAAGTAGCAATGGAAAGTTTATCGCCGATTTTTTTTGCACATTATGTATGTGATGTAAGAGTGATGTAAGAGTTTGACTTTATTTATTTTTTGTATACAAAAAAACTGTTAGCTATTTTTTGTCAAATCTGGAATAATATTTTTTTTCAGTTAGGATTAAACATTAAACTTATACCCCAATGAAATTGTAGTTTTCTTCTATTCAATCACCTTATATGAATTCTTCGATTGTAATCTTTGGCGTCAAACACTAAACTCAAACAGATTTACCCATAAATACAGAATCACTTGTTTTTAATCTCTAAACGCACGTTCGTTAATTATCTATTAGATTGAATCATCTACTGATGATGCTAAAATGCTCAGCGAAACGCGCGTCTAAAAGTTAAAAACAGATGATTTGGTATTTAGTGGTAAATGTTTGAGTTTAATTTGGAAAATATTTTACGTCTTCTTTTAACTTTCGTTGCCATTTCAAAAGCCACCCCAGAAACAACTACAGGGAAAAAATTAAGACATTTCTGTGGAGATGATGATGTCCCGGCAAAATGGTATTGAATCCATTCTGCAGTAGATAAAACAGCACTAAATAGATTACTGATCATCTAAAATATCAAATCAACGAAGTACTTTAAAACGAATTAAAAACTTTAAGAAACCAAACTCCAGTCTCCCCCGCGCCGTTATGAATTAAGATTAATCCAAAATGGGACAGAATTATCGAAGAAAAATCCACTACTTGCCGAGCTCTTAGCTAAAGTATTTACACCCAACAACAATGGACCTGACATTAAGGTAGAAAGTGAATTAGTCGATATTTTACGGAAAACGCCACCGATCAAACAGCTAACTACAAAAGACGTTTATCAAGAAAATTAACTACTTACAGAAGAGTGCCTAGAATAGGCCGAATAACCCCAAAAATGACAAAACAATTACCAAGAAAAGGTGTTGCGCTTATTACATGCATCTTTAATTCTCTACTACAACTGCTGGGTAAAATTGGGTAAAAATGCTGAAATAATTTTGATTCCGAAACAAGGTAAATACCATAATATAGGTACCTCGTACAGACTGATAAGTCTCTTACCAAACTCCCTCTACAAACTGAGGAGACCACTGCTGCTGTAAAGTATAGGCCCCGATACTCATAATCAATTTAGTTTCCGGAAAGACAAAGGGTAGCAAGCCCGCGAATAGCTCACAGCATAAATCCAAATCTGGACGGCAAGAAATACTGAACATCTGCTTTTTTGGATATTGCCAGACTTCTGGTCAAGCGTTACATAAGGGTAGAATCAACACAATCAAGAAACATCTTTCTATAACGTACTGTAATCTACTGAGATCTTTCCCAAGTGACAGAAAATTCCGAACAAGATGAAAGGAATGTACCAATAACTTTCGAATTAAATCAGGTGTTCTACAAGGCAGTGCAAAACAGATACTATCGTGGGAAGCTTTGCGGATGACATTGTCATATTTGCAAGCCATTAAAATCCAGTTACATATAATCTTACACTGTCACTGTCAGATATACTTTCATATTTAACTACACTGTCCTTCAGCTTTCGATTGAAGAGGAATCCAAGTCCGCTACATCGACCATTTTCCGTACATTGTGTTTAAAGTACGTGTCCAGTTGGTCCCAGTTTGATTAACTCTTCGCCCTTTGTTCGTGTTTCACAGAGCCCAATAATATCCCAATGTATATTGTCAAGTTCCATTAGCAGTTCTTGTAATCGGGCCTCCGTTTTCATAGTCCGTATATTTAGCGTTGCAATGTCAAAAGTCCAATGGCAGCCTGATCTAACCCGGTGATTTTTAGCAACTTCTGCCTTGGGGCAGGTCTTGCCGCTGCCGTAGGTAGTTGTCCATTGGCCTCCGGGGAATGAGGTTGTACTGTCATATTGAAACATATTGAAATACCATGTTGAAGGTATACATATATATATATATATATATATATATATATATATATATATATATATATATATATATATATATATATATATATATATGCATGTATTATTTTGACCCACGATGGGGTTTCTAAGATTTTTGGGGGTCTCTAGTTGACCCATGAAATGTCGGAGTGTATGATCCTGGAGGACGGGGGTCCGACTGTTCTGTGTGCGGATTTTCAATGAAGTCCAGGCGAACTTCAGGAGGTTAATTTGAAAACCGATGAAGTCATTTGTGTGCTAATTTCTGGCGATGCCGGGCCGACGCTGCGCATAGATGCAGACGCCGGGCCGACATTGACAGAAACGCCGATTATCTGACCGGTCGCGGAAATGAAGGTTAGACTTACTCGAGCCGGGAAACGAGATGGTTTCGTAACCCGGATCTCGTGCCGGAATTTTGGGGACGATGGTATCGGAGTGTTGCCATGTTGCTAGGGCAGGAGGTCCGATAGTTCTCGTAGCAGTGGCTTGCTACCTCGCGAAGCTGTGAGTTTCAGCTTCGCGAGTGTTGTTTGATGGAAGTTTGTGATCGGAGACACATCGGCCTCACGATGAATTTGATTATTTCTGACGAATCAAGGTGCGTCTAGGGCCACACGCAATGCCTTGTTCTGGAATGTTTGGAGTTTCTTGATCGAGGTGCGATCGAGAAACCTATAGTACGTTTGGAAACCGTACAGAACTACTGATCTAACGAAGATTTTGTAGATCATGACTTTGATTTTTGGAGCGAGTTTGCTTGCTTTGCATGAAAGTGGGTATAGCAGCTTGATGATGCCGCACCCCTTGCACATGGTTTGTTGGATTTAACTGGACCAAGAAAGATGTCGGTCGAAATGGAGACCTAGATAGGTTGCTTTTTGCAACCATGGAATTGGAACTTTGTCCACCAGTAGCCTGTATTCTCTGATGTAGCGTTTTCTGGTGAAGATGATCGCCTGAGTCTTTTTAGGGTTGACTTGCAGGCGCCAGAATTTAAGCCAGCGGATAGCAGCGTTGAGCTGATCCTGGAGTTTATTGTGGATTGCGGAAGTTCTGGGGGTCGCTACAAAGAAAGCTGTGTCTTCTGCGAAGAATGCAGATTCCACAGTTTCCGAGCGTGGAATGCCAGCCATGTAGATGTTGAACAGGGCTGGTGCTAGAGGGGAGCCTTGCGGGACGCCCGCTTTTATGGGTTTCCTCGTGGATAGAGCGGAGTTTATTCTGACCTGGAGCGACCTGTTTTCCAGGAAAGAACGGATTAATAGGATGGTTTTTTCAGCGATTTTCGGAGAGAGCACTGAGGAGACTGATCGGTCTGAAGTCCGATGGGCTTTGGCTGTTGTACTTTTTAGGAATCACGGCTAGAATGGCGTGCTTCCATGAGCTTGGAAAACTTGCAGTCGCAGGATGGAGTTCACGATGTTTGTGATTTCTGCGATCTGCTTGCTCGGATGTTTTTGGAGTTGCCTTGCCGTGATGCCGTCACAGCTGGGGTTTTTTCTGGGGCAAAGCTTTTTATGATAGCTGAGATTGAGCGGGGCGAAGCGAGATGGTTTGGCAGATAGGAAATTTGCGGGAAGATAGGTAGCTGGGTCGAAACCCTGCATACCTCCGCATCGAATTTGGGATCTTCGTCTGGAAGCCGTTGCGAGGTCATCTGAAGCCTGAAGGACTCGGCCAGAAGTTCAGCTTTTTCCACATCGGAGACGGCGATGGCGCCATCTGCATCCGATTTTAGCGGAGGAATAATCCGTTTGGATTTTTCCGCTAACGACCTGGCCAAGCGCCAGATTTGCCTGGAATTCGATGAGTCTAGAGAGGAAAGTAGGTTGGCCCACTTGTCTTCTCTGTACGACTACAACGATTGCCTGGCATCTCTGGTTGCTTGGTTTGCCCGCCTTTTATCCTCGGGATCGAGGGTAGATCTGGCCCTTGTCAGCAGGCTTCCTCCTCAGCAGCAGGATTATTCGCTTTGAGGAGGTTTTTCAGATCCAGCGGGAGGTCGGTGGTAAGCCTGGGTTGGGTGGTCGGCCTTGGCTTCGAAGCGGAGTTGTAGGCCTGTCGGATGTCGCTGGTGAGCTTGTCGACTGCAAGCTCGAGCTGTCTGGGGTCGTTGATCATCGGGATTGGATCTGTAACATGAAGAAGATTAACATATTCTTTCCAATCGGTGATCTGTTTGGGGGGCCTAAATGGGGCGTCCAGTAGTCGGTTGTCTCCGAGTTCGAGCAGGACTGGGAGGTGGTCGGAATCCAGTTCGTGGAGGACCGTGGCCGTTGTGGATCGGTTGCAGTCTTTCACCAGGAAGAAGTCGATGGTGGATCCGGTGTGCTGGGGCTTCCGGGGACGTAGTGGGTGTGCTCGTCTGGTGACGATGTTGAGATCCCAGCTGTCGCATATTCTTCTCATTCCACGTTGGTTTGTGGAGAGGCAGCCCCATGCTTGGTTGTGGGCGTTGAAGTCTCCGCCGATGACCTTGGCGGAGGTTCCTTGGGCTAAGGTTTCGTCAGGTTCCTTGGGCTAAGGTTCAGTCGGCTGGAGCTATGCCGACTTGGCATCTTAGGTAGACTGAGGTGAGGGTCAGCAGCTGGTCCACTAGTTCAATGGCGATTTGGATGGCTTCCGCGTGGGTCATGGTTGGATTAGGCAGTTGGTGATGGCGGACGCTGCTTTTTGTGAGGATTGCAGTACCTCCTGCTGCGCCTGTTTCTCCGTCGCTGCGATAGACAGCGTAGTTGGGGATGGAAAAGCGAATGGAGGGCTTGAGAAAAGTCTCCTGGACCAGGGCGACGTCGATGTTGTGGGACGTCAGTGCGTTGGCAAGGTCCTCCTTCTTGTCGCGCACTGGACAGGCGTTCCAGGTTATGATTTTCAGTGTTCTAGGCGTGACGACCATTTGGGGGTTGTCGTGCAGGTTGGGGCTGGGTGGCTAGAAATATGCTCAGCATCTGGTTGTTTTGCTGGATTAGTCGAGCTAACATTTGGTGAATGGGGGTGGGGTCCTCTGGCTGCGGAACGGATTTTTGCGGCGGAAGTGCGGGTTGCTTATTTGCCTCTGTCGCTGTTTGTTGACCTCTAGCTGGACGTGCTTTGCATGCAGGGTAATTGGCTGTGTGGGCTCCTTGGCAGTTACTGCACTTTGGAGACGTCTTCTTGCTTTTCTGGCAGTCCTTGCTATTGTGCTGGCCTGCACATTTCACGCAGATTGATTGTGCGTGCCCGTAGAGCTGGCAGTTGAAACACTGCACGGGCTTTCCATTGCTTTTTTGGGCTTCGATCCTGATGGCTGGCTCATGAATCGGGTCAGATTGAAGATGTTTCTCTGATCCCTGGGCACCACCACTTGTACTATGGCGATGGGTATTGGCTTTTTCCTTCTGTCGAGACGAGGGTTGGCGTGAACCCGAGACTAATTAGTTCGGCGTGGATGTCGTCTGTTGATGTTGTTTCGACCATACCGTGGAAGAGGACGCGGAGGCCTCTATCTTCTGGCGCGCAGAATGTGTGGTAGGGGAATTGCTTGGTCTCGAAGATCTTCGTTATCTTTCGGTAATCAGTTTCGGATTTTGCATGGAAGGCCACTCCTTCCGGTTTGTTGGTGGTATGGTAATTCACCTTGTGTCCTCTCAGAAGCCTGGTGACTGTTGAATTCCGATTTGCTTCTCAAGACTATCGGTCTTGAAAGAAATTTTTTGACCGTGGCGGACGCGGATGCGGAGGAATTCGAAGGCTGGGCGGTGGCGGTACTATATTTCGACGCGGACATTGACGCGGAGGAATTGTCTGAACTTGCACACGCGGTACCTTTTGTCGTTTGCGACGCGGACCCGGCACTACATGGTGGCGCGGCGGCGGCTGAGGAATTTGCAGTGGTGCCGATTTTCTTCGCTGGCGGGCCGTTTCTGTTGGTTTGACTGGCGTCTCTTTTCTTGTTTCTGTCCCTTGACGGGGTGATTCTTTTGTCATAGGTGATGCCCACGATTGAATCGGTCTCCATCTGGACAATGGAGCTGCCGGTATTTGATCTTACCCAGTTGCTTCGGCTTCTGCATTCCTCGGATGGTTCATTTGATGAAGTTGTGCGGCTTCGGCTCTGGTGGTCGATTTTTGCTACTTGCTTTCGCAGTTCGCTGACTTCATAGGTGAGTTGCTTGATAGTGGCATCTTTTTCGGCTAATGCGGCTTGATTTTCTGCCAGTAGTTTTTGTAGAAAAACTACCGTGGGGTTAAATTGCGAATCTTTTTTGTTCTCGCTGGGGTTTTCCGTTGGACTAGGTTCAGGGTCGGGTAGGCCCGACGTGTCGGCGCCAGATGGTCCGGCCACAGACATGGTGGCGGTTGTCGGCGTGCCCTTCTTTGTTCTCAGCTACCTGGCTGCGGAAACAGGTTTCCGCAGCATGGAACCGGCGATGGGTTTTCTTAATACACTGTCTAGCGATAACTAATTTACCGTTCGACCGTGCGAACACTGTGTGAATACTGTAGAATAAACTTCAAATCGATTTCTCAGAGCTGTTGACTCTCTCTCTCTCTCTCTCTCTCTCTCTCTCTCTCTCTCTCTCTCTCTCTCTCTCTCTCTCTCTCTCTCTCTATATATATATATATATATATATATATATATATATATATATATATATATATATTATATGTGGTTATAAACAATATTATTTCACAATATTGTGCAATTCTAGTCCCATGACTATCAAGTTTCCAAGATGACCTCATTCCTTGGTCAAATCCGCCACTTCTCGCAAAAGACGCTGAACAAGCCCTCAAGCGTCACGGCCACCTACATGCCCCCCCCCCCCCCCCCCAGAAGATGCCTAATAAACACTTTTAATGTATAAATAGTAAAATCACCGAGATATTGTGTGCATTAATTAATATTCATTAGTAGCATCATTATTATTGTTTATTTTTTCTTTTATGTTACAAATATAGTATTTTATAAAAATAAAACCTTTTTTCAAAAAGTAAAGTTGCTTTGAGTGATATAACAAATTGGCGCAGTTGTGCAGATTCTGAAAAACGTCGAAAGAACAAGGAAGTCCTAACTATCGACGGCGGATCCCAATCCTTTAATCAGAAGAACAAAAAAACCGGACGAGTCCTCACTCAACGTGCTACGGAAGGAACACCTGGTGAAGCCCCTGGTACAACACGTTAGAGAACAAGACAACTCCAAAAGAACTTCATGCAGTCCACGATCATACTGTAAGTGAATCATTACGTTACACAATTGTTTTTCTTTTATTTTTATTCGAATTTAACACTGTTCGATTTTCCAATTATTCATTATTATTAAGTTAATATTAATAATCAATTATTAAATCAATCCAAATGGCTACAAACCAAAACGTAACCGAATTTGAAGTAGAACCATATAAATTGTCCCAAATATTTTCAATAATACCGCAATATGAAGGCGACCAAATATTTTTAAGCACATTTGTGAATGCGTGTGAATGTGCATATAATATGTCTAATACGGAGCAAAAGAATCTATTAGTCATTCACATAAAAAATAAATTAAGAGGAAAAGCAGCTCAATTAGTAAGCTCAAGAAACCCTAAGTCATTTCTTGAAATCAAACAACTCCTAAACCTACATTTTGGCGATTCTAGAGACCTTTCAGCCCTAATCCAAGACTTACAGAGGCTAAAACAGCTCCCAAACGAATCTGCCCTTACATTTTATAACTGACTCCGAGTGCTTAATGCGAAAATGCACTCTTGTATTCATAAATCATACAATTTAACCTCAGAACAAAAACAAGCACAAATAAGTCTTATCGAAACAATGGCCCTTAATACACTTCTAACTGGACTTGAACCCCGATTAGAACAAATCATTTGTGCCAGTCAACCACGAGATCTCCCGGAAGCACAATCCCGTATCCGTCGAGAATTACAATTATCATATTTCGACAACTAGAAATTCAATAAGGCCGTTGCAAATATCCAAATAAAATCGCAAAATAATATACCGAGAAAACCATAATCGCAAATTTTAAAACGTTTCTCATGTGGCAAAAGCGGTCAGTCCTCCAATCACTGTCATTTCCGACAACAAATTGCATACAGCCCAAGCAACACACCAAATGTCCAACAACAAACTCTACCTGGCCCAAGCAACGTCCAATCAAACTTTCAAAGATTACCCAATTTTCAACAGCAAATCAGACCTAATAACTTCCAAACTTCACAAAAACCATTTCCACAACAAAGTCAATTTCAACCAAGACCTACAGTCATAAGAGAAAACCCTAATTTCCGACCAAATCAACACCGAACTCATTACGTTGGTTTCGATAACAATCAAGACTATTCTGCAAACGATGAAGAATATTCTAATTATGTAGAACCCGATATTTATTATGAAGAATATCCCGAATACTCATATGATCACCAAAACAACTATCAAGATGATACGCCTCAAACATGTATTTTTGTATTTTGTAGTTTTACACATACCCAGCCCAAAGAACACTCTCCAGATTTTCCGATCGAACAAGACCCACTTATACAAATTACAAATCAGATACAAGCTATAAACTTAGACAATATGAACCCGGATTTGAATTTTCCTGAACAAACCTTTCTATAAACCCATTGCTGACCCTTAAATCTCAAAATTTCTATTATATAAAAGAGGCTACAAATACTTTCAAATTACTTATTGATACCGGCGCAGGAATTTCCATATTTAAAGTTTCGCGTTTCGCGCCCTCCATCCACCCGAGATTATTTTCTAAAATAATCCCGAAATTTCACTGCTGGTTAGATGAGATAAGGTTTCCGTAGTCGTAACGCTACTCACAAAACCATTATCTTCTCTTCCATTGGTGTTTCCGCTGCTTGGCCGCCGGACGGGGTGGGCCAAGCGCTTCGCACCACTCCCCTCTGGGGGACATGTACCAGAGGGGGGTGTAGTCTTAAGATATTATTTTATTTGCCGATGACACTGAAGGTGTTTCGGCGTAAATTATCTGTCTTACCTTTTACCTGTAAGAGAAAAGAAAACTTTCACTTCACATTTCACCAATTTCCTTTTTTTTCCCAAACCGGGACGTGGTGTCCCATCCCTCGATGTTGATCCCTCGTTGGGCAACAGTCAACCTAGTCCTCCAAAAGTTGGAGTTTCGGTCTTCTGTGCCGTCTGCCACCCAAAGCTGCGAATTCTTCCGGACGATAGTCCGTTAACCTTCGCAGTTCTTGATTTGGGTGGTCACGCATCTTCATGAAGGCTTTCTCTGCCTTTTCTTGCATGTACTGCCTAAAGGCAGTCCACATCATCTCTCTGTGTATCTGCACATTGGAGATGTACCAGGGGGCATCGAGAGCTAGTCTCACTAGCTTATTCTCATAGCTTTCCAGTTTCTTGATGTAGGATTTTGCCGCGTAGCCCCACTCGATCGATCGGTACATCATGACGCTTCTCACTAATGATCTAATCATTAGGATCTTCAGCTTCACGTCTAATTTGCTGGTTCTGCAAATTAGCGGGTAAGCTATCTTCGCAACAGCCACGGCTTTACACCGTGCGTTCTTTGCATGTCGCCTCCATGACATCCTCTTGTCGAAGGTGACACCTAGATACTTTACAGTATCTTTCCATGTCATTCTTTCGTTTTCGATTTCCAGCTGGTGACCGGGTCTGCTCCTTCTCTGCGTGACGTAGATAGCCTGTGTCTTGGCGATATTGGCCTTGATCTTCCAGGCTATCAACCATTCCATCAGATCGTCCAGGTGATCCTGGACGTATCTGACGGCCTGGTCCGGTCTCTTATGCCTGGCCATGATGACCGTATCATCGGCATACAGGGCTACTCTAGTGTTATTCCTCCTCGGAATATCACTAGTGTATATGTTGTAGAGATGGGGCGCTAGTACCGCTCCCTGCGGCACTCCTGCCTCCATCCATCTTCTGGCCGATTTGACTTTACCCATTTTCACAGAGAAACTTCGTTCTCTTAGGTATGAGTCAATCAGCTCAACAATCCACTCTGGTAATCCCATGTAAATCATCTTGTGGATCAGGCCATCGTGCCATACCCTATCGAAAGCCCTTTCGACATCGAGTAGGACGATGGCCGTTCCGTATCTCCTGTCCAGCGTCTCTGTTAAGTATTCTGTGACACATAACAGTTGATCTTCGGCCGAGTGGTTTTTTCTAAACCCGAACTGTTCGGGTGGAAGGATGCTGTTTTCTTCGAGCATCTTCTCTAATCTCTTTAGAACCACTCTTTCTACGACCTTACTTATTGACGGCAATAAGCTTATCGGCCTGTAGTTTTGGGGAAATTTTTTGTCTTTCCCTGGCTTCGATATCATTGTCACCATTGCGTATTTCCATCTATCCGGGAAATACCGCAGTCTAATGACTGCGTTTGCAATGGCGGCGATGGCGGCAATTCCTTTTCTCGGCAGCTTTTTCAGCATGCGATTGGTAACACCATCGCACCCTGGAGCTTTCTTGAGCCGAATCTTCAGGATTATACCCTTGACTTCCTTCGGAGTTGCAAACTCCGGAGGCGGCCTGGGCCCAATCCTCTCGCGGAAGTTCCTTACCGTCCTTTTGACTAACCTCTCGAGGTTTTCGTCATCGTCGTCGTGAGAGTTGATGACACACTCTCTTTCGAGCGCGTCCGCCATGGCTTCGGCCTTTTCTTCATCTGTGTAGACAAGTCCGTTCCTTCCATGGATCATCCTGACATCTGGATCTCTCTTGAGAGCCCTGTAGACTCCCCATAGTGTGCCGTCCGCGTTATCCAACTCGGTCAAGCGGTTAGTCCACCTCTTTTCTGCGAGGTTCTTCAGTGCCTGTCTCAGGACATTGGTAGATCTGGTCAACTCCCTGGCCAGATCCGCCGTCCTATTGGCACGATATCTTCTCTTCAGCACCCTACGCCTTCTAATCATCCTCCGAATAAACTGAGGAACAGGTCCGTAGGGGTGCTGGGTTTGCCTTTCTTCCGTCCTCGTCGTGCATTCTTCTACTGCATCGACAATGGCCTTTTCCAATCTCTCCACTTCGTTTTCCCACTCTTCCGTTGTACCGATCTTCAGGATTTGGATTTTGGAGTGGAGTTTCTCCGGGAACAAGTTCCAGTTCACCCACCTCCTCAACGTAAACTCCCTTTGTCCGTCACCAGAACCCAATTTTAGAAAAATTGGGTTGTGGTCGGAAGTCCCGTCGTACACGGTCTCAATGTCGATATCCACGGGGATATCCTTGATGACCGCGATGTCCAGTACGTCTGGTAATCTGCCTGTTGCTTGATACGTGGGCTCTTGGGGAGCAATCACGATTGCTCTCAAAGCCTCCACGAATCTCTCCAGTCTTCTTCCGTTGGGGTTATACAACCTGCTATGCCAACCCGGTGACTTGCAGTTGAAATCCCCAATGAGTACTTTTCCTACATTTCCCTGTAGGAGTTCCTCAATATCTTCTCTTAGCAGCTGATCTGGCCTGCCAGGATGGTAGACGGACTGCAGCTCAATGAGTGCATGTGCCATCTCTACATTGACTCCTATAGCTTCGATTTCGCCATCGTTATCTCTCAATGGCTCAGATTCCAGACTTCGTTTAACCAGGATGGCTACGCCACCACCAACTGGATTCGGTCTGTCGAATCTGAATGTACGGTAGTTCAGGAAATTAATCCGGTACCCGGACGGACATCTTGTTTCTTGCAGCGCAAGAATATCTGGCTCATAATCGGCTAGAAGTTGTTCTACTTCTATCTTCTTGCCTCTGATCGCGTTGACATTCCAGGATCCAATCATCAGCGTGTGCGGTTTGCTTCCTCTACTTGGCATTTTGTGCTGCAAGTATGGCGCGGACTGACTGCTCGACCGCTTGTCGGATTATTTCCTCTAGATCCGGTTTCTTGTTTGCGTCCTTTCGCGTTTGCGTAGTAGGCTCTTGCCTATTCTGCCTCTTCTCACTCTTGGTGGGGGCATTCTTGCTTCCCATGTAAGATGCGGGGTGTTTCCCCCCGCAATTTACACAGGTCGCTTCGTCTTCTTTTGAGCGCGTACAGTCGGAGCTCCTGTGCTCCTCTCCGCAGCTCACGCATCGTACAGGGTAACCGCAGTTACTCTGCACGTGCCCGAATCGCTGGCACCGGTAACACTGTACCGGTCTGTGGTTCTTGGCTTTTCTTTCCGTCTTTACCACCAACCTATCTAGGTATTTGATGGCAAAGACCTTATCACTCTTGCTTTTCACCAAGACCATTGGAAGTTCACGGCCCTTGGTGCCCGCTTTTCTAGATCGCAATCTTGCTACTTCTACGTCGTCGAAACCCTGGTTCATCAGGGTTTCTTTTATTTCTTCAACAGGAGTGCTTTCTGGCACTCCTTTTAACACCACCTGGTGCTTCTTATCCTCCTGCAGCTTATAGGTGAAGTAGCTCACCTTCTTCTGATCACAGAACTTCACCATAGCCCTGTGATCTGCTGCAGTTTGGGGAGTGACTTTTATTCCCTCCCTTGTAATCTTAGCCTTGGTGTAATTGATCTTTTTATCACCAAGGCTCTTGGAAAACCCTGACCAGTCCTGACACGTAATGGTGACTGGCGGTAGGGCTTTTTTATTGTCTTGTTCGTTAACTGGCCTTTCTGGCACAGTTTTTGTCTTCTTAGCCGGCTGTCTCTTGACTTTTGCGGCTTCTTCTAAAGTCGGAAAATCATTTTCCGACGTATCTTCATCAGTGGACGTTGCAGGCCGCTTTTTTGCCTTCTTGGCTTTTTGGGCGCCGGATGTGCCGGCCACCACCTCGGCTGATGTCTTTTCCTTTACATCTTTCTCCGATGCGACCTCGTTGAGTTTTGCCGTCAAGGCATTTACCATGTTCTCCAGGCTCTTTATCTTTGCCTAGAGGTCGTCAATCTGTACCTCTTGTTCGTCTAGCAGGCAATCACGTTCGGCAATCTGGTGCTCCATCCATTGTGCCTTTTGCCTCTTATCGTGCTTATCTTTCTTAGACATATTTGCGCTAGCACTAGCACTTCCACTGTCGCTTATTTTTCTCATAAACATCGCCTGCAAATGCAGCGATGTTTATCGCGATATCTCACAACGGCACGAAATACCGGTCGGCAGTTCCGAGAAACTGCCAACTAATTTAACGTACCAACTTTTTACAAAATTTTCGGATCGGAAAATTTTTGTCGATCGCAACCAACTGCAAATACAGTCAGCCTACCGCTTTCACGGCCGATTCTTTTTCAAAAACCTATCGCGTCCACAGTCGACCTTACAACCGAACTGCGGTTTATTCCGCCCTTAAGGGGAGGAGTCAATCGCTAAAAATTTTCCCTGGGGGCGTTGAAAAACGCCTGTCATCTCTGCTTGGCACCAAACCTAACCTGCAAAAATCACTCGAGAAAGACACAACCGTTCACCTCGAGTGCTAATCGCGTACTGCGTCGCACAGTCAGATGAGATACTGTAATACTGTGCATATTTAAAGAAAATACCGTTAAACGTTTTCCTCAAAGATCTTCCGAACAAATTACAATTCAAGGCATAACCAATCAAAAATTGTTTTTTACCGAATCAACACTTGTACCATTTGCTTTAAACGACCCTCATAAAGTATATATTTTCAACCTAGATATCGATTTCGATGGTATTTTAGGTCTAGATTTTTTGGAACATTATAAATCTGTCATCGATTTAAAAACGAAACAATTAATAACGAACTTTAAAAATATCCCCTTATTCAAAGTCGAAAATCAAGAAAAATTTAACGAAACTATAAATGAACGTAATACTATTTCAATTGAACCGAGAACAGAAAAAAAATATTTCAATTAAAATGTAACTTATCAAATACGGATGCAATTCTCTTAACTCAAGAAAAAGAAAAAGTCAGAATTCTAAACGCTTTAGTTCACGTAAACGGAAAAGGTGAATTTCATACGACGATTATAAACGCAAACGCGATCCCAAAAACTGTCGACTTTTCAGAAATATTACTTGAACCATATGATGACATTGACCCCATTTTTAATTATACGAGCACTGAAAGCGATATTAACATACCGGTTGATAGAAAAGAAACAATTTTGGATCAACTACGAATTAATCATTTGAATGACGAAGAAAAAGAATATATAACAAATCTATGTATCGAATTTAGTGACATATTTTATTTAGAAGGCGATAAATTATCATTTACCAATGAAATTAAGCATCCAATAGAAACCGATAATGCAAGACCTATATCAACAAAATCATATAGATATCCGCAAATCCATAAAGAAGAGGTGAAAACTCAAATAAATAAAATGCTAGATCAAAATATAATTAGACATTCGATTTCACCCTGGTCTTCTCCAGTTTGGGTAGTACCTAAGAAGCTCGATGCTTCAGGCAAACAAAAAAGGAGAGTAGTCATTGACTATCGCAAGTTAAATGAAGTTACCGTCAATGATAAGTACCCAATATATATTACCCAATATACCTGACCTCCTCGATCAATTAGGTAAATGCCAGTACTTTACTACCTTCGATTTGCTCTCAGGATTTCACCAGATTGAGATTAATTCTGATGATATTCCAAAAACTGCATTTTCTGTAGACAATGGTCACTACGAGTTTGTACGTATGCCATTCGGATTAAAGAACGCACCATCCACTTTCCAACGCGTCATGGATAACATTCTCTTAGGAATCCAGAATGAACGATGCCTTGTGTACATGGATGATATCATCGTATATTCATCAACCATTCACGAACACATGATCCGGCTTAATGAAATATTTACAAGACTCCGAAATGCTAATCTAAAAATACAGCCTGACAAATGCGAATTCTTAAGAAAAGAAGTTGCATATATAGGTCACATCATCACCGAAGATGGAGTAAAACCAAATCCAGCTAAAATAAATTGTATACAAAATTTTCCACAGCCCAAAAACCCAAAAGACGTAAAATCATTCCTTGGTTTAGCAGGTTATTACCGTAAATTTATACCGAATTTTGCAAAACTATCAAAACCATTAACAAAACTTCTTCAGAAAGACGTTCCTTTTTTCTTTGACTCTGAATGTAAATAATCTTTTAGCGATCTAAAAACGGCACTTATATCAGATCTAATTCTTAGATATCCAAGTTTTGAAGAACCATTTGTTCTGACGGTGCTAGTGGTTTTGTTACTGGAGCAGTCCTTTCTCAAGGTCCAATAGGTAAAGATCTACCTGTAAGCTATGCTTCTAGAACACTGTGTAACGCTGAAACTAAAAAATCCACAATAGAACGAGAGTTACTCGCTATTGTCTGGACAGTTAAACACTTCCGCCCCTATCTTTTTGGCAAAAAATTTACCCTAGTCACAGATCAACGCCCTTTAATATGGCTTTTTTTTATTAAAGACCCGGGAAGTAGACTAGCTAGATACAGACTTAAGCTGGAGGAATACGACTACAAAATCGAATACAAACCTGGTAAAATTAATAAAAATGCCGACGCATTATCGAGAATCAAAATTAATCACTTCCAACAACGTGCAAACTTCCAATCGAAAATATCAATTTTAGCATCTAATGACTCTGAGGAAAGAAACGATACAGACGAATCGAAATCAGAGACACTAATCAAAGATCAAGACTAAAAAGTAACCGAAGAATATAATAACTTTGTACACGCTTACAAAACAAAATCAATAATTGACTATTCGAAAATAGAGATAACAAACGATCAATTATTAGACAAAACTCATAAAAACATTATTACCTTTTTTTGGCAAAATAAATTAGAGAAATATACATCACCAAATTATTGATGACATCTTCCAAGAAAATATCGATCTTAATGAAAACAAAGTAAACATTCTACAAAGTAAAACTGTAAAAGACCGTAATTATTTCATAATTTTCCTTAATTTCGATCCTGAAAATGTAGTTCAAAAAATATTTTACTCTTCTTATAAAGACCAAAATAAATTCGATAGTGCCAAAATCTATTACATTCAAAATAATTTGGATTTGCCAATTCTAGAAATAATATCCTTTGTATTCGCGAACGAAGACATTAAATTTAAAATCTGTCAGAACATCATAAAGATACCAGACCGAGATGAAATATCAATCATCCTAGACCAGTACCATTCCGGAAAAAACAACATACATCGCGGAATAAATGAAACTATTCGTCGAATTAAATCTTGTCAAACGACACTCCTTTTTGCTAAGGACTACAATGTTTATGAAATTGATCAACATTTTTGGTTAATAACTGTTTCCGATCCCATACCAGTTACTTTCAAGTGCGGTACAAGAGAAGCAAAATCTAAAACAATAAAAACCAACAGTCTTCTAAAACTACAACCTGAATGCAACGCATTTATTGGAACCACAAGAGTTCATGCCAATTATGCGATCGATAAATATAAAGAAATAACTTATAGAAATAATCCGGTATTAATTCCATATAATTGTGGCAAGGATATCCCAGATAAATTACACGTTCCAGAATTAAAACCTCTGAAATTAAACAAAATTGACATCGAAGATTTAAACATAGCACAGCATAAACTCAATGAATATTCAGACGAACTGGATAAAATATTAAGCCGATCACCTGTAACCAAATATACTCATTGGTTTACCATACTTACCATAATATTGATTGTTCTAATCATACTTCTTTATATGTTGTAGAAATGTAGAAGAAGACGCCGCCTTGGAATAAAATTTCCCAGCGACAATCCACCGCCACCTCCGATGTCCAAACCTAATCATGCATTTCAACAGCGACTGAAGAAGCTCCTTCCCAGAAGAAGAACAAGTACTTATGCCAACGAACCCCTCGATGAAGAAATCGAACTAAATTAGCCAAAAGTTGTTGCCAAAGCATCAACTTTTTCAAAAAAAAAGGAAGCTGTTATATGTGGTTATAAACAATATTATGTCACAACATTGTGCAATTCTAGTCCCATAGCTATCAAGTTTCCAAGATAACCTCATTCCATGGTCAAATCCGCAAAAGACGCTGAACAAGCCCTCAAGCGTCACGGCCACCTAGATGGTTCCCACCCAGAAGATGCCTAATAAACACTTTTAATGTATAAATGAAACTTCTTAATGAAAACTTGGTATTTAGAAATATTGCTTAGATTTTAAAACTAGAGTTTTAGTTTACAAAATTCAGTCAATTAAATTTAAAAAACAAAATATTTAAAAGTAGATTCCATTAGTTCAAGATTAGCTACAGAACTCATTCGTCTGACTTTAACACCAGCTAGTTTCCGTTCTATGTCAGTTAAGCTTTGACCTCTTGTTTCTGGTAGAAAATAAATAGTAAACAGGAATCCTAGGAAGACAATTCCACCAAATATCCAAAAAGTGAAATGGAAATCTATTATTTCGGCTAATAACAGGAATATTTTAGTAACTATAAAGGTGCATGTCCAGTTAAATGCAGTGGCTACTGAAGCGGCTGGACCTTTGATTTTAGCTGGAAGGATTTCTCCCATCACTAGACATATACATATACTACAAGGCTGAGTAGAGGTACGAATCCCATAGAGTCGACATTAATTTCGCTAACATCTTTAAGGAAGAAGTAAATTCACAGTACACCTAAAGATAAGATCATCGATACGGCAGATATATACAACAATTTTTTTCTGCCAAATTCATCAATTAACACAGAAGCAATAAAAGTCGCCACAAAATTAACCACACCTACTATTGTTGTGGAGATGGATTTATCTATCGACGATTTGGATTCATCGAATACTTGGGTTGTGTAAAATATGACTGCGTTTATTCCACTCCATTGATGGAAAGTCATCAAGCCCAATACAATGCCCATCAATTTCAAGTAATAAAATCACCGAGATATTGTGTGCATTACTTAATATTCATTAGTAGCATCATTATTATTGTTTATTTTTTCTTTTATGTTACAAATATAGTATTTTATAAAAATAAAACCTTTTTTAAAAAAGTAAAGTTGAGTGATATAACATATATAAATATATATATATATATATATATATATATATATATATATATATATATATATATATATATATATATATATATATATATATATATTGTGTTAGGTAAGAAATGAAAACTTCCACTTCCATCACTGTGAAACTAAAGTTGTATTTATAAATGAACTAATTACTAACGAACTTATTACTGACATACTAATTACTATCGAACTAATTACTGAGGTACTAATTACCATCGAACTAATTACTAACGAACTAATTACTAATAAACTAATTATTAACGAACTAATTACTAACGAACTAATTACTAACGAACTAATTACTAACGAAAAATATTATAATAGAAAAATTCTTAATGAAAACTTGGTATTTAGAAATATTGCTTAGATTTTGAAACTAGAGTTTTAGTTTACAAAATTCAGTCAATTAAATTTAAAAAACAAAATAATTAAAAAGTAGATTCCATTAGTTCAAGATTAGCTATAGAACTCGTTCGTCTGACTTTAGCACCAGCTAGTTTCCGTTCTATGTCAGCTAAGCTTTGACCTCTTGTTTCTGGTACAAAATAAATAGTAAACAGGAATCCTAGGAAGACAATTCCACCAAATATCCAAAAAGTGAAATGGAAACCTATTACTTCGGCTAATAACAGGAATATTTTAGTAACTATAAAGGTGCATGTCCAGTTAAATGCAGTGGCTACTGAAGCGGCTGGACCTTTGATTTTAGCTGGAAGGATTTCTCCCATCATTAGCCATGGTATAGGTCCAAATCCTAATGAGAATCCTAAGACATATACTACAAGGCTGAGTAGAGGTACGAATCCCATAGAGTCGACATTAATTTCGCTAACATCTTTAAGGAAGAAGTAAATTCCCAGTACACCTAAAGATAAGATCATCGATACGGCAGATATATACAACAATTTTTTTCTGCCAAATTTATCAATTAACACAGAAGCAATAAAAGTCGCCACAAAATTAACCACACCTACTATTGTTGTGGAGATGGATTTATCTATCGACGATTTGGATTCATCGAATATTTGGGTTGTGTAAAATATGACTGCGTTTATTCCACTCCATTGATGGAAAGTCATCAAGCCCAATACTATGCCCATTAATTTCAAGTTGTTCGTGGAAAATAGAACTTTCAGGCTGGCGGTTTCCTTGTCGGACTCTACTTGAGCCTTTTTCAGTTCCTGGAACTCCGTATCGATATTGGTATTGGCTCCACGCAACCACTGCAAGACCGTGTACGTTTTTTCTTCTTTATCTTTAGATATTAGATATCTGGGAGTTTCTTTTATCATCCAAAAAACTACTTGAAATGGTATGGATAGAATAACGCCTACTAAAGCAAGTGCGCGCCATTCGTAGAAGGTACCAAATAAGTAGCACAGTAGGATACCGATGTTAATAAAAGCAGATGGTAATAATCCCAAGGTACCTCTCACTTCTGGTTGCACAGTTTCTGCTAAGTAGACTGGGAGTGTTAGTGACAGAATACCCACACTGAGCCCAGCAATTACACGACTGACGTACATTTCGATGTAGCTTAGTGCAAAAACATTTACCACGAATGCTAACATAAACAGTAAATTAGTAAACAATATCGTTAATTTTCTTCCGAATTTTTCTATCAATGTACCTCCAAGTATACCACCAGCTACAGCTCCCAATGGCATTAAACTTGTAATCCATGTAATCTGAAATAAAGAAACAGTATTTAGTTAGAAGGAAGTTCAAAAACAATATTACAGATTTATTCACATAATACAATCACAGGTATAAATTTTTTTTAACTACATCAGTGCATTATTATGAAAGTCTTCTATTTGGATTATTTAAATCAACTTAGATTTAACGAAAGAGTGAAATTTTTTCTTTTATTACTACATAAACAATTGTAGAGCGATTCTTATAGTGCAATTTTTGATGTGAGACACTAAATACAAAGAGATATACTAGAGAGACTAATACAAGAGAAATTTACGAGAAACCACAAATATTTGCATTTATAAATATCTGTTGGCTATAATTTAACAATAAATTCATACGTAACATCGCATGCTCTTAAAACTCTTAATTAATTGTCGCTTTTATTAAATTGAACAATCGGTTTTCCCCATCTATTATTTATAAATTGGAGATTTTAAAATGGGGGTTGCTCTTCTCACTTCTTGCAGTTGAAGATTTTTAGTTGCAAGGTTCATCTTCAATCGAGTCTCTACATTCCAAAAATACCACCTGACAATAGGCCCTCGACAAGACACTGAAATTGCTGATAAAACTGTTGAAATTTTGGAAATGTTTCAGTTGCACTGTGCCCTGTCTATCTGATGGTCTGAAACAAAACTTGATATCGCACCGTTGCTTGAAATTGTTGGCAGTTATTTTCAGAACGTACTAGATAAATAAAGTTGACGAAAAGAATAGCTATGGACTATCAAGTGACTCTAAGGCATAGGTTGCGACAGGGGAAGTACCACTCCGCATTGGGCGCTGCAGCCTTCCATGGGGGCGGTAGCGGATTTAGGGGCAAATGCAGGGCGTTAAGACAAACAATTAATTAATTTAATAAAATACTTTGAGGATACCTACTGTCTCAGATAGATCTATTTCAGAGAGATCTTATCGTTATCACGTAAATAAGCATTAACATTTTAAATTAGCATTAGGTATACGTATATCTAATTCGGTTTAGTATTGTCGGTGACAAATATTTGCAATTTGGTAAACAAAGACGCGATTCACGCAGTCAAGCATGTGTCGACAAAAAATGGGACCTTGTGACCATGACTTTTATATAGAGCAAGTGCACCGGCATAACAGACAAGCAAAGACATACAAGTTGATGCGTGCACGAAATCAAATCTATAAAAGGCGGGGATAGCTCTAGGAATGTCCCATTATTTTTGTGTGCTTCGTCAATAATCTATTAGTAAGTGATAAGTCATTATAGTCATTATTTGTATAACTATAAATCTGTTGAAAAGTGAATGTATTGAAATCGTGGCAAATTTTGTATTTCAAAATGTCTGATTCTAAGAAGAAATGCCGGTAATACAGTGTTGAACACTTAAAATAAGTGTTTACGCACTCTCCTATCAACCAGTTATTGTCTGTGTTTAATTTGTCAAAAAGTGTTTTCAAATGAAGCCATGAAGCCTTCTAGGCTTCAAGAGCATTTGAATAAAATGCATTCTGATAAAAAGGACAAAGATGTCCTATTTTCAAGGACCACAAAAGAAATATGTAAAACAGTCAAGTATATCGAATTTTTTTTGCGACGTTTTCTAAACGAGAAGATGATGATAGGACTGCGAGCTTCATATAATATTTCATTGTTAATCGCAAAAGCGGCAAAACCACCCACGAGGAATTATATTATCGGCAGTAAAAACATCATAAGACACCGTCAGATATTATCAGGAAAATTCCTTTGAGTAATAATTCAGTGCAAAGAAGAATAGATGATATGGCTGAAGATGTTGAAATATTATTATGCGGTTACTTAAAGACTTGCAAATTTTCTATTTAACTCTGTGAATCAACTCTACCGAATAACAAAGCACTACTCTTATCATTCGTTCGATTTATAAAAGAAGAAAAAATTATCCAGAGTTATTATTTGCTAAAAATTTAGAAACCGAATCAAAGGCAGAATCGATATTTTATACCATATACAAGTTTTTTCAACAGAACGAAATTCCTATTCGTAATATTTTGTCATTTGCCACTGATCGTGTTCCAGCAATCACGGGGCGTCATAAGGGTTTTAGAGCGCATTTGAAACAAGCAGTACCAAATGTACTCGCTATTCATAGTGTTATTCATCATTAGCAATTGGTTCCAAAAAATCTGAATTAACGCCAGCATACGTCGATCCATTACGTTGCTATATCAGTCAAAAAGATAAGAAACAATGACAGATTATTTGGCCAACTTTGTAGTGAAAAAGATGAAGATTGCAAAACAGAGACTATTTTCAATTGCAAGGTGATGAGTTGAATTTAATTAAAACAAAAAACGTCATAGCTTCTTTTATGGAAAAACTTCTTCTGTTCAAACGAAATCTAGGTAGAGGTGAATGCAGCCACTTATCAGCAGTCTCTGCAAAAGTAGAAGATTTACTTACTTACTGCCAACACTTGGACGTTCTTCATGCCGATTTTACGGAGCGATTCCAGGTTTTATATTCTTTCGCAAATTCAGATACAACAGAATCATTAAATTTAGAACTCACAACTAACGAAAAACTAAAAGTAAAATTCAGAAATGGATACCAAGAGTCCAGGTTTAAAGATCTATACCAGCTCTCTACGCTGGATTGTCGGAAATAGTACAGCATTTTTTAATAGTATTTTCTTCGTCTTATTTGACTAAGCATGAATTCAGTGCAATAGCTAATTTACTGTCTAAGAAAAGGAACAGACTGCACATCTCTGAGTGTGGCCATTTGCGACTGATGTAAACGAAATTGAAACTAAATATTAACGAATTGTTAAAACTCCATCAACCTCGACCATCTCATTATTTTTTTTATTTCTTGATTGATTTTGGATTTATTTGTAAATATTTAATAAATAATTCTTTACTGCATTTGATGGTCTTTTTAATTAATTTATACTTTGTGATTCGTAATAGATAGATAGACAAATAAAATAGGTATAGATAATGTGTAACAATATTTTAATATTTGGTTAGTTATGGTCTAGAATAGGTTGGGACCTTCTGCTCTAAGGAGTTCAGATTCGAACTGAAGACGGGGAACATAGGGTAAGCCTACAGTATTGCCAAATTGTAAAAGTAAGAGGAATTATTTTGGTATTGTGGTAAAGTTTGTGTAAGAAGGTAGGAGATTTTGTAGAAAACAAATGCGTTCAATTGGCAAGCGTTTCGTTAGACAACTCTATAATTAACAATTTGCAGACTTTTCAAAATATACGTATAGACGAATTTTTATATACTATTTGAAATATTTGTACTTATTTACTGTTATTTAAGTTGAATAATTATTTTCGATGTTGTTTTACTGTAATGTAGATTATTTGATATTGATTGGTGATAAGTTATCAGGCAACAGGCCTACATCAGAATTTCCTGTCAGAGAGGGTAATGAAAGGAACTGATATATAGTTAATACTTACCTCTGAATACTCAAGCTTGAAATCCCTTTCTAACGAGATGGATGCTGGTGAAGTGTAGGCTGAACAGTATCCTATAAAAATTGAAACCCAAGATACAGCAAGAGCGCTTATTAACTGGAACAAAAAAAAACGAAAATAAGCGATGTAGGAGAAACAATCTGCACCATATGCAGAGTAATTCTGGCTCCGATTTCGGTAAAGAAAACGTAACGTGGGTATCAGCTCGCACTGAAACTCTCATTTGTACTGTGCATCTATTTCAACTTTCAACATATTAGGATTTTTTAATATTTATGGGTTAAGTCTCCCGATTGCATTGCGCGTCCACTTATTAATCTGGTTTTTTTACTATACGATCAACTTAATATTTGATACACATTTTTATTTTGTCCTTATTGTTCATTAAATTCCTATATTATTGAGTTTAATACCATTTATGTAAGACCTTTTTTACCTAGTTGATGATTTTTTTCCAATCCACTTATTTCATGTTCCAGTGGGTTGATTAGTGAGTTCGCAGAAATCAATCGCTGCAATGTTGACATTTAGAGGTCAATCGTTTCAGGCTTTATTTCATTAACTTACTACTACCAGAAATATTTCTATTTTTTTGTAACGGTTTCAAAAAATCTTTCATTTCTTTTCGTCTTCGTTTTCCATAAACTTTATATCGAAATATTATTTCCGTGTTCAAATTAGGTGCTGTTCATTTCGTGGTGGATGTATCCACCGTCTCATAGAGAGCAGTATCCGTTGAAAAAGCGTGCCTTCATGAGTGGCATTCCGCGGCGCACTTTCGTTTAGGTTGTTCCGATGACGTACTCTCAATGTGGACATTTTTGGTTATCTAGCTTCAAGCTAAAGGGGCTTTCGAATTGAGCGTTTTTTTTTAATTCTTGAATAAAACAAAGAATTTGTGTTCATTTCAAAAAACTTATTGATAATTGAAGCATATAGTGTATGACATTTAAAGATGAAACACAACATATGCCAAATAACTACCTCTTGCAGCTCCACAGACATTCACCCGTTTGTCAAAATTTTGGATGACATTTTACCATATCCGTGGCTCTATCTCATCAAATGACTCGAATAATTTCATTCTTTAGTTCTGGAATCCATTATGGATTGTTCTTATAGACCTGGCTTTTCACGTGAGCCCAAAGAAAATGGTCCAACCATGACCAATCACAAGATATTAATTATTAGCAAAATATATCTTTTCCGTTTCTTGCAATAACTCATACAAGAAATTTTTCATTAGCAGAGTGTGGAACCACATACACTGCAGATCAATATTATTCAATTCAGCCTACAAAAATGCAGTATTTCACCATATCGAACACCATTCACAGTTACGACTTCACCAGCAGCATTCTGAAAGAAATACGGCCCAATTACACCTCCTGACCATAATGCACACAAAACAGTGACTCGTTTAGGATGTAAAGATTCCCTATGAATCAACAAAATCCCTATGAATTTTTCTCACCCCTTGTTCCACCTTTTGTAGATTCACTTTGTTTTAATTTTCTATAAAGTGGGGTGGGCTAAACTGTCGACTGCCCTCTCAAAATCGATGAATAATAAGTAAAGTAGCGATCTACATTCAGCTGACTGTTCTAGAATGATCTTAACAGTATTTATGTGATCAGTACACGAATTACCCGGTCTGAAGCCCTTTGACCTGGACGCATTTCTGCCTCTATATGTCCTACCAATCTTGTTAGGATGATTTATGCTGTAAACTTTAATTATAGTGTTTAATAATGTTATAACACGCCAATTGTCACAAACGCGTCTCCTTTTTTGGTAATTTAATTATTAATCCCTTTTTCCAATCATCGGGAATATTGTTTGATTTCCACATCTGAGTTATTAAGGGTAGTAACAATTCAGAGCACGACTCAGAGTCTGCCTTGAATAATTCTGCTGGTATATTATCCAGTCCTGGAGCTTCGCTGTTTTTTTAATGCTCTTACAGCTTGTTGTATTTCAGTTTTCGAAGGTACAGTTAATGGGAAGTTGCGTGTTTTCTTCTTGTTCTGCCCCCATTTTTCTTCATTTTGTCCAATTTGTGGTGGTCCATCCAACATTTCTTGAAAATGCTCTTTTCGTCTACTGAGTTGTTCTGGGAGTGTGGACAGCACTTTCCCGGATATTGCTCTGACGAGTCGTGCACCGCTGCTCCTCTTACCTGATAGCATCTTTGTTATTTGATAAAGTTGTTTGGTGTTGCCGTTTGTGCTTCTTGAGCCTTTTGTTCAGCCCATGCTCTTTTATTAACGCCGGCAGACTATTTAGAGTCTTGTTTAACTCTCTATATGCTTCCTGTCTTTCAAGTCTCCGTTCTGTGCTTTGTACCTGTATTATTTTTCCCTTCTCTGAAAAGCTTCCACGTTTCGTCCGTTATCCATTCCTTTCGCTGATTATTCACCTTTCCCACGGTGATTTCTGCAGTTTCTTTTAACATATTGGAAATTATTTCCCAATTCTTATTTTGCGGCAGTAACTGAATATTATTTCTCAACATCTGTTTGTAATTTGCTATTCCTTGCGTTGTGGCCAATTTTCTGATGTTGTCCCTTTTCCTTCCAAGAGCATTTTGTTTACAGGTGTTTGTGGCAAGTTTCAGTTATATGCAACCCGTTAGAAGGTAGTAGTCGCTGGAAATGTCTACACCTCTTCTGTTTCGCACATCCAGTAGGATAGTAGTGAAGTTCTCCATCTTCTTGAAATCATGATGTGATCAATTTGATTTTCGATCCTTTGATCAGGTGAGACCTAAGTTATTTTGTGAATTCTTTTACGAGGGAACAGAGTATCACTGATCAGTTGAGTATCACCGATCAAGTTGTAAGTTGAACAAAAATTTTCACTATTTTTCACCCAATCCGTGTTTACCCTTTACCCTTTCCAGATTAGTATTACCGTTTCCAATTTTTGCATTTAAATCCCCCATTACAATAAGAATGTCAGCTGTTGCTATTTCTTGTACAGTACGTGAGAGATTATCGTAGAAATTTTGTTTTTCATCTGGGTCAGAAACATCAGTAGGTGGTTAACATTGAATTATAGAGATTTTTCGATTTTTTGCGAAATATTTGGCGACCAATATTCGGTCATTTATATGTTTCCAGGAGATAAAACTTTTTCTTGCCTCGATAACTACTAGAAATAACTCGGTAACAATAGAAATAAAGTATTTGGTCCACACCGGTCACGCGTCAGATTCCGAACATTACCTGGTGTTACAGAATATTTTATGTTCTATTTTAATGATTTCCTTATCATTTCTTAGGTTCCAATATGGCAGAAACGCTCATTAAGCAAACCCCGCTTTCGACTTGATCCTTAAAGATTAGAAGATAATTCGGGATCTAATTGTATTGCCTAATATATAATTTATTTTTTATTATTTTTTATTTAAAGTAAAAGAAAAAGTTTGAAGTAAAAAAACTCCTTGATTAGACTATGTGAAATAAAGCACTTCAACTTTGTTTTAGGTTATATTTAATAGAATAGATTTAGATTCATTTTCAAGCGTCTCGATATACTTATTACTACGAAACGACCTTCACGCAAAATATTAATCTATTAAATATAGTGATTTAAAACAAAGTTGAAGTGCTCACACTTCTTTCACATAATTAAAATGTACCATCAGAAAGTATCGGACGAATCAATCAATGCCTTGATTAAAGACCTAATGTATTTATTAAATATTTGTTTCAACTAACAGTATATTATATTAGAAAATGGTAGATAAAAATGCAATTTTATCAGTGATTAATGATTTTAATTTGGTTAGGTATTATCAGAACTGAATGAAAAAAAAAGTGTTTTTTTTCTTCATACCTGTGTTTTGATTTGCCTGAAAGTTAGTGTTTTCTGAGCAGGTATGGTTAAATTTGATTGTAAATCGGGGTAAAGTAAAGTTGGGTTTGTTGTAGTGGTACAAGTCGAAATAGGCGGACCCTCTTGGACATGGATAATGCCTTTGATGTCGTCCATTCTGTAAATAAACAACATTCATTATATAATAATCTAAGATCAAATAATGAACATTCTGAATAATAGAGCATAAAGCCTGTCAATCTCGTGATAATAAGAAACCTAAGTATCGGGTATGGGGTAGTTCTAATTACTTTTGAAGCACAATCCTTCTATTTAAATTAACCGAAATTATCTAGTTGAAGCTACATTGCCATCATTCATATTGCACTTGCATTTTATCGATTATTCCTTGTTATTTCACTATTTACATATTTTCTAAGAAATAGTATGCAACAAAAATCAAGATTAATTTATAACATTCTGAGAAAAAAATCATATCACTATAATGATAATGATAGTGAAAATATCACTATAATTGTATATTAGTTTTGAAGTTATATACTTATCCCTGCATCATGCGGATTTTGTTGTAATAATTCCTTTCAAACAAAACATAAAAACATATTGACCATATTTATATATATATATATATATATATATATATATATATATATATATATATATATATATATATATATATATATATATATATATATATAAACACACACACATATGTCCAAAACTTTGGAATATTTAGAGATATATACTCTAAAAATTGTGATGAATAGTTATTCTAATCTAATAGTTAGATCGTTTTTAAATGAAAATAACAAAAGGATTGTTTTGCTGATAACACAGGTTTTTTGATTTATGTCCATTGCTGTTGATACTGGTATTTACACATTATTTCAGTTCTTTTTCAATTTTCAATCAATCCATTTTGAAAATACCTAGAAACATGATATCTCATTTTAACAGATCAAGAGTAATTGCTTTGTTGCAACAGGGCTTTAATCAATGTGATACCGCGGAAATTATAGGTGCTGTATCGAAAATTCATAAAAAATTCCAACAGACAAATGATGCAAAGGATCGCCCCAGAAGTGGTAGAAAACAATGTGCAACAGCTGCACAAGACCGGCTGATACTGATGATAGCTCAAAGAAATCGTCTGGAATCAACAAGTGGTATATCAAGGCAGCTTGTTAGCCTTGAAGGGGTAAATGTTTTGCGACAAAGTGAAGCAGTGGGCGACGGATTTGTTTTCATGGATGAAAACGGACCTCGTCATCGAAGCGCAGCAGTACAAAATTTTCTTGAAGAAGAGGAAATAACCAAGTTGGGAGGGCCAGAAAATTCCTCTCACATGAATATCATTAAACATGCTTGGAATATTCTGGAAACACGCATCAAGAAACGATACAATCCTGCTCTTACCCTGCGAGAAGTAAAAGATGTTGCATGTGAAGAATGGAAAAAATCCACAAGCCCAAATTGATCAATTAATCGACAGCATGTCAAATCCCCTACATGCATGCATACAGACCCATGAAGGAACTACGGCTTATCAGTTTGAAGGCAATTGGTATATTGTAACTTTTTGACTCCAAATTAATAAATCAATTTTACAAACATTGGTCATTTGCTGTCTAGTTTTATTTGATATCAACAAGAGTTGTTGAAATGTTTGAATATACCAAACTTGTGTCTACTTCTTCATGCGTCACCCTGCCTTACATCTCGCTCTATATTAATTCCAACTTCAAGATCATCAAGGTAAATTGTCGGTGTAGCTTTGTCATATATCGATCCTAATAGGTTAACATATGCTTGGTCTAACCCCTGGCTAAGCAATGCATCCATTATAACCTGCTTTGAGGTTGGGACAAATGCTTTTTCGTAGTCGATAAAATCTAAGCAGAGTGGTATGGTGTATTCATTATGCCTCTCTATGGCCTGCTGAACAACCTGGATGTGATCCATTGTACTTTATCCACTTCTGAATCCTGCTTGTTCTCTTGGTTGTATATATATATATATATATATATATATATATATATATATATATATATATATATATATATATATATATATATATATATGTCTAAAAGTTGAAGTTTGGCTACAAAATTTTTTCCATTCTTTTAAAATGCCATCGATATCTGTTATTTTTATTTTGTATTATCCATGTACATGGTGTATATATTTCTGTTATTTTCCTCACAGCCTTATAGAGCTTATAGAGGTCTTTGGTGTTGTTTAAATTAGCATGTGACTGGAATTCTCGACAAGTATTTTTGATGTGATCATTTTTATCTTTCTTGCAGAATCTCTGGATTTATAATAATATTTAAGGTGGTGTTCCTCTGACTGTATAACCATTTTTCATAACCACATGAGTGTGCGTTGTTTTTCGATTAAATCAAGAGTGGTATCAGTCATCTAATGTTGGTGTTTCTAAAGTGTTTGTGTTTGTTTTATCAATAGACTCAGTAATAATGGTTTGTATCCTATGCCAAAACACGCAATATGTTATGCTATTAGGCATTGGAATGAGTTGCAGTTTTTCGCGAATCTTTTCTTGAAATTCATAAAGATGCTGGACTAGTGATTGGACATTTTGGGAGGTACTTTCAATTTTAAATAAAATCTAGAATAGAGTAGTCCTTTCACATTTAGCTCCAGGAAATGTTTTAATATTCCATATTGATCGCAATAGAGACCTTATCAAAATGTAATTGTAATTTGACTTCTCTAGTTACAATCCGGGAGCTGCCATCTGTACAGACGACGAATAAGGTGTTAAAATAAAGCGATTACCAACTATTGTTCTATGCAGAAATTTATAAGTCCTTCGCCTCTATCATTTCTCTTTTTTCAATCCGTATTTGCCAACAATGTTCCTGATATGACTGTCAGACAATGCTTGACCCTCCTTGGCTTTGAAATCTCGAAGTATAATCATGATTTTTCAACTTGGAATTTTACGAATAGTTTCTTCAAGCTTTCCATAAAATTGCATGAGGGTCAATGTGAACAGCTTGACATTCATTATTTTTGTTATAATTCTATCGTTGACAGGAGCATAAGCAGTTACACTTTTACTAGCATATTTCGCCTACACAACAGAGAAATCATTCTCAGAGCATTACACCATTCGGAAATATAATTTTCTGAGTGAAAAGTTTGGTATCTGTGCAATGCATAAAATTATTCAGGGCCAAGTTTTCGGAGTTGAGTGTTTCCTAGAGTTATTAAAAAACATTTTGAACTTTCAAGTGGTCGCGCGGCGGTGAACCCACCGCACTTTATACGATTTCGGCCATTTTTACATCCAGTCACAAGTATTTCGGATCTTTAGTAGCCTCTCATAGGTTCACCATCTAGACAAAAGACTATTTATCTCCTTCGCGCAGTCCGTAACGTTCAGGTAGCATTCATTTTAATGGATCTGCTTTGTTTTTGGAGCGTAAACGTCCAATAGTTTACCCGCGCCCAACGCCGAAAAAATTACGTGCGACGATGTTCGCGATAGCTTTTTTTATTATATCGTGCAAAAAAGAATAATTAGTATAATTGACAAAAAAGCAAAAATGTATTCGACGTCGATGAAAAATAACAAATGGCCTTTGACAATAATTACAGATGGTCCCTTTTTTGTTTTGTAGATACTGCAAGAATAAACATTATGGTAATCTTGAGAGCAAATAAAATAGTTATCGAAAAAAGGCTTAAATATTTACGTGAATTGGGAATGCAGTTAATAAATGAGTGTGTAGAGAAAATATATCTGGTGTTAATGCAGCGATTTCAGCAGATTTTTCTTTAAAAATCCCCATAAAAATAATCCGGAGTCATCAAATCAATTTTGCTTAAAAATTGTCAAATTGATGAAAGTAGTTTATGATGCATTACTGAATTCTAATCGCTTATAATTATCTGTAGAAATAGGTTTTGAACGATTTGAATCTTATACGAAAACATGTCGTTGTTGCCTTAAATTCGACTTAAACTGCGTGGAGAAATTCCCAATTGTGTACATCATCAAATCGACGTTTTAGGAGACTCCACAGATTACTCTGCAAGTGCAATATTTGCAGGGCTTCGCCCTGTTCTCGGAGCTCTGTCGTGAGGCCTATACTCAACTATTCCGAATTTAGGAAATTGATTGAATAAACGATAAATAATCGTTTTGTAAGGCGACGGATGATTATGATATCTTGGCTTAAATTTACAAATAAATGAATTATTGTTTTAATGTAAATAGTAATCATTTCACTGCTTTCTTTTAGCATTTATTCATATTTATAATAAAACTGCTCGTCTGCACTTCACCACTGCTAAGCAAACTATGACAAATATCACAAAAAAATAATGGCGCGAAACCAAAACCGTGGTGTGATACTTGCCCCATATTTTATGTCAGACAGTATATAAACGTGCAATCATATTTTGCTTAATAACTACACACAATTTGGAATATTTGAATGTGTATATATTTTAAATAGTGATTTATTTTAAGAGAAAAATAATACGAAACGAACAGGTTTTTCCACTCTATAGAAATTTCAGTGCTAATGAATGGGACAGCAAGGCCAAATAGGAGGAGCGTTTCGATATAATCGAGCTATAAAGTGTAGGGAGACAATGACAGTTGTACGGTTACTCGAGGCAACCGCTGGCCTGAGACCGGACCCTCTTACTCTACGGTCTTGCGTACTAGGTGGCGGCACTGAGCCGAGTGGGGATTCGTCCCGGCTGCCTCGTTCATCAGCAAGCGATTTCTCGATTACCAATTGGGTGATGGCGTTCGCGCCCTCCAAATCACCCTAATGTGTTTTCTAAAATAAATCCAAATCAGCACATCTGGTGTATGGATAAGGTTTCCGTAGGCGAAATCGCACCACTCCCCTCTGGGGAACAAGTACTACAGAAGGATGAATCTTAAACTATTACGTATTATTTCGTGTGCCGATCACTGACGGAATTTAGAGAGAGGGTTAACAAAATTTTTGAAGAACATAAAAAATTGAAAGAGAAAAACAAAGAATTAAAAAGGGAAGTGAAAGAAATATAAAACAAGGTCGGGACTATGGATAAAGAAAAAAAGAGAAATAACATAGTAGTGCAAGGATTGAATGTATTAACCTATTATGAGAACACAGTGAAGCAGGGTATGTACGAATTTATGAAATGTAATCTAGAAGTGTTTCTAAGAATTAAGAGCACCAAGAAATTGGGCAGCAAAATATGTCTAGTAGAATCAGAAAAAGAGAACAACAAACTTACCTGTCCCCATAAATGAGGACATGTCTAAAGAACAGCGATTCAAAAGAACATTAGAATTGAAGCAAACAGGGAAAAGGAAGCCAGCAAAAAGATAAAAATAGGCTACAAGAAACTAATAATTAATGAGGTAGAATGAATCTGGAACATTTCGGAAGAGCATTTAGAGACGGTAAAACAGGACAAACAACGAACAAGCTCAAAAAACTAAAACTGGAATTTGCAAAAATGGACAATGCCATGATTGTGAACCCGGCAACGAGTAAATGCTTGGAGAGAGTGAAAAGTAAGGTAATAAAAAGACTAAATCAAAAATGGTAAGGATTGGTACTTGGGACGTGAGAGGCACAAATTATGAGGGAAGTCTTAAGAATTTAGAAATGGAAACGGGAAAGTATAGTATTCTGTTTAGCAAGAGTCTGTGGCAAAATTTAAGGCTATATCCGGGAAAGTAAGCATTCTGAACATATATATGCCAACGGAAGACAGTGACAGGGAAGAGAAAGAACTCTAGGAGGCAGTTACTACTGAAAATACCAGCTTATGATATTAAGATAGTTATGGGGACAGAAACTGATAGAATTCACAATGGAGACTGACATGATAATTAAGAGCACATGTTTTGCAAACAAAGAAATATACAAAGGGGCTTGGATTTCACAAGATGGCAGGATGATAAATCAAATAGATCTGGTACTGATAGAGAAAAAATATACAGGGATCATAACCCAGATCAGGAGTTCAGGAGGAACAGATTTGAGTACGGGTCGTTTTTTGGTAGGAGTGAAAATGAAATGGGAAAATACTAACAAAAGAGAAAGGAAAATTAATAAAGGAAGTACATTTACAAATAATCTGGAAAGTGCTGAAATGAGAAGCAAAGACGAGAAAATGATGGGTACAATAAGAAAAATAGCACATAAAACAATAGATGAACGATTGGATAACCTAGAAAAAACAATAACAACAGTGGATCAGCAACTATGGATGCAAGAACAAAGACTACTAGCTGGTTGGACACAGAATGTCAGGTGGCAGTGGAAAGGAGGCGTAAAGCGAAGTTAAACAAACAAGGTCAAACAAATATGCAGGAGAAAACGAAGACAAGTTTTCGAAAGAGATGTGGAGGAAATTGGAAGCAAGTATAATGAAAAGCAAATAAGGAATTCTTATCATGCTGGAGGAACGAAAAGAAAGGATGTCAACGAAGAAACGTACACTGCAAGAACGGCGAAGGAAACCTACTTATAAACGAAAGGAAAAATATAGAAAGTTGGGGAGATTATTTTGAGCGAATATTGAATAAGACAGGATGCACCGATGGAGAAGAAAAGGAGGGAACCGACATAGGTATCGAGAGAGAACTGGAGGAGGGAGCAGAAAGTCAAAACACAACGGAACCCAGCATAGAAGAAATTAAAGAAATCATAAGTCGCATGAACAATAGAAGCCCAGGCGAGAGCCAGATTAGTATGGAGCTGATAAAATATGGGGGCCCAAACCTACTAGAGGAAATAATAGAGATAACAGGCCAGTGCTGGAGGAATGTAAAGATTCCAAGAAAATAGGAACGAGCGGTACTGTGTCCAATTTTCAAGAATAAAATTTCTTTGTGACAACGACAGGGAATTCCATTCTGGAATTCCATTACTGGAAGTGGTATACTATATACCAGCGAGAGCAATCAAGAACGGGATAAGGCATGCCTCAGATGATTTAATGGGAGAGTATCAGGAGTTACAAATCAATATTAGACCAGATAATGTTGCTTTAGCAATTTCAGGAAAGGCACTACCGGCAAGGTTTAAATATGCACATGCTCTTTATGGACTTCCAACGGCAACGACTACATTGATAGAAATGAATTACTAGAAGCAATGGGAGAGCTAGAAGTTAATAAAAAACTAATTGTTTTAACAGAAATGACTATAGAAAACAGTCAGCTTGGTTAAAGTAAATGGCCAATATTCAAAACCCTTCAAGGAAAGATCGGGCCTCAGAAAAGGAGACCCGTTGTTTGCCTGCTTGTTTAAGTTAGTGTTAAGTAAGTAAGTTAGTAATCTGTGCCGAGGAGAAGTTCGATACATCGAATAGAACTAATATGCGATAAAAACAAGCAATGTCTAACCTTCGTCGACGATGTAACAAATGTAATACGAGAATTCGGAGACATGAGAAATGTAACCCAAAGATTAATGGGAGAAGCAAGAAGATTTGAGTTCCGAATAAACAAAAACAAAACAAAATACATGAAAATGAGAATTAAAGAAAAAAGAAATATAAAAAAAGGAAGGGCTAAAAATTAAAGTAGGGGATAAACACCACTTTGGCTCAATCATCATAGACAAACGTGGAATGGAAGCGCAGGTTAAAGCCAGGATAGTAAAAAGAAATAAATGTTCAGTGATGCTGCAAATGCTGTGTGATGCTGAGACCCACTCCTGAGAAATAACCAGATCTAACGCAACGAGACAGCTCAATAGAAACGAACAGAACAGACCAAGTCAACTGGCCATATTGACGTTAGACTCGAGTTCAGCTGACGACGTCTATGAGGTCAAAAACCGGTACTGGGAGGTAGTTGTCTCGACGCGCTGGCGACGGCTGATTTGAAACGACGAGAGGTACGTGGAAGTACGGATGAAATATTTCAGTTAGTCAAATATATCTCTCCACGGCCCCACTACGCTATCTTTGGAGCATACCTGATACCTACACCCAAGGTTGTGGGAAGAATGTATCGCGTAGTTCCGACTGTTGCAAAGATTCACCGTAGGATGGCGTAAGTTGAGATTGCGACCCGCCATCGATATGGCCAGTTCACTTGGTCTCGCTCTGTTCATTTCTATTCAGCTGTCTCCTTGCGTTAGATTGAAGCCCAGTTGACCACGGATGTGAGGCCAGAAACCGGTCCTGGCAGGTACTTGTTTCGACGCGATCGCGACGGCTGATTTTTAACGAACAGAGGTATTCGCATATATATATATATATATATATATATATATATATATATATATATATATATATATATATATATATATATATATATATATATATATATATATATATATATATATATATATATATATATATATATATATATATATATATATATATATATATATATATATATATATATATATATATATGTATATATATATATATATATATGTATATATATATATATATATATATATATATATATATATATATATATATATATATATATATATATATTACAGAAATCTTTCACCCTTTCTCCACGTGGTGCCACCGATCGCCTTCGCCGAACTGTCAACCATGCGACGTCACGTGTCTCTCGGGACCGGTTTCTAGCCTTTCAGCCGAGCTCTAGACGAACGCAAGGAAAGCAGTTGTCGTGTCGATCCACTGCAGGATGAAGGTTTCTTCAGCATGTTTCCAACTTTTACGGTCCTGGGCTTTCCTCTGCCACTCTAGTCCAATATACTTTACGATGTCATCAATCCATCGTGCTTTCGGTCTTCTTCGCGGACGTTTGCGATCAAGCGGTATCCACTTCAGGATTGCCTTGGTCCATCTGTCATCCCATCGCCTCGCTATATGGCCTGCCCATCTCCATTTTAATTGCTTTACTCTTCCAATGATGTCACAGATTTTCGTTTGTTCCCTGATCCATGCGCAGGACTGCCTGTCTCGTCTTGTAGCGCCAAGCATACACTGTGCTATATATATATATATATATATATATATATATATATATATATATATATATATATATATATATATATATATATATATATATATATAGTCTAAGCAACAATAAAAATAAACCAGTGAGTAAAAAATCAAGAAAAAGGCCAAAAACTAAATATGCCAATAGGTAAGTAAAGATGGCATAATGCTGAGAATCAGAAACTGTAAAGTAAAGGACCAAATAAGAATGGATGGAAAAAAAACCTGAAGGTCAAAACCACATTAGGATCGTTGAAATAATCATGACAAACTCTTATCACTGACACGATTTGATTTTAACCACTAGTTAAAAGTTCCAAAGTTCCAAGATAAGCACGAATCGACGATCTTGGATCTTGATAACTTCAGTATTAATATTTGATAACGACGATTTTATAACAAGAATTGATACAGATTTAATAACTAATTTATGGCTTTTCGATTTGATTTCATTGGATTTAAAGCAGTTTGTTGTCTTTGGTAATAGGTTGGACAGTAATACTTCGTAATTGTTCTTTTCGGTCATTCCAATAGGACAAAATTAACCCTCCAGTGTCGTGAAAAAATTTACAATTTATATTCGAAATACAGAATTTAAAATCGTCCCGTATCCAAAAAATCGAAATTAAGAACTAAAGATAGTGAATATAGTGAAAGATAGTGAAAGTGATAGTGAAAGAATTAAAGATATCTAAAAAAAAAATAAGGAATACACTAAAGTAATCTGAACTTTATCCCTTTAACTTAGGACACGATTTATCAGGAAATTATTTTGATCGTAGAGTCTGCAGAAATTGATGAACATTTTATCACACATTTCTTCTAATGATGATGAGCGACAGCAAACAAGTGTGACAACAAACACTATCCAGAAATACTTCTAATATTCATAAAATGTTTTTTACTAATAATTTTTTATAGTCAATTTTTAGTATCAATAATTTTTGCTAGTCAAAATACGCTCACGGTCAAAAGCTTTAACCACTTACATATTGACACTCATTCTATACCCCTCATCCCTTTTTCTTATATATAAAATAAACGAACCAAGATTTATGTCTAAATTTCTGCTATATTTAAAAAGTATCTGTATTACAATTGTTTCGACACACACCTCTTTCAAATACGAACTGTATTAAAGCCTTTAGTTTAATACATTAGTTCAATTCTAGTTCTTATTTGATTGTGTGTCGAAAGAATTGTAATATATACAAGTTGTAAATATAGTAGGTAATCAGATATAAATCTTAGTTGGTTTATTTAAAACGAATTTTCATCAAGTATCGGCTACTCCTGTTAAATATTCTATCATATTGTCGGTTTCCACTAATAATTATCTAAATAGTTATAATTATTAAGGGCTATCAAAATTACTGGGTGAATATCTGACCTGATAATATACAAAAATTAACTCATTCTGAACGTAAATTCTTTTATTTTGTGATAATTGTTAAATTATTTTAAATTAAAGTTAACATATAGCAAAAAGCCAAGTTCACAATAATGCAAAAAGTGGCAAATATTCCAAAGCAAAATGCATGCTAGTATGCAAAGTAAAAACTGGCTAATAAAATAATATATTAAAATTTTATCTATGAGAAAATGCTCACTCAAATAAGATGACTACATTCACTTTTTGCTAATTTCTAAAAACCAATTTTTTTTATATCGTCACAGAACAAAAAAAAAACATCGAATATAAAAACATCCAACGAAAAAGTAAAAACATATGAGTTTACGAAAATGTAGTAAACATTGCATAGGACAAACAGACAGATCTTTCAATAAAATAATTAAAGAACTTGAAAAATTTTTCTCAATCAGAAACATCATTCTATTATACTTCACATCTGTTAAATGAAAATCACTACATGCATTTCAAAACATTAAATGCTCAAAACAAAAGTAACAAACTAAATCATCTGGAGAGTTTAATAATAAACCGTATAAAAGATGAGAAAACCTTTCTGAATACCTAAATAGAAACGGACAAATCGCCTTTATTGAATTTGTACAGGCAAGAAACAGAATCTGTACGGATTTCCTAAAAATATATAATTTATTGTGTAAAAAATTTGTATTTATAGCCATTGACATCGCAAATATTTTTTTCTGACGAAGCTAGAATGCTGGCGAAACGCGTCAAACGCGAACATAAAAAACTAGCATGATAATACTATCTTGAACGAAATCATGACATTCACACTCTCCGGATCTAAACCCAACAGTACTTTCATTGTATACTCTTAAAGATCCAGCTACAATGAAAAAAAAAATTCTTTGGACGAAGCTAGAGCTAGCAAAACGCGCCAAACATTAATATCAAAAAATTTTGACAAAAAAGTCTCTTATTGAACATAAAAATATCCAACATGACAATATTATCTTGAACGAAAGGATGGCATGCACATTCTCCTGATCTAAACCCAATAGAAGATTCATTGTGTACTCTTAAAGATTTAATCCAGCTACAATAAAAAAAATAAATTTAACTCAGATAGCCAATACTTGATGGAAATTCATTTTAAATAAATACTCATATAATACAAATACTCAATAAATACTTCACTATATTTAAAATTGTATGTATAACAGTTGTTTCGACACACAGTGCCTTTTTCAACAGCGGAAATTTTTAGATATTAATCTTTGCTGATTTATAAAAAAAATAATGTATGTTGATAATATACACATTAATAGATAAAAACTGGCTAATAAAATAATATATTAAAATCTTTAGCTTCGAGAAAATGCTCACTGAAATAAGAGGGCTGCCTTGACTTCTGCTAATTTCTCAAACCCCACTTTTTTATATTGTCACAGAACAAAAGAAATCCATCCATATATATATATATATATATATATATATATATATATATATATATATATATATATATATATATATATATATATAAACTATAATGTATTTCAAAACGTATGTAGGCAGATCTCTCAAGACATACAGGCAGATCTCTCAAGCAAATAATTAAAGAACTTGAAAGAAGTTTTCTCAATCAGTAACATAATTCTAATTATATTTCACATCTGCTAACTGCAAATCATCTTTAAACCATGATTTCAAAACCCTACACGCTCAAAACAAAAGCATCAAATTAAATCATCTTTAGAGTTTAGTAATAAACCGATAAAAATATGAAAAAACCTTTCTGAATAACTAAATAGAAATGGACAAATCCTTTACTGAATTTGTACAGGCAAGAAGTAGAATCTGTACCGATTTCCTAATCATATATAATTGATTGTGTAAAAGTTTTGTATTTATAGCCATCGACATCGTAAATATTTTTTTCTGACGAAGCTACAGTGCTAGCGAAATGCGTCAAACATTAATAACAAAAAATTAATTAATAAAAAAAAAATGTTGACAAAAAAGTCTCTTCTTGAACACAAAAATATTCAGCATGGTAACATAATCTTGAACGAAAGGATGCCATGCACATTCTCCGGATCTAAACCCAATAGAACATTCATGGTATACTCTTAAAAATATAATCCAGCTATAATGAAAAAAATACTGAAAGTTTAAAATGCGTTCTTTCTCAAATGCGAAGATATATTTGTTAGACTACCTGAATGTGCACAACCAATTTCTGTGAGAAACAGGTACAATGAAGACATGGCTTTCTGCAAATGCGCTTAAGAAACCGTAAAAACCCCAATTTTTTTGATTTTCTTCTACGTAGTCAAAAGATATAAAAAAATCCATTACTTTTTTAAAATAACCTACCCAGTTTCCAGATCTAACGCCTATAGAATACGTATAAGATAATCCTAGAAATAGTATCTAGCGACAATTAAGAAAATTAAAAATAGGATAAAATACGTTTTCTAACAAGAATAGAATAAGATAAAAATTAACCAAATAATGATTGTTATAGATATCGATAAATTGGTGATATTTTTACAGTGTTCCAAAAATTATTCCTATTCCTTGCATCACACCAACTATGTCATTATTCAGATTTTGACTTGTTGTGCAATGTTGTGTAATTGGATTTGCAGAAAAACCATCTATCATATATTCTATGTTTGTAGATTGTGATGAAACGTTTTGAAAAAAATTGTAATAAATTTCTTTCGAGAAGAAATCACCTTAAATGAAAATATTATTGAAAATTAATCTAAAAAATTAACGCATACATTGAAATTCCATCACACAAAACACCCGATGACGTTTAGGTAGTATAACCCCATATTTGACTATAGGAAATGCATCAAGAATCACAATATTTTCTTATAGTAATATATACGCTGACAAATGTATTAACGATAATAAGAATATTCACTTTCAGGATATCAAAACATATATAAAGTTTAAACAGTAAAACAATCTTACCTGAAACAAACAAAAAATGAGCCCCAACTAAATTTAAGAAGTTCAGACACAAAATAGTGAAAACTGATAAACCTAACCACCATCACCACCACCACCAAGATTTTTTATGTAGTTTCCTGTTTGGAATAATTTCTTTTACCATCAAAAGATGACGCTGTTTAAAGATAGGAAAATTGTAAATATTTTGAATGAATGGTCCCGGAAAAAAAGGCTTAAGAATTGAAATATTTATTAGAAATCATTTATAATCCTTAATATTATTATTAGCAAAAAATAAATTAAATGCACCTGTAAGATTAATCTACTTGAAGCAGTTATCTATCTATCACACTCTTTCTTTCTGTTTTTACAGTGTCGAAGACAAAGACGGAATTAAATGACACTTGAATGGAATATTACTGTTGGTGATATTTTAAAAATAAATGTCTATCGATTACTTTTATTTTTATTATAAACACTCCTGTATTGAGGAGTGATAGTTTAGATTCAATAAAAATCAGGGAATATTTCAGATATTTTACTTTGATTCAGATTCAGTTTGATACAGTGTCGAAGACAAAGACGGAATAAAATCACACTTGAATGGAATATTACAGTTGGTGATATTTTAAAAATAAATGTCTATCGATTACAATTATTTCCGGGGTTGTAATAATTCATATTTAATTTTTAAACAAAAATATATAAGATCCTTAACATTTCACCTAAAACTTTCAATAATCAATTCGTTTGTACACAGTATGTTAGAAAAATGACAGAACCTTAAGTTAAAAAAAAATAGTTATTTTGTTAATATTATCTATTTTTATTCAAACAGCATCTCTTCTACATCAATGGCTGGATATGTTCAACCAACTCTCGCTTAAAATTTGTTATGTTATTTATCGGAATCGCCTCAGTGACACTGTCATAAAACGTTCCTTTCATGGCCAGTTTAAGTTTAGGGAACGGGAGATAGTCACGCGACGATAAACCAGGCAAATACAGAGGATGTTTAAGCACATGGACTTGTTTTTTCGCCAAAAATTCAACGGCGACGGCCCAGTGCGATGGAGTATTGGGTTGCACATATGGATGCGATATGGTGCGATGGATTGTACATATTTTGTCTTAGTTTAGGGTTATTTTTTGTATTATTTCTTTTATGTTTAGGCATGCCGCTAGTTTTTCGTCATTGTTTCAGAAATAGCACTTAAGTCGATGTTATGATGCTCCAATTCAAGTAGTATAATTTTACTTTTCGATGGCCGTAACAATATATTCTATCAGGTCAGTCTCAGGGCGGTCCTTTTCCAGTTTCCTTTTTTAATTCTTCCTTCGGTTTAGTAATTATTCGTTGTTCTTGTTCGTGAGTGGGTCATGGATAGGTAACCTCTCCTAGTAGTACAAAACTTGACTTCGGTTTAGAGAACATTGAGTTGTTTTATCTTAGCCAAGTTGCAAGGGTCACATCATAATCACCACCTTACTTTTTAATTTGTATTTCATACTGGTGATGCATCGACGTTTTTATGAACTAGGCCTTTGATTATCTTAACCGTCAAGAAATGCTAATTAAACGATAAATAGTTTATTCTTAATAGGAATAAATTTTCTTCATACGAAACTTTTATTTTTTTAAAAACATAACGAAAGACATCAACAATGGAATATAAGACTTTAGTATTGACTGCCTAGATAATGTCAATGCTTGTATTGCTTGTGCTACTCCACAATGAATTGCAGAACTGTTGTAAAGATAAATCTCCCTTAATCTCCCTTTCTAAGAAGAGTTGAGACGATGAACTATCTCCATGTTTTGTAATTGCGCGTTAAGAATGTAGTATGTATTGATTTGGAATTTTTGGCCCTAACTTGCTGTTACTTAAACCAATCTTGGGTATTTTCTTACTTATGTACAGAAGAGCAAAGTCCAAGGACATTAATTTGAGAAACGCTGATCTAAATTGTACTGAGGTGACAAGCGCATGACAAATTTTCTCAAAACCATTTAACAGTATCGGCAACAAACTTTTAAGGTTGCTTAATGCACCATTAGCGGAGTCTTTTTCCTGACTCGGGAGTCATAATGATTTTATGATTCACACGGACTTCACAAGTGTATGTGATAAACTTTCCAGAAAGCTCTTGTTGTAGGAGGGATGACTATTTGATATGGAAAATACTATTTGAAATCCTTCAAACAGATGATAGGTATAGGCTTCTACATTATTTTTGTCATTTCTTGCCCCGTGATTATCATGATCTTTTTAGTTTGTTAGTCTTTTTGCATCAAGAAAAATTAGTTTTTATCGTGGACTTGGAAAATCTTAATTTTCCAAGTTTTTTGACAACTTAGATTTTTTACTGAGATATTTCTTATCATTCTCATTATTTTTTTGAATTTGTGGTTAATTCCTTTTTCGCCGATTTTCTGATGCTAGCATAGCTCCCTAGGCAGAGTTTTGATTCTAGAGAATTATTTTTTTCTCGGATTAATTGGGTTTTTGAATAAAAAAATAATTATCAAATTTTTTACTTTATTTTAAAACTTTATCATAAATAATATTGATAATCGATGCGAAAAACTTTTTAAAAACTTGTTATAATTAATTATAAATGAAATAAAATGTACAACATTTTTAAAATCACGTGACTACGAACACGCCGCGATTGGCTGCTATGGTTGTGACGTCAGAGTACCAGTGTTTTTACGTCAGTACTGTCAACAGCTTCTATTCGTATATGTATGTATATATATATATATATATATATATATATATATATATATATATATATATATATATATATATATATAAACTATAATGTATTTCAAAACGTATGTAGGCAGATCTCTCAAGACATACAGGCAGATATCTCAAGCAAATAATTAAAGAACTTGAAAGAAGTTTTCTCAATCAGTAACATAATTCTAATTATATTTCACATCTGTTAACTGCAAATTATCTTTTTAACCGTGATTTCAAAACCCTACATGCTCAAAACAAAAGCATCAAATTAAATCATCTTTAGAGTTTAGTAATAAACCGATAAAAATATGAAAAAACCTTTCTGAATAACTAAATAGAAATGGACAAATCCTTTATTGAATTTGTACAGGCAAGAAGTAGAATCTGTACCGATTTCCTAATCATATATAATTGATTGTGTAAAAGTTTTGTATTTATAGCCATCGACATCGTAAATATTTTTTTCTGACGAAGCTACAGTGCTAGCGAAATGCGTCAAACATTAATAACAAAAAATTAATTAATAAAAAAAAATGTTGACAAAAAAGTCTCTTCTTGAACACAAAAATATTCAGCATGGTAACATAATCTTGAACGAAAGGATGCCATGCACATTCTCCGGATCTAAACCCAATAGAACATTCATGGTATACTCTTAAAAATATAATCCAGCTATAATGAAAAAAATACTGAAAGTTTAAAATGCGTTCTTTCTCAAATGCGAAGATATATTTGTTAGACTACCTGAATGTGCACAACCAATTTCTGTGAGAAACAGGTACAATGAAGACATGGCTTTCTGCAAATGCGCTTAAGAAACCGTAAAAACCCCAATTTTTTTGATTTTCTTCTACGTAGTCAAAAGATATAAAAAAATCCATTACTTTTTTAAAATAACCTACCCAGTTTCCAGATCTAAAGCCTATAGAATACGTATAAGATAATCCTAGAAATAGTATCTAGCGACAACTAAGAAAATTAAAAATAGGATAAAATACGTTTTCTCACAAGATTACAATAAGATAAAAATTAACCAAATAATGATTGTTATAGATATCGATAAATTGGTGATATTTTTACAGTGTGTCAAAAATTATCCCTATTCCTTACATCACACCCACTATGTCATTATTCAGATTTTGACTTGTTGTGCAATGTTGTGTAAATGGATTTGCAGAAAAACCATCTATCATATATTCTAAGTTTGTACATTGTGATGAAACGTTTTGAAAAAAAATTTAATAAATTTCTTTCGAGAAGAAATCACCTTAAATGAAAATATTATTGAAAATTAATCTAAAAAATTAACGCATACATTGAAATTCCATCACACAAAACACCCGATGACGTTTAGGTAGTATAACCCCATATTTGACTATAGGAAATGCATCAAGAATCACAATATTTTCTTATAGTAATATATACGCTGACAAATGTATTAACGATAATAAGAATATTCATTTTCAGGATATCAAAACATATATAATGTTTAAACAGTAAAACAATCTTACCTGAAACAAACAAAAAATGAGCCCCAACTAAATTTAAGAAGTTCAGACACAAAATAGTGAAAACTGATAAACCTAACCACCATCACCACCACCACCAAGATTTTTTATGTAGTTTCCTGTTTAGAATAATTTCTTTTACTATCAAAAGATGTCGCTGTTTAAAGATAGGAAAATTGTAAATATTTTGAATGAATGGTCCCGGAAAAAAGGCTTAAGAATTGAAATATTTATTAGAAATCATTTATAATCCTTAATATTATTATGTCCTACTTTTCTGATGCCGAGCGAAAAATAAATTAAATGCACCTGTAAGATTAATCTACTTGAAGCAGTTATCTATCTATCACACTCTTTCTTTCTGTTTTTACAGTGTCGAAGACAAAGACGGAATTAAATCACACTTGAATGGAATATTACTGTTGGTGATATTTTAAAAATAAATGTCTATCGATTACTTTTATTTTTATTATAAACACTCCTGTATTTAGGAGTGATAGTTTAGATTCAATAAAAATCAGGGAAAATTTCAGATATTTTACTTTGATTCAGATTCAGTTTGATACAGTGTCGAAGACAAAGACGGAATAAAATCACACTTGAATGGAATATTACTGTTGGTGATATTTTAAAAATAAATGTCTATCGATTACAATTATTTCCGGGGTTGTAATAATTCATATTTAATTTTTAAACAAAAATATATAAGATCCTTAACATTTTACCTAAAACTTTCAATAATCAATTCGTTTGTACACAGTATGTTAGAAAAATGACAGAACCTTAAGTTAAAAAAGAAATAGTTATTTTGTTAATATTATATATTTTTATTCAAACAGCATCTCTTCTACATCAATGGCTGGATATGTTCTACCAACTCTCGCTTAAAATTTGTTATGTTAAATGTCATAAATGTTATGTCGGAATCGCCTCAGTGACACTGTCATAAAACGTTCCTTTCATGGCCAGTTTAAGTTTAGGGAACAGGAGATAGTCACGCGACGATAAACCAGGCAAATACAGAGGATGTTTAAGCACATAGACTTGTTTTTTCGCCAAAAATTCAACGGCGACGGCCCAGTGCGATGGAGCATTGGGTTGCACATATGGATGCGATATGGTACGATGGATTGTACATATTTTGTCTTAGTTTAGGGTTATTTTTTGTATTATTTCTTTTATGTTTAGGCATGCCGCTAGTTACAAGTATACATCCAGATGAATCGCGGCATTATTTACTTTTCGTCATTGTTTCAGAAATAGCACTTAAGTCGATGTTATGATGCTCCAATTCAAGTAGTATAATTTTACTTTTCGATGGCCGTAACAATATATTCTATCAGGTCAGTCTCAGGGCGGTCCTTTTCCAGTTCCTTTTTTAATTCTTCCTTCGGTTTAGTAATTATTCGTTGTTCTTGTTCGTGAGTGGGTCATGGATAGGTAACCTCATAATCCTAATCATAATCACCACCTTACTTTTTAATTCGTATTTCATACTGGTGATGCATCGACGTTTTTATGAACTAGGCCTTTGATTATCTTAAGCGTCAAGAAATGCTAATTAAACGATAAATAGAATTATAGTTAACAATGTTATAGTTATAGTTAAGAATGTAGTATGTATTGATTTGGAATTTTTGGCCCTAACTTGCTATTACTTAAACCAATCTTGGGTATTTTCTTACTTATGTACAGAAGAGCAAAGTCCAAGGACATTAATTTGAGAAACGCTGATCTAAATTGTACTGAGGTGACAAGCGCATGACATATTTTCTCAAAACCATTTAACAGTATCGGCAACAAACTTTTAAGGTTGCTTAATGCAGCATTAGCGGAGTCTTTTTCCCGACTCGGGAGTCATAATGATTTTATGATTCACACGGACTTCACAAGTGTATGTGATAAACTTTCCAGAAAGCTCTTGTTGTAGGAGGGATAACTATTTGATATGGAAAAGACTATTTGAAATCCTTCAAACAGATGATAGGTATAGGCTTCTACATTATTTTTGTCATTTCTTGCCCCGTGATTATCATGATCTTTTTAGTTTATTAGTCTTTTTGCATCAAAAAAAATTAGTTTTTATCGTGGACTTGGAAAATCTTAATTTTCCAAGTTTTTTGACAACTTAGATTTTTTACTGAGATATTTCTTATCATTCTCGTTTTTTTTTGAATTTGTGGTTAATTCCTTTTTCGCCGATTTTCTGATGCTAGCATAGCTCCCTAGGCAGAGTTTTGATTCTAGAGAATTAATTTTTTCTCGGATTAATTGGGTTTTTGAATAAAAAAATAATTATCAAATTTTTTACTTTATTTTAAAACTTTATCATAAATAATATTGATAATCGATGCGAAAAACTTTTTAAAAACTTGTTATAATTAATTATAAATGAAATAAAATGTACAACATTTTTGAAATCACGTGACTACGAACACGCCGCGATTGGCTGCTATGGTTGTGACGTCAGAGTACCAGTGTTTTTACGTCAGTACTGTCAACGGCTTCTATTCGTATATGTATGTGTATGTATATATATATATATATATATATATATATATATATATATATATATATATATATATATATATATATATATAATATCAGTACTGTCAACGGCTTCTATTCGTATATGTATGTATATATATATATATATATATATATATATATATATATATATATATATATATATATATATATATATATATATATAAAGCTTATATAGTTACCTTGATTATTAATGCAAAATTAAGAAAAGTTCAAGACACTCAATGTCACGATTGTGTAGCTTCAGCAGATTATGAATACTCAAACAAAAAAAATATATGTCATAAATAGTAATCTTTTGTATATATTTGTAATATTAGTAATATTCATTTTCAAAAAAATTAAAAATATTAAATATTGAATAAACAAAAGATATTTCCTAGTTTTGTAATTATTTTTTTGAGCGGAAAAACAGTATAAATCACAATTAGAAAAACAAAACACATAAATACTGTTTAAACCGCTGATTTTATTTCAATAAAAAATACACTGTAAATATATATAATAAAACTTCCCCCAACTAGGATAATATATTACAGTGGATTATAATATGTAAACTGCATTAATAATCAATTCAGAATAAAAACAATCACTACCAAAAATTATATACATATTTGTTTGATTGCTTTAAAGTTGCAATGCTTACTAAAACCACGCCGATTCTTTAAACCACCACACTAAACTCTATTAACAATATTTTCAAAAAAAATCCACCCATACTACGTTATTGCTTTAATTAAGTTTTTCAGTATTTTTAAAACGGTAGCACTTTTTCGCCTTACATGTTTTACAAATATTTATTAATAATATTTGCAAATATAAATAAATCTGTCTGCCAACTAACTCTAATGTAGCCAGAGATTTCCCAAATAAGAGAAGGCACTTTTTTGAGTGGAAAACTTTTATAGTCGAAGTGTGGGACTCTCCTGTTAAGGTCTAGAAAACTAGAAATCACTATGTACCACAATATATTCTGGAACCACTGTCAGCCTACCATCAGTCTTCAATGCCTATAATTAATTAAACCTATGTTTAAACATACCTTATTAAATAAATATGTTCAATTCATAGACGAAATGTACCAAAATCCGAAAAAACACTAAATATTTTAACTGCTTTATTTTATTTAGAATAAAAATATACAATTTTCGTTACTGTTTGTTTGAATAGTAGGTTTGCTTTTCTATTTTTTTTTACATACTCTTTCAGATGTTTGTTTTGACTCCATGGAAAACTGCTTTGCCAGTCCTTAGTTTAACTAGTTGATGTTCAGCCAACTGATCACATGAATTAAATAATATAAATAAAAGTTATAAAAACGAATGCAAAAAACAAAAAGGCACCCTGATCTGGTTTCAATATGAACTTACCTTTGAGTCTCCATATCTTATGTAAAGATATATAAGTATAAAAAAAAATTACGTCGAAAACAGCACCGAAAGCCTAAATAACAATTATAAGCAAGTATATTTTCAAATGGATAGCAAACCAACAAATGCAGTCAAAGACATAGGTTAAAACTATAGAACAATGACTAAGATCAATAAATTGTTTAATTTGTCCGGGACTCCGAACGTCTTTTTAGAAAGAGCTCGAAATAAAATTTCGGTATAACCGATATTGGTGATATTGGCCTTCGGTACAATTGTGAGGTCACAATTGTTCCGGATTTGTTCATGAATTGTCGGCGTGTCATCGGTACTAGGTTTAAAAATCTATTCTCAATTTGATATAACTGTTTAATTATAAGGAGAAAATTAAAATATTTTTGTTATAAAACATATATGATCTTTCCATTTAAGACAAAAAAAATTATTTAAAAGCCCGATTAGTATATATTAGAAAAATTGAACCTATTTCACTTTCAGGGTACCATAACACATAATATTTAAACAAACAAAAAAATCTTACCTGCAATATACCATAAATCAATCCCAACTAAATTCTGTTCCTAAATTTTGTGTTTCCTGTTTAGTATAACTTATTCTATTATCAAAAGATAGCGCTATTTGAGGACAGGATTATTGTAAATACTTAAAATACATCAGAAAAAATCATTCAGAATCCTTAATATTATTATTTCCTATTTTTTTTTATGTTGAGCGAAAAAAAAAACACCTGTCAGATTAATGCAGTAGTCTATAGAGATATGCAATAGTCCATGGAGGTCAGAAGGAGGTTGAGAAAAATTTACCACTAAATACCAAATCATCTGTTTTTACTAAGCACATTAGCATCATCGGGAGATGGTTCAATCTAATAATTGGTTTACGAAACGGGCATTAAGAGATTAAAAACAAGTGATTTCGTGTTTAGTGGTAAGCCTGCTTGAGTTTAGAGTTTCACACCAAATATTTTAATAGAAGAAAATTGATCTAAGACGATTGAATAAAAGAAAAATACAATTTAATTGAGATATAAGTTTATTGCTTAAATTCTAACTAAAAATGTATTATTTTAGATTTAACAAAAAACAGATTACAGTTTCATTGTATATGAAAAAAAACCGTTTATGAAATACGGTATACGGTTACATGTATTGTTTATGAAAAAAAGAACTCTTGCAACATATAATATTGATTAAAATACATTGCTTAAAAAAGGCCAAACAAGTTATTAAAAAGCTTTCCATTGCTATTTCTAGGTCAAATGGCAGTTGTGGAACAAACACGTCGTCGTCCGTTTGGTTGAAGTTTATCCAGAAGAAAATTTCGTGCATCAGAACTGGATTAACGAGAGACGGTCGTTTACGCCGTGGTTTTGGGTGTCCCACATCCATTATTGTGCCCCTGATGGCATCGTAATGCATGTGGGAGCATGCAAGTATAAACACGTGTTATTGAACCGACACCAACCAAAACCCCTTTTAAAAAATTTACAATTTTGGGTTTTCAAACGAGACTTTTCATACCTGATAAACTCATCCTTTTCCTGTTTTGTGTCGTACCAAATACGACTACGAAATGCGAAATCTACAAATAAAAATAATTAGCTGTAATTATTAGGTCTACCCATAAGTAATGCAGTTTATATTCAAATTTTAAAAACATTGCTATCCATCTACTAACAATACTTTAACTTAATGTAACATAACTCACATTCTAATTAAATATATTGATATTTAGGGAGCTTATTGTTAAGTTTTGAAAAAAAGGCGCTACTATAACAGTGGAAAACAAAGTGTGAGTTTTGAAAGAATGACAATGGCACAAAATCATTAATTTGGGTTAGGTTTGTTTTTCGCTTCCAAACACTCATCCTGGTACGGAATAGGGAGAGAGTTACTGAGATCATCATCATCATCATCATCATGATCAACCCGAATCAATCCACTGCAGGATGAAGGCCTCTTCAGCATGCTTCCAACTCTCGCGGTCCTGAGCTTTCCTTTGCCATTCGGGTCCAATATACTTAATAATATCATCAGTCCATCGTGTTTTCGGTCTTCTCCGTGGACGTTTGCGATCAAGTGGTATCCAGTCCACGACCGCCCTGGTCTTTCTTTCCATCTTTCGTTCCATCGCCTCGCTACATGGCCTGCCCACTTCCATTTCAATTGCTTTATTCTTCCAATGATGTCATTCACTTTCGTTTGTTCTCTGATCTATGTGCAGGTCTTTCTATCCCGTCTAGTAATGCCAAGCATACATCTTTCCATTCCCCTCTGTGCTACTCGAAGTTTTTGAACTGACTGTGATGTGAGTGTCCAGGTCTCACTTCCGTATGTCATAACGGGGAGGACACACTGATCAAACACTTTTCTTTTCAGACAAAGTGGTAGTTTGCTCTTAAACACTATGTTGAGTCACCAAATACCTCCCAGCTACATTTAACGCGTCGTTCCACCTCCCGGACGGTGTCCCCTTCCATTGAAACCCTTTACCCAAGATATATATAGTGATCCATAACTTCCAAATCCGTTCCTAAAATAGAAATCCTTTTGTCCTCAGCAAATTTATTGGACATGACCTGACTCTTCTGGTTTATTTTCAAGCCAAATGGTTCCCCAGCCCTTTGCAATTCTTGTACATGTCTTTGCAGCTCATCTGGGTCTTGTGAAAGAAGAACGACATAATCTGCAAATATAAGATGATTTAAGTACGCACCATTAATCCTTATTCCATCTTGTTCCCAATCCAGATTACAGAACACTTCTTCCAGGCAGGCTGAGAAAAGAACAGTCGATATTGCGTCCCCCTGCCGTACGCCCCGCTGTACATTTATTCCCACCCCAAGATCGTCAAGGTCGACTGTCGCTGTAGCTTCATCATATATCGATCCTAGTACGCTTACACAGGCTTTCTCTATACCTTGATTAAGCAATGCATCCATTATGGCCCGCTTTGAGATTGAATCAAATGCTTTTTCATAATCGATAAAAGCCAAGTACAGTGGCATAGTGTATTCGTTGTGTTTTCTATGACCTGATGTAGAATCTGGATATGATCCAATGTACTGAAGCCACTTCTGAATCCTGCTTGCTCCCTTGGTTGTGCGTCATTAAGTTTTCTTAGTATTCTTTTGGGTATTATCTTGGTGAAAACTTTGTACACCACTGATATGAGGCTTATTGAGCGGTAGTTCTTTAAATCTTCCCGTGCTCCTTTCTTATGTAAAATAATCACTTCTGCATTTTCCATAAGCTGGGTACTTCTTGTTGTTTGAAGCATTTTGTGTGTAATCTTGCCAGTGTTTTATGGAAGGTCCGACCACCAGCTTTTAACATCTCCACCGTTATACTATCCTTTCCTGGAGCCTTGCCATTTTTCATCGCGTCTATAGCCTTTGTAACTTCCTCCACAAGGATATCCTGTTCGTGTCTGATTCTGGTCCTCATATAACTTTGAATAAAAGTTTCGGACAACCTCTAACATTTCCGTCCGTTTCCTGCATATTGTACCATCCTCACGCATTAAGGAAAACATTAGTGTCCTTTTCTTTCTCAGCTTCTGCTTAGCTTTGTTAATTCCCCTGTTTTCTTCCAGAGTTTTTTGCAGTTTTGTAGCTGCATGTTGAATCGGCGCGTTTCCTCTCGAATACGTTTTCTTATAGTTTTGCAAAGCTCAACGTACTCGACCCTGCCAAAAGGACTGTCTGCATTCTTCATTGTCCGGCGTTTTTTCATTAAATTAATGGTCTCATTCGAAATTTTTGACTCTTTGAAACATTTATCTTCTGGTGCTATTGAAGCCGCCATTTTAAGCATATTGTTGGCTATTTCTTTATATTGGTCTGTAATTTCCATCTCCTCTGGGTCTTGTAACACAGCAAAGCGGTTCGACAAAGTAATTTCAAAATCTCTTCCCCTCTCCAGTAGCTTCCCAGAATCCACTTTGCCACCTTTTGATCTTATCATTTTTTCGCGTTCTTTTCGGAAGTTTATCCTAATCTTTGCTCGTACCATTCGGTGGTCACTTCCCACATTAAAATGGTTAAGGACAGTACAATTGCAAAATATTGCTTTATCGTTTGACATGATGTAATCAATTTCACTGGTGAGTCGAGATGGACTTTTCCATGTCCATTTTCTGTTGATCTTTTTCTTATAAAACGAATGCATAATATAGAGTTCTTGTCGTTCAGAAAAGTCAACGAGCCTGTCACCTCTATTGTCCCGCTCACCATTTCCATATGGGCCAGTTGCATTTTCACCAGTTCTTGCTTTTCCGATTCTGGCATTAAAGTCGCCCATCAGGATTTTATACCTACACCTCTCTTTGTTTAAAAGTTGGGCCACATCATATTAAAATTCCTCAATTTCCTCATCTCTATGACTTATAGTTGGTGCTTAAGCTTGGACGATTTGAAGCTTAAACTTTTTATTCAGCTGAATGACGCATTGGGCTAATCTGTCAGATATACTTTCATATTTAACTACACTATCTTTCAGCTTTCGATTGATGAGGAATCCAATTCCACCACATCGTCCATTCTCCGTGCCTCGGGTATAGAGTACGTGGCCAGTTGGTTCTAGTTTGATTAACTCTTTCTTCAAGTTTCACAGAACCCAATAATAGCCCAATGTATGCTGTCAAGTTCGATTAACAGTTCTTGCAGTCGGGTCTCCGTTGTAGCCATATAGTCCGTATATTAAGCGTAGCAATGTTAAAAGTCCAATGGCAGCCTGATCTAACCCGGTGATTCTTAGCACCCTCTGCCTTGGGGTTCATTTAGGATTATTGTGATCTCAATATCGTCCCTGGGACGCAATTTGGTGCCCAAAAATATATTTGTAGAATTTCCACTTTATTGTTAAAGCAATTCTTGTAGAAAAGTAACAAACTTAGCGTTATTTTTGATTATCGTTAATAATAAAGAACTGTTCTCCCTATTCTTTAACGCTTTATTTATTATTATACTAGCAATATTTTTTTCTACAGTTTTTTTACAAAAAGGGGATGATATTTGGCGACTGTATCTTATATCGAGGAATAACTTCAGGATATAATTTTTTTATCAGTGAATAACTAAGTACCCCAAAAGAAAGAACACACTAGTTATCGTCTGTTATCCTTTATGCGATAAAATGTCTAAACCATCTACAGATAATCAAACACTAGCGTACGTTCCACTTGGTGATTGCAGCTCCACTAACATATATAACGCATAATGTGTACGAAATACTACGGATAATACATACATTCAATACTATTTTTTAGTTTTAATTTTGCCTTTAAACTGATCAGTAATATGTCTTCAAAAAGTCACATCGTATAACAAGTGGTAGTTAAAATGTATCTCAAAATGTATCACAAAACACCAAGTACTTCAAGAACTGTTCTACACACATGTTAAAATCACGAGGCATGATTAAAAATAAATTTGATGTTTTGTGAAAAATCATCTTGAATTTTAAATTATCACAGCAAAGATTCTTATAAAAGAAGTCGTCAAAGTTGTTTCAAAACAATAACATAAACAAAAATAGCAACATTTTCTTATATATGCGATAACATAAAATAAATCAAATACATACCCGAAGGCACCCTACATTCTGGGCACGCCTTGGCTATATTAAAATGTAATACCCTGCTTCGCAACCATTTCTTTATACAAGTGAAACAAAAGCAATGATTACAATTGGGTAAAATTCCAAAAACCCGTTCTTGAATGTCACGTTTTTCCAGAATTACATCGAAACAGATGCCGCAGGATTTACTTCTCGATTGAACCATTTTAATTATTTCAAGTGCTTTTTCGAATGAAGTAGTTTCTGGACCATACAGGCTGCTTAAATCACATCTGCTTGTTGAGGCGTTTTGGCCGGAGGATGAGGCAATATTCTAAAAAAGAAAAAAAAATGGCGCATTAATAACGCTACTGCTTTTTAATATCTCCAATTCAATTCAATTTGTTCAACTCTGTAAAATAAACCATTGTCTCAGCTTTGACTCTTGATATTTAAAGTGAATCTTCACTATCTGGTTCAGATAATGATAACTGATATAAATTTTTGCATTAACCCAATATTTATTTAGAGCACCTCCTGCCCCTTTGACGCATTTTCTTTCCAAACTCGTGGGAAACTTTTGTCCATTAATAATTCAACTTCTCCCCCATCTTCAGTGTCAAAGAGACCTCGGATCGCGTCTCCTATACAAAGAAACAACGCTAGTCCTGATTTTGATAAATACTATATAATTAAAAGCACACTGAAAGCTCATTAAAAATGTTTCTGCATTCACAATTCATAAAACTATTCTTGGAAATGTAGGCAACTTAGAATCAATTAAAAAACTAAAAGACGGACATTGCAAGTTGTGGTTTCAAATGCCAAACAAGCTGAAAGCATTCTAGATCTTAAAAAAATCCGCACATATAATGTCAAGGTTGAGCCGCATAAATCTTTAATTTATTGAAAAGGAGACATTTCTAGCCTAGACCTTTTAAACTGTGAAGAGTCGGAAATCTTAGATAACCTGAAGCAATTTGGCATTGAGGTACTCAAGAGAATACTCACAAAAAGGAGCGTTCAATCTGCCAACTAGCAGTCTAATCTTAACCTTCAGAAAATCCTCTCCGCCTGATAGAATTAAAGTTGGCTATTTATAGCTTAAAGTTAGACAATATGTCCCGAATCCAATGAGATGCTACCAGTGCTAAAGATTCGGCCATATTTTGCTGAACTGCACCTTTTCTCCATTATATCCTTGTTGTGGTAAAGCTGTTCATAATGATTCCCCATGTCTCCCTTCTCCAATTTGCCCCAATTCTGAGGGTGATCATTCACCGAGGTATAGAGGTTGCCCGGTCTACAAGGAAGAATTTCAAATCCAATGAATCAAAGTCTCTGAAAAATCCCTTATTTTGTTGCTAAAGCTAAAGTTAAAAGTTCTACTCCCCCAAATATGCCTAGTTATGCAACCATAGCAATTTGTAGCAAACCAGTGGTGTCAACTTCCACTCAATGTGACCTCAACATTAATGTATGCCCTTCTAAAACACCTGTTAAGGTGCAACTTCCCACACCTCGTGACTCCCTACTCCCTCCCCTTCCGACCCTCCTTTTACTCTCCCCTTATCCTCTCCTATTCCTATATCCAAATATTCCCTACATGTTTCCTCCAAACCTTCCGTTCCTCCTTCTTCTTCTACTCATACTCTGTCAAAATCCCTTACTACTCGTCCTTCAAAATCTCTCTAGTCGCGGTTTTATTAGATATCTCCAGTTCTTTCGATACGGTATGAAGACCCACAATCTTGAACACCCTACATAAGTAGGGTATCAGACGACGGCTTACCAAATTTATCTCAATTTCCTCGCTGATAGATTCTTCCCAGTCAGGATTGATGGACATATATCTGACCAATTCCCATTACTAAATGGTGTCCTACAAGACTCAGTACTGAGCCCTACCCTTTTTAATATAGCAATGAATAACATCCAAAGATACCTCAGTTCTACGATCTCTCATAGACTTTACGCTGATGATCTCCTGCTATATTATTCTTCCCTCAATTCAAGAGTCTGCGAAATAATCATTCAGTCAAATTTAGGATCTCTAAGAAAAGGGTCCAATTCTACAGGTCTCTTACTATCTAACGAAAAATCAATAGCTGTTCATTTCTGCAGAAGACGCAATTGTCCTTGCTTACACGCCATCACTCTATCAAACAAGATTATCCCCACAGTTCAGTGTCACAAGTTTTTAGGTTTCACATTTGATTATAGACTCTCTTGGAAAGACCACATTCAGTCTTTGAAGACTAAATGTGCTCGGGACATAGGAATACTTAAGATGCTCTTAAACAATACTTGGGGTTCGGATTACCACTGTCTCCTTAAACTATTCAAGGCTATAATTAGATCCAAGTTAGTCTACGAGTCAAGACCTTCCTAAAAATCTTTGTTCCGCCAACCTGTGTAACACATTTGCTTATCTAAAAGATATAAATGATTTTACCATGACCTAGTCATTTCAAGCCCTTTCAAGCGCTTTGCTTTCACTCCAATGATCCTAGCAAAGTGTGAGCAAACTAGTCTAAATTTTTTTGTTAACACTTGATATAACCATCTGTGATACTTCCCATTCGTGATACGACCCATCTGTGATATTGTAAACTACGATACAAATTACATTTTATGTTAGTCTATTTATCTGATCCTTATCCATCATAATTTGGCTCTATGGTCGCTAAATGATATCGAAAGCAATGCGACCTAAATCACAAAATTACAAACCTAAATCACAAACCACTAGAATATTAGGTAGGAATCATTGTTGAAAGATCTATAAGTAATATTGCAATAGACTCTATACCTTACTATGGCCTAGATTTAAAGAGCCAAAGACAGATATCTAAATATTCAAGCTAAACTAATTAATATAATAGAATTTAAGTGAGTTTTCCCCTGACAAAGCAGATGGTGACCTGGAAAGATGTTATAAGGATAACACCCACCAAGTCACACGAACCCCAAAGTGGACAAAGAAAAAAAATTAGGTAATTTCAGGCTTTTTTGACTTAGGAGCAAGGAATACTAGAGGCGATAGATCAATACAGTTCCGCCAAGAAAAAAAAATCACAAATACAGTTCTCATTACCATTGAGAAGATTATATACATAAAAGTCTCCACGAAATAAGGGTAATATTACATTGATTTCATTATTTTAAACGAGAAATTCAGTACAACGGTGACAAACACTCTTACGTACCCGATTGTACCATAATCAAATGAACTCTAAATTTCTGATTAGGTTAAATTTTAAAATACATGCCATTTTACCTTAAAAATGTCTCTAATTGGTCCTTTTCAAACTTTCTGCTTTCGAATCATCTCATATCTGACATTTAAAAAACACCTTCTTTCAACTACCTATCATAGTTCGACATAACGAAAATAAATAATTAATTCAGAAAATACAGCACCAAGATCAAATCATTTCTAAATTCATGCAAAGATTATACTTTCGGAGAGAATCACAACAATTTACGTCATTGCCGCCGTATTTCAAATTTATAACTGCTAGTTAAAAACACTCTGAAGACCATAAGCAACCGAAAATAATTTGTATTCATGCAATGTACTTGTAGATGTGATATTACACAGTGTTTGCTGTGTATTTGGTGGAATCAGCTTGGTGTCGTGTATTGTGAGTTGCTCATACCTATCGAAACCATTCGTAGAGTTCTCTACCGAACACAATTAATGAGATTGAGCCGAGCACTCAAGGAAAAACGTGACCATTACTACTCCAGACACGACAAAATGATTCTCCTACATGCTAATGCTCGTCCTTATATTGCGGTGCCGGTCAAACCTATTTGGAAACACTTAATTGGGAAGTTCTACCCCAGCAGCCGTATTCACCAGATATTGTCCCTTTGGATTATCACTTGTTCCGGTCGATGGCACATGATCTGCCTGAACAGTGCTTTACGTCATATGAAGGTATCAAAAATTGGGTCGATTCGTGGATGACCTCAAAAGATGAAGAGTTCTTCCGACGTGGTGTCCTAATGCTGCCAGAAAGACGGATAAAAGTAGTGGCGAATGATGGACAATACTTTGAATAAAACGTAATGTACCGTTCTTTCACTATAAATTCCTAATTTTTGATAGAAAACGGCGGAAACTTATTTGTACACCTTTTAATAAAATTCTACTTTTGTCAATTTCCCAAATAGTGGAATTAGGCAATGAATTTTATTTTCTTCAGAGACTTTGTCTTTCAGAGATAGAATAGGAAAATTGTATTATATATTCTTAAATAAATAACATTACACAATCCTATTGTAATTCTCAAAGTTTTTACATTCAAAAATATTGAGAATTTACTTAAATAAAAACCTTCAAAAAATCTGGCTAATAAATATATTAGCAAGGTTTCTACTATAAGTCATAAATATATGAGAAATATTAAACTTAAAGGTACTTACAGGTTGTGAGGTCCCTACTGGTCCAAGTTGTTTGCTTTGTTCAGAGCTTATCAAATTTCCTGCCTTACTTGGAATTTCATTGGCAAGGTATAGGCCCTTTAAATTATTCGTCCATATATCTCTAGCACTTGCATTTTCTTGACCATTGTAATCATCTACGTTATTCATGATAATTAGATTATTTACTTGCACTGAACAAATTTCGTAAATTCTCTGACGGCTTGTAAATGTAATCACCGAATTTATGCTATCCTATTGCTGGATAATCAACGACGGAATATCGGAAAAATAGAAAATATTTATGTAAACCTAACCTAAATATATATATATATATATATATATATATATATATATATATATATATATATATATATATATATATATATATATATATATATATATACATATATATATTTATATATTTATATATTTATATATATATATATATATATATATATATATATATATATATATATATATATATATATATATATATATATATCATCTGTCATCTGTCATTGCTTAAACAATCAAAACATATATATGGGTAATGGTGATAAAATACACAAAATAGAAAATTAAATATAAATAAAACACCGAAAAATGTGTTTAATTACTGTAAATGTATTATTGGATTTTTTCCCATTGTAACCGAAATTGATTAGTGCATTCAATTGGTTGATCAGAACCATTAAGGATTGGTTGATAGGGGACAGACTTCCTTGTCTGACAGCGCTATCTAATCTTATGTTAATTTCTATTCTGTGGTGCAATATTATATATAGTTTGTAAATATCAATTGTTAATATTTCATCGGTACTAAATCACCCGGTGCTAAGACTTAGTAGAGGGTTTGGAAAGGATAGACGTCACAACTTCGCACACTGTATGTCGTCATGCTTTACGCACCAGCATCTGATTTTGACTATTTTTCTACTACGGCTCCTACTTTTATTTCATTAGATTGAATCCAGGAGGGGTGTTTCGAGAATTTTTGAGAGCCTCTAGTTGATCCAGGACCTGAATGTTTAATCTTATTGTTAGTAATATGCAATTTGCCAGTCTGAATTTCATTTGTAACACAACATTCGTTACAAGAAATCCAATATTGAATTCAGACTTAAACGTTTCGCATTAGTTAGTTGTTCTGATGAAACAGAATTACATTGCATTGACTTTAAATTTTTTTCTAACTCATCTAGCTCCACAATCTGACACCGACACACGATACAGACACGACACGACTCCGACACAAGTTGGGAGAATCTTCATTTTTAATTATTTCGCGTTATTCATTACCGATATCCTTTTTGTTTGCTTTTATCAAGGACATTGTGCTTTGCAGATTTGTAGATTTGTCGCAATAGATTATGAGCAAATGGCATTTCCAAATTATCTATATTCTCAAACAGCATTAAAACGGACAAAATAGCGTATATATATATATATATATATATATATATATATATATATATATATATATATATATATATATATATATATATATAAATCATCATCATCATCATCATCATCATCATCATCATCACCATCATCATCAGCCCGTGTCGATCCACATGCATGCTTCCAACTTTTATGGTCCTGGACTTTTCTCTGCCACTTGGGTCCAATATACTTAACGATGCCATCAGTTTATCGTGCTTTCGGTCTTCTTCGCGCACGTTTGACATCAAGCGGTATTCACTCCAGGATTGCATTTCAATTGCTTTACTCTTCCAGTGATGTCACACACTTGCCTGATCTATGTGCACGGCTGTCTGTCTCGTCTTGTAATACCAAGCATACATCTTTCCATTCCCCCCTGTGCTACCGTAAGTTTCTAAACTGATTCCGATGTGAGTGTCCAGGTTTTACTTCCGTATATCATAACGTGCAGGTCGCACTGATCGAAGAGTTTTCTTTTCAGGCAAAGTGGGAGTTTGCTCTTAAACAATTTGTTGAACCTGCCAAATGACTGCCAGCCACATTTAACACACCGTCCCACCTCTCGGGCGGTATCCCCCTTTATTGAAATATTCTGCCCAAGTTATATAAAGTGGTCCACAATCTCCAAATCCCTTTCTAAAAGTGAAATTCTTCAGTGCTCAGCGAATTTATTGAACATAACCTGACTCTTTTTCAGGTTAATTTTTAAGCCAAATGGATTGCCAGCCCTTTGCAGCTCTTGTATGTGTCTTTGTAACATTGATCTTTACACCATCATGTTCCCAATTCATATTACGGAATACTTCTTCAAGGCAAGCCGAGAAAAGAATAAGCCATATTGCGTGCGTGACCCTGCCGTACACCTCGCTCTATGTTAATTCCCACTTCAAAATCATCAAGGTGAATTTTCGCTGTAGCTCCATCAAATATCGATCCTAATTGGTTTACATATGCTTTCTACCTCCTCTCTAAGCAATGCAACCATTATGGCCTACTTTGAGATTAAGCATATCGATAAAAGCCAAGCACAGTGGCATGGTGTATTCGTTGAGCCTTTCTATGGCCTACTATACAACCTGGATGTGATCCATTGTACTGAATCCACTTCTGAATCCCGTTTGTTCTCTAGGTCGTGCGTCATTCATTTTTCTTAATATTCTTTTAGACATTATCTTGGTGAAAACTTTGTATCCTACTTATAGAAAATGTATTGAATGGTAGTTCTTTAAATCTGTGTTCCTTTTGTATGTAAAATGATCATTTCTGCATTTTTCCATAAGTCAGGTACTTTTTGTTCTTTGAAGCATTTTGAGTATAATCCTGCCAGTGCTTTATGTAAAGTCCGACCACAAGCTTTTAGCATTTCCACAGTTACACTGTCTTTTCCTGGAGTCTTGCCATTTTTCATCGATTCTATAGCATTTGTCACTTCCTCCACTAGGATATTTGGCATTTGTTCTTCCGTGGGTCTTGTTGTCTTTGATTGATTCTGATTTTCATATAACTGTGAATAAAATTTTCTGACAACCTCTACCATTTCCATTCGCGCCCTACACACAGTGCCATCCTCACGCATTAAGGCATCAATTTGCGTTCTTTTCTTTCTCAGCTTCTGTTTACCCTTGATAATTCCCCTATTTTCTTTCAGAGTTTTTTTACATTAGCTGCATGTTGAACCGGCGCGTCTACTCTCTGATACGTTTTCTTCACGAAAAATTCATTCGTGATTTTGCCGAAGAAATAAATATATGTATTTTTTTTAAAGTTCTGTTTTCCGTAAGACACACCTTGTGTGTGTGTGTGTGTATATATATATATATATATATATATATATATATATATATATATATATATATATATATATATATATATGATATATATAAATAGATAAATATTTATATATATATATATATATATATATATATATATATATATATATATATATATATATATGTATATATATATATATATATATATATATATATATATATATATATATATATATATATATATATATACTAGGTGCTTTTAGCTCCGATTGTCATGAGTGTGTGCTGATTGTCATGATTGTCATTGTGCAGATGCAAGTATTTTTAAAACATCATACCTAAATTAAAAATAACTATTTAATATAAACAATAACAAAAAAATCGCAAAAAAAGTTGAATTATAAAAGGAAATAATGGCATGGAAAGAAACCACGAATCAGTCGGCAACGATTCCACATATTCCGGGATGAGGTCCTGCAACTATATATCGCGAGTCATGACTGAAATCCAAGGCCTGCCTAATATAATCTGCTAGCTACGAACAATCTTAACCGATAACGAACTACCCCGTGAAAAGAAGGGTCTCAGGCGGGACTTTATGCAAAGGCCAAACCAAAGAGATATTTAGTTAAGGAGCGGACCAAAAAGCAAACTGGCAAAAGCAAAAAAAAAACCCAAATGGACAGTAACCATCAAAAATGGAGTATGCTATTGGTTCAGCCATCATGTTTTATAATTTTACTTTTTTTAAATTAACGAGTATGACAGGTTTCAAATAGTAATCAAATTATTTATATTAATTATTTATATATCTGTTTTTGTCGGAGATATTGCGTAATTCGACTACAATTCGATAGGCGTGAGTGTACAACGAAAAGTTAACAGATTATTATGCTTAACATAGAAGAAACCTTGTTGAAACACACCTCTTCACAAATTTCTCTGTTTTCTTATTCCTTCACAAACTTTCAGTATTACTATTAGTATAACGTTGGTTGGTAATTATCTCAGTGATCTTTCCAGAGAAAAAAGTGGCCCGAATCTACACGTTACACCTTTAACGATGGTTCTTGGTGATGGACAAAAGTTTCTATTCACTGTCACCAAAACTTATCTCTATATTAACTACCAGCAAATTTGTATCAAGTCTCCTAACGGGGAGGTAATCAATCAAATATAGCATGTCTTAATAGAGACAAGGCAAATGAACTTAATTTCAAATGTAAGGAGAATGAGAGGACCCAACATCCCTTTTGACCACTTCCTGGTGAGGATCACATGCAGGAATGAATTAGAAAAAATCAAAAACAGCACATCTAAGATGAAAAGGAAGAAACAGGATTATATAGAAAGGTTAAAAGATACAATAATTAGCAAGAAATACAAGAAAGAAATCAAGCAAAGATTACAAGGAGTGGATGATACGACAAAAATAGATGAGAAATGGAATCAAATAAAACAAGTAATGGAAATAGTAAATCTATTAGTTATATCGAAGGAAAGAGAAAGAACGAGGACAAAAGACTGGTACGATGAAGAATGCGAAAATATATCAGAAAGGAAAAAAGGTTAAGGCTCCGTTTGATGTTTAATAATAACGATAAACTACAAAAAAACAAGGAAGGACATGAAAAGGCTATGCCGAACGAAAAAGCGACAATAGTTTCAGAATAGAAAAGTAAGATTGTTTTACCAGTGTGTGAAAAAAAAATAGAAGGGTTACCATTGTAGAAATAACTAGTTTAAAACCGAAGAAGGAATATTGATAGCTGATCAAAATGATATAGTACACGGATGGAAGGAAAACCAATGGGAAGAAGAGGAAGGGCAGGCCAAGAAAAAGATGGATGGGTCAAGTGCAGGGAGATTTGGATGCGATAAGGATGGAGGAATGGAAGGAAATAGCAAACAATATAAAGGAGTGGAGAGGAATAGACCGTACTGTGCTGCAGAGGAACTGGGGAACAAGGATTTAAATGGGGGAACCACATATGCAATGTTATAACTAGTGATACAGTCACAGTCCTCTAAGTGCACGAGTCTGGACCGGGGTCCATCCTCTAAGCGCACACTTCTCTTAGGATCTTTCTCATCCCTACTTTTCTAATCTCTATATCTATCTTTATTTAATCAGATCTCTCTTTCTCTGCGTCGCACAGTGCACAGAATACAAAAATGAGTTTAAATTTTGACGCAATCAAAACTTTCTAATATTCCAAAGAAACCATAAAAATGTCTATAAGGTTGTAGAAACTTAGTAATGTTTGTTAAATGTTATTCAAATAATATTTTTAATATTAGTCATAAACAATATCTAGTCAACAATTTCCTTGTATTTCTACAATATACTTATTGAAATGAAAAGTTTGAAAATCGCGAGCTTACGGTCTCACATAATTGTTCCTATATAACTTTAAGTGCGGATTGGAGAACGTGCACTTGGAGGATGGAATTGTGTGCAGATATATTGTGTGCTTCCTCTTCTTTAATTCCAAAGACTTTCTGAGCAAAACCATATGGTTTATTACCCACCTAAAATGGTAAGGCCATGAAACCATCCAAACAGCTAGTGTCTGTTACTTATGTTAAAGTCGGCCAGCGAAAGCGTTTGTCTCTATATTAAGCGCGGCTTAAATATGCAGCAACTTACTTTTCCCGGTCGTCGTAAAAAAGCATGGCGAAGCAAACATAAATTCCAATGGACATATGCTTCTGAACTTATGTTCGAAGTTTCAACTTGCAATTACTAGCATACGTTACCGTCAAAAGAATAGATACAAATCATGGCAACATCCTCGCTCTAAACACTGCTATCTTAATGATTATGTTATAGTCAGAAAATGAAATACGAGGGATGTTAACATCACGAAAGCACTGCTCGCGGCATATTATTGTTGCACATATCATCAAATATTCAGATTTGAAATGAAATGATCGTTACTTAAAAAAGCAAACACAATGGTCGCCCAAAATACAATAAATTTCACGGGGATAGGCTAAAGGAGGAAATGTGTCAGGAATCTCACGAGCGTTATCTGGAAAAGCAGATTCAATCATGTGAAGTATAGGTGGATAGACCTGGAGAAACGGCGTGGGACCATTTCAAGAACGCCGTGAGTCAAGAATCGATTATTTATGTGGTAAAAAATCACCAGAATTGATTTTGTCATTGGATCTCAAAAATCAACTGGTGGTTGTCAAAGGCAACTGAAATACAGGAATATGCAGAGGTAACATTAGTGGTATCTTTGGGCCGCAAATAAATAATATTGCACTGATGGAATGATCATTTCGAAAACTTGTTGAACGCGAACTCAACGGTTGATGAAAGCGTCTTGAAGCTCATCCCTCAAAGACCTACATTTATGAGCATGGAGGAAGAACCCACCACGAGGTAGACATGGCAATCTCAAAGCTAAGAAATAATAAAGTTACAGGCATGGATGGCATGTTACAGGCATGGAGCGTACCGGTATTCGCCGAGACAAAGGCCGAGGGAGTCGAACATCTCACCTCGGGTTGGACAAACATCTCCACGCCGACAAGACGGACAGATATCTAGTTAGTCGACGCCGCTGCTAGTCCTGCGTGAGTAATCCTTCAATTAGAGGTATGTGGATTAGCTGACCCAGCCCTACTTACACTTTTTTTTTGTATTTTTGTAGAGGGTTTTAGGGCCCGGTCATTATAGAACCCGGTAATTTTAGGACCCGCTCATTGCAGAACCCGGCCAATGTAGACTCCAGACCTTTTAGGATCCCCGCGTTCTGGACACAGAACTGCTGAGTAATCGATCATCTTGATTACAGGACAGTCGAGAGGCTGGATAATCGAATAGCACCACAAAAAGATAAGGCCAGATATTATTTTATTGGTATTTTCATGAATATTCAACATTGGTTGCTCGATGACTATCTCACTACCACCATTTAATAACGTTAGACAATTTGGTTTCATTTACATTAATTTGATTTAATTTGATTTAGATCTCGATCGATATATAATCTGAGTACCAATGTGGTTAGTTAGTTAGGAGTTACAGATCAACAGTAGACCAGATAATGTCACTAAAGGAACTACAGGAAATACACTACCGACAAGGCTTTAACATGTCAGGCTTTCGCCAACGATGTAACAATTATAACACGTAAACTGGAAGAAATATAAAATGTAACTCAAAGATTAATGAGAGATGCAGGAAGGTTCGGGCTCCAAGTAAATACAAACAAAACAAAATACACGAAAATGAGAATTGAAAAAGACGAAACATGTAAGGAAGGGCTGACAATTAAAGTAGGAGAAGAAACTCTACACTTCGAAACGGTTGATCATTTTTGTTACCTTGGCTCAACCATTACAGACAAACATTGAATGGAATTGGAGGTTAAGGCCAGAATAGCAAAAGGAAATAAATGTGCTGCAGAGACTCTTGAGAAACAAGAATATATCAAGGAAAGCCAAAGTAAGAGTTTATAAAATAATAATGAGACCAGCTGTAATATATGTCACAGCGACCTGGACCTTAACCAATATCATTATATGGTGGTATCAAGAAAGATAATCAGTGGAGAAGGATCAATGAAGAAATAATAACAGTATTTGCAGAACCCACAATAAAGCAGATCATCAGAGCATGGCGAATAGGATAGTAGGCTATTGGAAAGCAGACTAATGAAACAGATTGTGAGCAAGGGAATTGGCGAGGGATGAAGAGGTGGAGGAGGCTTTGGCCAGAAGGGGTGTGACAGAGTGGGAAATAAAGGTAAGGAATAGAGTGGTTTGGCGGCAGATTGTAAACCAAGCCAAAGGCCTTAAAGGCCTGTAGAGCTGTACATATAATCTATAATCCAGCTACAAATAATAAAATCTAATAAAGTTTAAAATGCGTTCTTTCTCAAATGCGAAGGCATATTTGTTCTTAAAAAAAGCTGCATCTGCACCACAAAGACTTGTGAGAAACAGGCACAATTGAAGATGTTGCTTTCCGCAAATGCGCCTCACGAAAGCCTAAAAGCGCTAATGTTTTACATTTTATTCGATGTAGTCACAGGATGTTAAAAAATCCAGCAAAGTAACGCCAAAGAAAATGGGATTCATTTTTGAAAACAACCTTCCCAGTCCCGGGTTTAAAGCCTATATAAAACACTTTTAAGATATTCCTAGAAATAAAATCCAGCGACAACTGAAAAAATCTAAATAGGTTAAAATACCTTCTTCCACAAGGATAGAACAAGATCGGCAGTTAAACAACTAAGAATTGTTAGTTATACATATTCCATAATTGCTCAAGAAAATGCCGTGCTTTTATAGTATGATCAATGCTTTTTATGTAGGCTGCATTGTGAAAAATAATCCCAATTCCTATCACCACTTCAATTATGTCATTATACAGATCTTGTGAATATCCATCTGTAGAAAAAACAGCCCCAACACTACAAGCAGAATCAACCAATATTAAAGACTGACATGCTCCTAGGTATTCTTTGTTTGTAGATTGTGTTGCACATTCTGCCATGTAAACAATCAACAGTTAATCTCATAAGATCCCCTATTAGTTCTGAAAACATTTTTAGAAAATTCAAACTTCTTTCCAGAAGAAATTACCTTACATAAATATATTATTGTATAAACCAAAATCATTAATTATCAATGTTTATGCTTTGAAAAATAATCTACAAAATGAACTTACATATTGAAACTTTACAACACAAAACTGTTTATATTTTAGGTGACATAACCCCGTTTTTTTTAACTTTTGGATATTAATCAAGAATCACAGTATTTTCTTTTAGAAATATCTGCACTGGGACATTTATTAAAAACAGTAATCTCTTATTATAGTATTAAGCTAAACATGCAAAGTTTTTCAAATAGAAAAACAACCTTACCTGTAACAAACACTAAATCAGCCCCAACTAAATTTCAGACGAAAAACGTCAAATGATCTAACCAAAACAAAGTAGTTCGGTCAAGTCACACACAAAAGCGGAATGCTGTTCGAATAACTTTAATGATGCTATCAATAAAAACTGAAAAACTAATCACCACCGAGATTTCGCCCTTCCAGATACACCTATCCCTAATTAATTTTAATTGCTTTAGAAATTACTGGTTCAGTATAATTTATTTTATTATTAAAAGATGGCGCTGTATTCACGGTAAGAAAGGAATGTGAATACTAAAAATAAATAATAAATCACAAAAAAGCAAAATAATTTAAATACTTATAATAACAAATTATTTGTAAACCTTAATATTATTATTTTCTATTGTTTTTATGTTGACAGAAAATAAAATCAAAGCACCTATCAGATTAATTTACACTCACTCTCTTTCTCTCTGTTCACTCTCTACATCACACTCTTTCTCTCTGTTTTTCTCTCTGTCTCTTGTTAGACGGATTAATATTACAGTTGAATGGAATTTTATTGTTGGGCATATTTCAAAAATAAATGTGGAAGCATTACAATTAATTTTGGTTTTATAATAATTCATATTTCATTTTTGATCAAGGGTTTATAAGAATATCTTAATTAACAACTGATGAGAAATGATAACAGTCGTTAATTTTCCGATTTTTATATAAACTGCTTTATGGATGATATTTTTTTGGGGAAAATAATTTAATTTTTTTAAAATTATTATTAACTGATCTTCCAATGCGATTACTTTAGTTTTACAACAGTGTTGCTTTATAGTGATTGTTTAGATTCGATAAAAATCAGGGGACATTTTAGATATTTTACATGGATGTATTTATTTGGAATTAATGTAACTTTTGCAGAGGGACATGTGCGTCGTACTGAAGAGACCATAGTCTGGAGAGTTATTTTTTTATGGTAATAGCGTTATATACAGTGAGTCCAGGATAAAGACCTACCACACCCTTAAAATTTTTATTTCTGGACCGATTTTATAAACTTTTTTTTTGTTGGATAGATCTCGAAAAACGACATTAAAAATTGTATCACATGTTTATTTTACTAATATCATGGCCAACTGCGTCAACTTTTATGGCTCCCATTTTCGAGAAGTACTATTAGGGCTTTTTTAGAGAAAAACTAACAAAATATTCTTGACCAGCACCAACTTAAATCGAAATGTACCGATTTTTATGATTCTAAATTACTGGGTGTCCCTGATATTATTTGATGATATTTGTACAATAATAATTAATAATTAATATTTTTTCTAATTACAGACTATTTTTTAACAAAAAAACTTCCTTTATTTACTGTTCGATCTAGCACTTTTTCTATTAAGCACTTTTCAATACGTCGTCGGGTATTGTTCACTACTTTTCTCAATTGTTGTTTGGTGATGTTATGGCAAGCTTGTCTAATACGATTACAAAGATCATCTTGAGTTTGGAGCCTCGAAACATAAACCTTATTTTGAATTGTCTCCCAGTGAAAAAAATCAAGGGGCGTGAGGTCCGGGGATCTCGGCGGCCAATTAATTATAGGACTGTTTCGCCCAATCTAACGATTTGGAAAATTATTATTTAATCAGTTTCCTACGTTAATTGCATGTTGAATGGGTGCCCCCTCAAATTGTAAGTATAAATTGTACCGATAATTAAGAGGCAACGCATCAATTTCATCATCAAACTCATTTTGTAAAAATCTAAGAAATCTAGCTGAATTCAAATTTCCATAAAAAAATATGGTCCAATAATAATGTCATTAAAAATACCGCACTTAGAAATTTTTGATTTCCATGGCATACATAGTTTTAATAACAGAAACTACATGTAATTATTAGAAAAATTCTAATATAAATATCACAAATATTTAAGACACCCGGTAATTTAGAATCATAAAAATCGGTTCGGTTTGGTTTAAGGTGGTGCTGGTCAAGAATCCGTTGTCAGTTTTTCTCCAAAAAAAAACCCTAATAGTACTTCTCGAAAATGGGAACTATAAAAGTTGACGTAGTTGGCCATGACATTAGCAAAAAAAACAAGTGATACACTTTTTTAATGCCGTTTTCCGAGGTCTATCCAACAAAAGAAAGTTTATGAAAATCGGTCCAGAAATAAAAATGTTAAGGGGGTAGTAAGTTCTTATCCTGGACACACTGTATAGGGTGATTTTTTATTACGATTATAGATTAAGTCCAAACTTAAAATTCAAATAAAACAATAACCAAATTGGATGATTTAAACTATTTATTTTATGTGAAATAACATCCAATGGCATTAATATTTGAATCCAATTTCGGACAAATGTCTGCCGCGGCAACTTGTGATAATTGCGGTCTTATGTCTCAATTGGCCAAGTTATGTTGGCTTCCAAGGCATCAATAGTTGCTGGTTTGTCAGCATAGACCAATGATTTAACATAACTCCAAAGACAATAATCTTAAGGCGTTAAATCACATGACCTTGGTGGCAAATTAACAGGTCCGTTCCTCGAAATAATTTTCTCGCCGAATCGTTGCCTCAATAAATCGATTATTGCGTTGACTCTATGACATGTGGAGCCATGCTGTTGGAATCACATCTCCTCCAGATCAATACCAATCAAATTCGGAATTAAATAATCATTTACCATCATTCTGTAACGATCCGGATTAATGAATGGATAAATTTTTATTTTCAGCAACACTGCGAGCAACAGCCGCGATATTTTCTTCGGAACGCACCGTTTTTGTCTTGTTTTGTCAGTAATTCGCTGAATACTTCGCTTGGTAGGGCAATTATGTGCACCACAAAATACTTTCTAAGTTTGGTACACAAAAAATGATTTCGAAAGTAAATTTCGACAATTTGCTCTGATGTTAAACGTTTTATAATGATTTGCCAGACATTTGATGTGTCGTTGTGTTTGTCATGATAATATTTGCCATAACGATTCGACAGCGATACCTTTTGAAAAGTTCGGACATACTAAAAAATCGCCTTTAAAATGTTAATAAAATAAATAATAAACATGCATATAAAAGCAGAACATATATATATATATATATATATATATATATATATATATATATATATATATATATATATATATATATATATATGCCCACAAAGTAGCGTAACGGAACCGTGGAGGGAAATATTACAGAAATCTTTCACCCTTTCTCCACGTGGTGCCACCGATCCCCTTCCTTGCGTTCGTCTGGAGCTCGGCTGATGACGGCTGAAAGGCTAGAAACCGGTCCCGAGAGACACGTGACGTCGCATGGTTGACAGTTCGGCGAAGGCGATCGGTGGCACCACGTGGAGAAAGGGTGAAAGATTTCTGTAATATATATATATATATATATATATATATATATATATATATATATATATATATATATATATATATATATATATATATATATATATATATATAAACGAAAGGCTTCCGCGGTCGGTAATATTAGGATTCTTAGGTCCTCCGGTAGAACCGTGTTTTAGATTTGTAAAACCTCGACGCTTCGGCTTCCAATTTGAAGCCATTTTCAAGAGAATCTAGTTGATTTTGGGACAATTTTCTGGTTTGGGACAATTCTCTAGTAGATTGGTTGGTATGATCAGTTGCCTGAACTTTATTAATATGCCTTTTTATTTGACGCATGTCATAGCCGTTTTGAATTAGTGCCATTTCTAGGGAATTAAGTTTTGTTTGCTTATGTTCCCTATCCGACAATCTTAGTCCTTTTGCATTTGAACAGTATACATCCCCAGGTCTAATTTACAATGGAGACTGAAAACAATTCTGCTCTCCATTTTCTTGATGTTCTAATATCAAAAAGGCTAGACCAAAGGCCAAAGTAATCGCACCTATATATTCGTACAAACCCCGCATAATTCGTGAAGCAATTGAGATCGAAAAAACGTCCAGACTGCTTAAACAAGAGGGTCGACGGTCTTAGAGTTCCAAATACATGGAAACCGCGTATTTCCAAATTGCTCATCCGAAACCCTTCCAGCCAAACGTCTACCTCCCGTCTCACCCCCTGCCATCAACCGAGCGTCCTACCAACAACCTCAACTATTAATATAGAGGTCGCGCCGTCCACGTTCTTTTCAATTTGTGAACTCTGGGGAGTAGGCAGATTGAGGCCTTGGCCTTGGAAATTTCTCCCATAAATTTCACCTGAGAGGTTGTGACAGTCAGTGTCTGCTTGATCAATCGTAGTGTTTTAGGGTCGAGTCCTTGTTCTTCTAGGATGTTGAGCAGAGATTTTCGGTCGATGCAGTCGTATGCTTTTTTGAAGTCCACGAACGTGCAGATGATTGGGACGTTCCTGATACCTTTGTATTTCAGTATTGGTTTTAAGTTAAATATTTGTTCATTGCATGAGCGACCAGTGCAAAAGCCTGCCTGGTACTAGCCAATTTGGTGTTCTAATTGTTCTTGTGTTCTCTGGAGAAGGCATGCTGAGAGGATTTTGTAAGCGACTTGTAGTAAGGAGATTCCTCTGTAGTTGTTCACATCTGTTCTGCCTCCCTTCTTGTGCAGCGGGTGGATCACATTTTCGGGAAGCGGGAAGAGCACATTTCCATTCATCTGGCAATTGTTCTGTTTGCCAGATACTCATGATAATTTGCATGAGGTCCCGCAGTGAATTTGGTTCGAGGTTTTTCAATAGTTCCACGGTGATACCATCTTCACCGGATGATTTGTTATTCTTTAGTTTGCGTATGTGTCTGTGGATTTCTTTCTGTGTTGGTGGTGGTGATTCTGATTGGGTATGAATACAATTTTCCTTGGGGAATCTTGTGTCGCATTCGTGGCAATTGAGATCAGAGAAATAGTGTGCCAGCTCCTGACAATTCTCCTGATTGGTTAACGCTAACCTCCCATTCCGCTTTGTGAAGCAAATATTTTGTGGTGTGTATCCACGGATTTCTCTTGCGAAGGTCTAATAAAAGTCTCTCGTGTTATAATTGGAAATTCTCCTCTATAGTGTCTAGTTGTTCGTTTATGTACGTCCTCTTAGTTTGTCTGATAACTTTTGCGGTCTGTTTTCTAGTCTCGTTAAAAAGCTGTTGACTTTCTGGGGATTTTTTACTGTTGTACTCATGAAATGCTCGTTTGCGCACTGCAATGCACTTTCGCATTCCGCGTCCCACCAATGGTGTTTTGTGTTCTTTTTCAATGGGATCGGTTCCCGTGCTTTTTGTGTATTTTTTTTGTGGAATTTTTTTCATGAATTTTTCTGTTCCTTTTCCCATTCCTCTGTTATGTTGGATCCCTTGATTTTTTTTGTGTCGAATTTCTGTAGATGTGTTTTCTTGTGATTAATTCTCCTTGGGGTGAACTTGACTTTGATCTATATTTATATATATATATATATATATATATATATATATATATATATATATATATATATATATATATATATATATATATGTATATATAATCATCATTATCAGCCCGTATCAATCCACTGCAGGATAAAGGCCACTTCAGCATGCTTCCAACTCTCACTGTCCTGAGCTTTCCTCTGCCATTCGAGTTCATATCCGGTAACTATGTCCGGTAATTATGTCATCAGGCCATTGTATTTTCGGTCTTCCCCGTGGACGTTTGCGATCAAGGGGTAATCTTTCGTCCCATCGTCTCGCTACGTGGCCTGCCTACTTCCATTTCAATTGCTTTATTCTTCCAATGATGTCACTCACTTTCGTTTGTTCTCTGATCCATGTGCAGGTCTTTGTATCCCATCTAGTAATGTCAAGTATACATCTTTCTACTTCCCTCTGAAAAATTTAAAAAAAATAAAGGCCAAACACAGTGGCATTATGTATTCGTTGTGTCTTTCTATAACCTGCTGTATCCACTTCTGAATCCCGCTTACTCTCTTGGTTGTGCGTCATTAAGTTTTCTTAGTATTCTTTTGGATATTATCTTGGTAAAAACTTTGTACACCACTAATAGGAGGCTATTGGAGGTATTTCTTTAAATCTTCCTGTACTCCCTTTTTATGTAAAATAATCACTTCTGCATTTTTCCATAAGTTGGGTACTTCTTGTTCTTTGAGGCATTATAAGTATAATTTTGCTAGTGTCTTATGTAAAGTCCGACTACCAGCTTTTAACATCTCCAACCAGCCTTGCCATATTTTATCGAGTTTATAGCCTTTGTCACTTTCTCCACCAGGTTATCCGGCTCTTGTTCCTCAGTGGGCATTGTTGTTCTTCCCAGGTTCTTATCCTCATATAACTTTGAATAAAATATTCCGATAACCTCTAACGCCGTACGCTGGCTTTTCTCTGCCATTCGGGTCCAATATAGTTGATGATGTTTATAGGATTTTCGGATTTGGGAATCGGATTTACGATCGATCGATCCATCGTTTTTTAGGACTTTGTGGACGCTTATGTTCGAGCGGTATCTATCCCAGAATTGCTTTGGTCCATCTGTCGTCACATCACCTCGCTATATGGCCTGCCCACCTCCATTTTAATTTCTTCACCTTTGCAATGATGTCGTATACTTTCGTCTGTTCTCTGATGCATGTGCAGATCTTTCTGTCCCGCTTTGCAATGCCAAGCATACACCTTTCCATTCAGCTCTGTGCTACGCGAAGCTTTTGAATTGATTGTGATCGGAGTGTCCATGTTTTACTTCCGTATATCAGAACAAGCAGCACGCACTGATCAAAAACTTTTCTCTTCAGGCAAAGTGGGAGTTAACACTATGTTGAGCTTGCCTTAAACACTATGTTGAGTCTGTCAAATACCTGCCAGCCACACTTAACGCACCGTTCCACTTCACGGGCGGTATCACCCTCCATTGAAATCATTTGTCCAAGGTATATGTAGTGGTTCGCCACTTCTAAATTGCTTCCTAAAATAGATATTCTTCTGTTTTCAACAAATTTGTTGAACAATACCTGACTCTTCTTCGGGTCTATTTTTAAGCCAAATGGTTCTCCCACCCTTTGCAACTCTTATATGTGTTTTTGTAGTTCATCTGGGTCTTGTGACAGGAGAACAATATTATCTGCAAATCTAAGGTGACTAAAATATGCACCATTTATTTTTATTGCATCCTGTTCCCAAACCAGATTACGGAAGGCCTCTTCAGGCGACATTGATTCACCCTGCCGTACACCCCGTTCTATATTAATTTTAACTTCAAGATTATCCATGTGAACTGAAGGTTGCTTCGTCACATGTGGATCTTAGTACGTTTACATAAGCTCTGTCTATCCCTTGGCTAAGCAATGCATCCATTATGGCTTGCTTTGATATTGAGTCAAAAGCTTTTTCATAGTTAATAAAAGCCAAGCACAGTGGCATGGTGTATTCATTGTGCCTTTCTATGGCCTGTTGGACAACCTGGATATGATCCATTGTACTGAATCCACTTCTGAATCCAGCTTGTTCTCTTGGCTGTTCGTCATTCAGTTTTCTTAATATTCTTTTAGATATTATCTTGGTGAAAACTTTATACAATACTGACAGGAGGCTTATTGGGTGGTAGTTTTTTAAATCTTCATGAGTTCCTTTTTTATGAAGAAGAATCATTTCAGCATTTTTCCATAGGTTGGGTATTTCTTGTTCTTTGGGGCATTTTGAGTACAATTTTGCCAGTATTTTATGTAAAGTTCGATCGCCAGTTTGTTACACTGTCTTTTCCTGGAGCCTTTCCATTCTTCATCGCTTCTATAGCATTTGTCACTTTATCTAATTTGATATCTGGCATTTGCTCTTCCGTGGGCACTGCTCTCTTTGACTCGTTATAATCTCCATAAAACATGGAACGAAATCTTCTGATAACCTCTAACATTTCCGTACGTTCCCTGCACTCTATGCCATCCTCATGCATTAAAGCATACATTTGTATTCTTTTATTTCTCAGCTTGTGTTTTGCTTCGTTTATTCCCTTGTTTCTAGTGTTTTTTTGCACTAGCTCCATGTTGAACCGACGGGTTTCTTCTCGAAGATGTTTTCATATAGTTTTGCAAAGTTCGACGTGCTCGACTCTTCCAAAAAGATTTCTTGCATTCTTCATTGAACGCCGTTTTTTTAATAAAATCAATTGTCTCATTGGAGATTTTTTACTGTTTGAAACCCTTTTCTGCTGGTGCTATTACAACAGCCGTTTTATTTTCGCATACTGATCTGTTATTTCCATCTCCTCTGGGTCTTGCAACACATCAAAGTGGTTCGACAAAGCAATCTCAAAATCGCTGCCCTTCTGAAGCAGCTTCCCACAATCTACTTTACCTTTCTTTGATCTTACCATTCTTGTACGTTCTCTTCGACAGTTTATCCTAACCTTTGCTCGTACCATTCTATGGTCACATCCGATATTAAAACGGTTAAGGACAGTATAATTGCAAAATATGGTTTTATCATTTGACATGATGTAGTCAATTTTCCTTGTGAGACCAGCTGGGCCTTTTTATTTTGTCATGTCTATTTTCTGCCGCATTTTTTCTTATAAAATGAGTTTATAATATACAGTTCTTGTCCTTCCGCAAAATCAACCTATCCGTCACCCCTATTGTCCCGCTCACTACTTCTATATGGCCAGTTGTATTTTTACCAATTCTTGTTTTTCCAGTTCTAGCATTAAAGTCATCCATCAGAATTTTGTACCTGCACTTCTCATTGCCTAGAAGCTGGGCCACATCATTATAAAAAATCTCTATTTCCTCATCACCATAGCTTATAGTTGGTGCATAAGCTTGGATGACTTGAAGCTGAAATTGCTTATTCAGTTGAATGACGCATTGGGCTAGTCGGTCAGATATACTTTCAAATTTTACGACACTGCCCTTCAACTTTCGGTTAATGAGGATTCCAATTCCACCACATCGTCCATTCTCCGCACTCCAGGTGTAAAGTACGTGACCAATTGTTTCCAGTTTGCTTCGAGTTTCACAAAACCCTATGATGTCCCAAAGTATGTCGTCAAGCTCGATCAACAGTTCAGAACTCGCGCGATCCTGAGCTTTCATTTGCCATTCGGTTCCGATATACTTACGATGTTATTAGTCTTCTTCGTGGGCGTTTATGATCAAGAAGTATCCATTCCAGGATATTTTGGTCCATCTGTCGTCGCATTGCTTCGCTATATGGTCGCATCGAGCCCATTTAAATATCTGGGAACATGGCTGTATGAAGAATGGTTCTCAGACAACGAAATTAAATGCCGTATTGAACAAGCCCGAAGTACTTTCCTGAAATTCAAACAACTGTTCATCTGTAGCGACTTTAACCTTGATCTTCGATTAAGATTGATGGGTTGCTACATTTGGTCGGTGCTTCTCTACGGCGTAGAAGGTTGGACCTTAAAGGCAAATGCTGTGAACAAACTAGACGCTTTTTAGATGTGGATATACCGCAGAATTCTTAAAAATTCTTACTATGCACTGCTAGGGTGACAAACGAAGAGGTTCTTAAATACATCAATAAAAACCGCGAGCTCCTCAGCAATTTAAAGACCAAAAAGACTGCTTACCTCGGTCACATCATGCAAAGCCAGAAATACCAATTCTTACAGTTAATCATCGAAGGCAAAATAGAAGATAGAAGAGGATTAGGACGTAAGAAGAAGTCATGGCTGTGAAACATGAGGCAATGGAGGGCATAAACGATATGCAATCGCTAATTCATACCGCCAGAGATAGAGAGAGAGAAAGGAATATGGTCGCAAACATCCATTAATGGATATTTAATGAAATACGGTTTCGTCTATATTTTCACTTTGTTATTAATATTTGACGCGTTTCGCTAACACTGTAGCCTCATCAGAACTGGCTATTTTCGATGTTAAAATACTAAAGTAGAAGTCAACACAATCCAAAAGTCCGTTAATGGATTTGCAAAGGAACAAGAAAAAGATTAAAGAAGTACATAGAAATATACGAATATAACCGAGTTCTAAGTGGTACAACGATAATGTAACCTATAAGAAATATCTGCTACAGTACTCGGAGTAAATAGAAGCGAACGAAAAGAACATGCAATACCTTGCAGGTAAAAGGGATCAAAAACCCGACAAGTAATACATAAGTGATATCTCTGCTACAAGTTGACTACTAATGGAGAGCCTCATGTTCATCAAACCTGGCTTGAGCGGGAAAAACAATTTTTGGGTATAACATACGAGGAAGAGTAGGCGATACAACAATTTTTGAATTTCTGCAGCATTGACTACTACAATCCCCATTTATCTCTCCCCTTTTGCCTTCTTAATATCTTTCAAACCTCAACTAACAACGTTCTACAAGGCTGTTTTATCTCTTATTTGTTTAGTAAGAAGAAGCATGCACAGAGTTGAAAGAAATTGGAGCAGGAGTGCCACAAGAATGCGTCCTAGGGCATAGGCCCTACATTAAAGATGTAACTGATTTAAGTGATAATAAGTGATACCTCTGCTACAAGTTAACTACTAATGGGGAATCTCGTGTTCATCAAACCTGGCTTGAGTTGGGAAAGACCATTTTTGGGTATAAAATACGAGGAAAAGTCGAGGATTCGACAATTTTTGAATTTCTACAGCACTGACTACTACAATCACTGTATTGACTACTGAAGCACTGACTACTTCACTTCTGCCTTCTCTTCATTTCTGCACCAACTTTGTCTAACCAGTACATTTTGGAACACAAGAAACTAAAGTTCAAAGGTCAAAGAAATAATATTGGAATAAGTAATATTGGAATATCAGAGAATTATTGTCAAAAAAATTATATTTCATGAAGAAATTATTTTAAAATATGAAAATGTGTGGGTGTTAACTCTTCTATATCTATTCAGTATATCTATCAACCTCCTTGAATGTATATTCCTGTCCAAAAATGAGATTTGAAGCATAATAATGCCGGGAATAGTTGTAATTGATGCTTTTTTTAAATCACAAATAATAATACTAGGGCATAACAAAGGAACTTGCAATGCGCATACAGTGCAGTAAAAAAAGCCCAAGTCTACAGAGAAATTTTGGGCGACACTAGAGAAGGTAATGGCAAAGGTCCCAAAGGATGACATCAATATTTTACTGGGCAACTTTAACGCACAAATCGGTAGAGAAAAAACCATCACAAAACCGTAGGCAAATTCCCCGGTCACAAATTTACCAACAAGAATAGCACGAGACTCATCAAACTATGTCAACAGAATAACCTGAAGATCATGTCAACATCCCTATGAAAAACTCCACGAAAACAGAAGACATGGAGATTGCCTATACAACAGATTGGGGAATTCCCGATAGATCACGTTGCGATCTCATACCCACAACAAAGAGGGATCCATGATGTCCGAGTCCGCAGGGGCGCAAACATTATTGATTCAGGCCACTACCTAACCCGAATTAAAGTTAAGTTTACCCCAAGGAGAATTCATCAAAAGAAAGCATATCTATAGAAATTCGACATGTAAAAGATCAAGGAATCCAACATAACACAGGAATGGGAAAAGGAACAGGCAAATATATGGAAAAAATTCCACAAAAAATTACACAAAAAACACAGGAATTGATCCTATTGAAAAAGAACACAAAACACCCTTGGTGGGACTCAGAATGCGAAAGTGCATTGTAGTGACGCAAACGAGCATTTCAGGAGTACAACAGTAAAAAATCCCCAGAAAGTCAACAGCTTTTTAACCAGACTAGAAAACAGACCGCAAAAGTTATCAGACAAACTAAGAGGACGTACATAAACGAACAACTAGACACTATAGAGCAGAATTTATAATTATAAGACGAGAGACTTTTGTTAGACCTTCGCAAGAGAAATCCGTGGATACACACCACAAAATATTTGCTTCAGAAAGCGGAATGGGAGATTAGCGCTAGCCAATCAGGAAAATTGCGGGAGCTGGCACATTATTTCTTTGATCACCTCAATTGCCCTGAACGCGACACAAGATTTCCCAATGAAAATTGTATCTATAGCCACTCAGAATCATCACCACCAACCTAGGAAAAAATCTACAGGCACATACGCAAATTAAAGTATAACAGGATATCGGGTGAAAATGGTATCAATGAGGAACTTTTGAAAAACCTCGGATCAAATTTACTGCGGGAACTCATGCAAATTATCACCAACATCTGGCAAACAGAACAATTGCCAGATGAATGGAAATATGCTCTTATCCATCCGCTGCACAAAAAGGGAGACAGAACAGATTTGAACAACTACAGAGTAATCTCCTTACCACAAGTCACTAACAAAATCCTCTCAGCATGCCTTCTCCAGAGAACACAAGAACAATTGGAACAAAAAATTGGGGAGTACCAGGCAGGCTTTCGCCCTGGTCGCTCATGCACTGAACAAATATTTAACTTAAAACCAATTCTGAAATAGAAAGCTATCAGGAACGTCCCAATCATCTGCACGTTCGTGGACTTCAAGAAAGCATGCGACTGCATTGACCGAAAATCTCTGTTCAACATACTAGAAAAACAAGGACTCGACCCCAAAACACTACGATTGGTCCAGCAGACACTGACCGACACAGCCTCTAAAGTGAAATTTATGGGAGAAATTTCGGAACCCTTTTTGATTAAAACTAGAGTACGCCAAGGAGATGGGTTATCCCCACTCTTCTTTAACTTGGTCCTGGACAAAGTCATAAGGGAATGGGAAAATGAATTGAAAAATCAAGAACACTGGAAACCATTACGACTCGGACGACCCAAAAACAATATAGAAATCTCATGCCTAGCCTTCGCGGACGACCTAGCCATACTCGCAGACAATGAAACAAGGGTAACCAAACAGATAGGAACGTGCAGAGGCACAGGAACGTGCAGAGAAAGTCGGCCTTCGTCGGCAAATCTCCTTTCCAAAAACCGAATTCTTCTATTCCAAATTAGATGTCCAAAATTTGAACACCAAATACGGCAAGATAATGAGGGTTACTCACCTCAAATACCTGGACGAGATCTTTGAACCCACAGGAGGAGAGAAGATAGCACAGAAGACTCGATTACAGAAGATGAAGAGGGCATACGGCAAGACACACAATATCTACAATAAGAAATGCATACCCACACACAAAAATATGACACTACAACACAGTAATCAAACCAGATTTACTATACGCAAACGAGACACACTCCACACAAAAAGCGGCATAGAAGAACGCAAAATTATGAGGAAAATTCTCGGCCCAAAACTAACAGAGGAAGGATATAGATAATATTCCTGGAAGATCACAGAGAGAATGTATATATAGAGAGAATATATATATATATATATATATATATATATATATATATATATATATATATATATATATATATATATATATATATATATATATATATATATATGGTATGGTATTTCAATATGTTGAAATATGACAGTACAACCTCAAACACGGCCCTCATTCCTCGGAGGCCAAGGGGCAACTACCTACGGCAGCGGGAAGACCTGCCCCAAGGCAGAGGATGCTAAGAATCACCGGGTTAGATCAGGCTGCCATTGGACTTTTGACATTGCAATGTTAAATATACGGACTTTGAAAACAGAGGCCCGATTGCAAGAACTGTTAATCGAACTTGACAACATACATTGGGATATTATTGGGCTCTGCGAAACACGAAGAAAGGGTGAAGAGTTAATTAAACTGGAACCAACTGGACACGTACTCTACACTCGAGGTACGGAAAATGGCCGATGTGGCGGAATTGGATTCCTCATCAATCGAAAGCTGAAGGACAGTGTGGTAAAATTTGAAAGTACATCCGACCGATTAGCCCAATGCGTCATTCAGCTGAATAAAAAGTTTAGGCTTCAAATCGTCCAAGCTTATGCACCAACTATAAGCCATAAAGATGAGGAAATTGAGGAATTTTATGATGATGTGGCCCAGCTCTTATACAAGGAGAAATGTAGGTACAAAATCCTGATGGGTGATTTTAATGCCAGAATTGGAACAACAAGAACAGACGAAAATGCAACTGGCCCATATGGAACTGGTGAGCGAGACAATAGAGGTGACAGATTAGTTGATTTTGCTGAAGGACAAACACTATATATTATGAATTCATTCTATAAGAAAAATATCAGCAGAAAGCGCAACCGAAACTGACTACATCATGACCAACGATAAAACAATATTTACCAATTGTACTGTCCTTAACAATTTTAATGTTGGAAGTGACCACCGAATGGTACGAGCAAGGGTTCAGATTGACTGTCGAAAAGAGCGCGAAAGAATGGTAAGATCAAAGAAGGGCAAGGTGGATTCTGGAAAACTGCTGGAGAGAGGAAGCGATTTTGAGATTGCTTTGTCAAACCGGTTTGCTGCGTTACAAGATCCAGAGGAGGTGGAAATATCAGTTCAATATGAAGAAATAGCCAACAATGTACTTCAAATGGCTGCTTCAATAGCACCAGAAGAAAAATGTCTCAAACAAATAAAAATCTCCAGTGAGACCATTGATTTAATGAAGAAACGGCGAGCAATGAGAAATGCAGGTAGTCCTTTTGGCAGGGTCGAGTACACTGAGCTCTGCAAAACTATAAGAAAGCGTATCAGAGAGGACACGCGCCGATTCAATATGCAGCTGGTGCAAAGAACCCTGGAAGAAAACAAAGGAATTAACAAAGCTAAAGAGAAGCTGAGAAACAAAAAGAACGCAAATATATGCTTTAAAGCGTGAGGATGGCACAGTGTGCAGGGCGCGTACCGAAATGTTAGAGGTTGTCAGAAGGTTTTATTCCCAGTTATATGAAGATCAGAGCCAGTCAGGGACAGCAATACCCACGGAAGAACAATATATAATGCCAGATATCCTAGTGGAGGAAGTAACAAATGCTATAGAATTGATGAAGAACGGCAAGGCTCCAGGAAAGGATAGTGTAACTGTCGAAATGCTAAAAGCTGGTGGTCGGACGTTACATAAAACACTGGCAAAATTATACTCAAAATGCCTCAAAGAACAAAAAGTACCTGACTTATGGAAAAATGCAGAAGTGATCCTTTTACATAAAAAAGGAGCACAGGAAGATTTAAAGAACTACCATCCAATAAGCCTCCTATCAGATAATTTCTAAAAGAATATTAAAAAAACTGAATGACGCACAACCAAGAGAACAAGCAGGATTCAGAAGTGGATTCAGTAGAATGGATCACATCCAGGTTGTACAGCAGGTCATAGAAAGGCACAACGAATACACCATGCCACTGTGCTTGGCTTTTATCGACTACGAAAAAGCATTTGATTCCATCTCAAAGCATGCGATAATGGATGCACTGCTTAGCCAAGGTGTAGAGAGAGCCTATGTAAACCTATTAGAATCGATATATGATGGAGCTACAGCCACAATTCACCTTGATGATCTTGAAGTGGGAATTAATATAGAACGAGGTGTACGGCAGGGTGACGCAATATCGCCTATTCTTTTCTCGGCTGGCCTTGAAGAAGTATTCCGTAAACTGGATTGGGAACAGGATGGTGTAAAGAGCAATGGTGCAAACTTAAACCATCTTAGATTTGCAGATGATATTATTCTCATTTCACAAGATCCAGAGGAGTTACAAAGACACATACAAGAGCTGCAAAGGGCTGACGAACCATTTGGCTTGAAAATAAACCTGGAAAAGAGTCAGGTTATGTTCAATAACTTCGCTCAGGACAGAAGAATTTCAGTTTTAGGAAGGGATTAGAGATTGTGGACAGCTTTATATATCTTGGGCAGAGGATTTCAATGGAGGGGAATACCGCCCGGAAGGTGGAACGGCGTGTTAAATGCGGCTGGCCGGCATTTGGTAGGCTCAACATAGTGTTTAAGAGCAGACTCCCACTTTGCCTGAAAAGAAAAGTATTCGATCAGTGCGTTCTACCCGTTATGACACACGGAAGTGAAACCTGGACACTCACATCGCAATCAATTCAAAAACTTCGGGTGACACAGAGGGGAATGGAAAGATGTATGCTTGGCATTACAAGACGAGACAGAAAGTCCTGTGCATGGATCAGGGAACAAACAAAAGTCTGTGACATCATTGGAAGAGTAAAACAATTGAAATGGAGATGGGCAGGCCATATAGCGAGGCGATGGGACGACAGATGGACCAAGGCAATCCTGGAGTGGATACCGCTTGATAGGACCGTGAGGGTTGGAAGCATGCTGAAGAGGCCTTCATCGTGCAGTGGATCGATACGGGCTGATGATGATGATGATGATGATATATATATATATATATATATATATATATATATATATATATATATATATATATATATATATATATATATATATATATATATCTATATATATATGATCTTCATAGAAGAATGCCCTGTACACAAGCCCTCAGATCCAAAACGAAATAATTGACATTTGTGGTTAATTAATTCAACATAAAATAATTGAAGAAGTAAAGAAAGCCAAACTATTTGCGATTCTGGCTGACCAAACCACCGACATCGGACGTGTAGAACAAGTCTCGTTATGTCTTCGATATGTTGATTTTACAGATAATAAACACCATATACTTAAAGACACGGGCGTAGCCAGGATTTAGTTTTGGTGGGGGGTTTAGTTTGAAGTAAATAAAACAACAAAAATATACTACTCGAAAAGAGATGGCGTTACTGTGCGCAACGTCCACTAGTTCGGATATATATTCAATTCAAATGTAATCATTTAACTCTCTTCACTCCTCGTATTTTTTCAGTATAATATTAGGTAATATTTGGCTTATTTCGGGGGGGGGGGGTTTGAACCCCCAAACCCCCTCCCCCCCTTGGTTACGTCCGTGCTTAAGAGATGTTCCTTGAGTACATTCCAACGGTCGATGTTTCAGGATCCGGTCTCGCAAATCTTATTATTACAGCTCTGAAAAAGCATGGACTTTGAAAAAGCATGGGGGGGGTTTGAACCCCCAAACCCCCTCCCCCCCCTTGGTTACGTCCGTGCTTAAGAGATGTTCCTTGAGTACATTCCAACGGTCGATGTTTCAGGATCCGGTCTCGCAAATCTTATTATTACAGCTCTGAAAAAGCATGGACTTGAATGTTCTCATGTGATTGGTCAAGGTTACGATGGGGCTGCAGCTATGAGTGGGTATTTGCACGGTGCCCAAGCTTATGTTCGCCAAGAATGTCCTCTTGCTCTTTATGTACACTGTAGTGCACACTCTCTCAACCTTGCTATTGCTGATTCATGTTCGTTAGCAAATATCCGAAATTGCATTGGAATTGTGCAGTCTGTTGGTTCCTACTTTCGACATTCTGCTCAACGCACTGCTTTGTTGAAAGAAAAAATTCAAGAGCTACTACCCGTCGGTAACCAAAAAAGCTTGCTCTCAATGTGTGAAATACGGTGGGTCCACAAACATGAAGCTATTATAATATTCAGGGAAATTTATTCAGCGATTGTGAATGCTCTCGAAGAACTTCAACTTAATCACAATTCTAAGTACGCTTCGATCTCCGGATTTTGTGATGTGTTTAGTGATTCTTCAAAAACTTATGAGCATTGTCGCTATCAAAACAATTACAGACAATTGACATCGATCTTATCACGGCATTCAAACATGTAGATGATGTTATTAATGTCTTACAACTCCTGAGAAACAACATTGACGTCGAATATCTTCATCTCTATGAAGACGCAAAGGTTTTACTGGAAGAAAATGGTGGTATACTGCGAATGCCACGCGTCGTCGGAAGACAATTAAATAGACCGAACATTCCTGCATTGGATGTATGCACGTATTACAAAGTTAATTTGTTCATTCCATTTCTTGATCATACAATTCAACAATTGGTTGAAAGGTTTACCAAACATCGTAAAGTAGTATCAGCATTATCTGTGCTGCCTTGTGCTACCTTCAAATTTTACTGCCAGTTCTGAAATTGAAGAAGCAATTTCCATGTACTCGTCACTGCTTCCCGAAAGCAACATATCAGGGGTTAAAACAGAACTGGAAGTATGGAAAACAGTGATGACAAGTATCTCGCCTACCCCGAAATCTAGTTTGGAATGCCTAGATGTGTGCGATAAAAACCTTTATCCAAATATTTACACATTACTACAAATCTTGGCTACCATTCCTGTATCCACTGCTACCCCAGAAAGGTCTTTCTCGAGCCTAAGGAGACTGAAAAACTGTTTACGAAACACTACAAGTGAAAACAGACTTAATGGTTTGGCTCTCATGAACATTCACTATGGAACAGAAATTCATGCAGATGAAGTAGTGGATATATTTAAAAGAAAAAGCCGAATATTTCTTCTTTAATGGTTTTAGATTTAGCGCAGAGGAACGAAATTAATTTAACCATTTCATTTAAAGTTAAGATCTTTATAAATATGTCGTAATTTTTCCGATGAATATATAAATATTAAATTTCATGTAAGTATATATATTTGTTGTTTTATTTACTTCAAACTAACCCCCCCCCCCAAAACTGAATCCTGGCTACGCCCGTGGTGACAACAAAAACTGGAAGGAATAAAATTCAGGATTAGATGGTTCTAAAATATTAATTATAAATATGTAACTTCTTTTACCTTTTCTATCATGTTTTATTTAAAGTATTTATAATTTTCCTGATCTGATTCATCAACTGCGCCATCTTTTGATAATTAAATAAGTTATGACGAATAGAAAACTTCTAACCCGATTAAGATAAATTATATGATAATTAGTTGGTTCTAAAGTTTCTGGAATAGAAAAATTCACACTAATAGTCTTTAACTTTTCTATTTTCACTGAACCTATTTTTCAGTTTTATCTGCGATCGCAAAAACAGGACTATTTGTTTTGGTTGGCGAACTTGAATTTAGTAACCTTACCGAAATAGAGTTGGTGATATTTTAGTGGGTTTATGGGTAAAATTGGCTTTATCCTTTTATGTAATATATGGTTACCTACTAGTTAGAACGTGAAAAAAAGGTCTGTGTTGCCATAAGGTAGGTTGTGTTTCTAATAAAATTAATCTGATGTCAAAGGCGAAGGTGAATTTGTCTTTATTTGTGATAGTAAAAGTAAGAATATTGCATGTTTATCTTAGTATTAATATTGCATGTTTATCTTAGTATTAATATTGCATGTTTTTAGTTCATGTGGTTGTATAAATGATTCTAATTTGAGGGGTTGAACATGTACAAAATATCATTACGTCATTGAAAATGGCGACAGATGTGTGGTTCAGAATCATTATTTGATGGAATGTTGTAGTATTTCAATGTTTATGCTTATTTTTAGATTAATTTTCACGTTATTAACATTAACAATTGATGAGGTTGTGTTATACAATAATATTTTAATTTAAAGTAATTTATAAAATATTTGGGAAATAATCAGAAGTAGTGGGCATAATCGCATTATTTCAATAATCAGATTCTCAGGTTATAAATGATTCTGATAATCGGATTATTTATAATACGAATTAAAAATCATCGTGAGTGAGTGAGTATGTCACTCATCGGGCATTCTGATTAGTATGATTAATGATTATTTATTAATTTATTATTTTAGATTTTAGTGATTTATTAAAAATGATAAATTAAATTAGAAATTTAATTTTATTTTTTTTTAGTTTGAATGAATCGTAAATCGAGAATGCTGTCGCATATCTTGCTGTTTGCAAGATATGCGATAAAATAATAAAATATTTTGGCGGAACAACAAATTTAAAAAAATATTTATTAAGAATACATCCTACTATAAAATTAGAAATGTTTCCAAATGAAACTGAAACAGAACAATCTAGAGATTCCTCAGAAAATCGGCATTTCGAATCGGAAACGATTACGGTAAGTTCTTCTAGCCTTCAAGTGGTACATCAGAACTAGAAATATTGAATACTAATACTACCAATACTAATCGTCGGTCGCGTTAGTGCGGCGGTAAGAGCGGCAGCCTGCCGCTGCTTTGCCGAATCCCCGCTGGAGCGGTAGCTGGTTCGATTCCAGCGTTCGGATGGTTATTTTTCTTTCTTCTGCCCGTTTCTCTTTCCTAAATGTTCGTGATTGTTTCTAGGCAAGAGTGTAAAATCCGACTACGAATTACCCCTCAGTCACGCCAGTTAAAGGCTGGGTAAGGCCGGATGCCTTCTGAGAAGTGTTCTACGTTGGTCACTCGCCAGTCGGTAGGTTTCCTGATAGACTTATGGGTAGCCACATAACCAAGGGTTTATAGCCCGAGGGGGGTGCTGGCCTGGGTTTGTCGGAAGCTGATGACCGTGGGTCGGAACCCACATTAAGCTGTAGGTCCAGTCGCTAAATAGCCTAGTTGCTAATGCGCCTCTAACCCTAACATTTTACCTTTTTACTTTTATCAATACTAAAATAGGTACTTCTATTAGGTCTAATTTAACAAAAAAAAACATTTAAACTACCAAAGCAATTAAAACTGTTTGGAGTAAGGGAAACAAACATACCTTCTGAATCGAAACTAGGTAGAATTGATTCTGCGTTACTGAAAATGGTTGTTAAAGAGTATAACTATAACCATTATTCCTGGTAGAAGATGAGGGGTTTTTGGAATACACTTGGGAACTAGAAGCACGCTATAGTCCTCCGAGCAGAAAAAAACTAACGTACGATATTTTACCCAAACGAAACGAAGAGGCAGCGCCAGAGTTACAAAATATGTTGCATAAAATAGATAATGTTGCCGTATCAACAGATATATGGACATCTAACAGCACTAGGAGGTATCCTACAGTAACGTGTCATTTTATATATAACGACCGTTTTTGTTGGCTGAATGTGTATCATAATGCATCTACAACAAACATAGAAAATCTGGGAGCATACCAATCATTAAATCTGCCTTATTCTGCTTGCTTTTTTGGTGATTTTTTTTTCTACAGGTGCAAATACATAACAATTAGTGCAAATACATAACATTGAGTCAAAATCTGAATAATGGCATAGTTAAAGTGGTGCAAGGAATTGAGGGAAATGCGGGTAAATTTTTTAGCAATACAGCCATGGGCAAAAACATCGATCACACAATAAAAATCTTTCACCGTTCTATTGAAATAATGTAGATTATCTATAATTTAAACAAACATTATTTGTTTGATTTTTTGTCTTGAGGGAAGAACGCATTTTAGAATTTCTTTAAATTTGGCCAGTTGTCGTTGGGTTCTCTAAATATACCCCGTGTTTCATAAAGTTCAGACTAGGAGACAGTTCAGGTCATTCTTGAAGATGGAGTTACTCAAACTAGTGTTATCTTGCTGGATTATTTTTTCTGCCGAGTTGAAGAAAATCTAAGAAATTGATGGTTTTAGAGCTTTTAGAAATACATTTACAAAATTTATTTCTTACAGAACTTTTTAATTTACTGTTTTTCTTATGATTGTGCTACTTGAGCTTTTCTATTTTTTTATGATTGTAAATTATCATCGGGGAGGGTTTTTAGACGGTGGAATAAACAAGAAGCTATGTCATTAGTTCCTCTGCCGGAAATAGTTTCATTCTACATAAAACAACAAGCTTTATTCGTTGCTAAATTGTCGATTGTTAGATTAAAACTCCACAAGTGACTTTTATAGAATAAAACATAATTTTTTATATATGGCTTTGGAAGACATTGTTCCAAGTCAAAGGCAAATACGAGTATTGTCAGTGTCATTAATTTGTGATTTAACTCTGATCTCTTGTACTGAGCTCTGTTCTGTGCTGTTTGCTTCCAGTTTAGTCCACCTCATCTGAGACCATTCAAATATAATTCATCATATATAATTCATGCATAATTATATATTTTATCCTGCATAATTATTTACGTATATAATTTCCATAATTGGAAGGATATATACCTTGGAACACTATGTTAAACAGTGAGATATTTAGTGTGTCTAAGTATCCACTTCAGGTTGCCAAATTCTGCCCAGCTAATCATGGGCTTCAGCTACTTGCTCGGCCATAGCTTGCAGTCCTTTGAATTGAATCAGCAAACCTGATATGAGATGATTCGGTTTTCTGCGCTTGTGAAGAGTTTCGACGGTGTCAAATCTCCCTGTCTACGTCCCTTTTTTAGGTGTATCATTTCTAGATGTTAAGTATGACCTACCTGTAACGGAAGTCTATATTGCAGTTGTTCGTGGCATTTTCTTCTACCCATAATTCTACAGTATAAACGTTCTTCTTATTTTCTTACATAACTCTATTTGAGAATGGTCGCGAGGCCGAAATGTCAGAGAATATCTTGAATATATCGTGAAACAAATACCAAGTATTTTAATCATTATCACTGTTACTATGTTTAATCAAGAGCCAACCTCGCAATCAATCGAAACTTTTGCGCTTATTTTGAATGGTCCATCCTTTTTGGATAGACTAGAAAAATTGAAGAAATTTTCTAATTTCATTGGCATAATTTGAAATGGTTTTGACCTTTGGCAATCACGAACGAGTTGGATCCAGTCGTTTAGGTGGTTAACTTTCATACTGGTCTTTTTTTGGCATGGTTAAATACTGAGTGGTCTACGTTACACTCCATGTGCGAGTGATCACTCGCGAGAAATACAAATTTCAAGGTTAAGTTCTTCGATGTAACTTTTCAACATGATCGGGGGGGGGGGGACTACGGAATAAACAAGAAGCTATGTTATTAGCTCATCTGCCAGAAATAGTTGTTGTATATTAAGTTTTATCCGTCGCTAAATTATCAATTGTCAGATTAAAACTCCACAAGTGGCGTTTATAGAATATAAATATGGCGTTGGAAGACATTGTTCCAAATCAAATGCAAATACGCGTATTGATTTATCATTTGTAGCAACTTCTTTGTCTTTTCTCTTTATTTCATAAGTACAATTGGCCATATTTTGGCGTGTTTCACGTTCATGAATCAGCTCTTCCTGATTATTACCTGAAGTAGCATTCAGTCTAGCTGTCAATAAATCTCAGATGTGACACGTGTCTTGAAACATTTTTTTTGTATAAAAAGCAGTGGCGGCTCATGAGGGAGGGCGTTGGGGCGCCGGCCCTCCAGCATTTATCACAGTTAGCAATTTTTCAGAGCAAAACACCATATTTTATTTTCGTTCAGTTTCTTTCCTTCAACTCATTAGAAGATATTATTAAAAATTAAAATCTCCAAATGTAGAAGAACATCTGTCCAGCCATCACACCAAATAATGCGGATAAAAATTCCATCCTCTCGCCACAGGACTCACCTCGGACGTTTACCTCCGGCGACTTTATGCCACGTCATTATTTCGTCGTTGGCGTTATATGTTTTGTTGGTTGCCAGAATTCAGGGGTTTAACTGCTTTCTAAGACATGCGATTTGGACGTAGATTCCCTGCGACCGAGCGTATCGGTAATTAGTTTTAAACGCTGATTTGACAAGTACGGAGCATTTCATATTTCTCGCGTCGCGTATTTCGTTCGTCTCGTGAATACTTTGATTTGGGATTTGCTACGTGTGTACACACTGAGTAGTATTTTTGAAATAAAAATAATCAACTTTTAATTGCAAACATGACGGCGTCGGATTTAAAACAGTTAATAATGACTAATTTAAGTTTGGAGGAGAAAGTTGAATTAAAAACTAACGGTCGTCCCACGCCCGTGTTGAATTTGAGTCAAGTTCAAAAATAATGTAAAAATAGGGCTAGTTTTACGCGAAAATTTGACAGTAAAATACAATAGTATTTTGTGGCTATGTGGCTGTGAAGACCCTGATTCTCTGTTTTGTTTTGTGTGTTTATTGTTTGGTGGTGAGCAGCAATGGACTCGCGAGGGAGTGAGGGATTTCAAAAAACAACTGTGCTTTAGGTATGTTAAATATTGAGTGTGCTATGGCCGAACTAATTCCGAATTTTAATGCAAAAGTTATTGAAAAGTTTATTTTGGGCGAAAACAGGCGAATGGAATTTCAACTTTAAAAACTAGCAAACAGCGAGGTGCTATTCACCGACAAAAATGTGTACAATAACCCTTTTTTGTAATAAAACTTACATATTTTATTGAACAACATATTTTTTTAAACTTTTCGAGCTTCTCATGAACTTTTTCGAATTTTCTCTATTGATTTTCAGTCACAATAAACTGTTTGAATGGTTTACTTTTCGGGGAACGGCAAATACCTACTTATTCATTCCTTTATTTGTGTAACAAGCAACAACCCATTCTCCAATGCCCTTGTAAGTAGTTACAATACAAAATTTTAATGTTTTTCTGGTTCACCTCCTGTATAGGGTTTCAATAGCACGAATATTGAAAAGGAGAAAGGGGAAAGCAAAAAAAAATCTCCAGCATCACTATTTTCTTCTACGTCCTCCCACTTTAAAAACCCACGCGGCGCCAACTGATAAAAAGACAAATAAATTGAGTTATAAACACCTTCCGGGTACATTTGGTGCATTTTACCAATCATCAAATTTGAGTTTGTACTTCGAAAAAGTAGAAAACCTGCGATTTTCGTAGGTTAATCTACCTTTCGTTATAGGTCACAACCTTATGCAGGAAATTCTTTTTCTTAAATCCCTTAACTTAATCGACGTCGCTTAACTTCTGTTATGGAGAATTAATCGATGCAATGCGGCTAACCTTGGAGCTGTTTTTTTTATTTAAGGTGAATTTTAGTGTGTCCGAACTCCCGATAGGGGTCATTGTCAAATTGTTATGGAACATATTACATCAGAGCAATACTTATTATCAAAAGAGAGAGCATTTATTATCAAAATCAATGTTATGTTAGAACACTTTTAATATTAGGTAGCTTGACTGCAAATCCTTATCTGCAGAAAAGTTGGAAATAAATATTTTTGAACTTAAAATCCTCCGTATGACAAATATAGTATTAGACTGTTTAGAGATATTCCAAGTATACAGTTTGCCTTTTCCACCAAGCTCTAAATATTTTAGCAATTAAGCACATATGGATCAGTGTTAGCAGTTGACTTCACAATATCATTCCTCTCCAGCACTGGACGTAAAAGCATTCTGGGGTGATATCCAACTAGTTCATGGTATTTACATTTTTATGGCAATCAGTATATGTCTTTGTTAATTCATAATAAAAAAATAATGTATAGTAGACCAGGGATGAACGTAACAATTTTCAATTTTCTCGTAATATCTCACAGAGGTTTTTGAATATCAAAATTCTAATCAGGACGCATGATAAATTGGACTTTCAGCTATCTTTTAACACCAGCTTAAATGCAACTGATACTAAAGATTTTGAGAAAAACGACCAAATAAAAAACATTTTTTGAAAACATTAAACATTTTTTGAAAACATAGCAATCTTCTAAAATAATCAACATTATTTAAAAATGATATCTCAATCAGACAAATAATTATGGTACACATAACTTTTTTCATTATTAGTGCAGTCTACATGAGCCCACAGCTGACACTCTAGGCATTGTATCCAGTTTTCATTTAACCTGCTGTTTGAAAAGGATTCCATACAAACCAAACAGAAGCAATCTTCGCTGTCTAAATTATCACTATCCCTAACTATTTTGACATCTTTTTTCTTATTTTGTGTTTTATTTAATTTTTTTATAATCTTAACAACTATTTCTTTAACGTCTCTTTAGCAGTCTGCAAAATGGGTTTCTTAACTTATTTGGCTCTAAGCGTTCATTCGTTTTGTTCTTGAATTTAAAGCTTGTTTGGAGTATCAGTTATTATTGCTGATTTTCTGCCTTTCCCTCCCTTTGCATTATTCTTCCTGGGTCCTGCCTTTGATAGGGGCTTAACTTCATAGGGGTTAAACGATGTCATCGTGACGTACTGAACACTAGTTGAAGAGCTAGGTGGGATATGTAATTTATCAAATGATGTCGATGAAATAGCTACATCTACTTCCGAAATAGTTGTTGATGACAAGGCCATTATTAGTGGCAAAGTTAATTCAGGAGGGGTTCTTGACAGTAATAGTGAAGCTACCAATAGTGGTGTTACTAATGGTGTTGGTCAGCGTAATTCACATTCAGTCAAAATTGCTTACATGCTTGATGATGAAGAAGAGGGCATTGCGTCCGTCTAACTACTTGTTGCCGGAATTGGGACTAGTAGTGGAACTGCAACATCTTCTAACGGTCGATCAGTGACGGGGCTGGGTAAAGAGACGACGTCTGTAAATACTCGTGTATTCACGGGCCATATCCCTGTGCAAGCAAAACCCGCCTGTGTATTTCGCGGTGTTACGGCGATCGGAAAAGAGTCTAGGACTATACTGGGTATATCGTCATAACTCTCTCAAGGTTTGATCTCATCCACTTGTCACAGCATATATTGACGGCCTTTTTCAGAGGTTCAAATACACTACTATCAAGCGGCTGCAACTTGTGTATGCAGTGTGGTGGAAAAGTCAAAAGGACAATGTCAAAATCTCTACATAGGCCAATATTCTTCAGTGCTATATGGGAACTGTGGTCTAAAAGAATAATGCACCTAGTTTCTTTGGATGGTCGTGCATGAGTCTTAAAATGATTCAAACTATGTTGAAATCATCTTCCTGATTGATAAAATGATCCTTAAACCTTCTCTGTAGGAAGATGAACATCGGAGCAATAGTATTCGAAATGGCGTTAACTGCAGTAGCTACTGTAACCAGTACACCACGTTCTTATTACGACCCATAAACAATCTCAGTCAATCGTCACCAGCACATTCATTGGACCTCCACGAGCTGGGAATTTCTTTATTATATTTAATTGCTAAGTGAAATACTAGCTTTCGTACTTCTTTGGTTGTTAATCCGTAATTAATTTGAGAACAATGGAGTAAATACTCGGCCAGTATTTTTTCTTCCTCGTCGGAAAATAAATCTGTATTACTTTGAAATATAAAATATACACAATAAAATATGCTTTGAGATATCACGATCATAATGGGATGAAAGTAACAAGCTGTTACTTTTATCCCTACCTTTAAATTTTCCCGAATATGACAAACACATACTTATACCTAAAAACCGTTAAAAAGACCGTTTCAAATGCCAAAATAGAAAGAGGAATAGTTATACTACTTTACTGACACTTGACAAGCAAGCTTAAATCTATCATAATAAAAACAAACACAGTTGAAAAAAAAACGGTTAAAACTTACTTTGGAGGTATTTTTGCGGCACCGACTTGCTACGTCCACAATCTAACGGCACAGCGCCGTGAGCGCAACTGAGGGAAGGGGGGTTCAAAATGGCGCATATCGGTGATACAGCCATCAGTGCAGGCAACATAATTCGTTCAGAACTCATTTGTAACGTTCATCCCGTGTTACTTTCATACCTCGTCTCCCCTACTAACTTCTCCCCTCTAACTCTTCTCTTCCAACTAATTCTATGAATCACAAGGATTAATAAAGTAATTTATGCATGTTTCTCCAAAAGCAAGATTATATCTGTATTTGATCTTAAAACAACTGATTTTGTGATAATATATTCAATCATATGAAGTATTTTGAATTATCGAATCGATTATCGAGTCGATATCGATAAGAAACATGTATATAAACAAAAGCTTAGAAGCAAATTGAATTAATTCAACCATATTAAATTGAATTGCCAAAATGTTATTCAGTAAAAGGATGTTAGTTAACTTTAATGCTCTATATCCGATTTCAGAGTTTGCTCATCAGCTAATTACAGGATTCGTTTATTCATTGACTTTTGGACAAACTATATATAAAAGGTCTGGAGTCTACATTGACCGGGTTCTACAATGAGTGGGCTCGAAAATGACCGGGTTCTACATGCATACATGCATACATGCATACATGCATACATGCATACATGCATACATGCATACATACCTACAGCACACTACATACTACAGCAGTTACTTTAGCCTTTGTTGAGGAATTGCAGGGCTATTTTTCTTGAAGTACACTATCCTACTGTGCATTATCCATTACTATTTTCTGGGTTGATTACCGTTCACTTCAATATATTCCCTTTGCATCTGGTGCATCTAGCTTAGTTATGCGTTTAGTAAATAATTCTAAATTTTATGAATTAAAACTTGTATTGTATGTATTAAAACTTGTATTTTGAATTGATCTTCAATTTCTGCCTTATGTATGTCATTTCTAGAATCTCAATTATTTTTTATGAGTTTTCAATAACATATTAATATGAACATTGCTGTGAAATGTTTTTTTACACATATTAAATTGAAACGAAAACATTTCTAAAGAAAAGGAAAACTTAATTTTAAAATTTTTTAATTTTTAATTAAATAATAGATTTAGAAGTGCAAGACACTCAGCTTTATAGGAAAGAGAGGACAGTTCACAAAGGAAAAACATAAATAAACAACATTTTAACATTTTGTGGTCTTTCCACAGCCTTTTAGTAAATCAAAAATTATTTTTATTAATGAATCATACAACTGATTTAATGTTTGTTGTGGAATTTCTTCCCTTGAAGCCTGAATAGCACTTTTCAGCCTGATGTATAACTGGATTAAACTGGCAAATCGTGATAAAGCCTCTAGAGCAGGGGTCTCCAAACTTTCCATCCTTAGGGCCATAATGATTACTCCAGTAAGTTCCAAGGGCCAAAACCGTTTTAATTTTTCTGCCATTATCTATAATTTTTAAACTAGTCTCAGAGTATGCGCGCTAAACGTGCATCGAGAAAGTTCTGGTGTACTTCACTCACTTCGAGATTATAGTAATTGGAGTATAAAAAGGCTGGCGGTGCGCCGGCGAATCAGTAATAAGGCGCTATGTTTGATTTGCAATGAAACCATAGCCATTCTCAAAGAATATAACATTAAACGTCATTATGAAACGAAACATTTTCAAAATTACTCAATAAATATAGGAAGTTTGCGGACAGAAAAATTTAAAGCTTTGAAGCGCAGATTGAAATCACTGCAATCTTTGTTTACGAAAGTCAATACTGAACAAGAGGCTGCTACTGAACTCGTGCTAGCTTTCGTGTGGCTCTAGAAATCGCAAAACGTGGAAACCCATTCACCGATGGAGAAATGACCAAAGAATGCATAATTGCAGTATCCGTAGAAATCTGCCCCGAAAAGGTAAATTTATTTAAAACTGTCAGTTTTTCAGCAAACACCGTGGCTCGGAGGATACAAGACATCGCAGAAAATATATCACTTCAACTGTCTGACAAAAATGAACATCTTGAGTGGTTTTCTCTGGCCTTGGATGAGTCAACGGATGTGTCAGATACTGCCGAGGTGTTGATTTTGATTCGAGGAGTAGATAAAAGCTATGAAGTGTATGAAGAACTTGATATTGATAGTTTTCACGGCTCGACTACTGTTGAAGATATTTTTAAGGGAGTTGAAAATGTCATTAACAAGAAGAACCTTCGAAGGAAAAACTTAAAATCTATTACAACTGATGGAGGCAACAACATGTGTGGTAAAAATAAAGGAGTGGTTGCACTTGTGTCAAAGACTGTAGAAAATAATGATGGTTCAAAACCATTAGTTTTACATCATTCATCAACAGTATTTGAGCGGAAAATGTTTAGATATGTCTAAAGTTCTAAAATCAGTCATATCAGTTGTTAATTTCGTCAGATCCACTGTGCTGAATCACCGACAGTTCCTCGAGTTTATTGAAGAAATTGGAGGAAACGACTTACTATATCATACAATTTTAAAACATGTGAAATATTCAGCCACACTAGTGAGACTGATCGAAGCTTTTAGTGCTTTGAAGATAAATTTTGATATTCGTTTCTCAGACTTTGATGTCATTGCGAACGAAATTAAGATTTTTCAAAATCCTTTTGATACTGACATTGAAACCTTCGCATCGGAGCTTCATATGGAAATTATTGATTTACAGTACAGTGATATAATTAAGAACAAATATCAAAACTCATCTTTGTTGGAATGAGAGTCTTCCACTGGTTCAATATGATAATTTGTATAAATTAGCTTGTGGGCTGTTTTCTGTTTTTGGTACTAACTACTTGTATGAGAAAACATTCTCCAATATGAAGTACACAAAGCTAACCGATGAGTATCTTAAATCTCCTTTAAAAATTGGTACAACTAACATTGGTCCACAACTACAAACTATTGTCAGTGGAAAATCACAATTACATAAATCTCATTAGTTTTTTTTTGCAAGTGGACACCCCGCGGTTTCATTCGCTTTAATAATAGCTTTTCCGTTCCTGAGAGAATTTCAGGATAAAGATTATATATTTGATTCAGGATATATACATTCCAAACATAGATATACTTACATATATGATACTATTTATCCCAACATAACTACCGAGGGTCAAATCGCGGGATGTTCACTAGTTTATAATTTAGTGGGATTAAATTCAATTATTTGTTAGTTATTATGCCTAAGTTAAATTTTCTGTGTATTATACTTGTCATTAAGCTTTACCTAGCAAGTAAATAAAACCGAGTTATCATTCTGAGTAGATTTATCCAACTTATCACAGCAACAATAACAACATTAAGCAATTAGCTGTCGCGGGCCCGGATTGATTATACTGGCGGGCCGGATTTGGGCCACGGACCAAAGTAAGTAGACCGTAGTAAGGAGATCTTTGCTCTAGAGGATTAAGAAATCTTAAATTTAAAAAAGGGTGTCTAATATTTTATGTCCAAAGAAAAATGTTTAGTAATCGTTTTATATTTTGATCAAGGTCAATTACACTTTTTCCCTTTTCCAATATTTTAACCTGTCGAAACAGATAAGATGCCACTAAAGTAGAATTATACTTTGACACTCAGTGTATATCATTCGTAGGGTAGACAAAAATCTTTCAGAAATGTATACCAAAATTTCTACGAAAATTAAATCAGAGTTAATTTTGTTTCAATTTTAATCGTTTGTTTGGAAATGAAGTGTTTTTTCTTCAAAATTTTAGGTGTAGCTCAATACATATAAACATTAAGTCCAAAATAGGATGTTATTCATTTTTATTTTTGATTTATTATTGTAGCAAATGTTGTTCTGCTCGAGAAGGTAACCTTTTTCGGATCGTACGTTTTGAAAACCTTTTTCACTTGATTTATTTTTATTTTAGTACCTTCTCCACCGCTAATCACTAAACAGTCTGCCACAAACGAGTTTTTGTTAGAATTAGAACAAGGTAGAAATGATAAAACGTTTTATTTAGAATATGAAGCTCAAGGAGTACCCGCTCCGAAGTAAGTGACATAAATCTGAACGAAACTTTTTAAAATGTAAGCCTTAATACAATTTTTAGATACTATTGGATTAAAAACGGAAAGAAGTTTGACTGGCAAACATACGATGGTCGTATTTTCCAACAAACTGGCTGTGGTACTCTTTCATTCACCCAACCGTCTGATGTTGACATTGGTCAGTACCAGTGTTTCGCCGAAAATCAATACGGAATTGCTACATCTAGTTCGGTGTTTTTAAGAAAAGCTAAATTGAACTATTTTAAGAGAACACCTCCAACTCCATTGATAGGACATGAAGGTGAACCATTTAACCTTACTTGTCATGCACCAGATGCTTGGCCTAAACCAGAGATTCACTGGATCATGATCTACACAAATGGAAACTTCGAAACGATCAATTCGTCTCGTTTGACAGTTGATCCTGACGGAAATTTGTGGTTTTATAATTTGACTTTGACAGACGGTACTGCCAATTTTATATATGCTTGTGCCGCAAGAATTCCAAACAAGAATGAGCTCAAATACGGAAACAGAGTTCTTTTGAATGTTGTACCAGCTGGAGTTTCTGCTGCCCAAAGTCTAGTTCTTCCAAAACTAGAGTATGTGTCGAGAAAAAATGAAGTTGCTTATCGTGGAAAACTGGTCGAACTTTACTGTATTTTTGGCGGCACGTAAGTATATGTTTCAAAAACATTTTATTGGAGTGAAAATGTATTTAGCCCCTTTGAGCAATTTTCGGTAATGGCTTATTGGTTCGCGTCACCGACATGCTACTGACGTGTTGCGCCAGATTGGCGACACCAATTGTGTTTTAAATTAAATTGTGTTTTAGATAATCATTATTTTAATTGTTTAATTGTAGAATCACTGCGCAGAACCAGAGTGAGTACTGAATATGCTAATATTTTTATGTAGAAAAATAAATAACAAAAACGAAGCATTTATTTTCGAATATTTCGAATATTGGTATCAATATTTGCCTTGAAAATTTTAATTTTATTTATTTTTCTAATATTTAATCTCTGCAATACATCGTGCAATGAATATTTCATAGTGGCTTAGGAGTTATCGTACTAGCGTGGTAAAACAGATTTCTAGTTGTTCGATAGTATGATTGTCGGGGATTTTAAAATTAAAAATTCTATAAAATAATGTCCATTCTCTATATTTATTTAGGTCCTCGATCTTACGTGAAAAAAAATATACATTTTTAAATTATATATTTAAAGAGTAAACAACTTAAAAATTAAAAAAAAAGACAGTTATTCCAAAGTTTCAAGTTTTCAATGCTATCGGCAGTCCCCATGGCTGCCTGCATTTTTTTTTTAATTTACTTGGTTCTCCCATAGACCGCTAGCTGAGATAGTTTGGTCAAAGGAAGGTAAAATATTACGGCCAACGAATAAGGCTACACTGGGTAATTATGGAAGATCGTTGATAATAAAAGTGGTAGATTTTGATGATAAAGGAACTTATACTTGTGAAGCTAGTAATGGCGTTGGAGAACGCCAGTCGTATTCCATTCATCTAAAAGTTTTAGGTAAAAGTCCTTATTTTGCATTTTAGAAATTATACACAATTTTTGTTCGTTTGTTCGTCTATAGCGGAACCGTATTTTATTGTGAAGCCGGAGGTAATCACTGGTGACGAAGATGCAACTGCTGAATTTAGGTGCGAAGCTGGTGGCATTCCTGAACCAGATATTAGATGGATTCATAACGGACAACCTCTTGAAATAGCCCCTCCAAATAACCGACGTAAAGTACTACCAGGTCGACTTATTATCGAACATTTGATTAAGAATGACACTGGAAATTATGGCTGCAATGCCACAAACTCATTAGGTTATATCTACAAAGACGTATACGTCAAAGTACAGGTTTTATCGCCTGAAATAACGGAAGGACCGAGAGATACATATGTCGTTGCTAGCCAAAGCGTTAATATGACTTGTAAAATCGTTGGACTTCCTAGACCCACCATAAAATGGATTCACAATGGCAAGGAATTATCAGGAGGTAAATTGAAAGTTCAAGAAGGTGGCGGTTTGCTCATTTCCGACGTTCAGTTTGATAATGGAGGCATTTATACCTGTTACGCAGAGAATAAAGTTAGTAAAGCCAGTGCCAGCGCCAGATTATATGTTAAAGGTATTTGTTTTGTTTTCAGTATAGCTACAATACATGAATATTTATTTGGCGTGGGATTAATCCACAAATTCGTTTGAATAATCGCTTTTCCAACAAGAGAATCAGAACTTTAAAATTATACACCCGTAATTTTTACTTTCTCTTGAACAACAAATTATGGAATAATGTGAAGATAACTTTATTCAAATATCCCTCTCGGCTTTGTCTCGTGGAGTACATTCTGGAGACCTAATTTTCAATTTCTATTTCATTTCTTCCTTACATTTCGAGTAGTATATCTTCAATGAATTCATCATTATGAAGAATGTCATATGGAAAGTGAAAAAAACCATTTAACCCTGGTTGCTATTAGATCCATAAAGCAAAGCTTAATAGTAGGAGCAATATACTGTCCACCTGGACATATTCTTAAGATGGAAGACTACATATCCCTTCTAGAGCATTCTGGCGAGAGGTTCATACTTGGTGAGTGGAAAAGTAAAGTTAATTGTGAAAGTAAGATATCAACATACAACACAATACACAACACAGAACATATCTAAGTGGGAGCGAAAAACGAAAGAGAAAGACGGAGTCTGAAGAAAAAAAAATAAAAAATTACCCTTAAATTAGTCAGTACTTTAAGAATGATGACTTTATTGATGAAAAAGCGAGTGAACAGTGCTCCAAAAGTGAAAAATTGGACGTAACTAAAAGTAATAGTATAGCAGATGAAGCACCCGACACCAGGGTATATCCAGATCTAGAACAATTACAAGGTACAAGCAAAAATCAAAGTGAATCATATTTTAGTGTGAACAATATTGCATCCTCACCATATATTATTGATAAGGGTATTTTTAAAGAACTAAATTATCAAGTGAAACGGTTCGTGATCGAAAACGGGCATTGTAAATTTAATAGTCCTTTCTTAAAAGACAGTGACAATAGATCTTTCATAGAAAAACATTACTATATTGTTTGCAAGTCTGGAGTGAAACTTGAATGTGCATAGCTACCCTATTCCTTAGTTCGTCTATTCGTAAATCGAGCATCTAAAAAAATACAAAATGTTTGGATGGAAGGCTATGACGACTGGAAACATATTATAGATGCCATAGAAAGACACGAGACATCGAAAATTCACGTGGATTCTTGTCTTACGTATCAACAATGGCGGCTATATGGAACACTAGGGAACACTAGATGAAAAGCAAGAGTCCATGATCAAGAAAGAAAAATCTTTTTGGCGCCAAGTACTATCTAGACTCCTTGATGTTATTCTAACACTTCGTGGCCAGCAAAATATAATCCGATTTTACAAGAACTGTTAAATAAACCAAAGGGCCAAATAAAATACTAAAGTCTAAAAATACAAAATGAGATCATTTCTGTTCTGATTCTAAAAGTAGAAAATTCACTCATAAATAAAATAAATACCGCACTATTTTACTTTATCATATTCGGTACGACTCCAGATATTTCAAAAACAGATCAAATGTGTGAACTTTACCGTTATTGTATGAAAAAAAATTGTCGAGAAAGACGAAAATGGAATCCCAAAGGCGCTCGTCATTAAAGAGTCATATTTAGGATTTGATGAAGTTAAGGACCAAATTATTAAATCCATAAATGACAAAAATATACCTCAACCTAGTGTCGAGGACAAGGATACGATGATGCTGATACAATGAAAGGCGCATATGGTGGAGTTCAAAAACTCACAAAAGATATCAAGCCAAATGCGGTATATGTTCACTGTGCTGCTCATTACTTAAATCTGGCACTTAATGATGCAGTAAGAGAGGTTATTGATATGCAACATTTTTTTGAAACAGTTCAACAAATTTATAATTTTTTGGGGTATAGTATCAAAAGATGGAATATCTTATCATGTTTTATATCTGATAAAGAAGGGGAGTCTTCAACTTCGATAACATTAAAAGCATTGAACCCTACTAGATGGGCAGGACTTGAGACTGTTGGGTAACTACTAAAGTGATTTATTAAAATTAAATTACAACCTGACGATTTTAACTGGGAGGGTCCCATCCAATGAATTTGCGACGGGCCTCAGATGATATATATAGTTACGCCACGGAGTATTAGGCTTTACTACTGGATCAATTAAAAGTGCTATTCAGGTTAACCGAATATAACTTCAAATATCAAGAGTTAAAGCTGAGATATGGCGTTATTTTATAGAGTAGGACAAATTAAATTGTACTAGGGATATTAAAAAGCAGGAGAAGAAAATTCAAAACATTTTTGTCATTAAACTTAGAACTGATTTTTTCTGATAACTTTCAATTTACGGAATAATATTACAATTCTTTTGTCAATAATTTTTGATAGTTTTAGATATTTTTTATTATTAGATATAATTTAGATATTTTAGAATGTTTTTTTTAGAATGTTTCCTCACCCTCCCGCCAAAACGTCTCAATAATCAGATGTGATTTAAGCAGCCTGAATGGTCCAGGAACTACTTCATCCGAAGAAACAATTGAATTAGTTAAAGATGCTCAATCGGGAAATAAATCCTGTGGTATCTGGAATTTTGCCAAATTGTAATCATTGCTATTGTTTCGCGTGTATAAAGAAATGGCTGGGAAGCAAAATGTTTAGTTTACACAAGGTGTGTCCAGAATGCAGAGTACCTTCAGGTATGTATTTGCTAGATATTTCGTTATCGATTATAAACAAAATAATGTTATTTTTGTTTATGTTACCTATTTTAAGCAATTTTGACGACTTCTAATCAAAATAATCAAATCTTGAGATAGATTTTCACTACAACTTCTTATTCGATGTGAGTTTTGAAGGCATACTACTCATCAGTTTGACTTACTGAGTCAAGATTAAAAAAAAAATGGTTGTGTGCTTATCACCACATGATAGACGTGAAAACTTCTAATTTTCCAATTTTAATATATATATATATATATATATATATATATATATATATATATATATATATATATATATATATATATATATATATATATATATATATATATTTAATGATTTTCACTTAATTTTACTTTTTAAAAATTATTTATTTGTGAGTTTTACACTTTGTTACTTTCTAGTTTCAAATATGAATATAATAAAATAAAAGATTACTGTTATACAGTAGAATCTTGAAAAATAGAAATACTTTAAAATATGATCAAAATACTATAGTGACTTTAAAAGTTAATAATGATATAGAAAAAATATAGTACTGATGATGGCTGGGCGGTGGTCCTGGTTCTTATATGTTCAAGCGTGCTGACTTGGCATCTGGGCCTCGTGGGGTCAGATCGCCATGGGAAACTGCGCTGTTGTAGGGTTTTGCTGATGCTGCAACCTTGGACTTGTTTATTGGAACCATGGGAAACGGTGTAGAAAAGCGATTCTGTTGACGTGGCTTTAACCTTGGCTTGTTTATGGCACTGAGGATATGTGGGTTGAACTGCTGACATTGCGTTTATGATACATTGTATGCTTTTAACTTTGTAAATATAATATACAGGGGTTGAGTTGATATATAACAGCTCCCCTTTTTAGATAAAAGTTGGCACATGGGGACAACTTTTAGGAAATATTCTTTGATGATATATATGTGTGGTGTTGAGTTCGAAATTATCTTCTTCTTCTGGTTCTTCGAGATGAATGATTGGTCTTCTTTGTGGAAGAAGAATTTTCTTCCATTTCGCTGTGTACGTAGCAAATTTACGTCATGGAGGTGATGGCGGGTAGTCGTCATGAGTTATAACAATTCCTATCGGTGATCTTCTTCGTGTTCGACATTTGCAGAAGATATATAATATTACAAGAGCAACGATGATGGTGATTGTAAGGATGGTGAACCAGCTTTGATGTTTCTTTACAAATGGTTGATTTATTAAATCGTCCACTTGGTTTGAATATTGATTTAGTTTGTGATTCTAATATTTTCGTTGCAATGTCTCTGTTTCCGCATTTTATTGTTATTGGTAATATGTCGGATACCATGATTAGCCAAATATTTAAGCTTAATTTGTTAAGATTGTAATCAGTTGCCATAACGATTGAATTTTGACAAGTGCGTGGAAGACGTTCTTGGTATTTCAATAATTGGGCTTCGCATATTGCGTCACTGTCAATTGGATACGGGAATGTATTTCGGCAAATTCTTGTTCTTCTGCCGGATAGTTTGCATTTATCTGGACTTTCAATAATTGTATACAACAATGAATCATCACTTTTCGCAATAAATTTTGTCGTTACTGTTAGAATATGATGTAAATTTGTTCGATTGTCTAATCTTGGAATTGGATAAAGTCGAACAGTGTATATTCTTCAGGTTCAATCAAAGGAATATTTAATACAAATATAACTTTCGTATCTATCTGAAATGCTTTCAATTCAATTATATCAAGATAATAAGGAATTGATGCTGTGGAAATTTGTAACGGAAGATTATTTCTTTTGAGGGATTGTGAAATGTATCTTAGTGAATCCATTAAATCAAGAGGGGTTATAATCGAACTTTGTAATATTTGTAATCGAGCGAAAGTTATAGAATTAATAATGTCATTTATTGTATTTTCAATAAAAGTGTAGCTTTCCATCAATAATTCGCATATATTAAGAGTTGTAATTTGGGCTGAATAATAATTTAATTGATCTGAAATAACCATTATTGATTCGCGAATTTTCTTAATATCGTTATTAAAAGTTTCTTCGTCAACTTTTTAGTCAAAGTTTTTAATAACTGATGTTGTTACAGTGATTTGGTTCTTCAACAAATTCTCAATTTGATATTCATCATGAATAACTTTTTCTATGCAATCTTTAAAATATTCCCCATCTGATGCGTCTAAATTGCCTGTTATTGATTTCCATATAGTACCTATGCCATTCAATATGCCGCGTTTTTCTCTAGAGATATATTTCTTGGTATCACTAGTTGTTTCAGTGTATTTTAAATTAATTGATTTAGAAATTTGAGACAATAGGTTAATATGAGTTTGTACTTCAGATTTAAAAGCCATCATTCGAGGTGTGTCTTCCTCTATATTATCTATCAGGTTTTCTAATATTTTATCATTTTTAATTATAGTATCTTGAATAAGTTGTAAATCGGTGTAGACAAGTAATGTCCATTTGTCGTTAGAGAGTTTGATCAATCCATCTTCGTGTAGATAGATTCCTATGGTATTGTTGATGGGTGTAATGAGGTATTGGGGTTGAACAATAGAGAGGACTCCGAATAATCTGAAAACAATTTATTCGTGATATGGTTTGAGTCTGTCGAAATTTACTTTTGTTTGTTGTTGTGTTTCAGGATTTAATAACACTGCTGAATTTTGAAAAATTTCTTTAATTTCAAAAGGGCCTTTAAATTTATTTTGAGATTTATCTTTTATCTGATTCTTTGACGTATACTTTGTCTCCAATATTAAACTCTTAAAGTTTTTCAGATATGTTTTTATTAAAACGTAATTTGGCTTTTTCGTTTTTCAATTGGGTATTTTCACGAGCTGTTTTGTAGTAATAATGCATTCGATTGTTCAAGTCCCGAATATATTTAGAAATTAGATTCTTTTCATTACATAAGGTTCCAGTAGGGTGTGAATCCGTGTGTCTTTCTTTGCGTGTTGTTATAACAAATGACCGTGTATGAAAGAATATTGAAAGGATGTTCATCGGGATGTTCTTGTTTATGAACTCTGATCATTTCAGGTAGAGTCGCGTGGAATCTTTCTAATGATCCATTCGATTGAGGGTGGCTTACACTAGAGAACGTCAGTTTGATATCGTAAAGTTCACAAAGATCTTTAATAAGGGTGTTGTCGAATTCGCGTCCTTGGTCGCAGTGAATTCTCAATGGCATTCCATAATGTTGAAAAAATATCAATAGTGTATTAACGATTGTTTTTGCGGTCTTGTCTTCAATTGGGTAAGCTTGAGTAAATTTAGTAAGTTCGTCTCTTACGGTTAGCAAATTTCGGGTTGGAAATTCGAATATATCGATGTTAATTCGTTCAAAAGGAGTTTTTGGAGTTTCTGTGATCACTAGCGGTCTATTTAAATTTTTTCGATTAATCTTAACTTTTTGATAAGTTTCGCATTTCTTAATAAAATTCCCAACGTCTTTCGTTAAGCCTTTCCAGTTGTATTTTTCTTTAACACGACGTATGGTTCCGTTGATTCCTCTATGAAGGTTCGTCTTCCCATTGTGGTATTGGTCTAAAATGATAGGAATTTGTTCTTGTTCTGGAATTTTAACAATGTTTTGACATATTGTTAATCGTATATCTTTGTCCGCAAAGATATAGGAAAATATCTCTAAGACTGGGATTTCTATTTGGTTTTCAACGTGGTAGATTTCCTGCGGTTTAAATTCGTTTGGATATTTGTATAGGGTGTGAAATAAAAAAAGTGTGACTGTAGTTGGATCGAAATGAAGTGGGATTATGAAATATCTACGATTTTTAACAGATTTACTATCGTGAATGTTTAGTTCATTTGGTTTTAAATCGGTGTTTTCGTCAAGTATGTCGTCAATTATGTTATGGTGAAATTCTTCTAATTTGTTTTCCCAAAAGAATGTAATTATATTTTTGTGTGATTTATCTAGTAATTGGTTGTTAGAAATTTCAATTTTTGAATAATCAATTAAGGATCGATTGTCATATAGTTGGATAAATTTGTCGTATTCTTCCGAAATTTCATTAGTATTTGCGTTGTCATTTTCATTAGGGTTGTCTTCATTATCAGATGTTTCGCTAGCTGAAAGTATTGGTAAATTTAGTTTGGTTTGAAATTTTGAGCATTCTTTAAAATGGTTTATTTTGATTCGAGATAATGCGTCTCCATTTTTGTTTTTCTTTCTGGATTTGTGAATGATTTTGTAATCATACCCTTCAAGCTTTAATCGCCATCGCGCTAATCTGCTTCCAGGATCTTTAATCGAAAATAACCAGGTAAATGGGCGATGATCGGTTACGAGAGTGAATTTTCGGCCAAATAAGTAAGGTCTGAAATGTTTAACTGCCCATACTATCGCAAGTAGTTCACGTTCGACTGTAGAATACTTGGTTTCGGCATCACAAAGAGTTCGGCTTGCAAAAGCTATTGGTAAGTCTTTTCCAATGAGGCCTTGGGAAAATACTGCTCCGATTGCAAATGCACTGGCATCCGTTGTTAACACAAAGGGTTATTCAAAATTCGAGTATATGAGGATTGGATCTGTGATTAAACCTTTTTTTAACTCATCGAATGATTGTTTACAATCTTGATCAAAATAAAATTTTATATCTTTTTGAAGTAATTTAGTAAGTGGTTTGGCAATTTTCGCGAAATTTGGTATAAAACGACGATAGTAGCCTACTAGTCCTAGGAAAGATTTTATTTCTTTAGGCGTTCCTGGTTGTGGAAAGTCTTTGATGCATTCGACTTTGAGTGGATTTTTTTACGCCATCTGGAGTTATTAAGTGTTCTAGGTATGCGACTTCTTTTTTGAGAAATTTACATTTATCGGGTTGAATCTTGAGGTTGGCATTTCTTAGCATTTTGAAAACTTCTTCTAAACGAGATAAATTATCGTGAATTGTAGGAGAGTAAATGATTATATTGTCCATATAGACCAAACATCGTTCATTCTGAATCCCTAATAAAATATTGTCCATGACACGTTGGAATGTCGAAGGGGCGTTTTTAAGTCCGAAGGGCATTCGAGCAAACTCATAATGTCCGTTTTCTACTGAAAAACCTGTTTTGGAAATGTCTGAAGGGTTAATTTCAATTTGATGGAATCCCGATGCGAGATCTAAAGTTGAAAAATATTCGCATTTGCCAAGTTGGTCAAGTATATCTGAAATGTTGGGTAAGGGATATTTGTCATCTACGGTAAGTTCGTTTAATTTTCGGTAATCAATGACAATGCGCCATTTTTGTTTTCCAGATGAATCGAGTTTTTTAGGAATGACCCAAACTGGGGATGACCATGGTGAAATGGAAGGACGTATTATTCCTTGTTTTAGCATGTCGTTAATTTGATTTTTAACCTCTTCCTTATGTACGTGTGCATAGCTATATGATTTTGAAAAGACTGGTTTCGCGTTGTTGATATCTATTTGTTGATATCTATAAGTGTTTAATTTCGTTCGTAAAAGTTAATTCATCACCTTCCATGTAGAAAATATCTTGAAAATTTAAACATAAATTTGTTATAAGTTCCGTTTCTTCTTCATTAAGATGATCTGTGCGAAGTTGATTTTTTATTTCTTGAATTCTGTCGATTTGGTTTAGATTTTGAAAATTGTTTGAATTAAAATTTGACGTTTCGAAGGGTTCTATTTGAATGTCAGAAAATTCAATTGATTTTGGAATTGCATTTACGTTTACTATTGATGTTGAAAATTCTCCTTTCTCGTTAACATGTACTAGGGCGTTTGGGATATGAACTTTTTGTTTTTCTTGTTGACTTAAGATTGCATCTGTGTTTTTAAGATTGCATTTTAACTTAAATATTTGTTCAGTTCTACCATTTATTTCAATTTTATTCAGGTTAGTATTTGCGGTATCTCCGGCTTTAAATAGGGGTAGTGCTTCAAAATTGCTTATTAATTATCTGTTTTGTAAATCGATGGTGCATTGATAGTGTTCAAAAAAATCTAGTCCTAAAAGTCCGTCGAAATCTATGTCTAGATTGTAGATAAAAACTTTATGTGGATCTCTGTCTGTAAAAGGTATAGTGGCTGATTGTGTGATTAATAATTTTTCGTCGGTTATGCCTTGGATAGTTAAGTTTTCTGGAATCCGATTTTTGTAATTTTTGACAGTATTTTCTTTGAAAATTGAAATTCCAGCTCCAGTGTCTATTAAGATTTTAAAGGTGTTGGTGGCATCTTTAGTGTAATAAAGATTGCTTGAGTCTATGGTAAACGTGGGGTTTACAAAAAGTTCTGTTCTGGCAAGTTGAGGGTTTATTTCGGATTGGTTGTATTGGTTGAATTCAGTGTTTGTATACGTTCGAGGGACGTTTCTTTGTTGACTGAAGGTGCTATCGGAGGGCGGTTTTGATCTGTAGCTATAGGACAATTTTGAGTATTATCGACTTCATTGTAGTATTCGGGTTGTAATTCAAATTCTTGGGGAAATTGTTGTTGTAGATTGTATATGCTTCGTTCTGTTGATAAAATTCTTCTTGACAGAATTCCGGTTGTGAATAATAATCTTGTTGGTTGTAATCGTCAAATTGGTTGTAATCGTCCAATTAGTTGTGTGTACTATCTTGATTAATGAGGTGGGCTCTTTGATTACTTGTATGGAAGTTTTGATTGATATTCGGATTCCTTTGTATTATTGAAGGGCGTTGTTGAAAATTTAAGTTTTGTGGTTGGGTGTTCTGAATTTTGGGTCTTTGTTGAAATTGTGGTCTTTGATTTTGAAATTGGGATTGTTGATTTTTAAACTGTTGATTTTGAAATTGTGGATTTTGAAATTGTTGTCTATTTAGAAAATTCGGTGTCGTTCGTTGGAAGTTCGAATTTGGAGGTCCTTGATTATTTCTGAATAAACAATTGTTTGCAAAATGACCTAAACGTCCGCAACTTAAGCATTTGGAGTTTTGTAAATTTGGTCTTTTAATTTGTTGCTTTTGACGTTGTGTTAATGGTGGTGATCTGTATGTGGTTTGTTGATTTTGTTGATTAAATTTTTGGTTTTCGAAATAATATAATTGTAGTTGGCGTCTGATTTGTTTTTTTCACTTGGAATAAATCTGATGGATTGCTTGCACGATAAGTTCTGCTTGCGCATCCTTAATTTAGCATCTAAAACTTCAAGTCGGTTTAAGAACATTAACGGATATTCGTTAGGTAGTTGTTTTAATCGTTGTAAATCTTGAATCAATGAGGACATATCTCGGGTGTCTCCAAAATGTGTGTTTAATAGGCTTTTGATTTCTTGGTAAGATATTGGATTTCTTGAATTAACAATTTGTGGGGCTTCTCCACGTAATTTGCTTTTTATATGAATGATTAATGATATTTTTTGATTGCCCGTTGCCATACTATAAGCACAATCACAAGCGCTCAAGAATGTATGTAAAAACATTTGTTCACCGTCAAATTCAGGGACTATAGAAAACATTTCAGATAGTTTGTAAGGTTTAATTTCAATTTCACTTTGACTCATTTTGATTGGTAAATTGTTGCTTTAATTGATAATTATATTAATTAAATTGATAGTAGTTAATAAACAAGAATTATGTCGTTTTATGAAAGTTGCTGAGTATTATGAAACTAATAATAGTTATGTGTTTATGAAAAAGAAATATTTTCTAATCACTTATTCCAATATAGCAATAAAGCCAAAGGGAAATACTATATTACAAGTAAGCCAAAAGGGAAATATAAAAAGCGAGATGATTAATTGCTGTACTTACAGGAGTTTTCAAAAAGCCATCTTTGTCTTATTCTCTATCTACCTTACTACCAGGGCCTTCACCAGGTGTTCCTTCCGTAGTTTTGAAGACGAGTCAGGACGTCGTAGATTTATGGTTCTTTTGTTTTTCTTCTCTTCTCTTCGGCTAGCTTGGACGAAGGATTGGAATCCACCGTTGTAGTTAGTATACACGTGTTCTATCAACGTTCCAGCTGATCCTACCGACTGCGCCAATTTTGTTAAATGATTTTCACTTAACTTTACATTTTAAAAATTATTTGTTTGTGAGTTTTACACTTTGTTACTTTCTGGTTTCAAATATGAATGCAATAAAATAAAAGATTACTGAATCGTGAAAAATATAAATACTTTAAAATATGATCAAAATACTATAGTGACTTTAAAAGTTAATAATGATATAGAAAAAATATAGTACTGATGATGGCTGGGCGGTGGTCCTGGTTCTTATATGTTCAGGCGTGCTGATTTGGCATCTGGGCCTCGTGGGGACAGATCGCTATGGGAAACTGCGTTGTTGTAGGGTTTTGCTGATACTGCAACCGTGGACTTGTTTATTGGAACCATGGGAAACGGCGAAGATAAGCGATTCTGTTGACGTGGCTTTAACCTTGACTTGTTTATGGCACTGAGGATATGTGGGTTGAACTGCTGACATTGCATTTATGATACATTGTATGCTTTTAACTTTGTAAATATAATATACAGGGGTTGAGTTAATATATAACAAATTACATTTATGTTATATAATGGATAATTCGGTGAATCAACAACAAGGTGATATTAAAATTGTTATATAAAAGTATTGTTTCTTATCTATGTATCTGTGAAGTAATATTAGTTAATACATTTTTTGCTATTAATGAAATGCAGCACAAATTGTAAGTACTTTAAATATTACACAGATTATATACAATAAGACACGCGTATTATATTAAAATACTACACCGATTACATGCAAAACGTGGCTGATGACGACTGGAGCCGAGTATACACGATTCAGTGCGTCACCGACCCGAGCGTGATGGTTCACTTACGTTCACTCCTCAGCAAAAACGTGCCTAAAGGAGTTTTCACTTCTAAAATCATGCTTAATATTGAATTTATGTATTATCCGTACTATTCCGTACACATTTGAATTAACATATCTATTTCCACCATTATAGAAACTAATTTTCTTCATTATTCATATCTTTAGTTTCCCTTGGAAATGCTACTACGTTCGAAGTGGTTGCCATCAGTAATATCTGCGATTGTCAAGTGGAATGTCAAAGTACATGTTAGGGAAGATGCGATCACCAAGTGGAACGTACGCTAGTCTTTGATTAACAGTATATGGTTTAGAAATGTTATCGGATGAACGATAACAGACGATAACCAGTGTCCGATATAATACTAGGGAGTAACAAAGTGTACTTAGTTATTCACTGATGCAACTTTATGTCTGGAAGTTATTCTTGGAAACCGTCTTATTACCGTTGTTTTCGATTTGCTCCATCCACCTTTACACCAGTAACTGTAATTGTTGCTCTTCGGTACCACGAAGAGTTTTTGGAGGCGAGAAACTAACCTAAACCTAAGTCATCAGGATAAACAGCATTGATGGAATTTGTGGCAGTGATATTCTTTTAAAACTCACAAGTTGTTTTTTCATTCTTACAGGATTGCTTTTTTTCAAAAGTTAACAATACGTACACTAAATGCCAATATGCTTAACTAGAATGTATGTTATGTTATATTGAGTTAAATCATTATTAGTAGATGGTTAGCAATAATTTTAAAATATAAAAAATAGACTTATTATATTATAGAAAATTTACTTCTGGGTAGACCTAATAATTACAGCTAATTATTTTTAATTGTAGATTTCGCATTTCGTAGCTGTATTTGGTACGACACAAAAGAAGAAAAGGATAGGTTTATCAGGAATGAAAAGTCTCGTATACAAAACCAAAATTGCAAATATTTTAAAAGGGGTTTCGGTTGCTGTCCGTTCGGAACCACGTGTTGATACTTGCATGCTCCGTCGGGAGCACAATAATGAATGTGGACCTCCAAAACCACGTCGTAAACGACCGTCACTCGTGAATCCAGCTTTGGTGCACGAGATATTCTTCTCGATGAACTTTAACGAATCGGACGGCAACACATTTGTTCTACTTTATTTATGTATTGTAACCAATATTATATAGAATGAAACTGTTTTTTGTGTGTTAAATCTAGAATATTACTTTTTTCCGTTAGAATTAAAGGAATGCATTTATACTTCAATAAAATGAAATTTTTGATTTATTTAATCGTCTTCGATCAATTATTATGTTAAAATATTTGGCGTGAAACTCTAAGCTTAAACAGATTTTGTCACTAAATACCATATCGCTCGTTTTAATCCCTTAATCCGCATTTTTTAACCATCTATTGATAAATCATCTCCTGATGTTTGTATATACATATATATATATATATATATATATATATATATATATATATATATATATATATATTTATATATACATTTATATATAACTGGGAGGTGGTCTATTTAAAAAAAAAACTATTGAATTAATTTTATACATTTACTAAACGTAAGCACAATCAAAGAAAACAGCTCAAAGTACATAAAAAAATAAAGCAATACAAAAAACACAGGGAGGTTTAGGGACTGTGATCCACTAAACTCTACTGTAGAAAACCAAATAAAAGCTGAACAACCCTAACTTACACGAGCTCGTCTCTGGTTCTCAGTAACTTTAAATTCTAGATGGTACTAAATCTACCTAAACAATACTGAGCAAATTATGTTTACTTAAAAGTAATCACATAGGAGCAATTAAAATACACTCAATCAACTATAATAGGTCTGATCGAACAACAAATTGTCTATTTCTTGATGGTAATCAGAGAAGAAGGCAATTTATAAAAAAAAAAAACTTGAAACATTTACTCGTAACACTTACCAGTATCGGCCAATAATTTGTAAACGCGTGTATATATGTATATATATATGTATATATATATATATATATATATATATATATATATATATATATATATATATATATATATATATATATATATATATATATATATATATATATATATATATATATATATATATATATATATATATATATATATATATATATATATATATATATATATATATATATATATATATATATATATATATATATATATATATATATATATATATATATATATATGAAAATGAATGAAAACGGAGACCCGACTTCAAGAACTATTAATTGAACTTGACAACATACATTGGGATATTATTGGGTTCTGTGAAACACGAAGAAAAGGCGAAGAGTTAATCAAATTAGAATCAACTGGTCAGGTACTCTACACTCGAGGTACGGAGAATGGACGATGTGGAATGGATTTCTCGTCAATCAAAAGCTGAAAGACAGTGTAGTCAAATTTGAAAGTATATCCGACAGATTAGCCCCATGCTTCATTCAGGTGAAGTGAATAAAAAGTTTAACCTTCAAATCGTCTAAGCTTATGCACCAACTATAAGCCATAGAGGTGAGGAAATTGAGCAATTTTATGATGATGTGGCCCAACTTTTAGACAAAGAGAAGTGTAGGTATAAAATCCTGATGGGTGACTTTAATGCCAGAATCGGAGAAGCAAGAACTGGTGAAAATGCAACTGGTCCATACGGAAATGGTGAGTGGGATAATAGAGGTGACAGGCTGGTTGACTTTGCTGAAGGACAAGAACTCTATATTATGAATTCGTTTGATAAGAAAAAGATCAACAGAAAATGGACATGGAAAAGTCCCTCTGGACTCACAAGTGAAATTGATTACATCATGTCAACCGATAAAACAATATTTTCCAATTGTACTGCACTTAACCATTTTAATGTGGGAAGTGACGATCGAATGGTACGAGCAAAAATTAGGATAAACTGCCGAAAAGAGGGCAAAAAAATGATAAGATCAAAAAGGGGCAAAGTGGATTCTGGAAAGCTGCAGGAGATGGGCAGAAATTTTGAAATTGCTTTGTCGAATCGCTTTGCTGTGTTAAAAGACTCGGGGAGATGGAAATTACAGACCAATATGAAGAAATCAGCAACAATGTGCTTAAAATTTCTGCTTAAACGGCTTCAATAGCACCAGAAGATAAATGTGTCAAAGAGACAAAAATTTCCAATGAGACCATTAATGTAATGAAAAATCGCCGGACAATGAAGAAATGAAGAATGCAGATAGTCCTTGGTATAATAGCAGGGTCAGCTTGTGCAAAAAACTGTGGAAGAAAACAGGGGAATTAACAAAGCTAAGCAGAAGCTAAGAAAGAAAAAGACACAAATGTTTTCCTTGATGCGTGAGGATGGTACAATATACAGAGAACGGACGGAAATCTTAGAGGTTGTCTAAAGATTTTATTCAAAGTTATATGAGGACCAGAATCAAGCAAGAGCAGCAATGCCCACTGAAGAACAAGTGCCGGATATCCTGGTGGATGGAGGAAGTGACCAAGGCTATAGACTCGATGAAAAATGGCAAGGCCCCAGGAAAGGATGGTATAACTGTGGAGATGTTAAAAGCTGGTGGTCGGACTTTACGTAAAACACTAGCAAAATTATACTCAAAATGTCTAAAACAACAAGAAGTACCCAGCTTATGGAAAAATGCCGAAGTGATTATTTTACATACGAAAGGAGCACGGGAGGATTTAAAGATCCACCGCCCAATAAGCCTCCTATCAGTGGTGTACAAAGTTTTCACCAAGATAATATCCAAAAGAATACTAAGAAAACTTAATGACGCACTACTAAGAAAGCAAGCAGGATTCAGAAGTGGATTCAGTACAATGGATCATATCCATTGGTCCTACAGCAGGTCATAGAAAGACACAACGAATACACTATGCCACTGTGCTTGGCTTTTATCGATTATGAAAAAGCATTTGATTCAATCTCAAAGCGCGCCATAATGGATGTATTGCTTAATCAAGGTGTAGAGAATGTCTATGTAAATCTACTAGGATCGATATATGATGATGCTACAGCGACAGTCCACCTTGACGATCTTGAGGTTGGAATAAATGTAGGGCGGGATGTTCAGCAGGGTGATGCAATATCTCCTCTTCTTTTTTCAGCCTGCTGGGAAGAACTGTTCCATAATTTAGATTGGGAACAGGATGGAATAAGGATTAATGGTGAATACCTAAATCATCTCAGATTCACAGATATCGTTCTTCTTTCACAAGACCCAGAGGAGCTGCAAAGACACGTACAAGAGCTGCAAAGGGCTGGGAACCCATTTGGCTTGAAAATAAACCAGAAGAAGAGTCAGGTCATGTTCAATAAATTTGCTGATGACAAAAGGATTTATATTTTTGGAACGGATTTGGAAGTTGTGAGTCACTATATATATATATATATATATATATATATATATATATATATATATATATATATATATATATATATATATATTGGGCAGAGGTTTTCAATGGAAAGGAATGCCGTCCGGGAGGTGGAACAACGTGTTAAATGTGGCTGGCAGGCGTTTGGCAGGCTGAACATAGGTTTTAAAGGCAAACTACCACTTTGCCTGAAAAGAAAAGTCTTGATCAGTGTGTTCTGCTTATTATGAAATACGGAAGTGAGACATGGACACTCACATCACAGTCAGTTCAAAAACTTCGAGTAGCACAGAGGGATGATGTATTCTTGGCATTACTAGATAGGATAGAAAGACCTGCACATGAATCAGAGACCAAACGAAAGTCAGTGACATCATTGGAAGAATAAAACAATTGAAATGGAAGTGGGTAGGCTATGTAGCGAGGTGATGGGACGAAAGATGGACCAGGGCGGTTTTGGACCAGATACCGCTTGATTGCAAACGTCCACGGACCACGGACCACGGTCCAAGACCGAAAACACGATGACATTAGTAAGTATATTGGACCTGAATGGCAGAGGGAGGAGAGCTCAGGATCGCGAAAGTTGGAAGCATGCTGAAGAGGCCTTCATCCTGCAGTGGATTGATACGGGCTGATGATGATGAGAATATATATATATATATATATATATATATATATATATATATATATATATATATATATATATATATATATAGTTAATTACTTATGCTTGAGAGAAAAGGTAATTTTCAGTAATATTTAGTGGAAACCTATTACAAGAACGCTAATCGGCTAAGAGGTGCAGGTCACCCTGTAATAGAGAGCAGTCATGTGACGATAAAACTGGCTTAAATAGTTTAAGGTCGTCCGCAAATAGCATGGAAACTAGTTAAATACTCTAAAAAGCCAAAAATTCCTGTTTCCATCGCACCGTTATGAATTAGGACCAAATTTACAATGGGCCAGAAGCGACGAAGAAAAAAACATTAGTTAATGAGCTAAAGTAATTTACATCCAACGACGATGGAACTGATATTGAGGAAAAAAGTAAGCTAGTCAATATATTACGGAAAACTACAACAATCAAACAGCGAACACCAAAAGATGCTTATTAAGAAAATTAGTTACCTAAATAATAGAAAAGCGCCTAGAATAGGCCGAATAACCCCAAAAATTACAAAGGAATTACCTAGAGAAGGTGTTGCGCTTATTACATATATCATTAATTCTATATTACGTCTAAACTAATTGCTAAAATTGTTTAAAATGGCTCAAATAATTTTGATTCTTAAACAACCTCGTACAAACTAATAAATCATTTACCAACTACGTCTAAAACACTGAAGCACTACTGCTGCAAAGAATAGACTCTGACCCTCCTAATCAATTTGGAAAGAATATTATATAGTGCAGCAAGTCGATAGAATAGCACACAGCATAAATCGAACTCTGGACGGCAAGAAATACTGCACATATGCTATCTTAGATTTTAGTCAGGCTTTTGGTTAAGGGTTGAATCCAGAAAATTAAAAATATCTTCCTATTACTGAGATCTTACATAAGTGACAGAAAATTTCAAACAAGGAGGAATGAATGTACGTCCAACTCTCGAAGTAAATCAGTGGTTCCACAAGACAGCGGTCTTAGACCGTTTCTATGTGTATTTTGTTCACAACTGATTTACCAGCAGATACTCAGACTACTATAAGAACCTTTGCGAATAACATTGCCATACTTGCAAGTCTTGAAAATCTAGTTACATTGTCCACAATCTTACGAAGGCCCTTGAATTATATCCAAATAGGGTTTATCAGGGGAGAATAACAAGAAATAAAGCAAAATTTGTCCAAGTGGCTTACAGGTTAAGGAAAGATCAATGTTCACCAGTCTCTAAACAACATTCAAATACCACTATCTACATGTACGAAATATCTAGAAATGCACCTAGATTTAAGGTTCACAAGAAAAGAACATACATAACACATCCGTCAGTAAGTCCCCTTATCTGAAAAATAAAACACACTTTTTTGCAAATTTTGACTTTATTCATGAGTATAGTCTCCTTGAAGAGCAATACGATCATTCCAACGCTTTTTTAACATTTCTATACCTTTTTTTGTAAAACAATTTCTCTTTGTCTTCCAAATATCCTTCAGTTTCGGCAATTACCTCTTCATTGGAGCGGAATTTTTCCAGCGAGCATTTTTTTGGGGTCTGAGAACAGAAAATAGTTGCTGGGGGCCAGATCTGGAGAATATGGTGGATGAGAATGCAATTCAAAGTGCTCCATGGAATTGAGCTGCACTAACGTGGAGCGCGGATATATTTTCTTTTATATATATATATATATATATATATATATATATATATATATATATATATATATATATATATATATATATATATATATATAGACATTGCCAGAATCCTTCGCCTTCGAGATCGAATCTTCCGTCTTAAGAAAAACGCGCCTTGCTTGAGTTACGCAGGAAATTCAGACTTCACAATTCTTCTAGCCGACAAAGGAAATATCACGGTCATACTTAACACTGTCGACTATAAAGTTAAAATGTCTGATCTATTAGAGAGTGCAGACTACAAGCATATTCCTAACGATCCTTCAACATATCTAGAGAAGAAAACGCTCTGTCATCAATGCTTCTAATCTTTCTTAAGATGCCAAAAAGGCTTTAATATCTCGCGTAAAATCTTCTCGTATCCCAAAAATATACGGTCTCCCAAAAATTCATAAAACTGACATTCCTCTTTGATCAGTTGTTAGCGCATATCGTTCACCAACTCACAAATTAGCAATATATTTAGCGAAAACTCTACAGCTGCTCGTGGAAAAATCAACGTCCTATATCAAAAAATTCTCTCATTTTATTGAGCTTCTTCAAAGACACAGTATATCCGAGAGTGACATTTTTATTAGTTTCGATATTGTCTCATTATTTACAAACATTCCCCTTCCATAAACTATAAACATTCTAAACAAACATCACATATCAATGGATCCTTAGTCTTATTCAACATTGCATGCCGAATAAATATTTCATCTTCAATAATAAATTCTTTAAACACATTCATGTAATTCTTATGGGCTCCCCTCTTTCTTCGGTCATAGCCAATATATTATAAAATACTTACAAACTTTGGAAAACACTTATGAAACACTATGAAACACTTGAGACAAATACACCGGGAAACTTAGAATGCAATCTTTAAATCTGTTCCTTTAGCTTTTGAACAGTATACATCCCCAGGTCCAATTTACAATGGAAACTGAAAACAATTCTGCCCTCCCTGTTCTTGACGTTTTAATATCAAAAAGGTCAAACCATAGCTTCTCCTATTCGTTCTATCGTAAACCTATCCATACAAACCGTTATCTAAATGCGAACTCACATCATCATCCATCTTAATTAAATTCGGTTATCAAAACTTAGATTATCGGACAAGGAACAGGCAAACAGAACTTAATTCCTTTGAAACGGCACTGATTCAGAACGGCTATGACATGCGTCAAATAAAAAACATATTAATAATGTTCAGGCAACTGGTTATATTCACCAACTCACTAGAGAATTGTCCCAAAACCCCAAAGTTATTCCGCCATATATCAAGATATACTGATAAAATTTGCCACTTATTCAGATCCCGTAATATCGAAACGATATTTACAACAGAAATAAGTATATCCAGTTTCCTTAGACCAGTGAAAAATAATATTCCACAAGAGTCACATGGAGTCTATAAAATTCTTTGTTCTGGTTGCTCCCAATCATATATCGGCCAAACTAACAAACGTATCCAAAATCGCATATACAAGCATTCTCTCGCCGTCCGAAATTCGGATCTCCCCTCAACTCTAGCAGAACATTATATCCAAACGGGGTCACAAAATAGATTTTGGACAAGGCCAACGTAATCTCACTAATATATTTCTATAAACTCCGCATAATTCGTGAAGTCATTGAGATCGAAAAACGCTCAGACTCAAAAATTTCCAAATTTCCGATCCGAAACCCTTTCAATCAAACGTCCACTTCCCGTCTCACCCCCACCCCACACCCGAGCGCTCCACACACAACCTTACCTATAAATGCAGAAATGCATGCAATTACCTATAAATGCTTCGACCAGGTGCCTTTCTAGTTCTGAACTCTGGGGAGTAGACAGATTGACGCCTCGGAGTAAATCAACTAGATTCTTTTGATAATGGCTTCAAAGTGCCGGTCGCCAGATTGCAGTTTTTAACTTGATTCATTGTCAATACCTTGAAGTTGCAGAAGGCGTTTGCTTCATGTCGATCTATTGACAAGATTCAATTTAAAAAAAACAAAACTACCCGAAGACCAATATATATATATATATATATATATATATATATATATATATATATATATATATATATATATATAAATTTTTGTCGAACGATTTTTTGTTTTAGCCTTATAAATAAAGAAATGTAAATTTCTGCAACTATTTTAAGTTTTAGGAAAACATGTTCATCAAAACAAAAATTCATTCAATCATTATTTTGACTCATAAGTATTGCTCGAACTTCGCCAGATTGCAGTTTTTAACTTGATTCATTGTCAATACCTTGAAGTTGCAGAAGGCGTTTGCTTCATGTCGATCTATTGACAAGATTCAATTTAAAAAAAACAAAACTACCCGAAGACCAATATACATATATATATATATATATATATATATATATATATATATATATATATATATATATATATATATATATATATATATATATATATATATAATTTTTGTCGAACGATTTTTTGTTTTAGCCTTATAAATAAAGAAATGTAAATTTCTGCAACTATTTTAAGTTTTAGGAAAACATGTTCATCAAAACAAAAATTCATTCAATCATTATTTTGACTCATAAGTATTGCTCGAACTTCGCTAAGTACTATAGTATTTACTTAGTAAAAGTAAAGAATATCTCGATTCACCTAGACGTGTACTTGTAAGTAGCAACATACCATAAACATAAAAGGAATAATACAAAAATTATAACTAACTGAGACAAATTGATATACAATTAGGTAGTATGCATTAGGTATAACAAATGTAGTAGTATAAGCAATAATCCAGCAAATACTCCAAGGCTATAAAATAATAAAAATCAGAATCCGCACATTGACTAGTAAAAAAGGAAAACACGTATGAATTCAAGACCCGCTACGAAACATCAATAGATAGCAGAAGTTAAACGACTAGTGAAAGAAAAACAACCAACCTTCCCCAGATTCCAAAATAAATATACTGATGAAGAAGGTAAATTTTAATACGAAACGAAGTGAATGCTTTAGGAATATAAACCTAGAAGAAGAATCTCTATGGAATCTAATACAAGATATGGACAAGGATAAGAAAGTGAAATTAAGGGTCAAATGAGTAAAAACAGAAAATATCAGAGGGGAAGAGTTCCAAAACCTAATCTTAGAAAATGATCCAACTTTGCGGACGACTCAATCTCAAAATAAAAAAACAGGAGAACCTTGACTTAAATACACAGTGTGTCGGAAAAATAGCATAATTTCTTAAATTTAAAGAAAACTACTATCACCAACTACTAAAACAATATATAATCTGAAAACTGTACATCTCTATAAAACGGGACTGCCATCATTAGAATCGATCAACGGATTGTCAAGTTATTGCGCTTAAAGTGACAGTACCCTTTGTGACTTCGTCACCAAATCACGATGTACTCGTCTGATTTATATTTGTATTTCCTGTTTCCGAAGCTCAAACAACTGGCCATGAAAGGAACATTTTATGACAGTGTTACACAAGTCCAAGAAGTCGTGGAACATTGAGGCGAATCCAAATAACGACATAAACAAATTAATGCTAGCATTAGTTAAACGTCACCAGCAGCGAATTGATGCGGAGAAAAAATTGAATAAAAATAAATAATTCTAGGGCTTCAGTGGACCAATTCACCGATCCTCGAACATCAGGGTCAACTCCTGGTGTACAGCTAAAGTGGAATGTGCTGGAGCACCATCCAGCTGATATCAACTGTTTGCACTGTCACGTGGAAATCAAACATTTAGAAAATCACTATCAAACCCTCTTAGTATCTCCAGATATCTTGCCCCATTCAAATTTTTATCGTACACTTATGCGACGCTATTGTTCATAATTAAACAAAAAACAGTAAAACTAAAATGGTCCTGGTGATTATGTACCCTTATGACATGTGGATTGTCTGATGCCCAGTAGTGATTATTTCAGCGATTTATAATTCCTTGTCTGTTGAATTTTGATCCATCAGTCCACATAATCTATGAAGAAATCTCGGATCTTCGGGCATTTTTATGCATATGAACTCGCAAAACTGGACTCGTCTTGCCTTATCACCCAGACGCAATCCGTGCACAATATCTCAGAAAAGCGATGCATTTTATGTTTTCTTAATATTCTGTGGATTGATGCTTTTGAAATACCCAAATCCAGCGTTGAATTAAGTAGATGAGCTGGAAAATAAGCCAAAACATTCACCTCGTTATCTTCATTATCTATTACGGGCTTTAGCTGATTTCTTGTTGCCCTTACACTCCCAATTGCTAAAAAACCGAGCTTCGATTTTTGCGAATTTTCCGCGCGTCATTGTTGGTAGGTCCGGATGTCGTTCGTTTAATAATCTGCATGTTCGTCTGACAATTCGTCCAAATTCACCATGCGTATAAAACAAATTTAACAAATCAGTATTGGAATATTCTTCAATATGTAAGCTGTACTCCATTGTAAACTCTCAATTGTACTCCTCCTGTACTCCATTGTAAACTGTACTTGAAAAAATTTACAAAATCACTTAAGTAGATGCCTCACGCATTTGTGAGCTGATACTGATTTTGATATAATGAGCTTGATATAATTTCAACATTGTTTCAATTCCTGTCAAAATCAAGGCATAGGTAGATAGGACTTTTGGAGTTTCATCGGCGTTTGATAAAAAATACATATTGATTAACAAGAAAATCGTTGGAAATAGGTATAGAAAAAGTTATAGCGAATCGATGCGGAATCAAATTCTGCATCCGACCATCCAGTCATATACAGAGTGTCACATTTGAAAGAATGAACTTTTTTAACTTGGAAAATAATGTAATTGCTCATCAAATTTTGGACACCCCGCATGCGATAAATTCATATTTTTTCTTGCCACGAAAACTTCTAACCAACAGCTACCGTGAGATACCCGGTATAATGCTACTACCATAAACAATAACTCCCCATACTGTGGCCTTTACAGTACGACGCACATGTCCCTATCCTTTGCGTTAATTCCAAATAAATAAATCAAAGTAAAATATTTAAAATGTCCCCTAATTTTTATTGAATCTAAACCATCACTCAAAAGGAACACAAGTTTAAAACTAAAATAATCAAAGTGAAAGATCAGTTATTAATAAGCAAAAAAACAATTATTTTCCTCAAAAAATCATCCAAAAAGAGGTTTATATAAAATTGGAAAATTAGTGAGTTTTAGCATTTCTATTTTCAGTTATTAATCGACAGTTATCAGTTTATTAATCGACATCCCTTATATATCCTTGTTCAAAAATTAAATATGAATTGTTACAATACGAGAAATAATTGTAACCGATAGACATTTAGTTTTAAAATATCAACAGTAATATTCTATTCAAGTGTGATTTAACTCAGGCTAATCGGAGACACTGTAAAAACAGAAAGAAAGAGTGTGTTAGATAGATAACTGATTCTAGTAGATTAATATTATAGGTGCATTTACTTTATTTTTCGTTGGATCAAAAAAATAAGAAAGAATAATATTAAGGATTCTGAATGATTTGTTATTAATATTTCAACTCGTATGTCTTTTTCCGACGATTCATTTAAAATATTTACAACTTTCTTGTACTCTAACAGCGGCATCTTCTGATAATAAAATAAATTATTCCAAAAAGGACAATTATCAAAAATCTTGGTGGTGGTTAGGTTTTCAGTTTTGGCCGTTTTGTGTCTGAATTTCCAGAATTTAGTTTGGGCTCGTTTTGTGTTTGTTGAAGGTAAGATTGTTTTTCTGTTTAAGCATTATATGTGTTTTGGTATCCTGAGGTAATGTTGGTATCCTGAGGTATCCTGGTAAGTGAAATATGTTCTTTTTTCTCCAAAATACTGGTTGCGATATTGCCAAGAGACAAAATTAAATTGGTATCTAACACGTAGTTGAATTTGTTATACTAATAATAAGAATCTTGCATGTTTAGCTTAATATTATTGTAGAAGGTTATTATCTTTAATACATTTGTCAGCATAGATATTACTATAAGAAAATATTGTGATTTTTTATGCATTTCGAAAAGTCAAATATGAGGTTACATGGGGTTACGTATTTATTACGTCAGCGGGTGTTTTGTATGGTGGAATTTCAATGTATCCGTTAATTTTTTAGATTAATTTTCAAACCATAAACATTTATAATTCATGATTTTACTGCAAACTTCTTTGCAGGAGAAATAACCTTAAATGAAAATATTATTGTATACATAATATTGTCATTTAAGGTGATTTCTACCGAAAAGAAGTTTACATTTTTTCAAAATATTTGGGATTTAATACGATTAAGTGTTGGTGTTTTCTATGGCAGAATGTACCTAGGAGGATGCCAGTCCTTAAACTTGTTGAATTTGCGCGTATTGTTGCGGGTGATTTTTCTGCAAATCCAATTATACAACAATACACAACAAGTCAATATCTTAATACTGAGATAGTTGAAGTGGTATAATAAATTGGGATAATTTTCGGCAATACAGCCACGGCAAAAATCATTGACAAGAGTATTAAGACATTACCATTTTCTTGAAGAATTGTTGAATATCGATATCTAAAACAATCGTTATTTGGTCACTCTGTTATTTTGTTCTGTTCTTGCGGAAAAACGTATTTTTTCCTTTTTTTTTAAATCTTTTCAGTTGTCGTTGAATTCTATTTCTAGGATTATCTCTTAAGTGTTTCACAGGCTTTAAATCCGGTGACTGGGCAAGCTGCTTTTAAAAAGTAGTCCCATTTTCTTCAAATTTGTGCTGCTCTGCTGGATTTTTTAATATTCTATCACTACGTAGAAGAAAATCTGAAAAATTAGAGCTTTTACGGTTTTTTAAGCACATTTGCAGAAAGCCATGTCTTCATTATGCCTGTTTCTCACCAAAATTGATTGTGCACATTTAGGTTGTCTAACAAATATATCTTCGCATTTTAAACTTTTTTTCATCTAAAACTGGATTATATCTTTAAGAATACATAATAAATGCTCTATTGAGTTTAGATCCGGGAAATGTGTTTGTATGGCAATACTACCTTTTGTTCAAGGTAGTTTTGCCAAACTGGATTTTTATGTTTTGCCATACTGGATTTTTTATGTGTAATAAGAGACTTTTTGTTAAAATTACCGCTTTATTATTAATGTTTGACGCGTTTCGCTAGCACTGTAGCTTCGTCAGAAATATATATTTTCTATGTAGAAATGGCTATGAATACAAAACTTTTACACAATCAATTATATTTTTAGGAAATCCGTACAGATTCTATTTCTTGCCTGTATAAATCCAATAAAGGCGATTTGTACATTTTTATTTGGCCATTCAGAAAAATCTTCTCATTTTTTAAACGGTTTATTACTAAACTCGTCAGATGATTTAGTTTTTTGGTTTTGTGGTTTGAGCTTCGGATCCTTCGGATTTCGACGTGAAATTAGGGTGGGTTTCTTTTAATCTTCTGTATTTTGTTACCAATTCTTTTAATACCGTTTTAGAATTATTCCAACTGATTTTATGTCCCGATTACCATGCGTGTTGGCAAATTCTAGATTTTTTAAAATCGCCCTTTCTAAGAACGTCTTTAAGTTCTTTTATTCTAACATCTAACGGTCTAGATGTCTCACCTATATAAAATTTGCCACATTCGCAGAGAATTTTATAAACCAGATTTTTGGTATTCTGTTGTGTGTTGTTTGGTTTGGTTTTTGTTAATATAGATCTAAGAGTATTTTTTGTTTTAAATGTCGGTGTTTGTCGGTTTTCTCTAAACCGTAGTTTTTAATGTGTTGTTTTGTTTTAATATTAAAGTGTCGAGGAATGGTAATTTATTCTTCCTCTCCATCTTTGAAGTAAACTTAATTGTAGGTTCTCGAGAATTTATATATGGCTTAGAAAGCCATATTATTAGTTTTTTAAGAGATTTACTTAATATGCCATTCTCGAGTTCCTCCATAAAGATATTACTCATCAAAGGAGAAAGAGAAGAACCCATTGCCATTCCAAAATTTTGTTGATAATAATCATTTTCTCATTGAAAATATGTGGTTTTTAAGCAGATAGTTAATAATTCCAAAATTGTATTTTGTATTTACTTCCTATCTTTGCATTATATTATTTAATATAATTTATATTTAGATTCGTTTTGAAAACGGGGGAAGAAGACCTCCCAAAACGTTAAAGTTAAAAAGTTTGTATTTATTTTAGAACATTTTTATATTTGTAAAATTTTGTTTGCTAGGAAAATTTATTACAGAAAAGAATCACTGAGAAATTTGTCTCTGTTTGGTTTTTTTGTCTTTTGCCCAGTGATTCTATATTTACATAAGAAAATATATTTTTGGAGTTTTAGATCGTGGCGAAAAACCCAAAACAAAAAAAAAATAAGATAACGGTTTATTAAGTAGTTGTCGCCTCCGAAAACCTTATCGCATAAAACAGATGTGCAGTTTCGGGGTTATTTTAGAAAATGGCATGGGGGTGTGGAGGGTGCGAACACGCTCACCCAATTGGTAACCGAGAAATCACTTGCTAATAAACCAGGCAGCCGGGACGAATCCCCACTTAGCTCAGTGAGACTACCTAGTACGCAAGACTGTAGAATAAAACGATCCGGTCTCAAGCCAGCTGTTGCCTCGAATAAGCGTACAACTGCCATTGGCTTTTACACTTTATTAGCTCGATTAGACTGAAACGCTGCTTCTATTTGGATTGCGGTTCAATTCGTTGTGCTTTCATGGGATTTTGTCTACTGTAGCGACTGAAATTTCCATACTGTGGAAAAAACCTTTAATATTCACGAAAAGTTTCTTATATGTACACATTCAAATATTCCAAATTGTGTAAACCTATTAAACAAAATATGATTGCATTTTTATATACGGTCTAAATTAAAAGACGAGGCAACTATTACGCTGCCGTTTTGTTTTGGTGCTATTATGTTTTCGTGATATTAGCCACAGTTTGTTTAGCTATTGTGAAGTGCAGACGTGTAATTTTATTAAAGATATAAATACGCGCTGAAAGAAAGCAGTGAAATTATTGTTATTTGCATTAAAAAATAATTCAATTATTTGTAAAATTAAGCGAAAATATCATAATCATCCGTCACTTCATAAAGTGACAATGTATCGTTTATTCAATATTGCACTTGCGAAGTAATGGGTGGAGGAGTCTCCAAAAATGTCGATTTGAATATGTTGTGCACAATTGGGAATTTTCTGGATATGTTTTCATATAAAATTCAAATTGTTCAAAACCTATTGCCTATAGATCAATTTAATAATTTTCACGCGAAATTGATTTGATGACTCCGGATTATTTTTATGAAATCGCTGCATTAACACCAGATATCTTCTCTCTACATACTCATTTATCAGCTGCATTCCCAATTAACGTAAATATTTTCGCCTTTTTTCAATAACTATTTGCTCTCAAGATTGCCATGACGTTTATTCCTGCAATATCTAAAAGATGAAAAAAGAGTCAGTTTCCTAGCAGTACAGATTTTTTGGAGCAACTTCTTATAAGTACGATATAGTGCGTTTCAAGATATATTGTTGATCGATTGCCTGGAATAAACTCTTAACAACCCCTGCCGTAACGAAATGCTACAAAGTTGCAAGAAACGTAAACAGGGCCGGGCCTAATAAAATAACAGGTAAAAAAGATAAAATTAATTTTATACCTGGTTTGGTAGTTTCGACATTTTTTAGTTTAGTTCGCATTCATTTCTTAAACAGTGCAGTTCTATAATTTCAATCGTATTTTTTGTTATTCCAAACGTGCTGAAAATGTGGCGTTCTTTGCAAGATAATGATCATTGTGCCTTCGGTAGTGCTAATTTTAAAAGAAAACATTTATTGCCCGATGTTATGCAAATTGTTAAAAATGTGTATGTTTCTTTGGGACGAAGCCAATTAAAGCCAAAACAGTCAGTAGTGATTCTGGTAAAAGCAAATATGTTGACGAAAGCGACGAAGACTTAATTCGAAGCAAAATGTATACTATGTATGAAGAGCAAACTGTGCCTACATTCCCTTTATTGCAACAGCGACTAAGGAAAGATGCAACCAGCAGTCTTTGCAGCAGAACTAGCCCCCTAGAATATTATCTCAAATGGGTTTTGCATATCGGACTATTAATAAAATACAAATATTAATGGAATCACAACGATTGCGACGATGGCGGTCTGACTACTAAACTACCTTGATAAAATCAAATATAGTTTGATACAAATGAGACGCCAGCAAAAGGGTGGGTAGATACATAAAGAAAATGCCAAACCAAAGCCCCAGCAAACAGAACAGAACTTTCTCTGATTTCAGAATTGTTCATACATTCATAACATTTTTTTCTTGATATTCGCGTTATGTTATGCTTAGCATTAGTCGTCGAGTAAACGCTTTGAAAAATATAGATGAGATTCCGTCGAAACGCCAGCGAAACCGTCCATCAGAGGACATTGAATATCCGAGGACACGGAATATCAGAGGACTATCTGAAATTTCCTCTGCGAATGTTTTAAACAAATCTTGATTTTGTTGCATACTATTTCTTAGGAAATATGTAAATAGTGAAATAACAAAGAATAATCGTTAGAATGCAAGTGTTGTATTAATAATGGGAATGTAGCTTCAACTAGATAATTTCGGTTAATTAAAAATGGCAAGATTTTGCTTCGGAAAGTGATTAGAACGACCCCATTCCGTATACATAGGTTTTTATTATAACGAGATTGACCAGCTTTATGGTCTATTATTCAGAATTTTCATTATTTGACCTTAGATTATTATATTATTGATATCGTTTGTTTACAGAATGGACAGCACCAAAGGCATCATGCATGCCCAAGAGGGTCCGTCAATTCCCACTAGTACCACAACAACGGACCTATCTTTACTTGCCGATTTAGACTCAAATTCAACGATCTACAAAACTCAAATAGAAGCATTAGAAATCAAGGAGAAAAATGATGATAGTCATGTGGTTGTTGAGATACCTGTGCAGAAAACACTACCTTTAAGGCAAATCAAAACACAGGTAAGAAGAAAGAAATTACATTTTTTTTTCAATCAGGTAATTCCGATAATACCTAAGTAAATTAAAATAATTAATTACTGGAAAAATTGTATTTTTATCTACAATTTTCTGACGTAACGTATTGTTAGTTGAAACAAATATTTAAAAAATTTTTGGTTCTTTAATCTAGGAATTGATTGATTCTTCCGTTATTTTCTGACCGTACATTTTAACTATATGAAAGAAAGCATTTCAGCTTTGTTTGAAATCACTTCAGTGGCGACTCGTGAGGAAGGGCTCCAGAACAAAACACCATATTTTATTTCCGTTCAGATTATTTCCTTTAACTCATTTTAAGATATTATTAAAAATTAAAATTTTCAGTTGTAGAAGAACGTCAACCGATCACACCAAATACTGAGGATAAAAATTCCATCCTCCCGTCACAATTTTTACATCGTTGGTCGGACATTTACCTTCAGCCACCGTACTCCACGTCATCATATCTCGTCGTCAGAATACGGGGGTTTAAATGTTTTCTAAAACATGCGATTTGGTCGTAGATTCCCTGCCACCGAGCGTATCGGTAATTAGTTTTAAACGCTGGTTTGATGGGTGCGGAACGTTTCACTTTTCGAACTTCTCATGAACTTTTTCGAATTTTCTCTATTGATTTGTAATTACAATAAACTGTTTGAATGGTTTACTCTTCGGGAAACAGAAAGTACCTACTTATGCATTCCTTTATCTGCACAACAAGCCACAATCCATCATCCAATGCCCTTGTAAGTAGTAACAATACAAAATTTTAATGTTTTCCTGGTTTACCTCCTGTATAGGGTTTCAATAGCACGAAAAATAAAAAGGAGGACGGGGAAAGCAAAAAAAATCTTTAGCAGAACTATTTTTTTCTACACCCTGCCACTTTATAAACCCTCGAGCCGCCACTGAATCACTATATTTAATATAATAATATTTGGTGTGACGGCCGTTTCGTAGTAACAGCTACATTATCGAGACGCTTGAGAATAATTGGACGAATGAGGATGAATATTATTTTATTAAATATAGTGCAGTGCTTTCTTTTACCTTATGCTTTAAACGCCCGCTCTACAGAACGGGCGGGCTACGGGCGTTTCAATTTTATTCCAAGTATAGTTATACCTGTTATATTCTTGCGTTGTAGAACCGGCCCTTAATCAAGGAGTTTTTTTTACCTTTATCTAACTTTTTCATTTACTTTAAATATAAAATAAAATTTTATTATCTATTGGTCAATACAATTAGATCCCGAAAGTATGTTTGAAGCTAAGAAGTGCCCCCGTAATTTTATCAACATACGACACATTAATTTTATAAAATAGATTTATTACAATTTTAGTTATTTGTATGTTCATTGTGTATTGTACAGGATTTTGGTTCAATTTTGAGCTAAGTTTCAGACATTATTCACTAAAAAAAATTAAAATTTAAATTGAACTAGAGTTATTAGTTATAGTTACTTTATAAGACTTGAACTTAAAAATGCAATTAAATTATTAGTGAATTAAAAAATAAGTGTTATTTTTATAATATACATTCAATTCAAAAAATTCAAAAACTTCGAGTAGCACAGAGAGGAATGGAAGGATGTATGCTTGGCATTACAAGACGAGACGAAAAGTCACAAAAACAGAACACAGAAAGGAACAAACGAAAGTATGTGGCATCATTGGAAGAGTAAAGCAATGGAAATGGAGAGGGGCAGGCCATATAGCGAGCAGATGACAGGTGGACTAAAGCAATCTTGGAATGGATACCGCTTGATCGCAAACGTCCGCGAAGAAGACCGAAAGCACGATGGACTGATAACATCGTTACAGTATATAGGGCCCAAGTGGCAGAAGAAACATCGTTGAGTATATAGGGCCCAAGTGGCAGAAGAAAGCCCAGGACCGTGACAGTTGGAAGCATGCTGAAGAGGCCTTTATCCTGCAGTGGATCGACACGGGCTGATGATTCTTCAGTTTATAAGAAGGATTCTCATACTTAGAAACTTTTCCCACCTCCGTTTTATATATATTGTGAGACAGTGGTATGGCAATATCAATAATTGTTCCCCGCTTTTCTTTTTTATTTATTAAGACTATGTCTGGTCTATTGTAGCCGACAGAAATGCTTGAGGACTATATTTATAATACAGCGGAGTAGATGTTGGTAAAAGACCATGATTAAGTGGATTATCTTAGCAAGCTAATTATGCCATCCTAAATATGCATTTTCTGCTAAAGTAGGACATCCACCAATTGGGTTTTTTAATAAAAAATAATTATCGATTTTTTTACTTTATTTTAAAACTACAATTATAAATGAATTAAAACGTTCAAAAGTAAAAAAAATCACGTGAATACGAACGCGCCGCGATTGGCTGTTATGTTTGTGACGTCAGAATACCAGTGTTTTACGTTTTCACGTGAGTACTGTCAATGGCTTCTCTTCGTATATATACTGTCAAAATTATTGTCGGTTATGTGCAAAATAAAATAATGTTGATTACTAATGTAGTTCAGTAATATGTGACAAAGAGTTCATAAAGGCTAATTCTAGTAATATACCTGCTGTGGATTTTTTTATGGTCACATATTTTCTGAAAAATGGCATTCGGTTCAATTCAGTTGAAGTTCGAGGTGCTAAAGCATCGATGTAAGTTTTTTAAAAAATAATAATAATTTAAACATCCCTCAGAAAATCTTCAAGAAAACAGAAGACATGGAGATCGTCTATACAACAGATTATGGATTTTAGATAGACCACGTTGCGATCTCATACCAACAACAAACGTTTTAAGTGATGTGAATGATGTTCAAGTTCGCAGGGGCGCAAACATCGACTCAGACCACTACCTAACACGAATCAAAGTCAAGTTCACCCCAAGGAGAATTCATCAGAAGAAGGAACATCTACATTTTACACATAAATTTCACACGAAAAACATCAAGGAATCCAATATAACAGAGGAATGGGAAAAGGAACAGGCAGACACATGGGAAAAATTCCACAAAAAAATTACACAAAAACCACAGGAACTGATCCCACTCCTCTTCAACCTGGTCCTGGACAAAGTTATGAGGGAATGGGAAAATGAACTGAAAAATCAAGGACATTGGAAACCAATACGACTTGGACGAACCAAAAACAATATAGAAATCTCATGCCTGGCTTTCGCGGGCGACCTAGCCATACTCGCAGATAATGAAACAAGGGCAACCAAACAGATAGAAGTCCTCAAGGAAAGTGCAGAGAAAGTTGGCCTACAAATCTCCTTTTCCAAAAACCGATTTCTTTTGCTCAAAATTAGATGTCCAAAATTTGAACACCAAATAAGGCAAGATAAAAAGGAACACACATTTCAAATATCTGGGCGAGATCCTCGAACTCGCAGGAGGAGAGAGAAGCACTGAAGACTCGATTAAAGAAGATGAAGAGGGCATACGGCAAGACACAAAATATCTATAATAAGAAATGCATATCCGCACACACAAAAAAAATCACTATCACACAATAATCAAACCAGAGGTACTATATACAAACGGGACATTTACACTCCATACAAAAAGCGGCATAGAAAACATAAAAAAAGGAGAACGCAAAAATTTGAGGAAAATTCTCGGCCCAAAACTAACAGAGGAAGGATACAGACTATATTCCAGGAAGACCGCAGAGAGAATGTCCAACGTAGTGGCGGACATAAGAAAAAGAAGGTTGAAATTCTATGGACATATCGTAGGCTCCCACCGACAAGACTCACCAACAAAATTATTACATACATACATACAAGGGGTTGCACAAGTTAGAACTGTTCTGGAAAGGGCACAAATGGATTCGACAGAGATTGAGGACAGAAGCAAGTACAGAAACAAAATACATATGTGGAACGTCGCATCAGAGAGCGAAGTTTCTAGGAGAGTGTTTTAATTGATTGCGATATGAGTGTCCAGGTTTCACTTCCGTATGCCAGAACGGGTAGGACGCACCGATCGAAGACTTTTCTTTTCAGACAAAATGGGAATCTGCTCTTAAACACTATGTTGAGCCTGCTAAATGCCTGCCAGCCACATTTAATACGCCGTTCCCCCTCCCGGGCGGTATCCCCCTCTATTGACATCCTCTGCCCAAGATAAATAAAGTGGTCCACAATCTCCAAATCCCTTCCTAAAACTGAAATTCTTCTGTCCTGATCGAATTTATTGAACATAACCTGACTCTTTTTCAGATTTATTTTCAATCCAAATGGTTCGCCAACCCTTTGCAGCTCTTATATGCGTCTTTGCAGCTCCTCTGGGTCTTGTGAAATGAGAACGATATAATCTGCAAATCTAAGATGGTTTAAGTTTGCACCATTGATCTTTACACCATCGTGTTCCTAATCCAGTTTATTCAATACTTCAAGGGCAGCGGAGAAAAGAAAAGGCGATATTGCGTCCCCCTGCCGTACACCTCGTTCTATATTAATTCCCACTTCAATATCATCAACGTGAATTGTCGCTGTAGCTCCGTCATATATCGATCCTAATAGGTTTACATATGCTTTGTCAACTCCCTGGCTCAGCAATACATCCATTATGGCCTGCTTTGAGATTAAGTCAAATGCTTTTTCGTAGTCGATAAAAGCCAAGCACAGTGGCATGGTGTATTTGTTGTACCTTTCTATAGCCTGCTGTACAACCAGGATGTGATCCATTGTATAGAATCCACTACTGAATGCTGCTTGCTCTCTTGGTTGTGCGTCATTCAGTTTTTTACTATTCTTTTAGATATTATATTAGTAAAAACTTTGTACATTACTGATAGGAGGCTTATTGGACGGTAGTACTTTAAATCTTCCTGTGCTCCTTTTTTCATGTAAAAGGATCTCTTCTGCATTTTTCCATAAGTTAGGTACTTTTTGTTCTTTGAGGTATTTTGAATATAATTTTGCCAGTGTTTTATGTAACGTCCGACCACCAGCTTTTAGCATTTCGACAGTTACACTGTCGTTTCCTGGAGTCTTGCCGTTTTTCATCGATTCTATAGCATTTGTTACTTCCTCCACTAGGATATCAGGCATTTCTGAGGCTGACAACCTCTAACATTTGCGTATGCGCTCTGCACACTGCCATCCTCACGCATTAAGGCATAAATTTGCGTTCTTTTCTGTCTCAGATTCTGCTTAGCCTTGTTAATTCCTTTGTTTTATTCCATGGTTTTTTGCACTAGCTGCATGTTTAACCGTCATCCAGATGGTACCGCATGTTTAACCGTAGTCCAGATGGACTTTTCCATGTCCATTTTCGCTGATATTTTTCTTATAGAACGAATTCATAATATAAAGTTCGTGTACTTCAGCAAAACCAACAGCCAAATAAACCAACAACATATATATATATATATATATATATATATATATAATATATATATTTATATATATATATATATATGTATATATATATATATATATATATATATATATATATATATATATATATATATATATATATATCTATATATATATATATATATATATATATATATATATATATATATATATATATATATATATATATATAATTACACACTTCACAGGTATAATATTACTATATTAGTTAATAAATATTTCACTATCAGTGCAGCACAAATTGCAAGCACTTGATGACGACTGGAACCGAGTATACACGATTCAGTGCGTCACCGACTCGAGCGTGTTTGATGTTGAGTGGAGCTGAGTAAACCTGATTCAGCGCCACCATCCCGAGCGTAAACGTTCATTTACGTCCACTTTTCAGAACAAACGCGTCTAAAGAAGTTTTCACTACGAAAATATTTCTGGGGGTAGTTAGTCATTGAAATAAGTCCAGAAACGATTGAATTAAAAACGTTAACATTGTAGCGACTGATCTCTAGAAACCAACCAATAACATCGTGATCTTTAATAAAATAAGTGGATTGGTTTGAAAAAAAGTCGTCAACAAGGTAAAAAAGTTCTCACATAAATAGTATTAAACCCAATAATATAGAAATTTAATGAACAATAAGGACAAAACAAAAACGTGTATCAAATATTAAATTGAGAATTATATAAAAATCAGTTTAATAAGTGGGCGTACATGCAGTCAGGAGATTCAACCCATAAGCGTTAAAAAACTTTAATTCCTTGAAACTTGCGAGAGATACTCAGTACAATTGAGAGTTTTAGTGTGAGCTGATACCCACGTTACAGATATCCACGAAATCGGGGCCAAAACTAAACTGCATATGGTCGCAGGTGTGCTATGCTTTACGGTAATTTTTTCTTCTCCTACATCGCTAATTTTCATTTTTGTTTCAGCTAATAACCGCTGTTGCTATATCTTGGGTTTCCATAATTATTGGATACTGTTCAGCCTACACTTCTCCAGCATCCATCTCATTAGAAAGGGATTTTAAGCTTGAGTACTCTGAGGTAAATATTAACTTTATATCAGTTCCTTTCAATAACCTCGTACTCAGGAAATTTTTATATGGGCCTGTTGTACGATAACTTTTCACCAGTCGGGTAGCAAATAATCTACATGACAGTAGAACAAAAACGAAAATAATTATTTAACTTAAATAACAGTAAATAACCACAAATATTTCAAATACTATATAATAATTTTCATATTTATCTATATATTTACTTCAAAAAATTATGCAAATTCTTATTGTAGAGTTGTCTAACGAAACGCTTGCCTGATCAGCTGTTGTAGATCTCCCATGTTGTCTGTAATCAAAACTGTATCATCAGCATAACATATGTTGTTTATCCAGACTTCATTGACCTTAACCCCAATCTCTTTGTTTTCAAGTACCTCCTGGAAGATTGCTTCCGAGTATAGATTAAACAAGAGCTACGACAGTATACATTTGTTCGTATACATTTGTTTTGTACAAAATCTCTTTAATGGACTGTCATGAGTAATAAACTAATCTTCTTAAATAAACTTTACCACAATACGAAAATAATTCATATTATTTTTACAATCTGTCAACATTGCTGGCTTACCCTATGTTTCGCGTGTTCAGTTCGAATCTGAATTCCTAAGAGAAGAGGTTCCCAACCTTTTCTGGACCACTGTCCATAGCCCCCTCTTCCATAATAGTTAACCATTCCAAATATAAAAATATTGTTACGCATTGTCTCTGAACCTGTTTTAATGTCTATCTATTAAGAATCTTCTTCTTCCTTTGCCAATTCATTAATGGATGTTTGCGACCACATTCCCCATTCTCTCTCTATCTCTGGTGGTATGAATTAGCGATTGTATATCGTTTATCATTTGTATATCGTTCAATCTCTTTGTTTTCAAATACCTCCTGGAAGATAGCTTCCGAGTATAGATCAAACAAGAGCGGCGACAGTATACATGCTTGCCGTACATCTCTAAGAACTCTAATCTGTCCAGTCAGGGTATTGTCCACTCTGGCCTGTGCCGATTGGTGCCAATATAGATTCTCTATGCACCGAATGTCGTTTTGGTCCAAGTCAAGTCGACGGAGAAGCTGTATATGTTTATGATGTTGAACCTTGTCAAAAGCCTTTTCGTAGTCTATAAAACCAAACCAAATTCGACTACGGATTTGGAAGGTAATAGTATATAAAAAGTCTTATACTTATGAAAGTTTTACAGATAACTTAATTTTTAGATGGTCGAAGAGTACGGAAATTTGTATGATCAGTTGGATTAACACCAACTAGTTAAATTAAGGACTGGCAAAGCAGTTTTCCATAGAATCAAAACAAACATCTGAAGGAGTATGCCACAAAAAAGAGAAAAATAGAGAAGCAAACCTACTGTCCAAACAAAAAGTAAAGAAAATGTTATATTTATATTCTAAATAAAAACAAAGCAGGTAAAATATCTAGTGTTTTTCAGGATTTTGGTACATTTCAATTATTGACTGAACATATTCATTTGATAGGGTATGTTTAAACATAGGTTAGAAATTTATTATAGACATTGACGACTGCTAGTAGGCTGACAGTGGTTTTCTAGTGGGTAGACTTTAACAGGAGAGTACCACACTTCGACTATAAGTTTTCTACTATAAAAAAAATGGTTTAGATGCCTTCTCTTATTTGGGAAATCTCTAGCTGGTCATGCATTACAGTTAGCAGCCAGATTTATTTATATTTGCAAATATTATTAAATCAAGAGTCTAATGGTCTAATGTGGTGGTTTGTAAAACATGTATGGCGAAAAATCCTCATTGTTTTAAAAATAGTAAAACTTTAATTAAAGCAATAATGTAGTATGGATGGATTAAAAAAAAATTAATAAAGCTTATTGTGATGGTTTGAAGAATCTGTGTGGTTTTAAAAGTATTGAAAACTTGTGAAAATTAATATAATCAAACAAAAATGTGTATAATTTTGGGTAGTGATTGTTTTATTCTGAATAGATTATTAATGCAGTTTACATATTACAATCTGTAATATATTATCCTAGATGGGCGAAGTTTTATGTATATTTAACAGTGCATTTTTATTGAAAGAAAATTAGTGATTTAAACAGTATGTATGTGTTTTGTTTTTCTAATTATGATTTATAAAATCTTTTGCTTAAAAAATAATTACAAAACTAGAAAATATCTTTTGGTTACTCAATATTGAACATTTTTCTTCAGTGGGTGTTGGATCTTCACTTCTCCGATGTGTCCACATGAGTAGTGCTAATTCATGTTTACAACCACATGTCATCAATGTCATCAAATTTATACAAAATATTACTATTTATAACATTATATAATTTTTTTGTTTGAGTATTTATTACTTCCTGAAGCTGTACAATCGTGACATTAAGTGTCTTGGACTTTTCTTAATTTCTCATTAATAATCAAGGTAACTGTAAAAGCTTTACTCCGAACTTTATGTTCTCAACATACACGTCCTTTTACCGTGCAAATACCATTTTTGCATTTAAATTGAACCAAACCTATAGCCTTACCACCGTAACTTTCTGGTGACAGTCTAAAAATAGTTTAATTATATTTAATAGATATATTTTGTTTCTTATTTACATTTACATTATTATTGTTTTTTAAAAAACTTACATCGATGCTTTAGCACCTCGAACTTCAGCTGAATTGAACCGAATGTCATTTTTCAGAAAATCTGTGATCATTGAAAATTGAAAATTTGAAAATTGTGATCAAGCCTTTGTCACACATTACTCAAGTAAATTAGTAATCTCAACTAAATTAGTAATATTTTATTTTGCACTTAATCAACAATAATTTTGACAGTATATATATATATATATATATATATATATATATATATATATATATATATATATATATATATATATATATATATATATATATATATATATATATATATATATACGAATGGAAGCCGTTGGCAGTACTGATGTGAAAATACTGGTTTTTTGACGTCACAAACATAGCAGCCAATTGCGGCGCGTTCGTAGTCACGTATTTTTTTGTTAATTTTGTATATTTTAATTCATTTATAATTAATTGTAACAAGGTTTTAAAACGTTTTTCGCATCCATTATTAATATTATTTATGAAAAAGTTTTAAAATAAAGTAAAAAAATCGATAATTATTTTTTATTCAAAAACCCAATTGGAGTTGGAACGTGACCCAAACAAAATTTCTCCGCCGAAGTCCACTTCTGGCTTAATGGATTTGTGAACAAACATAAATGGAGAATTTGTGCCGATGATAACACTAGAACAATTTTAACTTTTTGAAGTTATACTTCTTTTGGCGCGCTTGGGAAAACAGAACAGAGAGTATTTTTAGCGTGGGACGAAATTGCGCACGCCGATGTAACACATAATTTATTTGCTTTTTACGGCGCTTTTGGGAAAACAGATTATAGTATATTTTTAATGTGGGACAAAGTTTTTTTTCTTTTTTTGTGTTTTTCGCCACAATCTAAAATTCAAAAAATCTGTTCTTATGTAAATAATCACTGGGTAAAAAACAAAAACCCAAACAGAGACAAATTTCTCAGTGATTCTTTTCTGTAATAAATTTGCCTTACGAACCAAATTTTAAAAAATATGAAAATGTTCTACAAAAATACTTTTAACGTTAACGTTTCGTTCGTTTTAACGTTCGTTTCAATTTATTTTCCAACCACTCAAAATCAGTTAAAATGGGAGTAATTACAAGTTTATATGACAGAGCAAAACTTGTTTATACCGACAGTGATACATTACAAAAAGAAACAAATCACATCAAAGGCATTTTCATAAAAAACAATTACCCAAAAAATTTCATAGATAAATCGTTTAAAACTTTTGATACCAGACAAAACAGATAAGTTATTAATAACAATAATAACTCTCAAACAATTAACCTCACAATTCCTTACATCCGCGGTATTTCTGAAACAATTAAAAGACTACAGGAGGTTAAAAGAAACCGCTATAATTAATTTAAATAAAAATAACTGTATTGCTATGCTTTAAATTTAAATTCAATATGGTCTCCGATTCTAAAGAATACAATTAAAAACGTTTAAGTATTTCAATACACAATAATCACACAGTAAACCTCACCTATATATATTTTGTTGGTAGTATGTCACTGTCATTAAAACTATTATTGTCAATGTAAGTATCATTGACATACGATTTGATGACAAAATATATTTACTTCCTATCTTTTCATTATATATAGAAATTAATATAATTTATTTTTTTAGATTTGTTTTGAGAAGACCTCCCGAAGCTTAGGTTCAAAAGTTTGTATTTATTTTAGATTTTTTTTGATGTTGTTTGTTAGGCAAATTTATTACTGAAAAAGAATCACTGAGAAATTTGTCTCCGTTTTGTTTTTTACCCAGTGATTTTTTATTTACATAACAACAGATATTTTTGATATTTTTTTGAGACAAAATAAAAATGATCGAATTATCACTTATTGGGCTCTTATTGGACCTAATTACAAACGAATTTGTGGATTAATCCTACGCTAAATAAATATTCATATATTGTAGCTATACTAAAAACAAAACCAATACCTTTGATAAATAATCTGGCGCTGGCACTGGCTTCACTAATTTTATTCTCTGCATAACAGGTATAATTGCTTGCATCATCAAATTGAACGTCGGAAATTAGCAAACTGCCCCCTTCTTGAACTTCAAAGCGGCCTCCTGTTGATTCTTTGCCATTGTGAATCCATTTTATGGTGAGTCTAGCACCTCCAGTGGCTTTACAAGTCATATTAACGCTTTGACTATCGACGGCATATGTATCTCTCGAGTCCTTCCGTTATTTTAGGCGATAAATCCTGTACGTTGACGTATACGTCTTTGTAGACAAAATCTAATGAGTTTGTGACATTGCAGCCATAATTCCCACTGTCGTCCTTAATCAAATGCTCGATAATAAGCCGACCTGGTTCTATTTTAAGTCGGTTATTTGGAGGGGCTACTTCCATAGGTTGTCCGTTATAAATCCATTTGATATCTGTTTTAGGAACACCACCAGCTTCACACCTAAATTCGGCAGTGTCATCTTCGACAGGAGTGATTAACTCCGGCTCCACAATAAAATAAGGTTCCGCTATAGAGTAAAGAACAAAATTTGTGTAGAATTGCTAAAGTGCAAAATGAGCTGTTTTACCTAAAACTATTAGATGAATGGAATACGACTGGCGTTATCCAACGCCATTTCTAGCTTCACAAGTATAAATTCCTCTATCATCAAAATCTACCACTTTCATTATCAACGATTTTCCATAATTACCCACTCTTACCTTATTGTTTATTGACCTTAATATTTCACCTTCCTTTGACCAAACTATCTCAGGTAGTGAGAGAACCAAGTAAGTTAAAACAAATATTTTTTAAAACATATACTTACGTAACACCAAAAATACAGTGAAGTTCGGCCGGTTTTCCACGATAAGCAACTTCATTTTTCTTCGGCACATACTGTAGTTTTGGAAGGACTTGATTTTGGGCAGCAGAAATACCAGCTGACATGCTACAACATTCAGCAGAACGCTGTTTCCGAATTTGTACTCGCGCTTAGTTGGTCTCTTCACAGCACAAGCATACATAAAATTACTAGTGCTGCCTGCCTCAAAGTCAAATTAGAATATCACAAGTTTCCTTCAGGATCAACAGTCAAACGAGGCGAATTGATCGTTTTGAAGCTTTCATTTGTGTACAGCATGATCCAGCGAACCACTGGCTTAGGCCAACCATCTGGTGGTTGACAAGTAAGGTGAAATGGTTCACCTTCATATCCTGTTAACGAAATCGGAGGTGTACTTGTAAAATAATCTAATTAAGTTTTCAGCGAAACACTGGTACTGACCAACATCAACATCAGAGAGTTTGGTGAATGAAAGAGTACCACGCTCAGTTTGTTGATAAAAACGATTATCGTATGACTGCCAATCAAATGTATTACTGTTTTTAATGCAGCAGTATCTAAAAATTAAAATAATGCATACAATTTAAGGGATTTCGCTTAGATTTAACTCTTACTTAGAAGCAAGCTCTGCTCACATCCTAAATGAAACGGTTTCTCATTATCATACTGTTTTATTTGAAACAGAAACTCATTTGTGGCAGACTGCTTAGTGTTTAGAAGTGGAGAAGGTACTAAAATAGAAATAGATCATGTAAAAAGTTTTCAAAATGCACTATCTCAAAAATGTTACCCTCTCGAGCAAAACAGCAATTGTTATAATAATAAATTAAAAATAGCACAAAATAATAGCCTACTTTGGGCATCATGTTTGTATGTATTGAACTTCACCTAAAATTTTGAAAGAACACTTATTTGTCAAACAACAAACGATTCGTATTGACACAAAATTATAACAGCGAATATACATTCAGTGTCAAAGTTAGAAAAGTCACATGTTGCTATATCTAATGAATATGGTGCTTATTGAATAGTATTGTAAATAGTGATGCAAAAGCCATAAATTGTTTTGCCAAAAATATGGACGATAACATTTGTAATGTTTCGAATTCTTAATCTGCTATTACTCAGTACAATATTTTAGATTTTGATGTTTTCTTCTTTGGTCGACGCAGAAGGTCTTCCTGAAGGAGGTTCATCTTCAACTGCTTCTCTGCCATAACTAAATTCTTTGTCCCACTTTTTTTTGACATGGTTTCATTACTCGTAATACTTTTTTATCATTTATAGAGTATCGCTACAAGAAATTAACCTTTTTAGAGGAAATTTAGTGCAAATTCTTTGTCGAAAAGTTAATCCATTTTGATCCACATTTACCACAATCTATATATATATATATATATATATATATATATATATATATATATATATATATATATATATATATATATATATCCTATGATCTAAGTACGTCTCTTTCAGACCATTCACTAGCAGAAAACTAAATTAAACTATCAAACGAGAGGCCTACAAAACTCAAAAATTATTATCAAAAATGAAACATAGAGAGCGAAGAAAAGACACAGCAACGGTAATTATAGATATCAGCATTATCAGACCAAAGCGCTGTTTTCCATGCTCCTTCGTGCCTTGTTTTCTTCTACCATGCTTCTCACTCGAACTTCACTGCTTTCCTGTCAGCTGTCGTAAGTAATTCATCAATTTTTGTGTTGATCTTTCTATACTCCTCCCTCTCTTTTAAAATCTCCATTATATGTCTGGCCTAGGATCACTTTTGTTTATCTTATCATTTACACTCAGTGTCAAAATGTTAGACAAGCTTGAACAATTATTTTTTAAGATTATTCAAAATATCATGATAGGCGTTTCGGTTAATGATGTTGTTTTTTTCGCAACATTTCAGCGTTTAATTTCATAACAAAATAAATTAGCTTAAAAATAAGCGTATTGGACATTGTTAGCTATTACTTTTTCCCATCTTTCTGCTAAATAATTGATTCCGCGCTAAATACCTTTTGGTTTTTTGAGGCCAACCATTCATCAAGCCAAATTTTCACTTCTTCGTAACAATGTTAGTTGTTCTAAAAGTCTGTGGTACATCGATCGAAATAAGTTGTAGTCCGAAGAGGTTACGTACGGCGAATACGGAGAGTGGGGAAGGATCCCACCTCCGTACCTTCCGGTCCCACCTCCGACCCTTTTTTAGACCTTTTCCAATATGGGGCCGAGCATAAAGTCATTTTGAAAAATTACTTTATCGTGTCTTTGGGCCTATTCTGGTCATTTTTCCTTTAATGCTCGGTTTTTATTAATTGTTGTAGGTGAACCGTATCGGCATGTCCTGGGGTTGGTAAAGCAGAAATACGATGAGTAATTTAAAGCAGTTAGTCGTTTATTACTGTATATTATAATAAATAAAAACTGAACTGTCCCCGTCAAAATCTCTGTAACACTGTCCTTGATGTTCCTTGATTCTTTTTAGGGGACTCTACTGGTACACCATACAGGACCAGAGTGAGAGTTATTAATTGTGCACTATAGTCCGAAACATTCCGCCAACCCTGAACAGTATGTCTATACAGACTTTTAGCACTCACTATTATGATTTTCGCGTTAATGCCAATTCACTATGTAGTCATTGATGCGAACCCGAACTATGAGTAGTAGTTAGGAATATTCAATTGGCAAGACACAAATTTTGCGTACGACACGTTTGAATAAGCCCTTAGCTATCTTGACAGTAACCACGTGCACGATATTGTCATCACCTGGATGTACTTTCTGTATTCTACCGATTGGCCATAACAACGGTGGATGATTTTCTTCAACTAACATACCATAATTGTTTCAATATATGAGTTAGTTCTTCATCCAATAATGCTTGAATATCTGCATCTTCAAACTTTTTCGGCTGTCCTGAGCGCTCCTTGTCTTTTATATTAGAATCGCCAAAAATTAAAAGAGTTTAAACCATCGTTCATAAGTTTTTTGGGTTAGAGCATATTCAACATAAGCTTCAACCAACAATCGATAACTTTCAGCAGACGTTTTCTTGAAATGAAAGCAGGTTAATAAACATCCCCACGAAACGTCTTTTTTCTGGTACTCAATTCGACATATTTAAAGCTATAAAACTATGTTTTTTGCACAATGACAATTAATAACGAACTGGCTTTTGATGCCGTATGTTTATCCTCCAAAACGCCATAGACGTCATTAGTCTATTTCAGGAGTACTCCAGTAAGTTCCAAGGGCCAAAATCGTTTTAATTTTCCTGCCATTATCTATAATTTCTAAACTAGTCCCCGAGTACACGCCTAAACGAGCATACGCTTCCTAAATTCGCTAGTTCAATTACTATTGTGTATTGTTATGACCGTCACACTTGACAAAATCTGGTGGCCAAAAGCAGAAATAGGTAGTCGTACCCTCTATCGCTAACAAATGGCGCTAGTAGTACTTTCGAAAGCGCAGTAATAATTAAACATTCGTGATTAACCTCGTTGGGTCGAGAAAGTTCTGGTATATTCCACTCACTTCAAGATGGCAGTAATTGCAGTATATAAAGGCTAGCGGCGCGACCGCGAGTCAGCCTGCCTAGGTCAGGCGAAGGAAGCGAAACTGTCTGTTGTGGAATAAAGTAGTGCGTAATCCCGTTTAAAAGACATCTGCGTACCGACCAACGCCCATACGGAACAGTATTTTAATTTGACTTGTTTTTGTGTGTGATTTACTAGTATGGGAAAGAAGCGAAAAATAGACAGTAAATGCAGAACATTCAAAGATCAATGGAGCTTTCAATATATCGTGATTGAGTGCAGTAATAAGACGCAATGTTTGATTTGCAATGAAACCATAGCCGTTCTCAAAGAATATAACATTAAACGTCATTATGAAATGAAACATTTTCAAAATTACTCAAAATATACAGGAAGTTTGCGGACAGAAACATTTTAAGTTTTGAAGCGCGGTTTGAAGTCGCAGCAATCTTTGTTTACGAGAATCAATACTGAACAAGATGCTGCAACTCGTGCCAGCTTTTGTGTGGCTCTTGAAATCGCAAAACGTGGAAAACCATTCACCGATGGAGAAATGATCAAAGAATGCGTAATTGCAGTAGCCGAAGAAATGTGCCCCGAAAAGGTAAATTTATTTAAACCTGTCAGTTTGTCAGCAAACACCGTGGCTCGGAAGGCACAAAACATCGCAGAAAATATATTATCTCAACTTTCTGACAAAAATGGACATCTTAAGTGGTTTTCTCTGTCCTTGGATGAGTCAACGGATGTGTCAGATACTTCTCAGGTGTTGATTTTATTCGAGTAGTAGATAAAAGCTATGAAGTGTATGAAGAACTTCTTGATATTGATAGTATTCACGGCACAACTACTGGGGAAGATATTTTTAAGGGAGTTGAAAATGCCATTAATAAGAAGAACCTTCGATGGAAAAACTTGAAATCTATTACAACTGATGGAGGCAAAAACATGTGTGGTAAAAATAAAGGAGTGGTTTCATTTATGTCAAAGGCTGTAGAAAATAATGGTGGTTCAAAACCATTAGTCTTACATTTTACCATTCATCAACAGTCCTTTTGCGAAAAATGTTTGGATATGTCTGAAGTTCTAAAACCAGTCATATCAGTTGTTAATTTTATCAGATCCACTGGGTTGAATCACCGACAGTTCCGCGAGTTTATTGAAGAGATCGGAGAAAATAATAATAATAATTTAATAATAATAATAATTTATTGAATCCTCAAGACAATATAAATATGCATGGATCAAGTCAAAACAAGAGGATGCACATTGCCGCACTTCTGTGCATACAAAAAATGTATAACATTTAAACCTACATATAAATATTTTATTCTTGATAAGGTATATAATTTAATAATTTAATAAAGTATTTATTCAATCCCCACAACAATAAAAATATCCATGATTAAGTCGGATTGACAGAATTGACAGAATGTTCAGTGACACGACCTCAGAAATAATACATGAAATGATACTCTTGCACAAATAAACATTGTATACATGAATAAGTAATAATTCTTCTAAACTATAAAAACTTTGACTTATAAGAAATTCGCGGACTAATTTTTTAAATTCGTTGTCATTCCGAACATGCTTAAATCGTTGTGGCAACTTATTATACAGCTTCACACCCCTATAGTAAACATTATGTCCAACTATCTTACATGAATGTATTGGTAAAACAAGTTCATCAGAGCCTCGTGTGTCATAGTGATGAATATCACTATTTTTTACGAATGCTACAAAATATCGCTTAACAAAGATGATAATCTCCAAAATATATAGTGATGGCAGAGTCAAAATTCAGCATTGTTTAAAAATTGGTCGACATGTTGCCAGTAGTGACACCCCACCCATCATTCGAATTATCTTTTTTTGTATTTTGAAAACACGCATCAGATGAGGCGACCCACCCCAAAATATCAAACCGTACCTAGCGCAACTGTAAAACGCTGCATAGTAATATGAATGCCCAATATCCGTGGTACCAACCCGTTTCAACCTATGACTACCATGACTTACGCTGGCTTAGTTGCGGAAAAATCCTTCAGAGCTTTTTTGAAGTTCAAGCAGAGATCGCTTGTTTTTCAATGAAAAGCATCATCCTCTCACCGAACTACAAAATAGCGATTGGCTGTGGAAGTTAGCATTCTATGTCGATTTGACAAAACATATGAATGAACTGAATTTGAGATTGCAAGTTGAAAACCAGCTTCTCCCAGATTTATACCCCAATAGCAAATCGTTCTGGTAGCAAATAATACTGTTTCAATCACAATTACGTAAAAAATATTTCACACATTTTAAAACATGTGAAATATTCAGCCATATTACTGAGACTGAGTTTCACGTTGATTTTGTAATCGAACCTTTCAGTGCTTCGAAGATAAATTTTGATATTCGTTTCTCAGACTTTGATGTAATTGCAAATGAATTTTTTTTTTCAAAATCCTTTTGATACTGACATTGAAACCCTAGCCCCGGAACTTCAAATGGAAATTATTGATTTACAGTACAGTGATATAATAAAGAGTAAATATCAAAATTCATCATTGTTGATATTTTATAAGAGTTATCCACTGGTATAATTTGATAATTTGCATAAATTTGATCGTGGGCTGTTTACTGTTTTGGTACTACTTACTTGTGTGAGAAAACATTCTCCAAAATGAAGTACACAACCAACGTTTATAGATCTAAATTAACCGATAAGCATCTTAAATGTCTTTTAATAATTAGTACAAGTGAAATTGGTAAACAACTACAAACTAGTGTCGGTAGAAAATCACAATTACATAAATCTCATTAGTATTTTTTACAAATGGACACCCCGCGGTTTCATTCGCGCTAATTTAGTTTTTCATTCGTGGAAGATTTTCAGGATAAAAATCATATGTGTGATTCAGGATATATACATTCCAAACATCGATATGCATACATATACGATATTCTTTACCCCAACAAAACTACCGAGGGTGAAACAGCGGGGTGTTCACTAGTTTATAATTTAGTGAGATTCATTTCAATTATTTGTTAGTTATTATGCTTAAGTTATATTTTTTGCGTATTATACTTGTCATTAAGCTTTACTCAGCAAGTAAATAAAACCGAGTTATTATCATTGTGTGTTTATTTATGCAACTTATCACAGCAACAATAACAATAAGCTATTAGCTGTCGCGGGCCGGGTTGATGACACCGGTGGGCCGTAGTTTGGAGACCTTTGATCTATACCAACAAATGTATTCGTAACGCCATCTCTTAGCAAAGTCGACATTACTTACCGAAACACCTTACCTTACCGAAAACAGACCTTACCAAAAACAGACATTACAACAGACAAACATTACCTTACCGAAAACAGACAAAAACTGTTGGCGTACCACTATAACACATATACTTCAAAGTTTTTCCCAATACATGGATCACTTTGTAATGTTTATTTCAGGTATATCCTTTAAAACCTTTAAAAGAAGGCCAGCAAACAAGAGTCTATAAGTATGTGTCATATAGTATATGTATGATATAATGTGGCATATCACAGAAGAAATCAAAAATTGAATTATTATCTATAAAGCGCTCATTCAACCAGTAGTCACTTATGGCTACAAAGAAAATAGAAGAGATGCTTGCAAAATTTAAATGGAGAATATCCAGAAGATTTTTTGGTATAGTGAATGATGACGGAAATTGGAGGATCAGATACAACTGTATATACACCCCAGCGGTTAAAAACTCGTACTAATTCTTAATTCTCTCTCGGTTAACGGATTTTGATATACAACGAGCACTTTTAGATGATTTGAGAAGGATGATTTTGATTCAAAGTATATGCTTGAAGAACGGGAGTCTGATAATGATTCAGATCATATGAGTATTCAAAGCAATACAGAGAGTGAAGTAGATGCTGATATACCATCTTCTGATTCAGACAGCGACGACATACCACTCTCGGACCTGCAACAAACTGCTTCTGCTGAAACAGAATACTATAAAGGTAAAGATGGGGTTACAAAATGGCAAAAAATCCATTCAGGACTGCGATTCGCACGAGAGCTGAAAATGTTGTTACTTATCTATCTGGTATAAAATCAGTTGCGAGATATAAAAGTCACCTCTTCAGTAATTTTATTATTTTTTCCTAATAATATGATTGATCACATCGTGAGAAAATTAATTTGCAGTCCAATGATCCCCAAAAATCGGAAACAACGCAAGAAGAAATGAGGGCGTTCTTTGGTTTGCTTTTCCTATCTGGTTTAGCACGTTCTGGTCGTCAAAACTCGACTTATGGGCCACCGATGGTACAGGGATGAATATATTTCGAGATACACTGTGTAGAAACAGATTAGATTTCTTTCTGAATAATTTTAAATTTGATAGCACTGCTTCACGAAGTAAGAGAATAAAGACAGATCGATTAGCTTGAAAGCGACTTGAAAAATTTATAAAAACTTGTTAAGGTGCTTACATTCCGTATGAAAATCTTACTTCGGATGAAAAACTGGTTGTTTTTAGAGGACGATGCGGTTTCCGTCAATACATACCATCTAAACCAGCGAAGTACGACATACAAATTTATGCTTTGATGGACAATAATACCTAGTGCACCCTAAATATGGAAATATATTACCCCAGACAACCCGAGAATAGTCCTCATGCTGTCAGTAACAAACCCTATGACGTAGTTCACCGAATGGTACAGTGTGTTTCCCAAAATTCACGAAATATTACAGTGGATAACTTTTTCACAAGTTACGAAAGCACTAATCATTTATTGAAATATCATAAACTCACTTTACGCGCTAACAATACATGCATTCCGCCTGATTTCAAGAAAAAGCGTGAAGTAAATACTACAATGTTTGGGTTCCAAAAAGATAATTCAATTTTATCCTACGTATGAAAGCCACGAAAAATGGTGTACATGATGTCGTCATTGCATCACGACAAATAAATTGATCCTGTAACGGGAAGTCAGCAAAAACCGGTATTATTGCACTTTACAATCAAACCAAGTGGCGTTGATGTACTTGATAAATTATCAAGAACTTAAAACGTTTCGCGGAATTCTAAATGTTGTCCTCTTACAATATTTTTTGCTTTACTCAATTATGCTGGAATAAATAGAATGATTATTCGCATGTTCAATAATTGCATCGAAAGAAACAATACTAATTTGAGAGAAAAATTCATTCGGGAATTAGGTTTATCTTTAGTAAAACCCCACCTGGACAAAAGAACACAGAACCAAAGGCTTCCGAGGCGTCATAGAATTGAAAATTATTTTCCAAAATCCCTTGAAAACCTACAAGAAGTCGGCAAAAAGACCCAATACAATACAGAGATTTTCAATGTGCCCGAGGAAAAAGATAGAAAGACTAGGCACATGTGTACAAAATGTAACACGCCGATATGTTTGGAACATGCAGATTTTTTTGTCAAGATTGCGGTAAGTTAGATGTTTATGATCTCAACTAACATTTTTTGTTTTTACTATAAATTGTCTATAGATTAAAAGTAGATATACAGTAGTCTTATAAATTGAAAAGAATACGATTCTAGCTTGTGCTATTTGAATTTAATACTCAAAAAAGACTGAATAGCCTGAAAAAGTCTATTAAAATGTATAAATCAATGTGTGTTTTACTTAAACCCATTCAATATTAATTATTACAATATATTTCCTATTACTAATTGTCATAAATTATTAATTTGTGTTGGTTTTATTTACTTTTATTTTCGGGGTCTACCAAACCCCACCTAGTATGACATGTGAAATTCAGTCACCTAGTATACGGAAGGTTAAAGAAGTCAGGATATTGTAAACTATGTGAGGGTTAAGGGACTCAAATGGGCGAGATACGATGCGAGACTGTCAAAAAGCCGAATACTAAGAAGAATCATGAAGGGGCAGGGGCAAATAGAAAGTAGACAAAACAATATAAGAAGAGAGGCTAAAGAACTACTGCACATTAAAACCGACAAGAAACTGCTACAGAACGATCCGAGTGGGAGCGAAGGGTGAAGAAATTTAAAGCTCACTGAGGGACTGTAGCACCATGGGAAGAACAAGACGACCAAAAATACCTATAAATGATCTTTCAACCGGTTTTTTTCTCGAAATTTAATCTAGTTCATATTGAGAGCTGCATTTTATTTCAAGTTTTTGGTATTATATATTATATATGAAAAGAGTTGTTTCATAAAAAATGTTTTTTATCTTTAACCATGAGACTCATGTTCATTCAAATAAGTGCATAAACAACAAAATCGCCACATACAGGGTGAAACATGCAAATATAAAGGCTATTGAACTATGTTAGTATAATTTTTAAGGAAAAGTAAATCATTAAAGTAGTAAAAAAATGCAGTAAAAATAAACAAAACTTAAGGGGTTAATTATGTTAGAAATACATTTGTAAAAAAAATAATTTTCTGTCATATCAGAGAGTCCTCAATATTAATATCTTGCTGATGGATTTCTTCAAAAATGTATGGAATTTTCTAAAAAACCAAAGGTAACTCGAAAATACACAAATAATGATTATAACATAAACTTAAAACCAAGGTCCACATTTGAGATCAGGATTGAAACTGCCTTAATGTTAAAAAAAAAAGAAAATATGATGCAAACCTTTACTATTGTTATTGTTAGTGTATTTTACGAGCGATGTATATTTTTCAAGGTGGTATGAACATCAATTTTATATTTCAAGTGAGATTTTTGATTCCGTTTTGAAAAAGATTTGGCGAGAAAGGCATCATGGTAGTGCCAAAATCAACCACGAATCTTTTAAAATAAGTTCGTGTTTCATATTGCCCTGTCATAATTATTCTCAAATCTAAATTATCGAAATGGTAAAGAAATAGATGGCGGTTGTGTTTGGAATGCGCGAATAGTTCACCATGTATCTAAAATAGATAGTATCTGAAAACTGTTTAAGGGAGGAAATCGAAAATATAATAAAGTGAGAGTATACTGGCAAGAGAAAAAATTAAAACACATATAGTCGGGCGCGCCTGAGCCCGCATATCGTGATCCAGACAGCTTAATCAGCATCTTGGCCTCTGAGATGCGCAAACAAAAGAGTGAGTGGGTCACTGTCTAACAAGGACGGAGAACTAGGAGTTCTGCGAATGGACAGTACTTAACCGATGTTAACACAACGAATGCACTGCTTCGAATGAACTCTGAGGCGTTAAGCCGTTAGGCTACTGTGCGTCCAAACCTTACACGCTGAGCTGTAAATAACGGAAGGTAAAAACCGTAAAAACATATTGCTATTCATTACAATATGATCTTATCTATTTTCGGGGTATTTTGGAAATTTAGCTGGTCATTCGTGGTTATTTTATGACCGTTTCTTAAGAATATTTTTATTTCCAATATTTCAGGTAGGTCTAATTTTTTACTTTTCTTTTCTGAATATAATAATTTAACATTGTTTATATCTATGTAATGATTGTTTTTAATACGATGTGTAGACATTCCAGTGTTTTTTATATTATTTAAAATATCTTTTTTATGTTCTTATACAATATCGCTTGAAAAATTCCATAAAAAGACATTATCAAGGTAATCAATTTACTGATAAACACGGAGAAAGCTTCGGGCCAAGCACAAGTGATAGTGCAAGTATAATTATTGGTATCTATGTCAAAGTTTTCACCAAAACCACCGATGAGGCGCGAGTAACGAGACAACCGGAGGAGTATTTCCAAGAGAAAAGTAGCTCGTACAGCCCGAAAACAGCAGCAGGTGAAGAAAATCAGCTTTTCGAACAGGCTGAAAGTCTATTATATGCACCTGAGATCACTGATTCATCGGTAAGTCACTAAAACTAATCGTGTTATCGCACTGAAACTTTAAATGCGATTATCTCAAAACTGGGTTTTCAAAAACTGCTCGCTCTGTAATTCAAAAAGTTATTAATCGATTTGACTGAAATTTTAGGAGGCTATTCTTTATATTATTATCGGAAGGATGTACCTAAAGTTTTAAAGATTTTGTGTAAATAAACTACTATTTGGAATAAAAATGTTAAAGCAATAGTACAAACTTTGAACATTTTTTGTTTTAAAGCTTACTTAATTCTTGATTTAATACTTTTTTTATAGTTCTATAGGTTTATCCTTCCCGGCATATATCAGAAACAAAGATTTTTTTGTTTGTTTGAGATGAATAGAAAAAGAGTGACAATGCAGCACTTTTAGACCTCCCGCTAGAGACGCCCGACAATAAAATTTACTGTTCCGCTATTTTATTAAAAATTATAATAATAATAATAATTTTCTAATCTTCAAAGATCAAATAAAATTATGTTAAAACTTTAAAATAATACAATTATTTTATCACCTTTAAAAACACTTCTGAAAAATGACTCATTTTGGTGCCTCTAAAGGGATTTTCCCCCTTAAGTCAGTACTAGCAACGCCAACAAAAATTACATTAATAAGCATAAATAAGTATGGCACCTTCTGTTAGCTTCTAGAAAAGTTCTTCCAATAACGCGTATATACAGTTCTCAAGTGAAATGTTATAATCCATAACGTGGTTTAATCGAGCCGGATGTGTAAGCAATAAGAAAAATGTTGGAAGAATTGTTGGAAAAGTAAACTAGAAACAATAAGCAGAAACAGAAACAAGAACAGAAACAGAAACAAGAAGCAAGGACGCTGCATCTGCAACATGGAAAGTAGTGAATATAAGGGAATGTCTTCTCCTTCTCATTCGCGTTTTTTCCCACTATATTTCTGTCATCCTTCCTAAGTCGTCTGGTTAGAAGTTGCATATAGTCGCAACATAAAGCACAAGTTAGTCAGGTATGCGTAAGCTCCGCCACCATCCTCGCCGCTGAAACTAGAACCCTGTCAGGCCAATGCGCTCTGTTGATCGAAAACCGATCAGTCTGTCGAATTATAGTAATAGTTTGAGACATTTGCATCATATATTAAGAATTCCAAGTTCAAAAATGGTCACATCGACCTTTACGACACGCCCCGCTCTGGTCGACATTCCAACATGTTGGCCGTCAAACATGCCGCGAATTGGCTGAGAAAATGGACTGCGGTCTTGCGACAATCTCCCCACAACAACTTGAATGAAAAACAAACTAACCGACGACAAAGAAGATAGCCACAACAAAGCTGCTCAAACTCTCGAACATGCGGTCAACACACGAGCAACGGTTCTTATACAGAATCGTCACGGGAGTTAATAAGAAAAGATGAAAAAAGTTTTCTTAATTAGAAACATAATTTTAATTATACGATGATTTTAATTTAGCAGATGTGAGATCTGCTAAATTAAAATCATCGTTTTAACAGTGATTTCAAAATACTACATGCACAAAACAAGCAGAACACGAAATCTGGAAAGTTTAGAAACAAACTGTTTAAAAGATGCAAAAACTCTTCTGAATGACCAAATAGAGCTGAACAAATCGGTTTTATTGAATTTGTACAGACAAGAAATCGTATCTGTACGGATTTCCTAAAAATATATAGCTGAGAGTTGCCGAATTTGGACCACTTAAACATTTTTTATACATCAGCTTGTAAAAGCATTTTTAATAAAAACATTTAGGTGGAAAATAATTGTACTATTGTAATCTTCAAACCAACATAACTACTTTATTTTTTTTACTTATTATTATCATAAAAAAATAATTTTTAAAAATTGAGTGTTCAGTCCATCCAAGGAAACTGGTTTCTTGCGATGAGCCACTTTTTCCTTAGAATGGACCATTAAGTACAATTAAAACAAAAATACTTCTTGATCTTTGGACTTACACTAGCACATTTTGTATGAACCCAAGCGTGACATGTAATGCATTGAATTATATCTTCTTCCCTTATTTTATCACATATGGTACAAAACCATGTAGTTTTCATTTGTACTCCTTGTTTTTTCTATTTAATGTTCTCTTCTTTGCTACATCTTTTCTTCCCAATATTTTGTGGTTTTGTCTTTTTAATCTTTTCTTCGATGTTATGTTTAAATCACAGGACGTTATTAATAGTTGATAATAATTGTGCTTTCTGAGCAATACTTCTTTGTGCTCGAGAAGACGATGGACCTGGCTGTGGATTTTGTGTTGGTAGCGGTGATATTTTATGAAGAACACCGTCTCCTGAGAAATATAAACAACAGCGGAATCAATGTCGCTTTCACTGTCATTGGGTATTGACGTACTTACTGAATTTCCAGTAATTATTTCAATTTCAGTAACATTACCACAATGTTGAAGTTGCAGTATATCTGATGGTGCAAACCGGTAATTCTGAAAGACATGTCTGCTGTCTGTCAGTGGCACGAAAGGCATTTTCAGCTACTGTCACAGTTGCCGCTTTGCCATGTGTTTCATTTAGTAATTTAGAAATCTGATATATCTGATCACCTTTATATTGACGAAGAAAAGTTTCTTTTGCCTGAACAAAATATTTCTGTAGCGGCCCAAAAAACATCTAGAGGTTGCAAACGATGGGTGGTATGCCCAGGCAACTGCAGTAATACTATTCCATTTTATCTAGTAAAAGTACAAGCGTTTAAGTTCTTGCTATGTCGTATGACCATCAAGCAGTAAAAGGACTTTTTTATCTTGATTGCAATTTACATGATTTCTGAAATGCTTCAGTCACTCAACAAACAATTCGCAATTTATATAACCTGATTCTGATCTAGTAACAAAGCTTGCCAGGGGTGCCCCAACTTGAAGATCTTTATTGATTTATTTTCTGTTAAAAATGATCACCGGAGGAACATAAAACCTTGCAGCACTGACCGCGCATACCATAGTTGTAAGAACGCCACGTTCAGCACTTGTCACACCTCCTACTTGGCGTTTACCTTTACAAGCAACCACCTTTTGTAGAGTTTTTTGTATTGTCGAAAATCCCGATTAATCGACATTAAAAATATTTTCTGCGGAGAAATTAAACTCGTCCACAGTTTTTCCAAAATGTCAAAAAAACGACCTACGTCCTCTCTATTGAAGCCTTCTATTGTACCTTCAGGTTTTCGTATTGACAGCTGTGGATTTTTGCGCATAAATGAGTAGAACCACTTTTTCCCTGCTATTTTCTTTTCTTTATTAAATGAATGTGGCAAAGAGTATTTTTCAGCGACTTCGAAAGCTAGTTTTCGCATATCTCGGATATTCAAACCAAAAAAACATTATTCAAGTGGAAGAATATGTTTGGTTAGAATTGTTTGTGGGTTGTCTCCCAAGTGCTTTCACTTTATTTCCAGTAGTATTTTTAACCGCATATATCTTTATAGTTGCTTTAGGTACATGATAAATACGACTGTACTCGTTTAAACCAGTATCACTGTTCCTATAAGCTTCAACAGCCTTTAATAAATCACTTTCGGAACAACGTCCGTAATGTCCTCTTTTAGCCACATGGACACGGAAAGACATAAAAGATTAATTCGGAATTCTAGTTTATCAGGGTTGCCTACATTGAACCGGTCCATTTTGAGCAACTGCGATATGGTCCAATCTAAAGCAACTTGACTCATAATGCCAAAATATACTACATAAACCTACTTTTAACTTGTGCTAATAAAACTATCACACTAATTTGAACCTGAATAAATTTGATTTTAAAATATGTAATACAACTTGTTATTTACTTTAACAATGATCAAAACTGTTTCATTGTTTGTTAAATTATCTAGTTCGAATTTATTAAAACACTCATTCTCTGACTCCACTGTCAAACAATGTACTGCATTACTACTTTTTGCAGCAACGTGGTTTACGCTAATGTTCAAAATAGTGCCCACATTAGGACATATATGTGTTATCCGACCTAGATAGAGTGGTGATCCAACATAGGCGGCGGTCCAAATTCGACGACTCTCCCCTATGTTATTGTGTAAAAGTTTTGTATTTATACCCATATCAACATGGAAAATATTTGTGTCTGATAACGCTACGGTGATGGAGGAACGCGTCAAACATTAATAAAAAAGTGCAAATTTAACAAAAATATAATTTATCTTCCCCAAAGTATACAGCAAGGTGGCATAAATTTGAAGAAAATGAGATAGATTACTTTTCAAATCAACCTGCCCAGTCCCTGGATCTAAAGCCTATAGAACATTTATAAAATATTCCACAAGATAGAAGATTAACTAAATAACGATTGTTTTAGTGTAATCTATGTTTTTCTGTCGTGGCTGTATTGCCAAAAATTATCCCAATTCCTTACACCACTTCAACTATGTCATTATGCAGATCTTGATTTGTGCAATGTGGTACATTTGGATCTAGCGAAAAACCATCGTCTAAACCACATGCAGAATAAAGTAGAACTAGGGGCTGGCATGCTTCTAGGTATTCTATATAGATTGTGATATACATTCTGCCATGGTAACTACCAACACTTAATCTTATTAGATCCCAAATGTTTTCAGAAAATTCAAATTACTTTCCAGAAACTTTAATTACATTTACTTTAAAGAAACCATCTTAAATACAAATATTACCATATAAAGAAAAATAATTAATTATCAATGTTTATGTTTTGAAAATTAATCTAAAAAATTACGCCTCTTAAATCTAAAAAAATTCACACAACGGGGTGTGTTGTGTGAATTTGTGAATGACATTTTAGAGGGCATTCATATTTGTGACTTTTGGAAATGCACCAAGAATTACAATATTTTCTTTTAAAAATATCTATGCTGGCAAATGTATTTAAAATAATGAACTTCTACTGTAATATTAAGCTAAACATCCAAGATTCTTATTGATTGATTTGTCCGTTACTTTGTAATAGTTCATTTTTTAAAAAGGAATCAAACAATTTTATACTTTGTTATCTATCACATTTATTTTGAAATTTGTGTGACTTCTAGTTAGTTTTAAAGTAGTGTTTGATAATGTAAAATCATTTTACCAAACTATAGTCACACCAATTTAAAAATAAAAGTGCTAGATAACAAAGTATAAAATTGTTTTATTCCTTTTTAATGCAATATCCTTACCATTAGTATAACAAATTAAACAAATCCAACTTCGTGATGGATAGTAGTTTAATTTTGTCTCTTCACCATATCGCAATCAGTACATATGTTGCAGAAGAAAGAACCTATTTCACTTTCAGCATACCAAAACACATATAATGTTTAAACAAAAAAACAATCTTACCTGCAACAAACCCTAAATTAGCCCCAACTAAATTCTGGACACAAAACAGATCACATTAAATGAGTTAACCAAAATAAAATGGTTGCATCCAGTCACACACAAAATCCGAATGCAATTGGAATCACTTTAATGATCACAAATCAAACAAAATATGGTACCACAATATTGAAGTTGCAGTATATCTGATGGTGCAAACCGGTAATCCTGAAAGACATGTCTGTTGTCTGTCAGTGGCACGAAAGGCATTTTCAGCTACTGTCACAGTTGCCGCTTTGCCATGTGTTTCATTTAGTAATTTAGAAATCTGATATATCTGATCACCTTTATATTGACGAAGAAAAGTTTCTTTTGCCTGAACAAAATATTTCTGTAGCGGCCCAAAAAACATCTAGAGGTTGCAAACGATGGGTGGTATGCCCAGGCAACTGCAGTAATACTATTCCATTTTATCTAGTAAAAGTACAAGCGTTTAATTTCTTGCTATGTCGTATGACCATCAAGCAGTAAAAGGACTTTTTTTTATCTTGATTGCAATTTACATGATTTCTGAAATGCTTCAGTCACTCAACAAACAATTCGCAATTTATGTAACCTGATTCTGATCTAGTAACAAAGCTTGCCAGGGGTGCCCCAACTTGAAGATCTTTATTGATTTCAATCAAAATGATTTTATCTTTCCAGAGACTTTATAAAACGTTCTTAAAAAGTTGCTGTTAATTTTAATTGCTCTAGCAGTTTCCTATTTGGTATAACTTATTTTAATGTCAAAAGATGGCGCTATTTGAGGACAGAAAAATTGTAAATACTTAAAATGCAATGTCACAAAAAAAGACAACAATTTAAATATTTATAAGAAATCATTCAGAATCCTTAATATAAGTCTTTCCTATTTTTTAATGTCGAACGAAAAAAAAATTGTCAGATTAATGCAGTAATCTATCGAGGTATGCACGAGGTATGTAATGTATCGAGGTATGCAGTAGTCTATCGAGGTACGCACTAGTCTATCGAGATATGCAGTAGTATATCGAGGTATGCAGTAGTCTATCGAGCTATGCAGTAGTCTATCGAGGTATGCAGCGGTCTAGGTCTAAGGAGGTTGGGAAACTGAATCCAATGACTTTATTTCAAATTAAAGATATACAGCAGAAGAGCAGAATAGATAATTTACAATGATTAAAAGATCTGTTAAAATACAAATAAAATAAAAATATTTGTAAATGAAAGAGCAGCTCTATTTAATTTTTTTTTGTTGTCTACTCAAATGGCCCAGATATACTATACAGACTTTATGTAAGTATTTTTTGATTTTTTAAATGTTTAATCTCTCTGTTATCCTATCTATCATCTGCCATCTATTTGCGGGAATCCTATATATCTACCATCTGTCAACCCCTCTACCCGACATATGTTATCTGTCAACCTGTCTATCTGTCATCAACGACCACACCTTGTATATCACATACTATCGACCACACCGGCATCCTCTGACGTCATTCCCTAAGGTCACCGAGCTAGGTCAGACGGTTTCTGGTGCCGGTTGGGTCAATGACGCAATATTACCCAAGGCCCTATTGCTACTTCGTTTGATCATTGACTGGATCGACTTCTTGGTTGCTTCACTTCTTCGATGACCACGTGGTACGAACCACCCATTGTTGATAGTTCTTCGGTACCGAACGATCACGTAGAAACATCGTGAACTTCTTCTTAGGACAGGTGCGACAGATAAACACAAGTCATTTCCCTTAGCACACTTAAGGCCCTTTTGGTACCAGTCTCTTTGCGCTGCCGTCTATCGGTGGAAATCCTTTATATCTGTTATCTGATCTATCTGCAATCTGCCAACCTGTCATTTATCATCTATCAACACGTGATCTATCATCTGTCATCCTATCTATCTCTCATCAAAGACCACACCCTGTATATCAGATACTATAGACCACGCTCTGTATTATACTCTATCTCTTTATAATATTGTTTTGTACAGAGATTACATCCTGAACATATGGGATTTTCAGGTCTTCATGGATATATTATTATGTCATGGTCTATTATTATATTATGCATCTATTATTATACGAAGTAGTTTGGATTGACTGCTTTGAATTATGGTCACATTTATTCTGCTCGTGCATCTCCAGAGCTCAGTACCATACGTCCAGATATGCTTTTCCTATCTCCTGAGCCTCCATAAAGCATTATTGGGCCCACACGTTTTTTATGTTAATGTTTAAATCTTTTTTTGAAAAAATCCAAAAGTCTGCATTGAAACTTGAATTTTAAAACAAGTTAATGGTATAGCCTCCAAATTATTTTTTTTTGTTTTAATGTGTAATGTTGAAGAGTTCTATGAAAATAAAAATGACTTGCAAGCTACATCTAATTTTTTTATAAACTCGCAAAATTTTTGGAGGAGGTCAAAATCCATTTAAAGCTCAACTTTAAATTGCATATAAAAAAACTAAAAGGTATCATGTTCTTCGAAGTCTTAAAAAAAATCTCTGGTTTATCCTCTTTCTAACGGTATGCATTCATGCCATAAAAACGTTTTACTAACTTCACTAATTTGCTAACTTTGTGTATCGAGACGCATTAGATCTATATTCGATATGCAGGATAAAAACTTATCTTTGTGTAAACAACACGCGCAAAGCAGGTAAAAACTGTTTTCTCCCTCATACATAGTGGAATTGCATCGTCTGTCTCTCTCTTTCATTAGATAAACGGAAAACCAGCTCAAAAAACGCGCGTCGCGGTTTCAGTTTTTTTTTAGTCGAGATTTGACTGTCTTTGCTGATTCACGTATTTGCTGTTCCAACGCAGCGCCGCTAATCTTTTAATTCTGTTACTTGTGTTATTTGTTTCTGTTGAGTTGTGTTAGTTTTTGTTTAGTTTTATTAGTGTTTTTGTGTCATTTTGTTGATTTGATGATGGTTGCATTCTCTAATGAAGAATACGCGGAAATTTGATGACATATGGAAGCGCCAATGGCATTGCACGAGAAGCGCAAGGAATCTATCAAGAAAGCTTTCCTAATAGACGCTTACCTTCCCGGAGATGAGCAATTCGAGCAAGATTTGTAATTAATTAAAACATTGATAATTAAGCTTTTATTTTTACTTCAAGTTTAAGGAACGTTAGTACCCTATGTAAGAAAGAGATAGCAGTTAGACTTCACTGCGCAAAAGTGAGATACCAGTTTCTACCTAGTTAGCGTATGTTATTTAAACAAATAACCTCCTCAGGCCGGCTGTCCCCTGTAGGGGATACAAATCTCTTTCTGCGACTTTGGCTACAGCTGCTTCCCTATAGACCTTGGCAACACTGTTTTTAGTTCTGGACACTCTCAATAGACCTCTTTACATGTCCTGAACGAATGGTGGGCTCACCTCGTTGTTATCAGTTCTAGTGTTGATATCAAAATGGCGACTCCTAGACGTAATCGTTCTGAATGGATTTCTATTTGTAAGTATATTTTTTTTGTACAAATCTTTATACTTTATTTTATTTTTTGAAAGCAATTTACAAAGCAATTTACCTAAAATATCAAAGAATAAAGGAATATTTTTGTTCTTGCGACAACTGTTCAAAAATAATCAAAATTTGGCAAAATAATAACAAATCTGTACGTCCCCTGTGGGAGACATTGGGCTGATAGGCAGACGTTGTTTTGTTTCTAGAACACCCTGTTTACATTTTGAATTACGCAATGTATTTTGCTTTTTTACTAACAAAAATGAATCGTAATTTAATATTTTGATTTGAAATTAACATTATCTTGTAGAATGAATTGAAATTTTGTTGATTTTCACAAAATATGTAATTTTTCTTTTTTTCAACGTACCTAAATATTTTCTGCAGATTCAGAGAGATTTGAGCAATTTGTGGAGGATATTTTGGATGGGAACGTGAGTGATATGGATTTATCTGATGATAACAACGGCGAGCTGGATTACTTGCCTGAGGCCAATGAGGGCATCCATGAGGAAGACGAAGGCAGAGAGGAAAATATTAGTGTTGACTTGGATTTGCAAAGTGACTTACTGGCAGCTAGTGCTCCTTCAAACTCCCAATCTTTTTCTACAACTTGGCGCAAAACTAATGATTTTTTTCCTATAGCACCAGCTCCTAAATACGAACCGCCGACAAATTATGCAATAAATTTGCCTGTCCATGATTATGTCCGAAAATATCTTCCGGACGATTTTTCAATATTGTAAGTGAGTACACAAACAGAAAGTATCTATTGAAAAAGGGTAAGCTACTCAAGGACAACGCCTGATAAAATAAAAACATTTTTTGCTATGACAATCATGATGTTGTATCTAGGATACCCCAGCATGAGAATGTATTTCGACCGAAAGATAAAACAAGAGGGCATAACTGGGGTAATGACTCGGAAAAGGTACAAGGCAATTAGAACCCATATAATATTACTGAACGACAATGACATTACCGAAGAACAAAAAAAGGCCAATACATTTTGGAAAGTTGAGCCTCTCTTCCAAATGATTCGAACAGGATGCAGACTGAATTTAAGTCTACAAATAGTCTGTATCGATGAGCAGATGGTCCCGCTCTGGGGAAAAATGCCAGCAAGGCAGATAATCAGAAACAAACCAAATCCTTGTGGAATAAAGCTTTTTGTATATGCAGGAGCAAATGGTGTCACATTAGATTTATTTTTTACCAGGGAAAGGGTGATCCCATCACCACCAGCAACTACACTAAAAGATTAGACAATGGGGGCAAGGCGGTAATGAGATTACTAGAGACAGATCCTGAAGGATCATCTGTTTTTATGGATTGGTATTTCACTTCTCCTCTGTTATTGGACCTCATGTTTTCCAAGAACAGCTGTCAAGGGACTGGCATACAAAGTAGCCGCGTGCCGAAAGCTGCCAATGCATTGTTGAAGGATGATAAACAAATGAAAAGGGAAGCAAGAGGACAAATTGAGCAGGTAGTCTGCGGTAACGGTCAGCAAGCCGTCATAAAATGGATGGACAATAAGCCTGTTGTACTGATGTCAAACCAGTACGGATGCGAGCCAGTAAACCAGTGCTCTCTTAGGAGCAAAAAGGACGGTCAGCGAATCCAGGTCCCTCGCCCGTTTGCTGTAAAAACTTACAATGTCAACATGGGCGGTGTAGATTTTCTAGATCGTGTTATAAGTTTTTACCGGATATCTGCAAGAACTCGTAAATGGGCTGTGAGAACCATAATTCACCTTGTTGATTTTGTAATAGCAGCAGCTTGTATTGAGTACCGCGCGGATCAGCTTGCCATGGGAACTTCCAAAAACAATATAATAATAAACAATGTATTTTGGATAAACTCGATTTTAGAATGTAATACGAGCACTACATGAGGCATGGACCCGTGCAACGTTACTCGGAATCTGAAGAGGATTCTGATTACATTCCGGAAGAGGCGGAGCTGGTGGAGCCAGTAAAAAAAGACCAAGAACTCCTAGACCACACCCACTTGATGCCCAAAGAATACAGCAAAGCCTGCATCTCCCTGAATTTCCACATCCTGTAACAAAAAACAGATGTAGACTTCCTGGGTGTTCATCCAACAAAGCGCGTATTAGATGCAGCTCGTGCAAAATGTATTTATGTCTACAACCCGAAAGAAATTGTTTCGAATTGTATCATAAATTATTAATATGTATGTATGTTATTATTTTTTAAAAATACAACTTTCGCAGTACTGAAAATGATACTTTTTTACCCACAAACATACCTGGTGGTTGGTAAATTTTGGGTATGTTCTAGCCCAATATCATCTGTGGGGGACATGCCCCCCCGCCAAGGCCTGTGGTGGGAATTTTTTGACAATTTTTTGGGGCTTTCTTATGATGCATTTGGACAGAAAAAGTTGACGAATCAAAAAAAAAAGCTAAAATTTGCCTGGGCTTGAGGAAGATAAGTAATATCGAATATCAGCCTAATGCGTCCGGATACACAAAGTTAGCAAAATAGTGAAGTTAGTAAAACGTTTTTATGGCATGAATGTATACGGCTAGAAATACGATAAACCAGAGTTTTTTTTTAAAGAATTCATGATCGCTTTTAGTTTTTTTTTAATATGCAATTCAAAACTGAGCTTTAAATTTATTTTTACTTCCAAAAACTTTTGTGAGTTTATATAAAAAAAGTAGATGTCGCTTGTATATAATTTTGATTTTCATAGAACTCTATAACATTACACATTAAAATAAGACATATTGGGAGGTTATACCAATAACTTTTTTTAAATTCAAGTTTAAATGCTGACTTTTGGAATTTTTCAAATAAAGAAATAAATAAATAATATAAAAAAACCTATGGGCCCAATAATGCTTTATGGAGGCTGAGGAGATAGCAAAATACCTCTTCTATCGGCCATTTTAAATTGGCAAACGATGCACCAAACACCCTATATGTATATTATTTCCATGTGAGCTTTAAATTTATGTGCGTTCCTGGATATTTCGTACATATGGTTTGTGATGTTTGAATGTTGTTTAGGGTAACTTGGAGGCATTAATACTTCCTTAACGCATAAGTCAGTGAACTAATTTTGCTTCATTTGCTGTTATTCTCCACTTGAGAAGCCATATTCGGATATCATTCAAGTGCCTTTGTAAGATCGTGCACTATATAACCCATTTCATGGCTTGCAAGTATGACAATGTTATCCGTAAAGGTTCCTATGATAATTTCAGTATCTGTTGGTAAATCAGCTGTGTACAAAATACATATAGTAACGGCCACAAGCCAGAACGCTGCTGGGAGACTGTAGTTTTTGGTGAGAGGAGACTGTAGTTTTTGGTTTCTTAGAGTTTTCATATCGCAGTGTCGGAACGATTTAAGTTACTTATATAGTCTGCAATCGATCTTTTTTTTAGTTCGTTGATTTGATATTTTAGATGATTAGTTAATCTATATAGTGTAGCCTTATCAACTGGAGTATGGGTTCAATGCCATTTTGCCCGTGCTTTTCTCTTTTTGGACATCACATTCTTGATCTCCCCTAGAATGTTATATTTTTTTTCCCTGTAGCTGTTTCCGACGTGGCTATTTGAATGGCCTCGAAACTTAGAAGAAAACGTAAAATACTTTACATTACTAATAATGGCAAATGGATGAAGCAAATGAAACTCAAACATCTACCACTAAACACCAAATCACTCGTTTTTAACGTCTGGACGAGCACATTTCGCTGAACATGTTAGCATCGTCAGGAGACGATTCAATCTAATAGAGGATTAACAAAACGCGCGTTAAGAGATTAAAAACAAGTGATTTGGTGTTTAGTGGTAAATCTGCTTGAGTTCTGTGAGTGATCTGTTGAGTGTGAAAGTTTCACGACTTTTCACTTTTTAAGAAAATAATTGATCTAAGATGATTGAATAAAAGAAAAATACAATTTTATTAAAGAATAAATTTATTGCTTTAATTTTAACTGAAAAAAAGTATTATTCTAGATTTAACACAAAAATATAACAGTTCCATTCTATATATTGTATTGGTTACAACACATAACTACAGTACAAACAAATTATTAAAAAGTTTTCCATTCGTTGAAGTTCATTCAGAAGAAAATTTCAGGCACAACAGCTGGATTAACGAGTGACGGTCGTTTACGACGGGTTTTGGAGGTCCCACATCCATTACTGTGCCTCCGATAGCCCCGTAATGCATGCGGGAGCATGCAAGTAGAAACACCTTTTTCCGAACCGACACCAACCGAAACCCCTTTTAAAATATCCACAATTTCGGTTTTGTAAACGAGCCCTTTCATTCCTGATAAACGTATCCTTTTCCTCTTTTGTGTCATACCAAATACGACTACGATATGCAAAATCTGCAAATAAAAATAATTAGCTGTAATTATAAGGTCTACTAATAAGTAATGTTTTTTTTTTATTTTTAAAAACATTGCTACCATCTACTAACAATACTTTAACTCAATGTAACATAACTTACATTCTCGTTAAATATATTGGTATTTAGGGTGCTTATTGTTAAGCTTTGAAAAAAAGGCGAGCCTATAAGAATGGAAAAACAAAGGGTGCATTTTGAATGAATAACGATGGCACAAATTCCATCAATGCTGGGTATCCTGGTGAGTTAGGTTTAGGTTTGTTTTTCGCCTCCAAAGACTCATTGTGATACCGAAGAGGGATAGAGTTACTGGTATAAATATGGATTGAGGTTATCGAAAACAACGGTATATATTTCGAGGAATAACTTCCAGATATTTTTTTTCAGTGAATAACAAGTGAAAATACTGGTTATCGTCTGTTATAGTTTAAGCGATAACTTATCAACAAAATACCCATAAAAATAACCCACAAATAATTAAACAGTAGCGTACGTTCCACTTGGTCATAGTAGCTCCATACATACACATGTATAACATATAATGTGTATGAAATATCATGGATAACACAAAATTAGCAACATTTTGAATGGAATAAAATAAAGCAAAGGTACTCTACATTCTGGGCACGCCTTGACTACCCTAAAATGAAACGCTCTGTTTCGCAGCCATTTTTTTATACACGGCAAACAAAAGCAATGATTGCAATTAGGTATAATTCCAAAAAATTGTTCTTGGACGTCACGTTTCTTCAGAACTAAATCGAAACAGATGTTACAGGATTTATTTGCCGATTGGGCCTCTGCAACAAATTTAAGTGCTTCTTCGGGCGAAGTAGTTTTTGGACCATACAGGCTGCCTAAATTACGTCTGCTTATTGAGGCGTTTTGGCGGAAGGATGAGGCAACATTCTAAAAAAGAAAACAAACATTTTTTGAATTTCCTTCATTTCTTTTGACGCGTTAATAATGCTACTGCTTTTTACTATCCCCAGTATAATTCAATTTGTTCATCTCTGTAAAATAAGCCCTTGTATCAGGTTTGGCTAGTGATATTTGAAGTGAATCTTCATTGATTTAGGAAAAGGAAATGAGACATGTATCCACGTGCATTCTTGTTGTGGGAGAGCACTTTCTTTTGGCTATATAAACGTTTAGCCTGAATAGCACTTTTGTGTAGTGAAATGTAATACTTTCCAGCGAAAGTTCTGCTTTTGCAAGATATATATATATATATATATATATATATATATATATATATATATATATATATATATATATATATATATATATATATATATATATATATATAAATATATATATATATATATATATATATATATATATATATATATATATATATATATATATATATATAGTATATATATATAAATATATATATATATATATATATATATATATATATATATATATATATATATATATATATATATATATATATATATATATATATATATATATGTATATATATATATATATATATTATTTCTTTTCGTTTTATTTCTTTATCCTAGTCCATCTGAGTAAAGTAATTTTTTGGTCAATTCGCGTTTTATATGACGACTATTCTTATTTTTGGGGTCTTATTCAGATATATTTCTGAAGACTTGAATATCGAGAATATCTCTGTCTTCTAAAGCTTTATAAATCAGTAATTAAACACAAGATTGACTAGGGCAACCTGGTTTATGCTATAGGTCTTAAGAGCAATCTTGGACACAAGATGGTTAATTGAAGAGTTTACTATTAGTTCAATTCCAAGTTTCTATAGCATCGCGTGGATAGAATCTCTCAGTCTCAGAAGAATTAATTTACTTCTGAAATACGCATTTAGTGTGTGGATAAAACCTCTCATTCCGGGTCACTTTAATTTTTCCGTCTTTCCCGAATCCTTTTTCAGAGGTCCATTTCTTCTTCCATCCACGATATTGGATATTACCACCGAAATATTTTGGCACAACTCGATTTTACGCTATATGACCCACTCCAACTTATATTATCTAAACATCCTCCTTTGTTTAGAAACGCTTCATATTTCAAATAATCTCTGATTTGATACTTGCAGTATAATCTGTTCTACAAATATTAATTCATTATTAGGACATCGGACACGTTACGAAATTGGATATAATACGCCACAGTTGTATACACGACGTTTTTTCGTTTGGATTGAAACTTTCTATTTACAGCGGTGTTGTAACTTCAACACTGGTGGCCAACGATCGCACATTCAAGTACATCACCTCTTGGTACCATCTGTTTTCGTTTATTTAATATGGTTTTTCGGACTTCGGACGGTTTCTAAGACTCTTACCAGTTTCTATTCAGGTTCAGGTGAGTGTCTGCTTACACTGACACGGGGTTGTGGGCTTCTCGGTAGCCCAGGAGGTATCGACCTGGTAGGTGTTATTGAGGTTGGTGAAGAATTTTCTTCTCTGCTTCGAAAACGGGCCGCAAGGTCCGAATTCGCGGATAAGGTACGAGAAAGAATGGTGTATCTTGTTGGTGTTGGACGTGGAATGGGCATGGTCGTTGAAATCTTGCAGATTTCTCTGTCGGTTTTGGTTTGATGATGTTTTATTCAGTTTGAGCCAGGAGAGATCGATCTAGCTGCGATAGAGCCAGATACAACATTTGCTGGATCTTTCTCTTAAGTCCGGCCGTGATTTCAGTCACGACTTCTTCTTGGTGTTGGCTAAACTCTGTTGTATTAACAGTGCTCAGCTGTTTTCCTTTACCAGGTTCGGAAAACGTTGTTCGCGTGTTTTTCTTTGCTTGAGGTGGCAGAGCTACGCTTTTGTTTCTTTAGATGCTTTTCTCATTGCGCGGTACATTTACTTGTACTATCGCAATGGGTTCTTTACTTTTTTTCTGCCATCTCGTGATGGACATAGCATGAAAACCAAGCTGTTGAAGCTTGGTTTTGGTACCATCCATATAGTCTCTAGCACACCTTTAATTAGGACACGCAGACTTCTATTGCCTTGCCTTCTATTTTTCCAGGTCCGACTGGATCTCTTTGACTGATGTTGGCGGTTTGAACGCATTGGTTTGTGTTCCTGCCACTAGTGATGGTGGTTTGAACACGGTTTTTGTTTGTGTTCCGATCTCCGAGGTTGTTAGTGTGATTTTTGGATTTGGATTTTTCTGTGCTAAAGCATCATAAGATGCTTTGTCTTCTGCAACCGTCTTTTTCAGACGTCTTATTTTTTTGTTGGCATGGAGAGCCTCTTTTCGGAGTCTAAAGATCTCGTCGTTTTGGAAGAACTTCTTTTTTTGAGATTTTCAATTGCCACAAGATACTGCCTTTTGCATTCTTTGTGAGGCTTACACAGTTCACTTTTCGTTAGAAGGGTTAAGTCCTTTAAGTATGAGACGTCTTCAATGTCTTCGTCATCACTTATCGCGAACAAAACCAGACCTGTAAGCCCGTAAGGTGACTAACTCGCTACCATCCATCCATCCTGAACAATATAAATCGAAAGAGTTAATGTAAGAGTTATTGTTGTTAGTATACTGATCTCTTTAAAATCATTAACCCCCTCAGTGACTTGTCAGGTGCGTGATCACAACACCATAAAAGGGAATGGATGTGTTGGTCACTTTGCTAAGCACTCTGTTTGACGGCTCCTTCCGCGGTCTGTAATTGCAATTCCTTTGCAATTGACGGTTCACCCGCCTGTAATTGCAATTCCTCCTAAAATACTACTACTTTAATTACCTCCCTACCTTTTCTGACTGAACTTTCTCTGTAAAGTGGCATAATCTCAAATGGACCATTGTATATATATATATCCATCTCCAAATTCCATCCTAAAACTGAAATTCTCCTATCGTCAGCGAATTTATTGAACAAAACCTGACTCGAAAATTTCCAATGTCCAATTTCCTTTAGGAAAGAGAAAGTATGGATACGATATGACGTGTTCCAGAAATCGAGCTTGGTTTTTAGAACGTTATTCAAGCGAAAACGATGTCTTATATATAGATAAGGAAAAGGCCTTTGCAATAACGTGCTTGACTGATAAAAGGGCGTTGCAGTAGACACATTTAAGAGGATCAGTCTTTCCGGGTATACATTCATGAGAGAATCTACAATGGTCCATTTGAGATTATGCCACTTTACAGAGAAAGTTCAGTCAGAAAAGGTAGGGAGGTAATCAAAGTAGTAGTATTTTAGGAGGAATTGCATGGGATGGATGGTAGCGAGTTAGTCACCTTACGGGCTTACAGGTCTGGTTTTGTTCGCGATAAGTGATGACGAAGACATTGAAGACGTCTCATACTTAAAGGACTTAACCCTTCTAACGAAAAGTGAACTGTGTAAGCCTCACAAAGAATGCAAAAGGCAGTATCTTGTGGCAATTGAAAATCTCAAAAAAAGAAGTTCTTCCAAAACGACGAGATGTTTAGACTCCGAAAAGAGGCTCTCCATGCCAACAAAAAAATAAGACGTCTGAAAAAGACGGTTGCAGAAGACAAAGCATCTTATGATGCTTTAGCACAGAAAAATCCAAATCCAAAAATCACACTAACAACCTCGGAGATCGGAACACAAACAAAAACCGTGTTCAAACCACCATCACTAGTGGCAGGAACACAAACCAATGCGTTCAAACCGCCAACATCAGTCAAAGAGATCCAGTCGGACCTGGAAAAATAGAAGGCAAGGCAATAGAAGTCTGCGTGTCCTAATTAAAGGTGTGCTAGAGACTATATGGATGGTACCAAAACCAAGCTTCAACAGCTTGGTTTTCATGCTATGTCCATCACGAGATGGCAGAAAAAAAGTAAAGAACCCATTGCGATAGTACAAGTAAATGTACCGCGCAATGAGAAAAGCATCTAAAGAAACAAAAGCGTAGCTCTGCCACCTCAAGCAAAGAAAAACACGCGAACAACGTTTTCCGAACCTGGTAAAGGAAAACAGCAGAGCATTGTTAATACAACAGAGTTTAACCAACACCAAGAAGAAGTCGTGACTGAAATCACGGCCGGACTTAAGAGAAAGATCCAGCAAATGTTGTATCTGGCTCTATCGCAGCTAGATCGATCTCTCCTGGCTCAAACTGAATAAAACATCATCAAACCAAAACCGACAGAGAAATCTGCAAGATTTCAACGACCATGCCCATTCCACGTCCAACACCAACAAGATACACCATTCTTTCTCGTACCTTATCCGCGAATTCGGACCTTGCGGCCCGTTTTCGAAGCAGAGAAGAAAATTCTTCACCAACCTCAATAACAACTACCAGGTCGATACCTCCTGGGCTACCGAGAAGCCCACAACCCCGTGTCAGTGTAAGCAGACACTCACCTGAACCTGAATAGAAACTGGTAAGAGTCTTAGAAACCGTCCGAAGTCCGAAAAACCATATTAAATAAACGAAAACAGATGGTACCAAGAGGTGATGTACTTGAATGTGCGATCGTTGGCCACCAGTGTTGAAGTTACAACACCGCTGTAAATAGAAAGTTTCAATCCAAACGAAAAAACGTCGTGTATACAACTGTGGCGTATTATATCCAATTTCGTAACGTGTCCGATGTCCTAATAATGAATTAATATTTGTAGAACAGATTATACTGCAAGTATCAAATCAGAGATTATTTGAAATATGAAGCGTTTCTAAACAAAGGAGGATGTTTAGATAATATAAGTTGGAGTGGGTCATATAGCGTAAAATCGAGTTGTGCCAAAATATTTCGGTGGTAATATCCAATATCGTGGATGGAAGAAGAAATGGACCTCTGAAAAAGGATTCGGGAAAGACGGAAAAATTAAAGTGACCCGGAATGAGAGGTTTTATCCACACACTAAATGCGTATTTCAGAAGTAAATTAATTCTTCTGAGACTGAGAGATTCTATCCACGCGATGCTATAGAAACTTGGAATTGAACTAATAGTAAACTCTTCAATTAACCATCTTGTGTCCAAGATTGCTCTTAAGACCTATAGCATAAACCAGGTTGCCCTAGTCAATCTTGTGTTTAATTACTGATTTATAAAGCTTTAGAAGACAGAGATATTCTCGATATTCAAGTCTTCAGAAATATATCTGAATAAGACCCAAAAATAAGAATAGTCGTCATATAAAACGCGAATTGACCAAAAAATTACTTTACTCAGATGGACTAGGATAAAGAAATAAAACGCCTAGAACAACTGTATGACGAAGTTCTGACCGAACCGGAGTATGACACAAAGGAGTGTATGAGGACAAAGGGAAAACATTGTATTGCAACTTGCTGGAGTTAAACCTAGAGCGCCGTTAATAAAATCACCCCTTGAATTATGCCAACTGTTTTTTTGTGACTATATGCTGAATATAATTGTTAGCAGCGCAAACACAAAAGTTACCTCTGTTGCATGAAATTTTTCTTACGAACGGGATGCTAGGCTACAACCGCAGAAGAAATAAGAGCACCAAGCACTTTGTATCTTGCTGGCACTAGAGATGCGAATCGCTTTAATTTGGTAGAGCTATGGAAAACAGAGGGCAAGGCTTTTTGCCCAACGATATGATTCATTAACGCATGTATGTCGTTTTTTCCTTACGTACATAAGATTCGACAACATTGACACATGAAACGAAAGAAAATTAGTCGATAAACTAGCATCCATTAGAGATGAGATCTGTTTGACAGATTCAATGAAAACTGTAAAAAATGTTTCATTCATTCACTATGTAACTGCAGTTGAAAAACTTGTCAACTTACCTTGTTCTTTTTTTCTCTTTTCCCCTTTTTTCGGTTTTTTGTATCCTTTTTTTTAGACGCTTTATTAGGTAGATAATACGCATCCTAGGTGGTAGTTTACCAATTAGGGTTCTCATATAATTAGAACATACTTTAGTTTTAGAATTAGATTAAATCATCTCCTGATGATGCTAACATGGTTAGCGAAACGTGCATCGAGCACTTTAAAAAAAGTGTTTCGGTGATTTGTGTTAAATATCTTTGAGTTTAAAGTCAATGTGGAAAATAAGCCTTTACTGAGTAGAGACAAAATTATACTTCCACCACTACAGTAAAATTATACTTCCACCTCTATTAAACAGTTTGTCGAAGCGTTGGATAAGAACGGAAAATGTTTAAATACATTTGCAGAGCTTTTAATTATGGAAAAGGAAAAACGTTGAATTTTTGACGGCCCTATAAGTTAAAGATGCGAACTTTATAAAAGTCATGACTGCTTTGGAAACTGAAGCCTGGAGAAGTTTTGTATCTGTTATAAGTAATTTTCTTGGTAACAACAGAGCATCAAATTATGAAAATATTGTCAGAACGATGTTAGAAAGCTTAAGGGTTATTTAATATAAGCATAAAAAAGCATTATCTCTACAGTCACCTGGACAGATTTCCCGATAACCTGGGAGATTTTAGCAGGGAGATTTTAGCTGAGGTTTTAGCAGGGAGAGCGCTTTCACCAGGATATAAAAGTCATGAAGGAGATATATCAGAGCTGATGGGATCAACATATGATGGAAGATTACTGTTTCTCCCTACAAAGAAATTGTTCTCAAATACCCCATAAGAGAAAGTCTAATGAGAGGTGTTTTTCTGTGGTATAATATACTTTTTTCCAATTTTTTAATTTTTATTACCTTTTTTACTTTTATATAATTAAAATAAATGCGTTAGCAGAATAATTAAGCGATTTTCAATAAAGTATTTATATTAAAAACAACAACTGAAATATATCTCATACATTGTTACTGCCATAATTTAGTTTAATACGAAAATAGCGATTATTTAAAAAGGTAGAGCCAATTTCGAAAACCATTTGTAGTTCCGTAATTGTGAGTATAATATTATGCTAAAACTACTCCCATATCAAGGGTAACAAGTAATTGTTGATCAGTGTAATAGAACTCATTTTGATTTATAAGTGTTCATGTGTTCACCTTCTAGTTAAAGTAAAGAAAATAAGTATGACATGTATTGCTCGTCTACCTACTACACTCCTCATTACATCACACGTCAAAAACAAATGACAATATCGAAAAAAGTCGGTAATCTGGTTTAATTTGACCGTCGGTTAAGTATTCCTGCGATTGTTGAACACATGTACATAACAATTTTAACATGCAGAAGGTGTGTGCTAAAATTTTGCCTAAAATTCTCACGTTTGAACAAGAAACTCGCAAAAATGTTTATACTGGCATTTTGAATGCCATTGAAAATGACCTAAACTTATTGAAAAGGATAACAACATATGACGAATCGAAACGAAGGGCCAATCCGTGCACTGGAAGAATCCAAATTCAGCCGAGAGCCAAAAAAGCTCGAATGAGCAAATCAAAAATCAAATCAGTGATGTGTTTTTCGATATTCCTTCACTGGGTTCCTGAAGGTCAAACTATTAATCAACACGTTCTTGCTGAACTCCGTGAAAGAATAACGAAAAAACGACCCGAATTGTGAAAGGGCGTCATAGATTCTTCACCAAGACGAAGGAACGGAGGGTCCAAGAAGTTTCTAACCAAATACAGCATCCCAATGTTAGACCATCCCCCTTATTCGCCGGATTTTCCGCCATGCGACTTCTATCTGTTTCCTAAGAGGAAATCTGCATTAAAAGGAATAAGATTTGAATCCGTTGAAGCTGTGAAAGAGAAAGCGGCACGCGTTCTGATTCCAAGACTTCCAGCACTGCTTCGAACAATGGAAGATTCGCATGGGGCGTTGTCGGGATAGAGGAGGGAGGAGTCTGTATTGAAGATGATAATAAGTAAATATGTATGAAATAAAAATAAAATGTTTTACAGAGTCTGTTTTGTTATTTAATCGTCACACCTCGTATATTCAACTAACATTTCCTTCTTAAACAACACAAAATTGGCCATTCCGAGAAACTTGAATACCCAAAGAATTTCCTAGCAAGGCAATATCACAGTGTGTCACTCTGGACTAACTTGGAACCTTCACACTACATACTCGAACCCAATAAAAATCGCCTAGATTCTTAGGTAAAATTCCTAATTTCGCTGTCCAATAGGCTTTTGAGTATGATGCCAACTTTGGTAAACTAAAATATTTCTTTTCAGGATCTCCTGCTTTTGAATTATATTTTATATTCTTAAATAAATATCACACACTCCTATTATAATTATCGAAATTGTTACATTAAAAATATAAATTAAATTAAAATTTAACTTAACTTAACTTTAACTTAAAATTATAATTTAGTTCTATAAAAACCTTAATAGATCTGGCTAATAAATATATTAACAAGGTTTCTACTATCACTCATAAATATATGAAATGTAAAAGTACTTACAGGTTTTGAGCTTATCAAATTTCTTGTCGTAGTTGGAAATTCATTCGCATCGCGCAGACTATTTGCAAATCGGCATGGGCCACTTAAATAATACCTGCATACATATCTAACAGTAGCTGTTTCTTGACCATTGTAACCTTCTACGTTATTCATGATAACTAAATTATTTATTTGCACTGGACAAATTCTGTAAACTCTCTGGCAACTTGTAAATGTTATCAGGGGATTTATGCCCTCCTGCTGCTGCATAACCAAAGACAAATTATCGGAATAATAAGAAATATTTATATAAACATAACCTAAAAATATATCTATAGTTATCACACAGATCACAAAACTGGCAGTTTCCCAGCAACTTACCCCTAAACAATATGGGGGGGGGGGGGTTAGATACCGTCGTTTGCACGTATTTGTTTTCAAACACAAAATAGCAAAATAAAATATAAAAAAATATAAATAAAACACCTAAAATTGTTATTAATACCGATTCTTGTGTATTTACATGTTACTTATTTTAATATAGTACATGAAGAGATGACAAAAATATTTGAATGCCTTGTAAATGTGTTAATACTACGCGAGAAACATAACAAATAAACAAAAACAATGAAAACAATAAAAAGTATCCTTTAAAAGCAGATATAAATTCATAGACTCAGGGATTTTTTCCCATTGTAACCGAAATTGGTTAGATCATTCTTTGATCGATCAGAACCATTAAGGAAAATATCAAGTCTGATTGGTTGTCGCGGGACAGGCGTCCTTCTCTTCTTATGTTAATTTCTATTCTGTGGTACAATATTATACCAGGTCCATTATAAAAGTAATATGCATTTTATGGGAAAAATTGATTTATTGATCGGACCTGTACGAATACTTAAAATTCTTCAAAATACTCTCCCCCTGCATCAATACACTTGCGGAGACGTGTCTGTCACGGAGCCAAGTCAGGATTGTAAGTGGGGCTGGGGGACCACTCTTGCTCCGGGCCAGGCAGTTGGTAACGATGAAGGACGTGTGGCTAGGGGCATTGTCATGGTGGAGCTTGACCGTGTCTTTGAGGTCAGCCCTCAACTTGATGAAATTGAAATATAATATTGAGCTTTCATAAAAAATATCACCTTTTTTAACCGATTTTGAAGCGAGATATTATTAATTATAGTGTACATAGTTAAAATGCAATAAGTCAGAGATGTAAAAAGTGACATAGTTTCGTGTAATAATAAAACCAATACGCCATAAGACAAAAACATTTTTTTTTAAATAAACACACATTGAAGCGATTGACATCACAACTTAAGAACATTGTGTGTCGTCATGGTTTACACGCCAACATCTGAATGGTTCTATTTTTCTATTTTGTCAACTTGGTTTTTCAGTTAGCCTTTTCGGCTCCTACTTTTGTTTCATTGTTTGTTGTTTCATAAATTGGCGCCAGGAGTGGTTTTTCGAGAATTTTTTAGGGCATCTAGTTAACCTAAAATCTGAAGATTTATTGTTATTAATATGCATTTTGCCAGTCGGAACTTTAGGTATAATACAACATTCATCACAAGAAATCTCTAATGTTGAATTAAGACCTAAACGTTTCTCATTAGATATATTGTCTAATGAAAGAACTTTTTCAACTAACTAACTCATCTAGACCACTACACAGGTTATGAGTGCTCAGTTTTGTATCTTTTCTCCTCATTCATTAAAATCGTTTTTTTGCGTTTATCAAGGTTCTTTTGCTTTACAGTTTTGCTTTAGGTCGCAACTGATCATGATCAAATGACATTTCCACATTATCTATATTTTTATTATTTTCAAACAGCTGTAACACTGACAAAAGAGACATATGTGTATATCATCATCATCATCATCATCAGTGTCGATCCACTGCAGGATGAAGGCCTCTTCAGCATGCTTCCAACATTCACGGTCCTGGGCTTCCGTCTGACAATTGGAAACTATTTACTTAACGATATCATCAGTCCATCGTGCTGTCGGTCTTCTTCGCGGACGTTTGCGATCTAGCGGTATCCACTCCAGGATTGCCTTCGACCAGCTGCCCTCCCATCACCTCGATGTATGGCCTGCCCATATCCATTTCAATTGCTTTACTTTTCCAATGATGTCACACGCTTTCATTTGTTCCCTGGTCCATGCGCAAGGCTTCCTGTCGTCTTGCAATTCCAATCATACATCTTTCCTTTTCCTTTTGTGCTACCCGAAGTTTTTGAATTGAATGCAATGTGTGTGTCCAGGTTTCATTTCCGTAGGTCATAACTGCTAGGACGCACATTTAACACATCGTTCCACCTCCCGGGCGGTATCCCCTTCCATTGAAATCCTCTGCCCAAGATAAATAAAGTGATCCACAATCTCCAAATCCCTTCAAATTCCTGAGCGAATTTATTGAACATAACCTGACTCGTTTTCAAGTTTATTTTTAAGCCAAATGGTTCGCCAGCTCTTTGCAGTTTTTGTATGCGTCTTCGCAGCTCATCAGGGTTTTGTGAAAGGAGAACGATATCATCTGCAAATTTAAGATGATTTAAGTTTGAACGATTAATCTTTACACTGTCCTGTTTCCAATCCAGTTTACGAAATACTACTTCAAGGCAAGCCGAGGAAAGAATAGGCGAAATTGCGTCACCCTGCCTTACACTCTACCTCGTTCTACATTAATTGCCACTTTAAGATCATCAAGGTGAATTGTCGTTGTAGCTCCATCATATATCGATCCTAGTAGGTTTACATATGCTTTGTTACATATGCATTGTGAGTGAATCCACTTCTGAATCCGGCTTGTTCTCTTGGTTATGCGTCATTTAGTTTTCTTAATATCCTTTTTGATATTATCTAAATGAAATCTTTGTACATTACTGATAGGAGGCTTGTTGGACGGTTGTGTTTTAAATCTTCACGTTCTCCTTTTTTATGTAAAAGAATCACTTCTGCATTTTTACATAATTGAGGTACTTTTTGTTTTTTGAGGCATTTTGAGTATAATTTTGCCAGTGTTTTATGTAACGTCCGACCACCAGCTTTTAGCATTTTGACAGTTACACTGTCGTTTCCTGGAGACTTGCCGTTTTTCATCGATTCTATAGCATTTGTTAATTCCTCCACTAGGATATCTGGCGTTTGTTCTTGGTTTGTGATTGGTTTTGATTTTCATATAACTGGGAATAAAATTTTCTGACAACCTCTAACATTGCGTTCTTTGGTTTCTCAGCTTCTGTTTAGTCTTGATAATTCCTTTGCTTTCTTCCATGTTTTTTTTGTTGCATGCTAAATCGGCACGTGCCCTCTCTGATACGTTTTCTTATAGTTTTGCAGAGCTCAGCGAACTTGACCCTACCAAAAGGACTGCATTTCTCATTGTCCGTCGTTTCTTTATTAAATCAATGGTCTCACTGGAGATTTTTATCTGTTTCAGACATTTTTCTTCTGGTAAGAAGACAGCAGCAGACGTTTGAAGCACATTGTTGGTGATTTCTCCATATTGAACCGATATTTCCATGACTTCCGTATCTTGTAACATAGCAAAGTGATTTAACAAAGCAATGTCAAAACCACTGCCTCTCTCCAGCAGTTTCCCAGAATCCAATCCAAATAAGGGCAAAGAATTCTTTGCCGGTCAGATCGGTCGGTCGGTCAGATGTATATTCAAATTTTACTGTTCTTCAGCTTACGATTGATGAGGAAACCAAGTCCCCCACATCGTCCATTTTCCGTACCTCGGGTGTAGAGTACGTGTCCAGTAGGTTGCAGTTTAATTAACTCTTCTCCTTACAATCGTGACAATTCTCGTTCCAGTTTTTGTTTTATAATTATGCGAGCTCCATTCAAGGACACTGTATTAGATGATGTCGTATCACAGCACTTAGGTTCCACTTATCACTTAGGTTCTAGTCATACAATGCGTTTGAAACTGCTTTGGCTTGATCTTTGCCAGAAGAACTCTCCAGCTTAGTTACTGCAAAAAGTTGTTCCTTCTCTTCAAATGAAATAAAGATCGGTAGACGTTCTTCTTTAGAACTTCTCATATGCAGGCCAGGTAATAATTTTCCATCCCAATGAACGGTAACTCATTCGGGTACATTATTCTTAAAATCGGCTTATATTGATTTGAACGCATGGAATAGAAGATTTGTTGATTGTGTAGTCGTCGCAACTAAGACCTAGTGCTTCTACTATACCCTGAAGTATATAAACAGAATCCCTTACGCTTAGTTGACATCTATCTAAACATGCAACTAACTTTGCAGTGATGAAATTTTTCCTTGCTCTTTTCGTAGTAGAAACAGAACATACAGTTCGTGATGTTGAAGGTAAATGTTCCTCAGGACTTTCTTCAGAGCTGATAGATTCATCTTAAGACGGTATACAGCCATGTTAAGTAAAAAAGTAAGCTCTCTGAAGACGTTTGGTGATTTGCGACACCAACCAAGAAAATACTTTTTTTAATGCTCCTTTGTTCCACTGGCATTTTCAAAACATAAAACAACGTGCGTTAACTACCCGACAAGCAAACAGTAGCAGAGAGTAGTGGTAGGGGTTGCAGTGCTCCAAAATAGGTAAAAAAAATCAGTTGTTTTGGTTCAAATAAATAAAACTAGAACCTATGCGTAAGAAAATAACTTTGAAAAATAAGGGAAACAGACCTGCTGCTTACCCGAGTTTAGACGGACCACGAACGGTACCGCACAGATTGTCTTTCGCGGTCCTTTACTACAGGATGGCAGAGTTGCATGTGATTGAAGTAATCATTTGACATGGCCGATTTATATGGTCATGGCTTTAGTCGTTCCCTTCATCCGTTCTCCACGCGTTCAGCTTGAGCCCAGCTGAAGATGGCTTAAAGCCAGAAACCAGTCCTAGGACATGCTTGCTGGTGCTTTGGATGGAGGATGAGGGAATCCTCAAGGCTCCAACGTAAAGCGCGGATGTATTTTCTTTGTTTTTATTATTATTATTCACGCATGGTCGACCACGCGAAGTATAGTTAGAGGCGTTTGTTGTTGTTAGCCTTCCTTTCCGCCCATACTGATTTAATTTTTTTCTCTATGAGCTATCTTCCTTTCGCCAGACCAAACTGTTCCAGTCTTCCTACATTTTTCTCTCCGGCCAACCTCCCAAACGTTAACCTTGTGTCTGAAACAGTTTCTATCCTGAATTTCACTTTGTGTAATATTTGCCGATCTTAGGCCCTCTTTAATTGCAGCAATCCATTTAATTATTTCTACTTTAGCTCTACTCCTTTCATAAAAATCCCTTTTCATAAAAATCGACTATTTGTCTAGTTAGCCCACTCGGATTCATCCATCTTATGCGTCCGTAAAACTTAAAAGGACTTAATGTAAATGCAGCCGCAACGGAAACGTCTTCATTAAAGACAGTACAGTTCAAGATATTGTGATGAAGCCAATTAAAGCCAAAAAAGTCCGTAACGATTCTGGTAAAAACAAATGTGTTGACGAAAGCGACAAGGACTTAATTCGAAGCAAAATTTATGCTATGTATGAAGAACAGCCTGTGCCTACATTGCATTTATTGCAACAGCGACTAAGGAAAGATGAAACCAACATTCCTTGCACAAGAACTGGCCCCCAGAGAATATTATCTCAAATGGGTTTTGAATGCAATTTCATTAATAAAAATCACATATTAATAGAATAATGATTGCGACGATGGCGGTTTGACTGACTACTTAAACTCTATAAAAAAACCAGATTAGAAAATCGTCCCATTATCTACTTTAATGAAACATGGTTCGATACACATGAGACGCCAGCAAAAGGATGGGTAGATACATCAAGAAAATGCCAAACCAAAACTCTAGCGAACAAGGGAAAAATAATTATTATTTTACATGCTGGTTCCGAGGATGGATGGGTTCCAAATTGTTTACGGTTGTCTTCCAAAAATATTAAACATTCATCTTTGGACTACCATGACGACACAACAGCAGAACTTTTTGAAGATTGGTTTATAAATAGACTTTTGCCTAATGTGTCTCAGGAAAGCGCAATTGTAATGAACAATGCTAGTTATCATAACCGCCAAAAAAATAAAGTTCTTAATGCAAATAACACTAAATTAGAAATTAAAAACTATATGTTAAAAACGATATATTCTTCAAAAATACATATAAAAAATGTGATCTAGAAATATCAAAGACATTTAATATTAAAAAAGAATATGTATGTGGTACAATTGCTTCCGATATGGAACATACGGTTTCACGCCTTCCACCATATTAATGTATTTTTAATTCAATTGAGCGTATGTGGCATCAGATAAAATCCAATGTTAGAGCAGAAAATACTTCTCCGACTCTAAGTGCAAGTTCTGCAACATTAATTAGGAAGGTTCTAAATAGTATTCACAAATAAAGTTGGATAAATTCGATTAACCATGTTATTAAAATAGAAGATTCCTATGTATCATTTGCTAATAATATAGAACGACTTATTATTAATGCAAAACAAAGTGACAGTGAGAGCGAAACCGAATTAAATGTATAATTAAATTTAAGTTATAATTTTTATTGTACAAATAGATAAATTTATTTGTTTATATATATATATATATATATATATATATATATATATATATATATATATATATATATATATATATATATATATATATATATATATATATATAATAAATTCAAAATACACAAACCAATAAATAAACAATGTTTTAGTCATACATAATAATAATAATAATAATAATAATAATAATATTACTTAACAATAGCAATATTGGCTACAAACTTGACATGAGAAATTCCAGGAAACTCTCATTTGCTATACATGGACGACTTAAAACTCTATGGAGAAACAAGAGAGAAACTAAATTCATTAATAAAAAAAGTCGAAATATTCAGTAAGGATATCAAAATGTCATTCGGACTCTAGAAATGCTCCACTATCAGCATACAAAAGGGAATAATAAAAGAACAACATTCAACAGTCTGCGGTATACAAGAACTAGTATCAGAAGACTCATACAAATATTTAGGAATGCTTCAAAATCATAAATTTGATCATAGCCTATTAAAGAAGAATTTTTCCACTTTGTACCAAAAACGACTGACAAAACTCTTAAACACCAAACTGAACGGTGGAAACCTCATTAAAGCGATCAATGGCTGGGCGGTGCCAACTCTGACATATTCTTTTCGCATTGTTAAATGGTCTGAAGCAGATCTTGATGAACTGGATAGATTGACACGAAGAACATTGACAAAGTTCCGATGTTTACATCCCAATTCGTCCACAAAAAGGCTATATATTCCAAGAAAGTTGGGAGGCAGAGGGCTTGTGAATGTCAAGAATCTTTGTCTCAATCAGGAGAATAGGATGGGAGAGCGCTTCATTAGTTTACATAGCACACTAGTGAAACTGGTTGTTAAGAACGACCAGGGTTTCACCCCACTAAATCTAAATAAACAAAATCGTGTTGATAGTAGAACAGCACTGAAGGATATCGTTTAAGAATGGAAACAACAGACATTACATGGGAGATTTCCTAAATCACTTCAGGATGACTCCATTGACAAATATTTGTCTCTAAACTGGCTTACCGATGGACTATTATATCCAGAAACAGAAGGCTTCGCGACAGCTATTCAAGATAAGGTAGTAAGGACAAAAAATTATGAAAGACATATTCTACACATGGATGTTGTCGACAAGTGCAGGAAGTGCGGTGGTGTAGGAGAAACAATTGAACACCTTGTTGGAGGGTGTCCAGTCCTTGCCCCTAATGCTTACCTAGGCAGGCATAATCAGCTGGCGAAAATTATACACCAGCAAATCACTTTAAAGCACTCGCTATTTGATAAGATGCCTCCACCATATTACAAGTACACGCCGATACAATTCTTTACTGGGATAGACCAATTACAATAGATCGGACGGTTGACTATAATAGGCCGGATATTGTTCTAATTAACAAAAAGCAGAAGAAGCTTTCATAATTGACATTGCGATACCACTCTCTCATAACATCGGAAAAACTGAAATGGAAAAGGTCACGAAGTACGAAAATCTTGCAATTGATCTGAAAAATCAATGGAAACTCCAGAAAGTGGAGGTGTTACCTTTTGTTATATCCGCCGAAGGCCATGTTTGTGATAATAATAATAATACAGGACAGGGGGCGATAATCTGATAAACCACCTTCCCGAGTTAAGAGGAGTAAACTTCTGGAGTAAAAAAATCCCCCAAGCTCAAGGTGGAAATAAATCATGCCGAGGGGCTGAGTGGCATAGGGTTAAAGTGTCTCTAACGATGTCTCCGGATACCTAGCGCCCTCCGGTAGTAAATAGCTTTCCCATGGTAATTCGAGGCTCTGCCTTAGGTGGCTGTTGTTTCCCTTAAACCCAAAACTATTGTTTGTAGAGAAAAACATAGATTATCAAACCCTACTGCCAAGTATTATACGTGGCAGTAGGGTTTTGCGGACAAGAACCTTTCGTAACCGTCGGGAAAATTTGTCCGGGGTTGGTGAGGCTGGAATGAGTGGCGGCTCCTAACTCTATGGCACGACAAGAAATGTGACGAAAATGCTAACATCCCAACCAACAGCATCCGCTGAAGGTGTTTCGCCAGTTAGTAATCCTTTACCATCTGCGACCAGCCAGGCTGGAAGGAAACGAACAGGAATGAAATAGACACTTGATATAAACACATTCATCATGAGTGCGTTTTACAAAATCACAAAATTAGAAAAAAAAAATAGATCCGACAGCATACCGAAATGAAGTTCACAGGTTATTTACCTTGCAGTATCTAGATATCCCAGCTACAGCACAACGTATCAAAGAAGGGTCATAATAAGAAATAAACTCATTCCAGAAAGAAGCTGCAGAGGAATTACTTTCCACAGACTCTCATATTAATGAAGATATTCAGAATACTGAATCAAGCACTCCCACTGACGCTTCACACAATATAATCAATAATAATATAGCATTAGTACAGCATATAATATTATATGCAGAACAAACATATATTTAAAATGATATCCAATTCGGTAGAAAACTAGGTCGCTCGATCCGCGAAACATTCACTACAATATTAATGGAATACCTAGGAACTGACCCAACAACAAGGCCTTATATACCAAAACAAAGTTCGCCATTAGACTGGCAAAGATCGTTAATATTCTAAATAAAGAGATTCTCCCTGAAAAGGGCAACATGTTAAACTCATTCGAAGACCTGCACACAGTTGTCGTTTGCGCGGCTCAAACTGCAGCAGTTGTAAATGGACCTAAAATAATCAAGCAACCTTGTGATAAAATGCCATCACAGCAGAACTCTAAACAGGAATGGCCAAAAAGATCGCAAGATTGAAAGTATACGGGCTAATACAGGCAGACTTATGGAATTCAGTTGAGGCAATCCCAGCAGAAAATTGACGATTAACGCAACCAGAATGTTAGAAAGATTTAGAATTCAGGCTAAATATGATAAAAAGAATCAGCATGTCAAAGAGGTTATCGATACCCTAAAACAATAATTTTAAGTATTTTAAAAAGTAAAGTATATAGTTCCCGTCTAAATCGATATAAAAAAGCAATGAGGCGTAAGCAGCAAATCTGTCTTTTTAAAAAAGACGAGCGAAAATTTTATAGAAACCTAATTAATAGAGGTAATAACAAAAATCTTGGGGGGGGGGGGGTCCTTTTACACCATCCAGCCAAGATATACAGACATTTTGGTCCTCGATCTGGTCAAATAACGGCCAATATAACAATCAATCCAGTTGGCTGCTGCGTGTGGAAACACAATAGAACACCGTACGTACGAACACAATACCGCAATACAAATACAATACAAATTACTATAACTGTACTACAGAATATAGCAAAGAACCTGCATATTTGGAAGGGCACTGGAACTGATAACATTCGTAATTACTGATATAAAAAGGTCACATATCTATTCATAGTAAGGTATTTTAATGAGTTTATAAGAGTACTAAGAAAAATTCCTCGATTTCTTACCCAAGGTAAAACATATTTACTCCCCAAAGCAACCGTCTCTAATGACCCAGCGAAATACCGGCCAATTATTTGCCTTCAAACGATATATAAACTATTAACATGTTTCACAGTACCACTCACAGGACAAATAGACAAACATGATATACTAAATGAAGAGCAAAAGGGCTGTCGAAAGAGAATGCAGGGATGTAAAGAACAACTTATTATAGATTCAGTTATATTGAAGCACACGCGGAAGAAAAATCGAAATTTATCCTGCTGTTATCATTATCAGAAGGCCTTCGACTCGACTGCACACTCTTGGCTAATTAAGATACTAACACTATACAAAGTTCACCCAGGTTTAATAAATACACTTCAAGAATTGATAAAGGAATGGCGCACCTCTATTCATTTATTGCAAAATGGAACTACCACTAAGATTGAGGAAATCAGAGTGACAAGTGGCATATTTCAAAGGGTCTCGTTGGTGGTTTTGTCTGGCACTGAATCCACGATCTAATCTGATTAATGGGAGGCAAATCGGATACAAACGCCAAAATCAAAATATATCGCACCTGCTGTACATGGATGATATAAAATTGTAGGCATCATTGCCACCGAAATTGCAACAACTCATTCAGGTTGTAGAGAAATTTACAACACATATTAACATGTACTTTGGATTGGATAAATACAGTACTATTAAGATAAAGAGAGGATCTAAGTTAGAGATGACAAGGTTTGTCACTGCAGAACAAGAATATATAGAGCCATTGCAGGAAGGCGAAGTATATAAATATCTGGGAATGCAACAGTCCAAGAGAGTTGAGCATAAACTCATTAAGGAGACACTAACTAAATAATTCACGTCCAGACTTGAAAGCATACGCAGGTCTGACCTAGCCATTAGAAATAGAGTAAAAGCTATAAACACTTTTGCTATACCAGCCTTGACATATTCGTTTGGAATTATATTATGGTCAAACACATATATTGAAAGGCTGCAACGAATAATTAGAACTACACGAACGAAATATAGAAAACACCACCGGCACAGTAATTAGAAACGACTTATATTATCAGTAATTGAAGAAGGGCGAAGAATTATAAATATATGTAATCTACATGAAAAACAAATATCCAGTTTAAGAACATATTTCCATCAAAGAATGATCGAATGCCCGCTATATGCCTGCGTGTGTTTGGCTGATGGTAATTCTACGCCTCTGAACCTTAAACAAATCTAACAACAAAATGAGAGAGCATTCAAACAACTGGAACAATTATACAATAGTGGAAAAATATGTCTCAGTAGACACCCCCATGATCTTGATAGTCCTGAAATCGACAAAAGTGCGTCGAACGCCTGGTAAACATGGGGAGGTCTTTTTCCGGAGCCTAAAGACTTTATGTGTGCAATTCAGGATCAAGTCGTGCACACTAAGAACTACCAAAAATATGTCATAAAGGATGTACGAGTACCAAGTGACACGTGTAGAAAATGTCACGAAAAGCCTGAGACTATCCAACATATTGTAGGAGCATGTGGTAGACTTTCCCAGACGGACTATCTCTACCGTCATAATCAGGTGGCCAGTATAGTCCACCAGGAGCTTGCACGTCGTAATAACCTTATAACAGAGCGAGTTCCCTATTATAAATACACCACAGAGGCGGTACTAGATTCAGCCGATTTCAGGTTATATTACGACCGAACAATAATAACCGACAAAATCCTGCACTATAATAGGCCAGATGTTATATTGGTGGAGAAAAAGAAGAAAACAGCATTCCTTATCGACATAGCTGTTTCAAACACACACAACATTCAAAAAACGTCTGAAAAAAAAGTGCAAAAATATACAGACATCAAGTTAGAAATAGTGCGGATATGGCAGTTGAACCAAGTCCATATTGTGCCATTGATAATTTCAACAACTCGCATTATTCCAAAGAACCCGAAAAATAACATCCAATTTCTGGGACTAGAAGAAAATCTGTTTAAAATAACGCAGAGGGCAGTAATCCTTAATATCACTCGCATCGCCCGAAAATTTTTGGAGGAATGGAGTGTTTTGGCTACGGCCCGCACTTCATTTAAAATCCAGCTTAGCTGCGAAAAAAGATAGAAAGGAACATAATAATAATAATTTAACAATATTTTATTTTTTCCAAAATTATTCAGAAGTTAAACCATTCAGGCTCTGGTGCCTTTTAAGAAACTAGGAGTATTTTAATTTAGATTTATAGGGCCAATTAATATTTTGCCAAAGGGCAACGAAATATCTTGAAACGGACTATACTTATGTTAAAACCGCTTAGCGAAAGCGTCTGTCTCTATGTTAAGAGAGCTTATAAAAATATGCAGCACTAGAAATATGCAGCAACTTACTTGTAACGGTCGTCGACTTTTTTCTTGCCACCGGGCAAGAAGAGTAGCTGCTAAGAATGTGTGGATAGTGAAATGCATCACTTTCTTCATAATAAATCTTTTACGCACAAGCTTTGACCATAGCTAAACCTAAATGAAAGAGAGGAATGAAATCCTGCGACGATGAATAAATGGTAGGTAGGGGCAGTTTGTGAAGAGTGGAAGCCCTTTGCTGCGAGTTTGCACGAACACGGCAGGTGTGTGACGGTCGTTAAGTCAGAGAAATCATGGCCTATTCGACTTTTCGGTAGTTATCTTTGTGTCTAAGCAGTCCCATTTAGGATTTACTCTGCATGCTCTGATTGGGGAAGAAGTTAGAACAGGTACCCTAAACGTAGTTGTCCGTAAACATAGCCTGCCCGAAAGGAGATCTGCTCTAATTAGTATAGAAATATAATATTATTAATTAGTATTAAGATATATCTAAATACTATAGAAATAAACCTCGTACAATTCTTGACATTCAAAAAAACATTCGGGTCACCGTTAAAAATATATCACAGATATCTGTAAAAAAGTAACCGAACATTGGATCTTCAGAATGCCTTCCACCCTACGAAGTTGAGAGGGGCATTTGAAGAACATTATTTTCGAAACCTAATGCCATTACTTGTTCTTCAAGATAAAATAAAAATTACCAGATTATCATTGTAGTTATCGTTGTGCCTCATTTAAATGTTCTGATGCTCTTATTGGACAACCCGTTCGTGCAAAAGCAATATGGCCAACGAGATACTACGATTGGGACACTACTTCGGATCTGTATCAGCAATCCTTCTTAAAATTTGCCAATTACTACTACTATTATTGCTATGCGTGGGTAAACAGTGAAATGGTCACAGTATAAACTTTTACTTATACATACACAACTTTTATATGTATACAAAATAACTTATCAGTGGTTTATTAATATTTAAATCTGATCTTAATTAATTTTGGAATCAATATTTATTAAATCTATATGCATCTAGATAGCATCCTTTCAAATACAATATATAATGTACTAATCTTAAGACAATTCTTTACTAAAGAATATTAGTACAGAAACGCTATATCAAATCTGTTGTATAGAAGTTTCGAAAAATAAGCCTAAATATTGCTGTTATCTCTCTTTATAACTTCTGCTAAAATATCACAAAATTCAAATATAGCTTTACTGAATACAGAACCACGAACAAAATGATATGGAACATTTAATTAAATTAGAATATATAAAAAAAAAACTATCGTAAGACGCGTTAGTTCGCGATATGGTAAAATCAAATGGCCACCAAAATCATACAATCTCACTCCCTTAGATTATTTTTTGTTAAATTATGATAAATCTCTGGTCTATAGAAATAAACCTCGTACAATTCTTAACATTCAAAAAAACATTAGGGTCACCATTAAAAATATCTCACAGATATCTGTGAAAAAGTAACCGAACATTGGATCTCCAGAATGCCTTCCACCATACAAAGTTGACAGCGGTATTTGAACGACAATATTTTCAAAACATTATGTCATTACTTGTTCATCAAAATAAAATAAAAATTACCAGATTATCATTGTGCCTCATTTAAATGTTCTGATGCTCTTATTGAACAACCCGTTAGTGCAAAAGCAATATGGCAAACCAGATACTACGATTGGGGCACTACTTCGGATATGTATCAGCAACCGTTCTCAAAATGTGCCAGTGACTAACACTATTATTACTATGTGTGGGTAAACAGTGAAATGGTCATAGTATAAAGTATATAACTTTTATTTATACATACACAACTTTTATATCTATACAAAATAACTTATCAGTGGTTTATTAATATTTAAATCTGATCTTAATTAATTTTGGAATCAATATTTATTAAATCTATATGCATCTAGATAACATCCTTTCAAATACAATATATAATGTACTAATCTTAAGACAATTCTTTACTAAAGAATATTAGTACAGAAATGCTATATCAAATCTGTAATATAGAAGTATCGAAAAATTAATTTAAATATTGCTGTTATCTCTCTTTATAACTTGTGCTAAAATATCACAAAATCCAAATATAGCTTTACTGTATGCAGAACCACGAACAAAATGATATGGAACATTTAATTAAAACAGAATATATAGAAAAACTATCGCAAGACGCAAAAACTATAGCAAAACTATCGCAAGATCAGCTGGCCACCAAGATCATGCGATCTCACTCCTTTGGATTATTTTTTGTTAGGTTATGATAAATCTTAGGTCTATAGAAATAAACCTCGAATTGACATTCAAAAAAAACATTCGGACCACCATTAAAAATATATCGCAGATATCACTACTTCGGATTTGTATCAGCAGTCCTTCTTAGAATTTGTCAGTTAATACTACTATTATTACTATGTCTAGGTAAACAGGAAAATAAACAGTGAAATTTTCACAGTATATAATATATAACTTTTATTTATACATAGATAACTTAATTTTGGAATCAATATTTATTAAATCTATATGCATCTAGACAGCATAGTTTCAAATATAATACATACTGTATTAATATTAAGACAATTCTTTACTAAGGAATATTAATACAGAAACAGCCATATTGAATCTATTGTGTAGATGTATCGAAGTATTGAGTTAACTGAAATTAACGGAAATATTGCTGTTATCTCTCTTTATAACTTGAGCTAAAATATCACAAAATTTAAATAGAGCGTCATCACATAAAGGGCCTCGAACAAATTAATATGGAATTTATAATTAAAAAAGATTTAATACTTTACTGTCTAAGTATATGCAATAGAAGATATTTTGAAAAGAAAATTAAATATAACGGGGGTCTTAATAACCCCTCGTTAAAAATCACCTAAAATTGTTACTGTTAATATTACCATTGCTATAACTGTTAAATTCAATAAAATTGTTATAGGCACTAGCCATCTTTTTATTAACTTAAATCAAAACACTTTAAAAAATTTACAAAATTAAGAAGTAATTAACTTAGAAACTATGTAATTGGACATTTAAAAATAGATATTGGTAATTTTTCCAAAACAGTTGTCATATAAATAAGTTTAACTAGCTTTTTTAAAATCTGCACATAAATATAACTAAGACATTTCTTGTGTAAATATTTATTGCATCTAAACTGTGGAGACACAGTGCTTGTCTCCATGTTTAAATTTAACATACAAGAAACTCGGTGCACTCACATACAGTCAAATTTAAGGAATTTTTTTGGGCCACTATTGCTGGATTCATGAGGTACTTGTTGAAACCAACTTGGTTCTTCTTGAATTAAAACCTCAAAACTGGAGCTTCCATAAAATCCCACTTTCAACAAAATAATATTCCCTACAATATATGTTTGAATCCATGCTACACTACACATATGTTCACTAATTGTATTCTACTTGGTTTTTACTTTCTTTTGGCAAATAAGCTAATGAACTCTGAGCTCTAAATCTGAGCTAATTCAAAGCCAAGAAAAAATACTGGAAAGTTCTTGGTCTGTACTTCTATGGAACAAAACTGATACCGGCCACTAGTTTGCATACATTTTAAAGGGACCCTGAGTGTTGTAAAGCTTTACATTTTTATTTATTGGATAAAAAAGCTACTGAACAATAATTTTGTGTTTTTGTACATTTAATCTACTCCTGTGTAACTAACTTACCTTCCAAATTTCACTTTATATTGGGGCAAACAGAGAACAATTTACTACGTAGATATTCTTGTAAGAGTTATAATCCTCTGAGAGCGTTGCTCTGAAATTGGATGATTGTGGATCGGAGAGTACTATTTTGCTGCACTAGGTGAATATTCTTAGATCATCTAAATGTCTCTAACTATTTTCATTTAAATAGATGAAAAAGTCCTTACCTGTACAGTAAGATATTTGACTAGGTATGCACCGCAACACTGTGAACAAAATAATTGTCCATACGTTCTACAATTATGACTCCTGAATGGTAATTTTTTCTGAACATTCATAACATTATTTGCTGCCAGAATCAGTCTTTCAATATTGCTTCAAATCAATATCAGTACAATCTTGCTAATTATAAAATATCCCCAAGACTAGTTTAACATATTTGGTGACATGATTTACTTTGCACTTGCTTGCACAAATAGAACCGTCTGAGAAACATTTGTACCTTTGACCCAATTTCAACTGGTGTCTTAAACAATAGAGCTGCTATAAAGAATAGGCGCATTTTTATGTTTAAATATAATAAAGAACTAGGAAATAAGTTGTCTTACAGTTTCATGCTCTTCCTCCTGTTGTAAATGTGCAAACTCGATTAATTTAATTACAGTTTGCAAATTTTTACTCTTTTGTAGCCTAACAGAACTCATTTATATATCTCGAAATATAAAAATTAAGAACAAAATAATCAACTTTCAAATTATAAAGTAAGGTTAGGTGTTCCGGGGGCTTTCAACAAGCTGAATTTTTTTGGAATGTTTTTAATATACGAAACGAATACGAAAATAAAAAAAATTATCGGAATGATGTATATTGTATTCGTAATAATTTTTTAATAGTATTGAAAATTAGTAAAATATTTTTTTCGTTTTTATTAATTAACGTGCAAAATATTTTGAATCGGATTCATTTCTAAGAGCATTTGTCAAAACAGAGTCAACAGAATGAACAGAGTTACGACATACGTATCATATGATTGTACTGCTATCCGATTAATTTGAGCACAACGTTTCGAATTAATTATTCACCTGCATTCCAGAAAGATACCAATTTAAGGTATAATAAAATTTAATGATTAATTTTGTTTTATTCTTACAAAATTATATTCTAGGGCAGTAGAGCCTATAATCATGACTGAAGATTGCTCTAACTGCTAAAAGTATTTATGTGGGTATAAATAAATGGCAGTAAAACCAAATTCAAAGTTATATGAAGATCAAAAGCAGTGAAAGACAGCAATGCCCAGCGAAAAATACACAATAAATGTTTTTGAGAATATCACTGCGGCAATTCGGGTTGAGAGTTCGAGGTGTAATTGCACAGGAAAAGCATGTAGAAATTTTGAAATTTGAAACATTGGAGAAATCAAATCAAGGCGCATATTTCTTCTAAATTTCCATTAAAGCTCTAGTACCAAAAATGAATCAGATATATATTTTTTCTTTTAAATATATTTGCCAAATAATTTTTAATTTCAAAGGTTCAAAATAAATGAAACGTTTTAACTCAGATAATTTTATTTTATTATCTCATAGTCATGTTAAAATTTTGTGCAAAAGTTTAATTTGAAGTCCTAAAGTTTAACTAACGCACTCGCCGTAATCTTTTAAAAGCACAAAACTTCAACACTATCTATAAATCTACTTGGTGTAAAATTTGTCGGGCATGAATTATAGTTTTTGTCGATGCGCATGCGAATATAGAATTTGTAATGGAATATAGGCTTCAAATTTGAATCCCAAAAAAAAGTCTTAGACTACACATCTGTTTTTATTATCATTAAATATATGAAGAAAAATAAATTTAAAAAAAAAGTAAAACAGTAACTAATAAAAGTATAATACAAATATTGTATAATATTATGTACTTTGTAATATTTGTAATACAATATTTGTATTTGTGTGTACAAAAATAAAAAATAAACTTACATTCTTTGCATGGGTTTTGAGTTAACATAAATTAAGATAACCTCTTGAAAACAAAATAAAAAACTCTAAGTTATAACTATAGCCATGGCAGCAGTCTGTAATAATACTCTGTAAAAATGAATATTAATGTCTCCAATAATTTGTAATTTGCTTAATAATTACTACAAAAAACTTGTGTGTTTCAGTTTGTGATTCTTAAAATGGTTTTGGAAGGAATTTATTTCAAGTTTTTTGTGGGTAGCTGATAAGCATCTTTATAAGTTTTAGGGTAATTTCAATCAAAAACTCCACATTTCTGACAAAAATATAAAGTCAACGTCCAACAGAAAATTTATTTCGCTGAAACAAAACAATACACACTATAACTTTTATATTAAAACAAGACAGTAGCGGTTGGTGAGGAAGGGTGTTGGGGCGTCGCCCCTCACGCACTTATCGCAGTAAACAATTTTCAGAGCAAAACACCGGATTTTATTTCCATTCAGTTTCTTTCCTTTAACTCATTTTAAGATATTATTAAAAATTAGAATCTGCAAAAGTAGAAGAAAGTGCGGATAAAAATTCCATCCTCTCGCCACAATTTTTACATCGTTGGTCGGCCGTTTAGCTCCAGCGACCGTACGAAACGTCATCTTATCTTGTCGTTGGCGTTACATGTTATGTTGGTTGCCAGAATTCGGGGGTTCAGCGGCTTTTTAAAACCTGCGGTTTGGACGTAGATTACCTGCGACCGAGCGTGTCAATAATTAGTATTAAACGCTGTTTGACGGGTTCGGAGCGTTTGTTATGGCTGGTGTGATGTATTTCATTCGCCTAGCGAATACTTGTTCTGATTTGGAATCTCCTACATGTCCACACACTGAGTAGTCCCTACTTATTCCTTTATCTGCGCAACAAGCAACAACTTATCCTCCAATGTCCTTGTAAGTAGTAATAACAGAAAATTTTAATTGTTTTCCTGGTTCACCTCCTGTATAGAGTTTCAATAGCACGAAAAGTAAGAAGGGGGAAAGGAAAAGCAAAAAAAATCTTCAGAAGGCACTATTTTCTTCTACGTCCTCCCACTTTAAAAACCCACCAGCCGGCACTGAAACAAGAAAAGAGTGAACCCGGATTTGAGTCGTCTAAAGATCATGATACTACTTTTGTGTAATAAAGCATCAAAAGACTTGCTTCTAATTCTAAAGATCTAATTGCCGGTACATTAGATAGTAAATTCTAAAGCTTAGAGATAAAACTGGAGATTTATTTAGAGAATTGATTTTAAAGCAATTTGTATCACAGGTTGAAAATTAATTAAAGAATAATTTGGACTTCAGGTACAGTTACCACTACATAATATTTCATATCGCCATAACGTATGAATCATGGTCTAAATGACCAAGTACTATGTCTTACCCTGCCACTAAATCAAGGTGTTTCTTGCACCTTTAAAACTTACTATATATCATGAGATCATTACAATGGATTTTAGACATAGCTGAATCGAGATCAATTGGTGTCAAGGAAGATTAGAATCAATTTTCAATTCGGCATTCGAATTCATGGATTGATTCTCTATCAACGTTATATGCAGAGTTGAAAAAGATTTCATTATTGTTATTTGCAATGGAAACAGGATTGAATTGTCAGAAAATGAAATTGGTCGGATATGATAACTTGCCAAATGGATTAGAGCCGATGGTTTTGATTATGAGTTTTTCCGGGCCTTCAAATTTATCAAGAAAAAGTTTTATAACAGCAATGTTGAAGTCTATAAAGTTAATTAACAAAATTATATTTAAAAAAAGCAAGGCCAATTAGCTTAGCTCCTAAATCCTATTTTTTTAGAATCATTTTTCCTACATGCAGACCCATCCACTGAAAGAGAACAATAAATCAAAAGGGAGTCGTTAAACTACCCATTTTCACATCAAGAAACCCACAGCGATCTTGTAAAGACCAACAAACAGACCAAAAGTAGGGGAAACCGGGTACAAAAGTAACGGCGGGTCAAAAGTAACGGCAATGGCCGAAACGACTAGTCGCAACCGTTTAAGATCAGCTGATCTTAAACGCGACTGATCGCAAGCTTGCGATCCGTCGCCGCACCCGCTCCGCGCATTTAGGTTGTGTTAAGAGGACGCCAGCTGATTTTACGCATCAAAAGTAAGTTTTTTTCTATATTTATTTAGTGTTTACGTAGTGTTAAGAGATGATATTAATGTGACTATAGACACCTGAGATTTTGTGATTAGGTTGTGTGTGGCATGTAATAAATTATTTTTGTATAATACATTTAATTTTGAGGTACTGACTTATGCAACAACAAAAACGTGGTTAGGTACAAAAGTAACAAGACAGGAGAGTACAAAAGTAACATGTTACTTTTGTCCCTATTGTATGAATTAGCATTTTTTTAATGCTTTTTTCTTAGTTTCTTCGAATTAGAAGAATAGAGAAAAGCCGAACTAACACAGCAATCTATTAAACAAAGTAGTAGATGAGCATTTAAGGACAATGCGAAAATAAGGGCAAACAAATATAATGTTTGCCATGACACATTATACAGATTAATACGAAAACTTAAGGCAGGGAATACTGATGCAAAAGTTGGCTACCATTGTGTCAATCGTGTCTTTACTGTCGAAGAAGAAAAAGTTTTTCAGGACTATAAAATTCACTGCTCTAAGGTTTACTTCAAATTGACTCCGATTGATGCGCGAAGATTGCCATACAAATTAGCGGCTAAATATGAAAATCTATCAGAAGTTATGGATAGGAATAAATTACAGCCAAGAGATATATGGAATATGGACGAGACGGGGGTGACCACAGTTCAAAGACCAAACAAAATAGTAGCTCAGAGAGGAATTCAACAGTTGGGTGCAGTAACATCTGCGGAACGTGGGAAGCTAGTAACTGTTGCTGTTAATATTAATACTCAAGGCGGATAAATATCTCCATTTTTCGTATTTCCGTTAAAGCGATATCAAGACCACATGATACGTAAAGGCCCTATTGGATACTGGATACAAGAAACAGAGTTTTTGCTCTTTTTGGAACACTTCAAAGTCAAGCCCATTATTAATCAAAAATGCCTGCTTTTGCTCGACAATCATATAGCACAAGTATCTATTCATACCCTTGATTTTTGCAAGAGAAATTGAATCGTGTTGCTGTCATTCTCTCCCCACTGGTCACACAAACTTTAACCCCCGGATAGAGCGATTTTTGGACCATTCAACTCTGCCATAGATAACTGGATGCGAAATCATCCCGGTCAAACAATGATTATACATTACATTCCTGGGAATGTCAGAGAAGGATTTTGTATTGCCGTCACCGATATAAGTTTATTTAATAGGAATATCTTTACCGCGGTTGATTTCGCACCTTTTTCTGTGACGCATCATCCCTTGCAAGATAATAACGAAATGCGAGCATCGGCCTTCGAAGTTGATCGATGATTAAAACAAATGATCTTTCAGAATCGGGACCCAGTAATCAATTTAATGATCATTCGATCAGATCTAACAATCCCGAATCACCAAGCTCGCCATAATCAGGACCTAGTGGATTACATGCAACTTTTGCACAACGAATTCCTTTTTTACCCTAAGATACAAGACTTCTATTGCGAGCTAGTTCAAGATCCGAACTAAAAAAAGGTTGTAAAAAAAGCATAACTGCCATACTCACAGACACTCCGGAAAAAATGCTATTGAAGAAGGATATAACCGAAGAAACAAAGCTAGGAACACATGAACTCGAAAACAAGGATAGTTTGCCTACCATTTCTGGATGTTTCACTCAGTAGAAACAATAGGTTAGATTTTTATATTTTTAGAAAAAACACCACCACTTCGAGATATATTCTCAATGATCAAATTAGATTATAATAGAACATAGTTTAGTTTAAAATTAGATTAAATCATCTCCTGATGCGAAACGTGAAACGTGGGTCGAGAAGTTTCAAAAAGTGATTTGGTGTTTAGTGTTTCACACCGAAGGTTCCAATAGAAGAATTGAAAGCTAAGAAACCAATATTCCAAATTGATGCAGGAAAAGGCAAAAGAAAGAAAAGGTGAGAGAAAATCACCATCTACAAAAGGGAATAGCAAGGAAAACGGGTTGCTCTTGGAAGCAAAGAAAAGGAGAACCAGTAAATTTTGAATTGATGAAGAAGATTGTTTTTCCTTCGTTTTCTTAGAGTTATTCAGCAATAGCTTACCAAACGAGAAGTGGGTGTAATGTGTTGATTGTAAAAATGCTTTCATGCTACGTGCGCCAAAGATGATTTATCATATGTGTGCCATAATTGCGAATCAAAATAGAAACATTAAAATCATTACTAGAATTGAGTCTCATTATTTTAATTAAACAATTAATTTTTTTTTTGTTATTCGTAAGAAATATCATTTCATGTTTCATTATTTTTTGTTCTTTATTAGTTCAATAAATAATTTAATTTAATCTTGAGTGTTTTTTATTGTATACATAATATTCCGCAAGATCTTAACCGATTTACTTTGGACCCGTACCGTGTTACTTTCGTCCTGGCCCTGGGGGCGAGAGTAACGATCGACATTTTTTTTTGCAGCGTTATAAATATAAGAAACAAAGATATATTAAATAAAATTGAAAAATATATTTGTAGAGTAGAGACGAAAGTTTCATAAGGCTAATTTCATTATATCGAAAATATAATTAATAGTCAGAAATCAAAGTTAAAAGTACAACGTGTTGCTTTTGTACCCGGTCTCCCCTATAGTTTTTTAAAGAGATCATGAAAAATTATGCCACTGATGAAAAATATTCGGAGAGTGAAGGTGAAGCTTATTTGTACCGAGTAAAAATGTGGGAAAAATATGAAATCAAAGTTATTAAAAAGAAAATAGTTATAATTAGTTTTCGTTCTTACGACGGGCGTAGCCAGGATTTAGTTTGAAGTAAATAAAACAACAAAAATATACTTACATGAAATTTAATATCTATATTTTCATCGGAAAATCGTTACTGTGCGCAACGTCCACTAGTTGTGTTGTGTAAGTATATAAGTTGTGTAATAATTTAACTCTCTTCACTCCTCGTATTTTTTCGGTATAATATTAGGTAATATTTGGCTTATTTCGGGGGGGGGGGGGGGGTGAACCTGAACCTCCCAAGCCCCCCTTTGGCTACGCCCGTGATTCTTACTATCCAAAAATTAAATCTCGCAGAATTGTATACTCATAGACTATTGAACGTTCGTGACCATTTACAATTAGGTTAGAAAATGCATCGCGGTCCTCGCTTCTCGAATAGGTATTTAAATAGGATGGTAGTCACGTTACTGGCATCCTGAAAAATTGCAGTTTGTACATTACGAAAGTGGGATGAGGTCCGTCCAGCGTTTCAATTCCGACTCTGGAAAAGTAGTTCGGCCCTATTTGGTAGTAAGAATTTTACCAGATATTTACTAATTGAGTGAATTCCAGCCTCAAGGACTATTAGAGGATCCGTAGTTTCGTTGGCCATGAGGGCCGCGGAATGGGTGCCAAGTTGCATCAGCTTACCGGAACCTATATTGGGTCTAACGGATACCAGCCTCCCCGTGGTGTACCCTGGACAACGTGTGATACACAGCTAAATAGTCTCTACACTCGGCAGCCAGATCATTTGTTGGATTTTCTGACTATAGATATGCAGATTAACCAAGGTGATCAAATATTAGTAAAAGGCCTTCTTCAGGGCCAATTGACTAAAAACACTCTGACCTTCAGTCCGAGTTTGCCAGTTAAATATAGAAGGAATCAGCCGAGCTATAAGTGAATAATTGTCCAAATGTATTTTGAATAATAACAGCAACGTGGTTCTAATCCAAGAAACTCATGTTCCAAATGAGGAAGATCCTCGTAAAAGAGAAAGGATCCATGGGCTTATCTATGAGCTTATCGGTGCTAGTTATCATTACGCATATGGTGTTGCTACATACGTTAGAGTTAGCATTCATCATGCGCATCTAATTTCAACAACTACAACAGATGAAATTCATAATGTCGCGACAAAGCTTGAAGAGATCTTTATCTATAACATCTACAAACCATCAATTCTTCGATTGGAACCTGTGTTGTGAAACACTAAACTCGAAGAGATTTACTACTAAACAGCAAATATTTTTTTAAACATCAGGAGGATGATAACATGGTTAGCGAAACGTGCGTCGAGAAGTTTCAAAAAGTGATTTGGTGTTTAGTGGTAAATCTCTTCGAGTTTAATCTAAAAACCACCTAATGTAGAATGACCACCAACTGTCCTACCTATCAACGCGCATCCATCAATATATGCTGGTGATTTTAATAACCACCATGAGCAATGGAAGTATGCACGACTGTAGTAATGCTATTGCTGTCTGGGCTGAATATAACAACCTTAATCTTGTTTTCGATGCGAAGGATTTGGTTGGCAGAGAGGTTACCAACCGGACCTCTATTTGGTGTCCAATGATAGCAAATACCACCCGATCCCTACATTGAAAGAAGCAGTCCCCCAATTTTGAATATCGGACCAGGATCAAGAAAGAATTAACAAATTTATAAACTCAGTCTCCAAACGAATCGAATTTCTCCTCACCTTTCACTTTAGATTAATTAAAACTTGCTCTAAAACAGATAAAAATTGGTAAAGCATCTGAGTTTGATAACATGCACACAGAATTTTTAGTCCACCTTGGCGAAAATGCCAAACACTGGTTGACTCGCCAATTCTCCACCATTTTGAGAACGAGGATACTTCTCAATGAACTAAAGAAAACAAAAATTGTGGCTATTCTGAAACCCGGTAAATCACCAGATTTACTTCACCCCCAAAATTTTAGGCCCATTTCCCTTCTCAACTGCTCATATAAACCCTTGGAGAGACTTATTTATAACAGAATCAGTGGCTTTATTCTGGAACAAGTTCCGGTTGAGCAAGCGGGATTCAGATTTCATCGAAGTGCGACCTGCGACCAGCGTCCTGCGCTACCTTAGACAACTTTTATAAAGGCCGGTTTCCAAGAGAAACTTAAGACATCTGTGGCCTTCGTCGATCTAACGGCATGCTATACCGTCTGGAGGGAGGGGATGATGTGTAAACTAAAGGTGAACAGTTGTCATGCCAACCTAATTGATGCGCAGTTTAATAATACCATGCGCATAATCACTGGAACAATTAGACCAACTCCTACCTACTGGCTTCCCTTACTAAGTAATCTTTGCCCACGTCCAATTCGTAAAACCGAGGCTCTGCTCAGAGAATACAGCATTATAAAAGAGAACCTGGAACTACCCATTCATCATGATATACCTAGCCTGCGACAAAATAACTTCGATCAAGAAACTCGCCACTACTGTATGCTGAACAGCTGGTCAAATGGAACACCAAAGTAAAAGACCTCTGGAACCAAAATTGCAGAAACGTTGAAAATCATCAAGAGCGGAAATGGTTTGAGAGATACAATGTGATACTGTGGTCATCGAGAGCAGAAAACTGAGTAAAATTAAAAACAGAATCCGCATTGGATGTTGTCGATGTACTGATTCACTCTATAAATGGGGTATAACGGAGTCTCCGAGTTATGACTGTGGCGTACTGGAACAATCCATCAGACATATTAGTGGAGAGTGCCCCCTACGATCTTATCAGGGCAGCTGGAACGATTTATCGAGGGCCGACTTTGCAGCAATGGAATGGATTGGAAACCTGGATATCAATGTTTAGTTCGTTTGGGTGTTTTCTTTTCTTCTTTTTTACCTTTTTTTGTGTACACTCATTGTACTATATGTTTATATGTGGTTTATGCGGTGAAATAAATAAACCGGTACCTGTACCAGTGAGCCGAGCCCCTCAGACCGACACATGCGCAAGAGCTCCCATAGGAGAAATACAGCCACATCGAAGCCAAAATGGAAGTAAGATATCTTGAATAAGAATTAGTAGTATTTATGTTTTGTGAGGGAATTGCGAGTCGGCTCCGTAGAACCCTGTGAGTTAAATTTAGAATTTGCATTAAACTGGTGTGTATATTCCTACTTTCTTGATATTAAGTATTAATCTGCACCGGCTAATCCAAAAACACTATATGGTGCCATTTCCAGTTTCTACATTGTCCTGGCCACTTCCAAGTTTCGGTCGGAAAAATTCGACAACCAACACTAGGTTGCAGCAATGAAATTTAGTGGCTTTCATAAGGGTAAGTACGTGGTCAGAGGCACAAAATTGTATCAAGGAATACTCAAGGATAGAGCTAGCTTGGCGGTGCAACTGAGATATATTTTCGAAATGAATTTTAATTATTAATTACTCTAAAATATATCCACGAAAGAATGAAAAAGATTATTCATTCAAAACAATAGCACAGTTTGTGTACCATAAACATAAACATATTTTATTGCAGAAACGTTTTGTTTTTATACCCGTTTCAACATCAAAAATATTCATTTCTGACAAAGCTACACTGCTGGCGTAACGCGTCAAACATTAATTATAAGGTATAAATTTTGACGAAAATAGTGTTTTGTTAAACATTGACTTATAATTGTTACTATGGAATTTGTTCTAGTTGTTTCCGATATTAGCCTGAGGATAATAGTATTCTTTCACTTCATCTATCGCTTTGATCCATTCCAAGGCGTAACCCTCAGGATCTTTCAAATGATATTTGCGGTAAGGCTGAAATAGACAGAAAACAATTTATGAATTGTATTTTTTCACGCCACGATCTAAAACTTAAAAAATATTAAAAATATGTGTTATGTAAAAAAAGAATGACTGGGTAAAAAACAAAAACAAATCGGAGACAAATTTCTCAGTGATTCTTTTTCTGTAATAAATTTACCTAACGAACAAAAATTTAAAAAAATCCATTTTAATTATTTTTTTTTACATTTTACATTTTTTTTTTAAATTTCACATCTTAGTTAAAAAAATTGGGAAATTAATTGTTTAATTAGATATTAGTAGGTTTTTAGATGTAAATTTGTGTTTTTTTATAAAAATAAGGTTTATTGCAGAATTGTTCTAAGGACGGTTCGTTATTGAAATATCGAAACGGTGACAACAAAGCAATAAAAAAATAAAAATTATTAACTGACCCAAAGTTCCAATAAATAAAAAAATTATAATAATATTAAACGTTCACGAAAATATATACATTAAAAAAAATATATATATATATAACAACAACCCATTTTAAGAAGAAAATAACAAAACAAAAATGTTCAATTTAGGAAAGGAGCTAACATAGACACGGATCACTACTTGACTAGGATCAAACTTAGCTTAAAACCTCGAAAACTTATTCAAAAGAGACTGCTAATACCAAAGTTCGACCATACGAAAATAAAACCAACCATAACAGAAGAGCTTGATGAACAACCAGCACAGAACTGGCAAGAATTGAAACAAAAAATTATTAAAACAGCCTTAAAGTTGGTCCCTTTACAAAAACGGAGAAAACATATCTGGTGGGATGAAGATTGCGAGCAAGCAGTATTAAGCCGAAGTAAAGCATTCAAAGATTGGAACAGTCAAAAACAGCAATAAATTATAACATCTTTTTGGAAGTAAGAAAAGAAACATCGAAGCTAATTAAACAAACTAAAAGAAAATATGAAAACAATTAACTTAATGAAATAGAATAAGAAACTGTCCTGAGCCCTTAAACAAATTACCAACACTAAACCCTAAACAAATAAACCCAGATTCACTACCACCGATTGAAGATGAAATAATTAGGCAAATCAAGCGACTTAGAAATAATAAAGCTTCTGGTGAAGATGGGATCACTGCTGAACTTTTGCAATCCGCTGGTCTAGGTACTGTACATTTGTAGATTTCAAAAAAGCATATGATTCTATTGACCGCGAATCTCTATTCCAAATCTTGAAAGACCAAAGACTAGATCTGAAAACGCTGGCAATTATTAAAGCAACATTAACTAACACAAGGTCAAAAGTTAAATTCATGGGTGACATCTCAGAGCCCTTCGAAATTAAAACTAGAGTGGGACAAGGAGATGGACTCTCGCAACTCTTATTTAACTGTGTTCTAGAAAAAGTAATACAGGAGTGGCGTGAAAAAATTCCCATTAAACTGGGGAGTACCAACATCAAAATTGACTGTCTGGCTTTACTGATGATCTAGCAATTTTGGCTCAAGATATATTAACGGCACAAAAACAGATTGAAATCCTAAAAGAAACAGCAGAAAAGGTAGGACTGCAAATTTCCTTTGAAAAGACACAATACATGACCTGCAACAGACTAAGAACACCATTTCTAAAAACAAAATATGGTAACATCAGACGTGTCTCTCAATTCAAATATTTGGGTGAAATAATCATAGAAAATGGGTTGGAAAAAGCGGCCATTAAGGGTAGATGTCAAAAAATTGAAACGGCATTGAGACTTACACAAAATATTTACAACAAAAAATGCATATCTAAAAACACAAAACTGAGACATTACAACCCAATTATTAAGCCAGAATGTCTATACGGGGCAGAAACGCCCTTTTTGAACAGAAAGAGAGACATCGAGGACATTGAAAAGAAGGAAAGAAAAATCATAAGAAACATCTTAGGCCCCAAACAAATAAATAGCACAACATACCGACTTCGAGAAAACCAAGAAATCAAACAATACACAGATATACATAGCGATATGAGAAAAAGAAGGCTTAAGTTTTGCGGACACATAAAACGGATGAATCCGAGTAGACTAACTAGACAAATAGTTGAGTTTTATGAAAATAGAAGTAGAGCAAAAGTGGAAATAATGAAGTGGATTATTGCAATTAAAGAGTACCTAAGATCAGCAAATATTACACAAAGTGAAATTCAGGATAGAGGCTGTTTCAGACACAAGGTTGGCCAGAGAGAAAAATGTAGGAAGACCGGAACAACTTGGTCTGACGAAAGGAAAAAAGCTCATAGCGAAAGAATGAAATTAGTATGGGCGCAAAGGAAGGCTAACTACAACATACGCCTATAATTGTACTTCGCGTGATCCACCAGGGCCCATACGTGAATAATAATAATATATTTTTTTTTGTAAAGTAAAGTACTGTAAAGATAGTAAGTAAATATATTTTTTTGGATATATCAATGATACTTACATTGCCAACATTTTTCACTGACAGTGACATACTACCAAAAAATTATACAGGTGATGTTTGTTCTATGATTATTGTGTATTGAAATACTTAAACGTTTCTAATTGTATTCTTTAGAATCGGGAACCATATTGAATTTAAATCTACCGAAGGCATAGCAATACAGTTATTTTTATTTCAATTAATTAAAGCGGTTTCTTTTCATCTTCTGTATTTTGTTACCGATACTTTTAATACTGTTTTGGAATTATTCCAATTGATTTTATGTCCCGATTCCCATGCGAGTTGACAAATTCTAGATTTATTAAAATCGCCCTTTCTAAGAAGGTTTTTATGTTCTTTTATTCCAACATCTAACGGTATAGATTTCTCACCTACATAAAATTTGCCTTATTCGCAGGGAATTTTATAAACCACATTTTTGGTATTCTGTTGTGTGTTGTTTGGTTTGGTTTTTGTTAATATAGATCTAAGAGAATTTTTTTGTTTTAAATGTCGTTCTTATGTTGTATTTAATTTCTACTCAATTAATTTTATCAGAAATACCAGGGATGTAAGGAATTGTGAGATTAATTATTTGAGATTTATTATTATTTTTATTAGTAAGTTATCTGTTTTGTCTGGTATCAAAAGTTTTAAAATATTTATCTATGCAATTTTTGGTTTTTTTTATCAAAAAAAAAAACATAATAAATTATGTTTTATTTGCATAAGAACACATATTTTTGATATTTTTTGAGTTTTAAATCGTGGCGAAAAACCCGAAAAAGAGAAAAAATATATATCATTTGGACAATACTTAATTTATGGATTGGTCGAATCATTTTTAATTGGTACCATAAATAGCATGATTATTTCTATTTTTAAGCAAATATCTATTGGGACTAATAGTGACTAATATTGGGACTTCTGTTTTTCTACTATCATATCATATATTACAATAGGGGTACCCATAAATAATTAATTATTAACAATGTGGAATATATGCTTCAGTTTAGTTCATAGTGTGAATGTATCAAGAGTATTTTTATTACGAAATATAACAACACGCGGCCTTGACCTTTGTGACAACTAAATTCAATCGTTTTTATTACACATGGCTCTTTAAAATCAATGGTGGAAACATCAAACACTCTTCAGGCTACTTGGTTAGCAATCCAAAGACATCGTCAAGAAATCGGGAAGGTCTACAGGCAGGGTATATTGGTTCCACATCACTTTCGGAGATGAATAAATAATAACGGCGTACAATTTGCACATCTCTATTGTGCAGACAATCAAGTGATCCGTTTTTACGAAGGATTGTTATTCCTTAACGAGAAATGGATCTTATACAACAACGATAAGGACGCCAAATAATGGCTTTCTCCAAATCATCCTTCAGTTTAAATAAGGTGTTACTGTGCGTTTGGTGGGCCTATGGTGGCATAATTCATTTTGAACTATTGCAACCGGGAGAAACAGTTAAGGCTGAATTATATTGCCAACAATTGGATAGATTACGTAACGAATTGTTGATAAAACAGCCAGCTCTGGTCAACAAAAGAGCGGTAATATTGCAACACGATAATGCCAGGTCACATGCAGCAGGATTAACTCAAGAAAAAATAAGGTTTTACCACATCCCCATATTCTCCAGACATAGCACCATCCGATTTTGGAGCATTCCCTAAAGAATAAAAATATCGATAATGTGCGAGCTCACCTGGAAACATATTTTTCTTCAAAGTAAACAAAAGAGTTGAATGTATGTTGAATTTGAGTTGAATGTATTACTACAATGCGCCTTGCTATACGACGATTTCAATTAACGCGTTTTTGGCAAGTGAAAACAACACTATGGCCCCGCAGCTCCCTTATTGGCCAGACTTGAGTTCTTGTGACTTTTTCCTTTTCTCAAGAATGAAAATTCACCTCATAGACCATTTTGAGACACGATTTGCACAAGGCAATTGCAGTGGAGTTCCAGTACTGCTTTAAGAGTTGACAAATCGTCTTCAGCGCTGGCCGGGTTGCAATTTCAGTTAAATATAAAAGTTATAAAAACCAGTCTCTGTACTTCATTTAACATCTCGTATATCTAAGGTAAGTATTACTGCGGAGTTTTTTAGTTATATTATAAATAAACGATATATGAATTTTAAAAAAATTACAATTTACAATTAAAAAAAAATATGGCCAGTACTTTAAATCTTAAAATAAGTAACGGCATAGTAATTTGACATGCACCATAATTTTTGAATTTGTTATTAATTATTAAAAATTGGCTGGTTATAGAAGGAGAAAATTACGTATTTTGTCAGTGCGTGAGTGAAAAAAGGTGACATAAAAGATCTTTTTTTTTTCATAGGTAAATGATTCAATATTCAGATTTATCGCATGTAGAAGTAAGATAACACTTTTTTAATATCAAAAATGGACTGCAAATTAAATTTTGATTGATTATTATTTATTATTTACTGATTGTAATTTACAATTACAATTAATTGATTGTGTATTACTGCGATTTTTTCAATCAACCGCAGTAATGGGAGAGCCTCTGGTTGTATGCACTTGTGCCCATTACTGTGAATGTAAACGATACTGTTCTAACCTCTAAAAACTGCGTGAGTAAAGCTATCTTGAAATAAAAAATAAACAACGGGTAAAGTAAATAATAAATCAAAAGTTAATAAACAAAAATAAATAGTCAAAAGTGAACAAAAACACTAGGTATAATTATAATAATAAAGCTGTAGTAAAATTAGCAGTCGCAGAAGCTCTCGGTGGAATGACAGTTGCCGAGGTTTCCGGAAAAAAACATATCGGAGTCAAGAATCAGAGCAAAAAACAAAAAAAAATATAGCGACAAACAACGAGGATCATCAACTGTTCTGAATGATCAAGAAGAAAATGAGCTGGTGGAGTGGATTTTTTATTGTGGCAGGCAGGTTTCGACTATGCTACAAGGGTTTTTAATGTAGATGAAATTGGTGTTTCCATGAATCTTAAACCGACATCAGTGCTTGCGTCAAAAGGTACTAAGAACGTGTACAGTATTGTCAGTAAAAATGAAAAAGAAAATCTCACTGCCCTCCTCGTTACTGCAAATGCAGCAGGCAGGCTGTTATAAAGGTAGCACCTTCAAACTTCAGTTTTGGTTATTCTGACAACGGATGGATGAGGGCAAAATTTTTTACGAATATATAACAACTGTTTTTTCTCATGGGTTTTCCAAAGCAATATTCAATTACCAATTATATTGTACACTGATGGACATAGTTCACACGTAACTTTGAGTCTGAACAAATTTTGCAGTAAAAACAAAATAATTCTTGTTGCTTTGCATCCTAACGCTACACATATCTTACATCCGTTAGATGTAGCTCTCTTTCGTACATTTAGACCAGCTTATCAAAGATCTTTTCAAGCATTGTGTGAAGATTCTGCAACAATTAGTATAAAAAAAAACCAAGTTGTTCATGTACTGAAAAAAACATTCGAGAGTTTGAATTAAAAAAAAAATAGGGAACGGATTCGAAACATGTGGATTACATCAGCTGGACGCTAACGCTATGCTTGAAACTTCATCTAGTAACATACAAAATATCTTCTTCTGAAGATGCAAGAGAAGTATCTAAACAATCAGAAGCTTTAAAAGTTTTGCAGAGCTTAATAGATAAAGATATATAAACATTATTCAGAGTCCATGGGAGCTCTATTTGGACAGGAAGAAAAGAAGATGAAAGTCTTTTCGATATTTGGAATAGGTTGGCACAACCAACAAGCATCACTAATCAATCAAGCAATTAAATTTTTCTTGCCCAAGAAATAAGGAGTCCATATTAAAATATCTGACGCTATCTCAATTTTTTTATTACACATATTTTAATTTATTCATCTTTTTTTATTTATAGCAAAACATCTCTGATAATTACAAAATTGTGCAGTCTCTGACTGAAATGATCGACATGCCAATTATTGACGAGCTAGAGATCATCAAAGAATCAGAGATCATTAAACAATAACCTGGATAAAACAACAGTACTTTAATTAGTCTAAACATTTAGATTAATTCAACGATAGTTTACATACTCAAAGTAACACTAAGAATTATTAAGAAATGTATTATTTATTTATTATTTACGTTTATTTTTAAATTTTGTGTCAAATTAAATTAATTTTTTTACAACATTAATTCCTTTTTTAATAGTATTATTTTATATTATATTATTATATTATTATTTTTTTAATAAGTATAATTTTCTTTTCTTCTAAATTTTCAGGGTGAAAATGCAAACATTGAAGATAATAGTCTAGTGGAGTATGTGGTGTTTTTCATATTTGGTTAGGTTAGGTTCTAGTGCAGTATGTGGTATGTCTATGGAGATTTAAAGGTTATTTCTGAAAAATCAGAGAATCTTTAATTATATCTGGAAAGATATACCACTTCTGAAATATCTGACGAAAACGACCGAACTTGTCAAGTAATTCCAAAAACACTAATTGTTTCTGCTTCCTTAACAGTTCAATTAGAAGTCCGTGCTCCAGAACCAACCACATGGCAGATTCAAGACAAACTTTCGCTTGAAAATATAGTTATTACTAATGCACGCATACATTTTCAGAATCCTTTAAAAAATTATGTTATTGGCCTAAGTGTGACTTCACAAAAAGAAAAGAGCTAATAACTCATCTTAAGCCCCATCTGTTTTGTCTAGCTGTCAATGGTAACAGGTTAAGAAAACTAAGGAAAATCAAAAACATTTAAAAGCAGAGGAAGTAATATTAATTAGAACAAATTAAAGTAGAGCAATAAGAGTTGAAAAAAACGAGAAAAAGAAAAATAACCTGCTCGGAAGGAAGATGAAAGATTGAAGAAAGAGCAAATAAGACTTGATGAAGAAAGAGAAAAGTTTATTAAACAACAACAAAGAATTAAAAAAATTGAGGATAAAACAAAATCTAAAGAATTATTACAAAAAATTAAAAACTGCTGAAATTAAAAAAAAATTGCTGAACTTAAAAAAGAAGAAACATAATTAAAGATGGCAATAATAAGTAGAATATAAGATATACTATTTTAAAATATATGAATATTCTGGTCAGTTATTAATATTTTAAGACTTTATGTGTTAATTTATTGTAAATATTTAAGATATCTAATTAAATAAATTACAAGAAGGCAATAATAAGTAAGATAGAATCTACTATTTAATAATATATGAATGTCGTGGTCAGTTATTAATATCTTAAGACTTGTTGTGTTGTTATCGTTTATATTTTGATAAATTAAAGTTATTGAATTAAATAAATTATTATCTTTCTAATAAGTTTAGTTTAATTTTAAACCAGATCCCAAAGTTTTATAGTCATTGGGTTATGCGCAATAATAGGCACGCAGTAATTGACACGCCATAATAGAGGCAAACTACATTTATACCCGCAGTAATACATACCTTTACATAATTTTTAAAAAATCTTTTAGATAAATGAAAATATTATTTTATCATGTATAAGTCTAAAATCAGTTACACATCATTCTTAAAAAAATTATATTAATAGCTTTTAACAAATTCATAATATACTTTATCAAAGTTGACCCCATATTAAAAACCGCAGTAATACCCACATTTACCTTACGTATTTAATTTTTACATGTGAAATAATCGTCATTTTGCTCGATGATTTCACCGTAATTTCTGGCATTTTGATCCCTGAAAAGTGATGCTACAAAGCCAACTAAAGAGTGATATCTAGTGAGTCATACCCTTTGCACCCCAAAAACCTCTTCATTTGAAAAAAAGAGCAGTTTGTAATCACCTATCTTTGTTCATAAAACTATAACTTTACTTTATACGGAATCAAAGGCGCAGTTCTTGGTTATCTGATGTTTATAAGATGCACTAGACAATAAGATAGGAAATTACTTACAGTGTGTAAAAAATGTGTTGAAATTTTTCGCCTCCCTCTTTATACTCGAAGTCAATGGTATTTCACCTTTAAAGGTCATTGGATTCACATAGTATAGCTGCGGTCCCAAAGTTAATAAAAACATCCTCCTGCGCCTGCGAAATAGGCCCTTCCCTTTAAAGAGAAGACTTAAAAAAATCCAACATCATTTACGTCATTTCAAGAATTATAATTAAATAGGTTTTACCTTGTTTCAAAATAAGATTGGATGCCATAAAAATATTGTTAGGGTTGGCCTGTTGAGCCCTCAGTCTATTTTCCATTTCTTCGGGTGATATGTTATTTATTTTTCTATTTCCACTAGACTTTTTGGGCGTGACTTGGGTTAGCGAACGTGAAAGTGGCAGTAATTTATCTACTGCTAGTCTGGAGTAGAAGAAAAATTGAACCTGAATGCGTAATTTATCAATTTCGGGCTTACTTGTCGGCTATCTTAGTATCAAAGCTGGGTTCCTTATTGTCAAACACTCCGCTTATATTAGCGTTACGGCTTTGAATGAATTCAGCATCACAGAGTCTCAGAGGTAAGCCTAAATGATACCTAATTTACACCAGCAAATATCTCGTGACCCCGTAAACTCGAATATAAAACCTTGTCTGTGGCTCCTGCTTAGAAAAATTTCGTATATATTTCTCATATGTTTAATCCAAATTTCAAAAAGAATTCGAATCAGTTTTGTCATTTTGTGTTTCGTAAGTGAATAGTAAATAATTCTCAAAACAGTTTATGCTCGGTGAATCAGTTAACGAATGTGTTTTAATCCTCAAGAGAAAAACTGGATAAGGGATACCCAGGGGTAAATTAAAAGTGTTATTCCCTTATAAATGGTCACATTGAGGGGAGGACTTTGTGTGGGGGAAAATTTTTGATTGTAATAAGTATCTGAAAGTACATTAAATCCCCTTTTAAATGCCGTTTGAAGAAAGTTTTTATCTATTAATTTCGTCTAGATATGATAGAACACCTCATTTTAACATTTTTTTTTTAATTTTTGCTGATTTTTTCGCTGGTATTAGGACTACTATTATTTTTTGGAACATTCTATAGACATACCTGTATTTTTCTATACTGATTGAGGTTTAAATTAAAAGAAATAATAAAATGGATAATTTAATAAAAAGATATTAATCAAAGACAGATGGGCATACCCATGTGCTTCTAAAGTGACTGAGGAAGACATAAAAGTTTGATGACGTGGGAACCTAAGTAAATTTTGATCCCACTTGCAACTTTGCAAGCATATGTTTACGTTAATTATATTATATTACTTACCTAATCGCTTTGCCGAGTCTAAAACTAATAATTTTTATACAAAGTCTTTTAATTTCTCGTCAAAATAGTCGCAAAATTTGTATTCCAGATTTAGGATATTTTGGAAAATGATGTATTCGTTTCTTCCACGAAAAGGCCTATGGCCTGAGGCCATCTGGAATACTTCAGTACACAACAGAAGCAATTTCAATACTCCTAACATATAAGATTACCAACCTATGCATCCCAACGCCCATAAATCTGATGAAAATGATGCTTTTGATTCTTGCACCATTTCTGGGCTAATAAATTCAGTTCTACCAACCAAACTTTTGCTTCTGTGAGGAGACTCGTATTCAGTATCATCTGTAAAAATCATAGTCACAAACACAAACCGAAAACGTAATAATCATATCACCATCGGTTTGATTTTCTTCAACTACCAAAATCTTCTTGGCACTACCAAAATCAGCAAAATCAGTGAAAATTGTAATCTAACAAAACATTCTCTGGTTTTAAGTCCCTATGTACAATTTGCCCTATGTACAAAATCCCTATGTCCTTGAACGAAGATATTCCAATGCAAGTACCAGTACCGCAATGCAATACCTACAAATTTTACTATTCAACCAGAAATTTTACTTAAAAATGATATTATATGTCTATACCTTGTCCAATCAATAGAGAATTTCTTGTGTAAGAATATATATTTAAAGATATCCCCATTGATGGCATAACTTAAGACAAAATAGAATCTTTCTGGGTCTTGAAATGCACTAAAAGATATAAAAAGTACCGTGACGAATGATTTAGTATTGAGTGAACTTCCTTTTCTCGCCGTACATATTCAATTTTGCTTTCTTTAATAATATGATCTCTTTGTAATACTTTAACTAAAGCAAACAAAAGAATAACAGTTAATGTTAGCTAAAAATCATCCTCTTCCCCTTACTAGCATATTCATCATTAGTCTTAACTTCTTTTGCTAAATAAACAGTACTAAAACTGCCATCTCCAATAACCTTGCCAAAAATAAACTCTGAACGAGTATTTACATCTATCTCAGGAGAGTCACTGTTATTTGCAAGTGCCATTATATTACCAACTACTTAATTTAAATTGCTGAAACAAACAATTTACAGTAATGATATGGAAAATAAAAAAAAACATATATGTAATCTTCAGTTTTATATGTAGTCCAGAGTACTAGCCATGAAAATTAAAAAATCTTGGAACCCGTCTATAGTGAGTGGATTTTCGTGAGACTTGTTTCATGCTATTTCTAATCGCAAACACTTTAATCTTTTACATTGAAATAATATTGCTAATAATTATTTCATTCAAGAGGAGGATCGGCTAAGATCCTATTTTCTCACCAAAGAGAATAATCTTCATTAAGCTGTCTGTAAACTGTATAGCAATTATAGTCCCCTCCATCTAGCACAAGCAACTAACGAGGCAAGCCATATAACTCGCCAGGGGCGCATTTCAGTTTGAAAAGGAAAGGAGCTCCATGGTCGTTTTGCAGCTCTCCTCGATTCTGAACACATCAATAAGAAATACTCTACAGAATGGCTCCGACCATCGGGACTTTATGGTGAGACAAAATGTTTCCTATGTGCTATCCAAGATCAGGTCGTAAGTACTAGGGCATATAAAAACATATATTAGGACAAAATATCGATCCAAAATGTCGCTTATGTAAAGAAGATTTAGAATCAATACACCATATAAGCGATGGGATTCCTGCGCAGGTTCAAACAGACTATATGCAAAGGCATAACAACATTGCTAAGCTGATATATAAAAAAAAACTCAAAGATGTCGACACAAGACCAGTAGTAATATCTACAAATAGGCTGATAACAAATGACTAGCAAATCGCCAAAGAACAGCTTGAATTACATGATAGACATATGGCAGTCATGCAGAAGGCTGTTGTACTGGGTACAGCAAATATAGCTAGAAAAAATTTAAGCTTCCATCGATCCTTGGCTGAACCCTCTTATTTAGTGCAACCGTTATAGCCTTGAGTTACAAACCCCGACTACCGTGGAGATTAATAAAAATATAAGATGAACATAATAAAATACAAAATTTAATTATTAACCAAATAATTCTAAATTGTTGAATGAATCAACAAGTTTATCGTAATAAAATTATTTTTTTTTGTCTTCCTTTTTCACAGAAATATAAAAGAAACATAAATTTAACCAATAAGGGTCCAAAACCTAAGGACTCCCAAGAACAAAAATTGCAAATTTACTGAATCACCAATCGACAAGCAAATATTTTAAGCAAATATGTGAAAAAGCTCATTAGGCAAATATTACTTTGTTATAATTTAACGTATAAAATAATGATCGATGTTAAAATATTTTTTTAGGAATCATATACTTCATGAACCCTGATGGATGTGGCAACGTCGCAATACTGCCACGACAAAGATTGTTATTTTAAAATTGCAGCAATATTTCAAGAGAACCTTTCCAACATTCTGAAGGATACGGTCAAGGATACGGTCCGCTTCCAGCTAGGCAAACATTTTTCCAAGTTCCTCAAAGACTTTTGGATACTTTTGTAAAATTATTCCAGATTTTCAAGAATGTGTGTGGCAACAAAAAATCAGTCCTGAAGTCGAAGAATAAATTTTACATCGTGTTGAAGAGGATTCTACCAGAAGTATTCGAAGTATTGCTCAATAAGTTAAAGTTTCCCATTGGATTGTATAGTCAAAATATTTCGTTGTCCTTCGCAAAATGTTAATAGCCCCAATAAATCTCAATAAAAATATTCCTAGTTTCTTAAATGGCGAAAGAGCCGGAATGGTTTAACTTCTGAATAATTTTGGAAAAAAATAAAATATTGTTAAATTATGATTAAATTATTATTGTTATTATGTATGTCTAAAACATTGTTTATTGGTTTGTGTATTTTGAATTTATTAGTATAACAAAAATAATCAAATACATACATTTATTTATTAGTGCAATAAAAATTATAACTTAAATTTAATTATACATTTAATTCAGTTTCGCTCTCACTCACATTAATAATAAGTGTATACTTAATATTAACTCACATTAATAATAAGTGGTTCTATATTATTAGTAAATGATACATAGGAATCTTCTATTTTAATAATATGGTTAATCGAACTTATCCAACTTTCTTTGGGAATAATATCTACAACATTCCTACTTAATATTGCAGCACTTACACTTAGAGTCGGAGAAATGTTTTCTGCTCAAAGATAGGATTTTATCTGATTGCACATATGCTCAATTGGATTAAAAATACAGTAATACGGGGGAAGGTGTAAAACCGTATGTCCCATAGCCAGAGCAATAGTATCACATACATATTCCTTTTTAATATTAAATGTCTTTAATATTTCTAGATGACATTTTTATATGTATTTTCGAAGTATATATCGTTTTTTAACATATAATTCTGCATTCCCAATTTAGTGTTTTAGTGCCAAATTAATTATTAGGAACTTTATTATTTTGGCGGTTATGATAACTAGTATTGTCCATTACAATTACGCTTTCCTTAGGCACATTGAGCAAAAGGCTATTTATAAACCAATCTCCGGAGATAATATTCTCCGGAGGCTAGTTCTGCTGCAAAGAATGTTGTTTCCATTTTTCCTTAGTCGCTGTTGCAATGAATGCAATGCAGACATAGTTTGCTCTTCATACATAGCATTTTTTTTTCGAATTAAGTCTTTGTCGTCGACTTGCAAATCCTCAACACATTTGCTTTTACCAGAATCACTACATACTTCTTTGGCTTTAATTGTCTCCGTCACAATATCTTTAACTGTAGGCAACGGAATTTTTGTTAATGAAGACGTTTCTGCTGCGGCTGCATTTACATTAAGGCCCGTATTCAACAAAGAAACATACAACATACATAAATGTGTTCTTTTAAAATTAGCACTACCCGAGGCACAATGATCATTATCTCTCCAAGAACGCCACATTTGTAGCACTTTTGGAATATCAAAAAATACGATCGAAATTGTAGAACTGCACTGTTTAAGAAAAGAGTGCGAACTAAACTAAAATATTTTGAAACTACTAAACTAAGTATAAAATTAATTTTATCTTTTTACCTGTTATTTTGTTAGGCCCGGCCATGTTTACTTTTCTTGCAACTTTGCCCGGTTTCGTTATGGCAGAGGTTGTTAAGAGTTTGCTTTTCCAACGGGTGGGGCAAGTTTCACGCTCATTTTGTGATAATTAATTTTTGAAAATTACAATTTAATCAGATGTGAGGCATTAGCAACAGTGCAACTTTGTGTCTCTTTTAACACATTTTCCATAACTCTTGTCAACACATTTGGCGTTAATGCAGCGATTTTAGCACGGACATTTTCCTTGGATTGCTGTATGGTTTGGCTGTACATATTTTCGTAAGCAATAAAATATATTTATGTAGGCCGGAGCCATCAAATCAATTTTGCATTAAAATTGTAATTTTGATGAAAGTGGTTGATGATGGCATTACAGTATTCTAATCGCTTATCACTGTCTGTAGGAAACCGCTCTTGAACAATTTAAATCTAAAATGAAAACATGTGCAAGTCATTTCTCAAATTCCGGCCTAAACTTAGTTGAAAAATTCCCAATTCTGCACGTCATGGAATCGGCGCTTCTGGAGACTCCTCCACACTTTACTCCATATGTGCAATAGTTTCGGGATTTCACGCTGTTCTTGGAGCTCTAAAGCGGGGTTTATCCCCAAATCTTCCAAATTTTTAAAATTGCCTAATTAAGATATTTGCAAGAAAAAAAGCCCCCCAAACCAAAATGTTGGCGTGATACTGTGATACCCCAACCTTTATGTCAGATAGTATATAAAAATGTAATAATATCTTCTTTAATAGTTTAATGTTTTAAATATTGGTTTCTTTTTTGTGAATATGACAGGTTTTACCACAACATGGAAATTTAACTAGTTACGGTAGAAAAATGTCCATGAAGGCACAACGAATAGGACTACTAGGAAGAGCGTTTCGATTTAATCCAGTTATAAATTGTACGAGCCAATTGCAGTTGTGCGCTTGTTCGAAGCACCCATTCGCTTGAGACTGGACTCTCTGTGACTCTACAGACTGGCGCATTAGGAGACCGCACTGATTGGCCCTGGCAGTATAGTTTATTAAAAAGCTTCTCGATTACCAATTCCTACAAGTAGTGCTGCGCGCCAACCGTAAATTTGTTCGCGCGGAATTCCTCCGCACCTGATTAAAACGCCCTGATTTCCCACGTGACGACAACCAGTGACACGGCATCATCAAACAGTATAGCGATCCAGCACTCCATTCCAGACACAGCTGGCCATATGTCGCAGGCGGAATTTCCGCCTCCGTAGTTCCCGATAATCCAACCGCAGTCCAGGCCACCGCGCCTGACAGAGAATTTCGTCCCGCCATCGCCACGGCAACTAGCTTGCTCCACCCGCTCCACGGCTCCACCCGCCAACCAAGCAGACGCAGATCGGAATCAGCTGGACAGAAAAGCGCCCGCATTCCTCCGATTGTTCTGCGAGACAAATTATTTTACTCCATCCGAGTCCAGAAATCTAACGGCCAGCCTGTGCAGTGCTTCAACTGCCAGCAGTACGCCGTCAGTGCCAAAAGATGTAGAGCCAACTTCATCTGCAGCCAACACCATTCCACCGACTGCAAAAAGGACAAAAAGTCATGAGGAAAATGCAGCAACTGCGGAGGAACTCACATAAAAACTTCACGAGCTGCACGAAGCTGCCGAAGGCCGACTATAGGAGAAAAATCCCCCCATCCACTTTCAAATGGAGATCACAGAAGAACTTTTCTCATCAGCACCCAGTTCCTACTTTTCCGCAGGCAAACCAGCTCTCGCAACTAGTGCAGCAAATCACTACATAAATCCTGGGCATGATCCAGACCAAACTCATCAACGCACTCCAGCCCGCCAGTGTTTCAGCCAAATTAACTGAGGATAATCTCCTAAAACGGTAATTCAGTACACGACAAGAACTTGTTCACGTACTGACAGCACACAAGTTCGATATCGCCCTACTCCAGGAGACATTTATTAAATCCTCCATCCGACTCAGCATCCCGAATTACAAGATGTATCGGGATGACAGAACCACAGACCCGAGTGGAGGCACTACCGTGCCCATCAAGCGAAATATCCGGCACCATTAATGCAATCACCAGACCTCGCCGCCCTTGAATCCACCTCCATCTGCGTCGAGCTCAAAGACCGACTCCAAGTCCTGACATCAGTGTATCAGCGTGTTTCCGATACCATCTCTGCAGCGGACTATAAAATTCTCCCACAAGGGACAGATTCGCTCTGATTCACCATCCTCTATCCCGATGATCATCATCATCATCATCATCAGTCCACTACAGGATCAAGGCCTCTTCAGCATGCATCCAACTCTCGCTGAGTTTTCTTTCCTGAGCTTTCCTCTGCAATTCGGGTCCAATATACTTAATTATGCCATCAGTCCATCGTGTTTTCGGTCTTCCCCGTAAACGTTTGTGATCAAGCGGTATCCAGTCCAGGGCCGTATCGGTCCATCTTTCGTCCAATCGCCTCGCTACATGGCCTGCCCAGTTCCATTTCAATTTCTTTATTCTTCTAATGATGTCACTCACTTTCGTTTGTTCTCTGATCTATGTGCAGATCTTTCTATCCCGTCTAGTAATGCCAAGCATACACCTTTCCATTCCCCTCTGTGCTTGAAATAACTGTGATGTGCCTGCCAAATGCCTGTCAGCCACATTTAATGCGTCGTTCCACCTTCCGGACGGTATCCCCTTCCTGCGAAAACCTCTGTCCAAGATATATATATATATATATATATATATATATATATATATATATATATATATATATATATATATATATAGGGATACACAACTTCCAAATCCGTTCCTAGAATAGAAATCCTCTTGTCTCCAAATTTATTGAACATGACCTGACTCTTCTTTTGGTTTATTTTCAAGAGAAATGGTTCTCCAGCCCTTTGCGGCTCTTGTACGTGTCTTTGCAGCTCCTCTGGGTCTTATGAAAGAAGAACGATATTAAAACACGAAGAGATTTACCACTAAACACTAAATCACTGTTTGAAAATTTCTCGACGCACGTTTCGCTAACCATGTTACCATTATCAGGAGATGATTTAATCTAATTAATAGATGATTAATCAGGAGATGATTTAACCTAATTAATAGATGATTAATCAGGAGATGATTTCATCTTCAGTCATCTTTTAATCATCTACTCATGATGATGCCATGGTTAGCGAAACGTTTTAAATCTCTTCAAGTTTAGTGTTTCACACCGAACATTCCAACGAATTCCAACGAAGATTTTATTCAAAGTTATATGGGGATCAGAACAAGGTAGCAATGCCCACTGAAGGACGAGTGCCGGATATCCTGGTGGGGGAAGTGACTAAGGCTATAGACTCGATGAAAAATGGCGTAGCTCCAGGAAAGGATAGCATAACTGTAGAGATGTTAAAGGCTGGTGGTCGGACTTTACATAGAATATTAACAAAATTATACTCAAAACGCCTCAAAGAACAAGAAGTACCCAACTTTACCGCGTACCAAGCAAAAAGGCGGAAGTAATTCTTTTACATAAAAAAGTAGCACGTGAAGATTTAAAGAACTACCGTCCAATAATCCTCCTATCAGTGGTGTACAAAGTTTTCATCAAGATAATATTCAAAAGAATACTAAGAAAACTTACAAGAGTAAGCAGGATTCAGAAGTGGATTCAATACAATGGATCACATCCAGGTTCCACAGCAGGTTATAGAAAGACACAAAGAATACACATGCCACTGTGCTTGGCTTGGCAATCTCAAGGCAGGCCATAATGGATGCATTGTTTAACCAAGGTGTAGAGAAAGCCTATGTAAACCTATTAGGATCGATATATGATGAAGCCACAGCGACAGTCCACTTTGACGATCTTGAGGTTGAAATAAATGTAGAGAGGGCGTACGGCAGGGTGACGCAATATCAAAAAAAATCTTTTTTCTCAGCCTGCCTTGAAGAAGTACTCCGTAATCTAGATTGGAAGTAGGAGGGATTAAGGATCAATGGTGCATACCTATCTCAGATTCGCAGATAATATCGTTCTTCAATTCTTCTGTTGGAACCTGCGGTGTGAAACACTAAACTTGAAGAGATTTAAAACTTCGCAACGCACGTTTCGCTAACCATGTTAGCATCATCAGTAGATGATTAAAAGATGATTGAAGATGAAATCACCTCCCGATTAATCATCTATTAATTAGATTAAGTCATCTCCTGATTAATCATCTATTAATTAGATTAAATCATCTCCTGATGATGCTAACATGGTTAGCGAAACGTGCGTCGAGAAGTTTTCCAAAAGTGATTTAGTGGTAAATATCTTCGTGTTTTGATATCGATCTTCTTTCATAAGACCCAGAGGAGCTGCAAAGACACGGACAAGAGCCGCAAAAGGCATATATATATATATATATATATATATATATATATATATATATATATATATATATATATATATATATATATATATATATATATATATATATATATATATATATATATATATATATGCAGCGTTAGAATTCTTTCTAAATCCGACTAAATGAGCATAGCATGCTCATTTAGGTGGAGACGCAGGTTGTTGTGTGTTTCACATGAGATTGTGGAACTCAGCAGTTGGGTGTATGATTATACTCAGCACTGTGGTCTCATTGGACGCAGTCCAAAGGATTCTAACACTGCATATATACGCCATCCCACGGGAGGTCGGCGAAAGTATAGGTTGTTGACTGTGGATAGGGACTCCCTATTCTTGAGAGACTAACATATTCATATGTCGGTACCCTGAAGAGTCTGGAATATCAAGAGGCGAAACATATGCCCTCTAATAGCAGGAATGGGTGGGGCCCGTTCCGGATCAAGCAATCAGTAAAATGCTCATATATATATATTTATATATATATATATATATATATATATATATATATATATATATATATATATATATATATATATATATATATATATATACACATATATATATATATATATATATATATATATATATATATATATATATATATATATATATATATATATATATATAAGAATGATAATGATGATTCCTTCACAATACCTTTTTAATGTCAAAGATTAAAGTTTTTACGATTAGAAACTCAATGCCACAAGTCCAAAAAAGGGGCTCAGGACATATTTTATGTGGTTTTGGGAGAAAATCTTGTTTATAATAGTATTTATAAGAAGCGGTTCCACCAATTCCGAACTAGAAGTTTTGCGTTGGAAACATTGCTGGAGGACAATTCTTGTTGCGATCAGACAGGATTATATTATCAGAGCTCGAACAGGAAGACCGCAAGCCATGTTTAAACGAAAAGAAAAATAACTTCCTGTAGAAGACCTGTGACGAAAATCGGACATTGCAAACCGTTCATAAAAATGTAGTAAAAACAATGGGCTGCGATACCTCTACATAAACATCCGACAAACCATAATTACCTGAAATATACTTAACAGATGTGGAGGTTAATAATTCTTATTTTTGTCAAAAGATGGTGCTGGACGCAAGGATCGGTTCATAGTCTAATATCTTATGACGGTTTGTTGCTAAGGCAGTACCTTTCCGAGTCCAACGCCTTAACCTATATAGCTAAACTACTTACCGAGTAAAATATGTATAGTTGGGTATTCAAGCAGATTTGTAAACTATTTGATCTTTTATGAATATATCTTTGTTTCTGTTTATCAGGTTTGAAATTCGTTGGGAATTATAAGGATTATAAATTCAAAAATACAGCAATATGATTTATAAAAGTTTCATTTTTTATTCGACTGACTATTACTACAACTACTGTTTCTATATGAATGATGAGAATAAATATCCATATTATATGTCACTTCGTTTAATATTTCTTTCCAATATTTCTTCGTAGTGGCATCTTCTATAAGGGCATCGATATAATCTTCCTCCATTTTTATATATCCCCCACATTTCGAAGTTGCCATTGCTATCTATAAAACCAGTTATCTAATGCTTTTGTTTTTATGGAGTTCTTAATTCTTCCTAATTCCGTTCCATTTGGGATATCGTAAATGGTAGGCTATAAAATTAATTAAAAAAATTATTTCGGACTTACATTATATATTAGGAACAGTGCATTTTTTCCATAGCAATGTAAATCTGAAACATCATCGGTATGTGTATGAAATCTTACTGATTTCATGCAAAAACAAAAAAAATTCTTGCAAGTTGGACACCATGTTGTCCCAACTGTTTTATAATAATAATTTTCAGTTGACTGCAGTAGCATTGGTTTTATTTTTTTATGTGCAACACCACCATTACCAGTTAAAGATTTAAATCTTTGTAAATCTTTGAAGATTAGTAACCTTTTTTTATCGTTAATCTAATATAACGATTTACTTGAAATGTATAAAATGCACAATTAACTAAATAATACTAACCATTGATCAGTAAAAAGAAAACAACAGTTCAAGTAGACTATTTATAACAAAAGAAGAAAACAATTACATATGGAAACCCCAAGGTATTGTATCGGTGTGCACATAGTTAACAATCCGCTTATTATCAGACGGACTTAAGGCGATTTTAACTTGTTCAATCGTAAAAATATGATGTTTTTTGGATTGAATAAAATTTTGTTTCACTTCTACAATTGAGTTGTGGCATAAACTATTATAATAGTCATCAAAAGTAATTTGTTTCAATGCAGAGAACTGAACACCTTTGGCCTTTTTTATTAAACCACATTCCTCTGATAATAATTTAGTGTAAAAGTGAGCAGCTTGAAGCCAGGAAAATAAAATCTGACCTTGAGCCGAAGATAACAAAGCATTACTTGACGGTTGTCCCTAATAAAAAATGCCCTAGAATAAAGATTGTAGATATGGAGCAATATAGCGAAAATGAGCTTATTCAGAAGTTAAAAATGCAAAATAGTGATATAACAGCAGAAAGTCGAATAAATATGATTGTTTTAAAGAAAATGATCGTCTTTTGCTATTTTCGTGTATGATAGTTACACATTTAAACGAATAATGAAGGATAGTGAGAATAGATTATTTCTTGGGTGCAGATCAGGCAGATGCTTCGAGCACATAAATCTTGTCCGATGCTTCAATTGTAACCAATATCACCATACTGCTAAAGAGTGTAAAAATTCAAAGTTCTAATAACCATGATACTAAAAATAGCAATATAGACAGATTGGAGCGTATAAATTGTAGGCTGTACAACGACTAATTTCAATTGCATCTTGATACAAGTCATGGATCATATGATATTAAGTGCCCAACATATCTGAAGTATTTAGAGAGAGAAGCAACAAATTAGATATACTGATGTTCCTGAGTAGCAGCTACAGAGTGAAGGGTTGATTTCTGGAACCTCGAATGTATCGGGACTCGTGATCATCCATCAAAACATACAATCATTGAAAAATGAGACGTTGGAAATAGAATAATAGAATGCTAATTGAAGAGGATAGAATGTAGACCACAGGTACTCCTCTTTACCGAGCATTGGCTGGAAAAGAACGATGCTCCATATGTAAATATTGAGGGATACAGCTGACTTATTTCTTTATATGCGAGAGAAGAAATGACACATGGAGGTGTATGTATATTCTGCTGTGAAGGTAGAACTCAAAATGAAATGATAGTTTGTGGTTTCAATGTGGAGGGTGTCGTGAAGTTGGCTGCTGCTTTGGATGATGCTTACAAAGTGGTGATTCTGTACGTGTATCGTCGGGGAGATAGTTCTTATGATGTTTTTTTGGATGTCATTGAGCGGGTGCTCGAGTATCTGCACATACATTACTCTAAATATGGTATCATTGTTGCGGGGGATTTTATTTTAAATTTTTTTGATAAACATAACTAGTGTAAAGAAACTCTTAGATACGTTTTATAGCTATAATTTGTGTCAATCTACTTTTAAAGCAACTCGTGAAACTAATGAATCTGCTAGTTTGAAAGATAATATATTTTGTAAAAAGTGCTTGATGGTATCTGGTTATGTTTGGAACCTGGCACTCTCTGACCATTATGCGCAGATAGTTATTATTCAGGAATTGTGCAGTAATAAACAACAACTAAATTATGTATATAAACGAGTTTATCCAGAGAGTAAGATTTTGTCCTATAAAAACCTAATTGCAAATGTGGATTGGTCTAGTGTATATGATTCTAGAACAAGTAATGAAGCATATAATCCATGTATTACTATTTTAAATAGTTAAATGCTATTTTCGTTTTAAAAAAGTTCCCACGCACTAAAATCACTAATTGTTGGATCACGAGAGGTAAACGAGTGTCTTACGATCATAAACGTGTGCTCCATTACAAAATAATAAAGGGGTATATTTCTAAACAATATTATAAAACATACTGTAACAAGTAATTGGGAAAGCAAAATAAACGTCGAATAAAAATTTATATCTAGATCTGAAAATAAAGTGGCTGCTACTTGGACATTGGTAAAAAAAAAACAGATGAGAGTAAGCAATGCTGTTTTTCCAGTTGTGCATATCCTGATGTATTAAAAAATGCGCTTATAAAACCAATAAACAAAAAGGACAAATCATATGAAGAGAACAACTACAGTCCTATTGAGTTACTAGACAACGTTAATAAAATCTTAAAGAAGGTATTTTATAAAAGATTGATAGGATTTAAAAAAAAAATACTATAAAATCGGTGATAACCATTATGCTTCATAAAAGGAAAATCAACAACTAGGGCAATTTCTCAGGCAATCACGTATATATATCCAATTCATTAAATGCTAAAAGAACCACGATGACAATGTGCATTGATTTGTCATGAAGTACTGTATACCAAATTGAGTAATTATGGCATAAGGGGCAATGCTTTAAAACTGATTAAATCGTATTTGAAAAATCGTACGCAACAGGTTTTAATAAGGGATACTGACGGCAGGGCCTTTCTCTCAGAGAGCGTACATGTTCCAACGGTGTTCAGCCATGTTACGATGTTCAACCATGTTACCAACGGTGTTCAGTTTTGGATCCATTGTTGTTTGTACTATATATTAATGATATCACTGATCTGTTGATTGAACAAATAGTTAGGTATACAGATGATCTGAACCTTATATTTAATGAAGGGAGCATTGGGGATGTAGGGCGAACTCTTGATCAGTATTTTTCTGCTCCCGATCTCTTCTTGAGTGTATTTCTTTTTCTTGAATTCATTCTTTATGAAAATCGCAAAAGTAGTGACATCAATTTTGTTTACAACAACAGTGTATTTAAAACGACAGAATGTGCCTCAGTACTTGGATTAGTGATCGACCAGAGATTGGATTGAAGGGCCCATATTGAAAAACTTGCGTTGGATATATCAAGATATACATATGCCTTGAAAGTTATTTCCAAAAATGTAGGAATAGATGCTTTTGAACCCCCAAACCCCCCTCCTTTGGCTACGCCCGTGATGCTGGCGCAAATGGCCGTCTCAAATGAAAAACCAAGTACACTTTCTTATTACTGCAGTGGTTGAAAATAAGATATACTTACGACATGTTCAAAATTATACCCTCTCCAGCTTCTATCACTTTATTCAGTAGCTCCCTTAACTCTGCGATCACAATAGCTCCCGTTCCATTAAAAGCCTCATATCCTAAATATTGTTGGATTTGAATTACTTAATTATAATTAAATTTCAGCGTACTCGCCTCTCTTTAACATTCACTTGTCCCGAAAGTAATGCAAGAGTTTTTCTCGTCGTGCCCAATACTCTGCCGTGATATTGAGTTGGCAAATTCGAATTGTTCTCCCTAAAAGGTTTTTTAATTTAAACTTCTGCAAATCTTACAACTAAAATGGGCCAATATTCAAAATAACGATCATGGTTTAATTCTTCGGTTTCACACAAAAGCTTCAGAGTTAAAACCATAAAAATAATATTCAAAAATTAGGGTAATTCGAGAGTATCAAAATAGTCCTAACAAATTCCTATAAGAATAATGATTCCTGTCATAAAGGAACTTAAAACAAAAACATTCAGTATACGTGACAAGACTGGAGAAATACAAGAAAATGAATAAGAGAAAAATGGATAACAAATTATTTCAGAAATCAGAAAGAACTTTTTACAGGAATAATGGCTTCTTGACTAAAGAATGGATACCAGGAATGCTGGTTCAACCAGCTAAGCACAAAGATTTCACACAACAAAGCTTGCTGTATAAGAGAGGAACGTCAGGTCTATTAAAACTTCGAATGAATGAAAGATGAACCATTTACAATCGATGAGGTTTCCAATTTAAATAAAAATATATGCACATTGTGAACGCAATATCGCAGTGCAGCAAAAAGGTTGTACTAAAGGAGCAATGGGTTGCAAGGACCAATTGGTTATTGATTTAGTCGTTTGCAACCTGGCGTATGCCAAGAAACGAAATATTAATATGGCATATATGGATTATAAGGTTTTTGATTCTTAATCACATGAATGGCTTATAATCTTAAATATCTATAAAACAAATCAACCAATAATAAATCTCTTGAAGAGCTTTATGTCGGTATGGAGAACCAAAATCCAATTTAGGGAGGGTGATAACAATATTACAATTGATAAAATTCCAAACAGAAGAGGTATTTTTCAAGGAGATTCGCTGAATTTTCTTTGGTTCTGTATCGCTGTGAACCCACTCTCAAACCGATTGAACTCTACCAAATATAGTTTTGGTTTGAAAAACAATGGTGAACTTATGCGGCTAAACAATCCAGCATATAACAGGAGATTATGGGTATTTGCAGCAACATTATATAAAGTAAGGCACGACCCAGTGGCGAAGATCCTTCATCAAGAATTGGCTACAAAACTGTAGCTAAAGGAATCAGAGAATGTCCCATACTACAGTTATAATCTTCAACCAGTTCTGGAGAACAGGATGTATTGGAGTTACAGGAGTTACAGGATGTATTGGGACCGAACAGTGCTTACTGAGAAGAAATTAAGTAACACATACCCGATATTATTGTTATAAATAAAACTTTAAGAAAAACAACATTGGTAGATATAGCTATTCCAAACGACAATAATCTAGCTGTAAAACATGCTGAATACATTCTGTATTCAGTATATAAACAGTAATATAAACAAACATGATGTACAATAAACACAAACTATTGCCATGAAGATGGGAAACATGTTATTCATCTCAATTTAGTCATGGGAACAGATTTTTCAAGGCAAATACAATCTAAATTAAAGTCAACATCTAATAATCTAAATTAAACCATACCTGTATTAGTTACATGGCCCAAGTATTTCTGTGTTATTATATCATCACCATCTACACTTAATTTGTTCTGATTCAAAATGTGTAGTGCCTAAGACGTGATGTATTAATCTTATTTATTTATTCTTAATTCAGTATATTCTTCCTATAAGTTTTACCTTTTTACATACTGGAGGAAAACTAAATTCATCATGATATTGACATGGATATATTTACTAACTGAATATCCACCCAAAAAGTTCCCGGCGCCCTTTACTCTTTCCATATGATTTTTTTCTACCTAGTCTTATGATGCTGAAAAGTATCAAAAATGGGAAACATTTGGAATATTTAATTTGAGGCAGTAACTGCAAGGATATTCTAACCATTTCTCCTTTTATTAGCAATTGAGCCAGTGAAAGTTGCAGTCTCGTCAATTTACGATTTTTATATCCCAGTAAGAATCCCAATTGAGCTGATAGAATAATTTGGAATTATATTTTCATTATCTTTGGTCGGTGTTGAAGCAACAGGTTTCACCTAGAATTAATTGGAATATTAAAAAATATATAATGCAATTGATGAAACCACTACTAACCTGATACATTTTATGAGCTAATGAATATCCTTTTTCGATACTATCTAATAGCCAGTCAACACTAACACTGCTTTATTCCTCTTTCGGCTGTAAACTATTAAATAATTATACAAATTTTAAGTATGTCGTGCCATGTATGTCATTGAATTTTATGTATGTCATTGAATCCTCAACATATGAAATGTAAAATATTTATCAAACATTTTATCAAACATAGTAGGTAAAAATGAATATCATATTAAAGACTCATGGGAATTTCATAATAACATAAAAAACAACAAAATTCCAGAAAATCACATACTATTATTATTAGATGTTGTTTCCTTATATACAAACATTCCAATTGAATTGGCCATTAATAGTATTAAAGAAAAATGGGAAATAATTAAAACATTTACAACGATCCCTGAAAACGAATTTATTGAAGCTACAAGAATATGTCTAGAATCTACATATTTTAAATATGATAACCAATTTTATTCCCAAATTTACGGTGTAGCAATGGGCTCACCAATTTCAGCAACTATTGCTAATCTAGTTATGGAATATGTTGAATCAAAAGTTATTGATACTCTCGATTTTAAACCTTATTTTTATAAAAGATTTGTAGATGACTGTATAATATGCATACCTAAAAATAAAATTCAATATACCTTAAACAAATTCAATATATTCCATAACAAATTAAAATTTACTCATGAAGAAGAAAAAATAAAATAATACATTTTTTGTATGGCAATATCAAAACAAATTGGTATACAAAACCAGTATGGTCTGGAAGATATCTCAATTTTAAATCTCATACACCAAATAAATATAAAAAAAGTGTTATTAATTCTTTAATTGATAGAGTTGTTATTTTAACTAATCCAAACAATAGGCCAAAATATATAAAGAAAATCAAAAAAACACTAGAAGATAATAATTATCCAAAAAAATTTTACGAACGGGTAATTAAAAATAGAATACATAGAATATATAACAATAATAACATAACAAATAAAACTAAAAATGAAAATTACATACCTTTACCATACATACCAGAAATAAATGATAAAATAAAAAAAGTTTTTAAACCATATAATATAAATATAGCAGAAATACCCAGTAATAACACTAAAGAAATATTTACAAAATTAAAACCACAAATACCCAAAATGGAACAAACAAATTTAATTTACAAAATTGATTGCTTAATTGATGCATAATAGATGCATAATTGTTAATTATGTCAAAGTCAAACATGTAATTCAAAAAATTAAAAAAAAAATGATCACATATTATTTAAAAAAATTTAAAAATTAATTGTTTATTTAAATATTGGTATGTTTTTAAATGTAAGTTTGTGTTTTTTACACAAACTTTTGTTTTGTATTGTATTTTAGTATTTTGTATTATTTTTGTATTATTTTTTGTATGTATTGTATGTATTATTTTTTGTATTGTTTTGTATTGTATTGTTTTGTTTGTATTGTAGAATTATTCTGAGGATGGTTCTTTGAACCGAAACATTAATAAAAAAATTAAAAATTAAAAATTAATTACTGGCGGAAAAATCCAATAAATAAAAACTAATAATAATAATAATAAACGGTCAAGCAAATATATGTAATAATATATATATATATATATATATATATATATATATATATATATATATATATATATATATATATATATATATATATATTTCAATTGTTATCCTAACCTAATATTTTCAGATATCTTCAATTGATTAAATTTAAACTTTAGCTTGCAAGAACTGCAAAGCACTAACAGTTCGAATGTGTGAATAATATACCCATAATTTTTATATTACCAAAATCATGTATAAGTGATTTTGAAGTGTTTTAAATTGTTAAAGAAACATTTACTAAGTCTTTTGACGCTGAAAAGTATCGAAAATATGAAACCTTTGGAAGATTTAATTTCATTCAGTCACTGCAGAAATATGTATTCTAGTCTTTTCTCTTTTTATTATCAATTGAAACAAAGAAAAACTGAATAAAGAAATGGCAGCTTACACCTAGAAGTTAGTTATTTGAAATACTAAAATAGTGCAATCAATTAAACCACTATTAACATGATACATTATATAATGAATATCCGTTTACAATGCTATCAAATTTGCAGCTTGAAATATTTCACTGCTAGTTCCTTCTGCGCCATGACAAATCAATATATTTGTCTGATTTAAATTAAATTTTCCAGTCATTTCTCCACGCTCAATACTTTAAACCTTGTTAAGTACTAGTTACTTAAATTATATGTGTAAATAAATGTTCAGTTACTCAGATGATTTCTTGCAATTTAGTTTTTTCTGACTGGTTCGTAATACTTGCAGTGCAATTTTTCTGTCCATGAAAAGACAGACACATTTTTCCAAAATATCATTATAATTCATTTGCACTGATATTTTTTTGCTGAACTTCTTATCATAAATAATCTATCCAACCAGGTAACATTAACATTATTCCTATTTGGCTGCAAATTATTAAATAATTATAAAAATTTTAAGTAAGTTTTTTTGTCTTTGAATAGAAGACTTACCATATATTTTTCAGAGTGGTACCACCACATATTAAATGAGTTACATTTCCCAAAAAACCCCTGTGTAGAATCTGCCCATAAGCTGTACCTTGTTTCTAATTATCTCTTTGTGTGAATTTGTTAGTTGTGAGCAGGTCACAGCACATACATTGTTACATTTAAAATAGGCCATTGAAAACTAGGAATTGGTTTACTTTCTGATAAACAATATACCAATAGTTCGATACCCAACTACCCTGCACCAAATTAAAATATAATAAAAGTAAAGATACAATTAAATAATAATTATTAAACTTACGTTGATTTTGTTTTCATTAAATTGGTTTGGTTAAACTTTGCATACTAAGCTCTGATTCTTTTTGCCATCCTATATCATCAACCATTATTAACAACTAAATATAAAGAAAATCCTATATATTTTAATATAACAAATTTATGTTTTAAATATGCGCTTATAGTAAGGTTTCATATCATAATTTTAGATGCTTCAGATATATATATATATAGTTCTGGCAATATAAAAATTATGTGTATATTACATATACTTTCTTGAATTGTTAGGTCTTTTCTATTTGCAACCTAAAATTTAAATTTAATCGATTGGAGATATCTAAAATTATTAGGTTAACATAACAATTTATCAGTTCAGTTTAAAATACGCAATTAATATTAACACTTCTTATATTAAATTATATTGTATTTGAGAATTATGGTGACTGTGACTTTAATAATTTTATCAAGACAAAATCTGCGTAAGTTTAATTATTATTATTTAATTGTGTTTTTACTTTTATTATATTTTAATCTCAAGCAGGGTAGTTGGAGCTCGAGTTAGTGCGTGTTTATCAGAAAGTAAACCCATTGCTAGTTTTCCATGGGCTATTTTAAATGTAACAATGTATGATTGTGTTGACATGCTCACAACTAACAAAATCACGTAAAGAGATAATTAAAAACAAGGTACAAGTTATGGGATTCTATACAGTGCTTTTTTTGGGAAATGTATCTCATAATATGTGGTGGTACCACATTTGAAAAATATATGGTAAGAATGGCATACAAAGGCACAATATACTTAAAATTTGTATAATTATTTAAAAGTTTTATTGAGGTTTCCACCGTTCAATTTGGTGTTTAGGAGTTTTGTCAGACGCTTTTGGTAAAAAGTGGAAAAATTCTTCTTTAATAGGCTATGATTTTATAATTTATGGTTTTAAAACATTCCTAAATATTTGTATGAGTCTTCTGATGCTAGTTCTTGTATATCGCAGACTGTTGAATGTTGTTCTTTTATTTTTCCCATTTTTATGCTGATAGTGGAGCATTTCTCGAGTCCGAATGACATTTTGATGTTCTTACTAAATAATTCGAAGGTTTTTATTAATGAATTCAGTATCTCTCTTCTTTCACTTCTACAGTTTTAAATCGTCCATGATGCAAGTGATAGCAAGTGAGATAGTTTTCTGGAATTTCTCATATCAAGTTCGTAGCCAATATTGTTATTGTTAAGTAATGTGGGCACCGGATTCAACGCTAGACAAAACCAAACAGTGGAAAAGGAATCTCCCTGAAATATTCCTCTCTCGATATTTGTTGTTCCAATGTACTGTTGGTGAACAAATAAATTAGCCTTCCATTTACTCTTGAGACACCTTAAAGAGTTTGTAATCTGCGGACAAATTTTGTAGATGTTCAAAACTTCTAATGACCAATCAATTATTATTATTATTGTTTTACTTTCTTTTCGTCCTTTTTCCTAGCTAAGCTGGATTTTAAATAAAGTGCGGGCCGCAGCCCAAACAACTTCATTCTTCCAAAAAATTTTCGGTCCATGCGAGTGGTATTAAGGATTACCGCCCTCTGCATTATATTAAACAGATTTTTTTCTGGTCCCAGAAATTTGATGTTATTTTTCAGATTCTTTGAAATAAAGCCAGTTGTTAGATTTATCAATGGAGCAATATGGACATGGTTCAACTTCCATATCCGCTTTATTGAGGTCTGTATATTTTTGTACTTTTTCTTCAGCCGTCTTTTGAATGTTGTGTGTGTTTGGAACAGCTATGTCGATTAGGAATGCTGTTTTCTTCTTTTTGTCCAGCAATATAATATCTGGCTTATTACAGTGAACGGTTTTGTCGGTTATTATTGTTCGGTTGTAATATAACTTAAAATCGGCTGAATCTAGTACCGCCTCGATGGTGTATTTATAATAGGGAACTTGCTCTGTTATAAGGTTATTATGACTTGTGAGCTTCAATTGGACTATACTGGCCACCTGATTATGACGGTGAATATAGTCCGTTTGGGAGAGTTTACCACATGCTCCTTGATATTTGCTATATTGCTCATGTCATTTGATACTCGTACATCCTTAATGATATATTTTTGGTAGTTCTTGGTGTGCACGACTTGATCCTGAATTGCACACATAAAGACTTCAGTCTCCGGAAAAAGACCTCCCCATGTCAACCAGGCGTTCGACGCACTCTTGTCGACTTCATGACGGTCAAGATCATGGAGGTGTCTACTGTGTAGAGACATATTTCTCCACTCTTGTTCAATTGTTCCAGTTGTCTGAATGCTCTCATTTTGTCGTTTCATTTGTTTAAGATTCAGAGGCGTATAATTATCATCAGCTAAACACACGCTGGCATTTAGCGGGCAATCGATCATTCCTTGATGGAAATATGTTATTAAATTGGATATTTTTTTTTCGTGTAGATTACATATGTTTATAATTCCTCTCCCTCCTTCAATTCTTGGTAATATAAGTCGTTTTTAACTACCGTGCGGGTGGTGTATCCTATATTTCGTTATTGTAGTTCTAATTATTCATTGTAGCCTTTCGATATTTGTGTTTGACAAAGATATAATTCCAAACGAATATGTCAAGGCTGGTATAGCAAAAGTGTTTATAGCTTTTACTGTATTTTTACTGTTTCATTTCCATTTCCCTTATAATATTATTTTTCGCACGAATAATCATAGATAAATATTTTAGCCACTGTTCAGCGAAATACTGAGACGGGTTGTGGATGTGTACTGTAGATTAGGATAACCGATAAGGCGAAACGATAAGAATAAATACACCATATTATCCTGAATTAGTTCATGTGGATTTAAAGTGTAAAAAGGTGTTAATTACATTTGTAAACAAAAATGAGTTTATTTTTTGTAACTTCATCAAAACATTGTGTTAATCAGGTATATAGTTATATAATAGTTAACCAGTTATAATAACCAGAAAATACTACATATTGCAAGATATAAATTTGCGTGTTACAAAGTACTGCTTGTTTTTTCCGAAATAGGTTAAATTTTGATATTTTTAGAAAAAAACACCAGCACTTCGAAATACATTCCTAACGATTCGAATCATAGTTTTCAAAATAAGATGGCTAATTTAAATTTTATGGTAAACAGATTAATTAATTTTCCTTTAAATGAAGATCATTATAACAAAGAATTAAAATTAATTAGGGAGATATCCGAAGTGGACAGTTATAATAAGAACATTGTAGATAAATTAATTAGAAAACATAAGTATAGAAAATTATTGAAAGAATCTTTGATTTTTCAAAAGGATCAGAAAAAAAATAAATTCATGGTAATATCGTTTGATGCCCAATTAACACGAGGACTAGACAACATTTTCAAAAAAGTGGACATTAAGGTTGTGTACAAACCATATAATAAATTAAGAGAAATCCTGGATAATCCAAAGGATAAAGTAGATCAACATGAAAAGTGGATTTATGAAATTAGCTGTCCAGATTGTGATCGAAAGTATATTGGGTAAACAAAAAGATCCATATTAACGAGATATAAAGAACACATTGCCCATATTAGATATGGGAGAAATGAAAAATCTTGTGTTGCCCAGCATGTAATCGAACATGACCACAATATATACATAAGTAATTTAAGACTGGTTAAAAATGTAAACAATAATAGAGCTTGGGATGCATATGAAAGCATTCAAATAGAAAAATGCAAGAAAATAATGAACCGGAAAAAGGACCAATTCCGTTCAGTCAACTTTTTCAATTATTAATGTAAAAGTCAGAAAACTACACGGTTCATTTTTCCTTTCTTTTGTTCTCTTTTTCCCCCTTTTTTAAATTTTTCTTGTATCCTTTTTTAAACACTTCATTAGGGAGGTAGTACGCTTCGTAGATAGCAGGTTAGCAATTAGGGTTCCCATATAAATAGAACGTAGTTTAGGTTTAGAATTAGATTAAATCATCTCCTGATGATGCTAACATGGTTAGCGAAACGTGCGTCGAGAACTTCGTCGAGAAAGTGCGTCGTGCGAAGTGCGAAAACGTGCGTCGAGAAAAAAAGTTATTTGGTGTTTAGTGGTAAATCTCTTAGTAAGTTTAGTTTCACACCGAATGTTTCAATAGAAGAATTGATCTACTTTAGTTAACATTATAGTTAACTTTAGTTTAGTTAACCTTGTAAAGAATGCATTTCATAAAAATGTGAGATTAGTTAGTTAGTCCCCTAGTTAAAATTATTTGATTAAATAAAGTTAAAAAGAAAATTATTCCTTTATAGTGATAGTTTAATATGAATCTCCTTGCACTGTAATAAACAGAGGTACATGGACGTACAGGTGAAAGATTTCTGTTATTCAAATATCTCTCTCCACGACCCCACTACGCTATATTTTGAGCATACCTAATACCTACATCCAAGGTTGTGGGAAGAATGCATCACGTAGTTAGTTTCGACTGCTGCAAACATTCACCGTACGATGGCGCGAGTTGCATTGAGATTACAACCCACCATCAACATGGCCAGTTGACTTGGTCTTGCTCTGTTCGTTTCTATTCAGTTAGATTCGAGCCCAGCTGACGACGGTTGTGAAGCCAGCAACCGGTCCTGAGAGGTACACTTATCTCGACGAGTGATGTGTAAGGTTTCTTAGAAATCGTCCAATGAGACAGCAGTAGCCTGGTGTTATACACCCAAACTGTTGGGTTCCGCAATCTTATATGGGCGAGCACCACCCATTGGAGAGCACATGTACTTGACGGGAGAGCATAAGTCGGTACCCGCTTTTTTCATTGCTCAACAGATCCAAGAAAAATAATTTCCTGCTTAAGATTGGGATTGTGACGAAAAGTGGATCGTGTACGGTAATCCAAGGATGTAAAAGTATTGGGTTAATCCTGGCAAGCCATCAATCAGTACTGCAGAACCAAATGGCCATGCCAAAAAGGAGTTACTGTATATATAGTGGGATCAACCATGCGATGGCCATTATGAGTCCCTCGAATCTTAATGCATCCCCTTTTTTAATTTTTAACTTGTGACAAAATTTAATGATTAAATACAAATAACCGCTAAGATTGTAGACTTTCTTATGATTAACATAATTTTAGATATAGTTAGCAATAATAATTTTTATATATAGTTATTAATTTCATAGACATAAAAACTAAATCTTAAATTGTGTGGGTTGCACTTTTCCGTGTTTGATTAGTTGCATAATTAGTTAAAATATACATATTTTATTGATATGGTACCCTATATTCACAAACACATGATGCAGCAAATCTTATAACTAACACATAGATTTTTTTACTTCTTAGCTTGGACTCCAAAAGTCCACCTTTGTTGCATTAAGAGTCTTCTAATGTGTAATCATAGCTGATAATCAACTATTGCACAATTACTAAATGATTCTAACAAAAGTCGAAGAGATATATTAAATAAAAAGAAGGAAAGAGTAGTATTAAAATAATTTATAAACTTCTATGATTCTAATAAAGCTCTTGCTTGTTTGGTTTTGATGCATATACAGATTTTTTTTTAGGTAATAGAAAATAAAATGAACAAGCAACTTAAATTTCTCAATTTATGTTATTTTCTCATCTGATGTTAGAAGATACATTTCAATATACTAAATATGATAAATATATTGTTCAACGTGGCCACGGTAGCTTTAATTTCATAAAAATATACTGATTCAAACTGATTCTTTAAATTTCATCTAAAATATCTGTATCATACAGGCTATAAAACCTATATGATATGAATATTATTATATAAATAAAACAAATTACATTTATCACAGTATAATCAGGTAAAATTTTATTGAGAATAAAATTATAATGTAAAAGTATATGGACAGTTATGACAGCGACATCCACGTTATAAAGGAAGCAAATTAGAATCAAACACCGAGCATGGTACAAGTATAGAAGGACTAGAAAAGAAGTACATTATAAAAAATATAGGATAATCTCCAACAGGCTCACGTCAGACATACGAAAAAAAGAGAAGAATATGAAGAGCAAGTTGTGCAGAGCGGAGCTAAAAGATTTTACTTTTATATTCAGAAACAAACCGCTTGCAAACCGGGTCCAAGTGAAGGGCTCACAATATCTAATCCTGTGGAAATTGCAGAACTTTTTGCAGACTACTTTGAAGAGGTATACACCATAGAACTTACAGACTATTTACCAAACATTGGAATCAGATACACCGAATTAATTGAAGATGTCAAATTCACAAATATTGAAACAACTCAAAATCTTCTTGGACTGAATATTGGTTCATCTGTTGATCCCGATAGAATCCCGTCAAGTTTGACTAACACCGTGGGAAAAGTAATGAAAAGAATAATAGTTCAGAGACTCCGAGACCATGCGCGATGGAATAATCTGATCCCCAGAGAACAACACCGATTTGTCCAAGGAAGATCAACTACCACTCATTTGATCAGCTCACTCGATGTATGGACAAAGGCGTTAGATCGAGGACAACCTACGGATGTGATCTACATGGACTATGCAAAAGTATTCGACATAGTTTCCCGCAAGCGACTAATTCATAAATTAGAATCGATGGGGGTCAGAGGGAAACTATTAGCATGGATCCGAGAATTCCTCTCAAACAGAACATTTCAAGTGCGTCGGAGAAAAGCTTTCAACATCTAGAACTGTTACAAGCGAAGTCTTAGGAACGATGCTGTTCATCTTAAATACTTGTGAACTAGATGACGGATTACAGCAGGATGGAATTGTTATGAAGATGACACAAAATTGTTCGCAAACCCACTGACAGATCATCATACTTTACAGGATGCCATCACAACAATGGAAAACTGGTCGAAAACATGGTTACTCCCGCTGAACATCCAGAAATGCAAAGTTCTCCACATCAGCAAGAAAAACCCTAATCTACCCTATACCATTGCCAATCAAACTCTGGACACCACAAAACAGCAAAACGACTTAGGTTTACTAATCACTCAAGATCTAAAGTAGGAAACTCAAGTTGCCACAGTGATCAAATGGGAAAACTACGTGCTATATATGATTAGGAAGACATTTCCAAAATGCATAACTCAACAGTTAGGAAAATTTACATAACTTATATTAGACCTATACGAGAATATGCCAATGTAGACTGGCCTCCATATTATGAAAAAGACAAACAATACCTTGAAAAAGTACTGAAGCTAGTCACCAGGATCCCGAGATAAAATGACTATAAAGACTATCAACAGAAATACCGAGAGATATCAATTTTGACACTGGAACAGAGGAGAAACAGAAACGACATTATAGAGACATATAAAATTCTAAATGGCCTCTATAACGTTCCATGACAATCAGTGATACAAATAAAATTGTGATAACCAATGTGATATGAGATGTGATTAAGGAGCATTATGTTAAAAATTGATATAAACAGATATATGTTAACTATATTTACATTATTATGAGATATGTGTATAACAGCTTGTTGCTGCCACCATTATTCAATAAATAAATAAATAAATAATATAAAACAAATATTTAGTAAGATAAATGGAGATCCCATTTATAAAAAGAAACATTAGGTTTACAAATACATTTGGTATATATAGACTTTTGGTATAAAACATTTTACATGAGAATCCAAGATCAATTAGTAAATGATACTTCCCTGTCTTTACAAAAGACATTTGTTCCAGGATGTATTCACCAACCAAGAAGTCCATACAAGCTAGAAATGCAATAACACTGAATCCAACTTCGTAACTGCGGGTATTAGTATCACAATTATAAAGATAAATCATCACAGTTGTAAAGGTTTTTCTCTTTGTTGAGTTGCCACCCTTGTAAGAAAATCCAAAGACCATTATTGAAAAAATTTTGAAATTCATTAAAAGGATAAATGACAATTACAAATTAAGATTTAATGTCAACAAAGTCAACAAAGATAAATAACAATGAAGTACATTTATTCAATATAAAAACATAGGTATGACAAACCTCTAAATATTTTCAAAATGGTAATTTTTAATTCAAAGCTGGATGAAATTTTAAATACCTATACTAACAATAGTTTAAATACAATATAAGTATATAAAATTAGAACTTATAACAAACATTCAAACAGATATAAAAAACAAATATTTGATATTTAAATTACAGGTGATGAAACACCTCTAATAGGCTTAAAGTAAAATTAGTATATGTCCGACTTACCTAGATTGTGGTTCGCAAAATTACCTAAGGCCTTTGTACAAAGTTTATTGTATCAAAAGCACCTCCGGCTTTCCTACCTTCCTAACCTCGGCATGCTTCGTGTTTTGTATACAATTGCTTTAGCGATTTGCAAGCACGTCTCTATAAACTTAATTTATGTGATTTCCCAACACTATTACAGAATATTATTTTACTTCTTTCTATATAAAAGAATAAATTTTAAATTCCAAGAATATCATTTTACTTCTTTCTAAATAAAAGAATAAATTTTAAATTCCAATAATTAAGGTAAAAAACATGAAATACCTGAACTAATCAATACCTTCTACATGGCAGCTATAACCAAATTTTCCTTTAAATCTTAAAATTTAATTAACCATATATTTTGTATAGAGACACAACTAAGAATTATTTAATAGAATATAACAAAAATCATATTTAAATGCTAAAGCCTAAATTTCTCACGTTCGTGCCATTTTTTTTAAAGAAGTAAAATTATAGCCAACCCTATTTCAGATATTTTATTGGAATACACTGCGGGTTTGCAACCTTTGGCGTTACACTAACAAACTTTTATTACAATTTTTTTTTTCACAACACACCAAAACACTAAGTGTGTATACAATTGTGTAAACAACTAGTGTAAACAACTAGTGTTTGGGTGTTTTGTGAAAAAATGTTTGTAATAAAAGTTTATTTTATTGGAAATTATCAAAAATGAGAAGAAAAATTCTCGGAAATAAACCAAAAGGAGCGAAATATCTCGAGAAAAAAAGTGTAGAAAAATTACAGTGTGTTAAATTCCAAATGTTTCTGCCCATTTAATCAATGGTTTTGTATAATAACAGTAAATATAATTATAATATAATTTATAACAATAAATATTACAGTAAATATAACTGTAAATATAACAGTACAAACGAAAAAGTAATAGATAGAAGTTGAGTTCAACCTTAAATGTCATGTGTAAGAAAACAAAATTCAAGACTAAGTTGCCAGGCAAAACTGTTAGACAATGTCAGTAAATAATAGACTGATATATAGGGATGTTATACAGAAGGCAGCATTTGAAGTCAAATATAATGTTCACGTTTAAAAAGAATGAAAAAAGCTCAGGTTAGTATTGACATTATGTGTGTAGGCAAAACAAAAGCCTTTTAGATGTATATTGAATGTTTATTTCTAAGAGTTTCTTGATTTTTTCAGAATAAAATTGACTTGTGTAGTATAAACTAGGCTAATGGTATTGCTAACCTCATGCTAATGGTATTGCTCTCAAAACTATAATCTGACGCTAAATGAGATGAAATATCTTAGAAATGGGTATAAAAAAGACTAATAGGAAGCTAATCAAGCTGGTTCGGTAAATCGCTCATGATTTTGCTAATCCAGTTTGAAGAAGAAAAATTCATTTTGAGACTGAGTAAGATGATTCAATCTTGATTAAACATGGATAGTGGAATGTGCATCGAATTAAAAACAAGTGACTTGTTTAATGCTAAATCTCTTTGAGTTTAGTGTTTGACACCAAAAGTTCCAATATAAGAACTGATGCATTTACTTATTTATTTTCTAAATACTTAAAAGTTAATATTACAAAAGTAAACAAAACCAAAATTGTTTTTTTACCTCTGTTTCTAAGTATAAATTACAAGAAATGAAAACTGACTCTTAAAATAGCAATATCTTTATATATCTAATGGGCTTTCAAGTTTGTGGTTGTTATCTATTTGGTTGTAGACATAGCACAGTGATTATAAATCAAAGGATTTAGCTTTTTACTCATGTACAACCAACAAATTTCTGTGAAATATGCCAAAATGTTGACTCTTAACATAATAAAGGAGAATTTTTAGTATGTGGATAGTTTGTTGAAGTCTCTGCACTATATGTGAGAACTGGAAGGACACATTGGTTGAAAATTTTTCTGTTCAAAGAAACCAGCAACTCTGACTTCAGTATATATCTCAGATTTACGAAAGCAGTCCACGCAAGTCCGATTCTTTTGGAGATTTCACGAGTCTGATTGTCTCTGCTGATACTAATCTCGTGTCCCAAGTTTAAAAAGTGATTTGGTGTTTAGTGGTAAATCTCTTCGAGTTTAATCTGGTAATTTGGTTAAATCTAAACTTAACGAAAACCACGTCTTAGATTTGACCTTGTTATTCGTTGATTTGGTAAAATGTGAGTATTTTACCTCCCATCCATCGCAACATCAAAGATGATCTATTGTGATCAATTGTAACCTGTTAGTTAATTTGTTATCATTTATATATTGAATCTTGTAGATATTGTATCTCCTACCCTCGGCGAGTTTCATTGCTTCAACTGATTGACTCATTTATGATTTTGGCTTTGATGTCTGCCCATCTTTCACTCCTTTGAGACACAGGAAAGATATCTGCAGTGGCAGAGGAAAAGTTATTCGCTGAAGTTAAATATATCAAGTTTATTAGCACTAATATAACAGGAGAATATTACATACAGACTATATTACATACTAATATTACATACAGGTTACATTATAGACTAATATTATATAGATAATACATTACAGACTAAGATTATATATAGGTTACCTTAGAGACTAATATTATATAAAGAGTACATTAGAGATTAATCTTATAAAAAGAGTACATTAGAGACTAATATTACATAACGTAAAATGTTTTATGTAAAAATGTAAAATGGAGTTATATCCCATCACCATTTCTTACACAGCATGCACACCTGGCGAATAGTTGACTGGCATCCTGAAAAACACAACATATTCTTATTAAACATGAAAATATTTCCAAAAAATTATGAAAAGAGGAATTCATTCTTTCTAAATATCTACACGAGCGGAAATTGATGGGGTTCAATACTGTTTGAAAATTGTGATTAATCTGTTGTCATAATTATTGCTTTTTAAGACCCTGTTTAACGCGGGAATTTGTTCTAGTAAGTTCCAGCGCTAAACGAGCTTATCTTAACTCATAAATAATGGGGATAGGTGAAACAAAACTGAGAATAAATAACAAATACAGCTTTTTTGTTTTATTTTCTAATATTCATTGTTAAATACTTTTTTATTACATTAATTATAGATTTATTTATCGCTAATATTGATTTTTATTTATGAAAATCAAAAAAAAAATCGAATAGAGAAGTTATGTTTGTGATGAGGCAGCCTCTTTTTCATTTGACATCTTTTGTTGTTTAGTGAACCTTTTGTTTTTGCTTTTCCTGTTTCATTCAGTAACCAGTTGTCGATAAGAAGACATCGCATCAGTGACACTTCGACTTGCCTTTGAACTTCTATTAAAATTTAAATCATTTTGTATACTGGCCCATAATTTCCGTTTTAGTTACATTTTTGAATTGAAACTTCTTAGGCGGCGATTCGGTGATGGATAATTGGGAGTGAAATATCAAGGACGCGTCACGTTTAGGTATATTTCGTTACATGAGAGAGAAGAAAGATATAACGTAGAGAGAAGGAAAAAGGGAGCTATATATTCCGACGCCACGGCAGTGGAGCAAAATAGAGCGCAATATACACAACGATACAAAGCTATAGAATAAGATAGTGTCGCGCGTTCTATATGTACGGGTCAGACGCTATGGATAATATACAATATAAATATATTATCCATATATTATCGCTATAAATTTCAGAAGTTTTCTATCACGTGTACGGTATTGCACGAGCAAAAGTTTTGAAGTGAAACTTTCTAGACGGAGGATTCGATCATCGATAATTGGACGAGAATTGAGACTGAAAGGATTGTCTATTTTGTAGGATACGAATAATAATATTTAAAAGCGCGGATAGACAAGAACAAAAGTCGACTACCAGTTTGGAAGGTAATCGTATTGCAATACATTTAAAACCACACCGATTCTTCAAACCATCACACTAAACTCTATTAACAATATTTAAAAAAAAATCCACTCATGCTACATTATTGCTTTAATTAAGGTTTTCAGTATTTTTAAAACGATGGCGATTTTTCGCCTTACATGTTTTACAAACAAACACATTAGACTCTTGATAATTAATAATATTTACAAATATTAATAAATCTGGCTGCTAACTAACTCTACTGCATGACCAGCCAGAGATTTCCCAAACAAGAGAAGGCACCTTTTTGAGTAGAAAATTTTTATAGTCAAAGTGTGGGACTCTCTTGTTAAGGTCTACCCACTTGAAAACCACTATATATACAACAACTTATCCTAGAACCACTGTCAGCCTACCATTAGTCTTCAATCCCTATAATAAATTTCTAACCTATGTTTAAACATAATAAATATATACAATCAATAATGAAATGTACCAAAATCCCCGAAAGAATACTAAGATTCTTCACATTGAACGCAGGGATGGAGGGTTCAAGTTCAGGTGGCAGACCTCCAAAAAGATGGACAGATTAAATTAAAGACCAAGCTGGTTCATCTCTCCAATATGCAACCAAGGAAACGAGAAATAGAGAACGCTGCGAGAAGTATTCCAAAAATGAGTTTCCATAGGTCACGGCTCTTCTGTAAAGAAGAATACGAAGAAGAGAAGCAAAAGTTGATCGAATATAACAAAAAGTATCAAATAAAATAATACGAAAAATATTCATTTCGTAAAATAGAAATATAAATGTTAACATTATTAAAGTTTATGTTTTCATTCTTACTTACCACGCATTCGTTGTTGTTACCCTCATTAGGATATGTTCCACTTACTTCAGTGACGGTCTCGTCCGTCCTTGCGTTGCTTATTTGGTTGTTTTGTTCTGCGAAGAGAAAAACATGTGCGCTCTAAGTATACTCGTCTAGCATTGTTTCCAGATAAAAGGCTAACCACTAATTAAAAGTGAAGTCCTATGTGATTTTTAGAACCAGATTGAATACGAATTTATAAAAGGAGGACACAGTCGCTTAGGGCGGCTCTGCGCATAATCTCTGGAAAGGCTGTCATTATGTATCGGATATTTTCTTTTAACTGCACCAAAGGATTCGGTTTATTGTCGTAAACTTTCGATTTTAGGTAGCTCCACAAGAAGAAGTCTATTGGGCTCAAATCAGGACTACGTGAAGGCTAATTTATATCACCTCTACTGGAGACAATTCGTTTAGGAAAATTTCAGGAACTTATGTTGGAAGTGTGTGACTTTGCTCCGTCCTGTTGAAACCATGTTCTTTGATTATAACCAGCAAAGTTTTGTAGATGAGGTTCCAACAAATTGTGCAACATTTCCATATAACGCACTGAATTGACGGTATAGTGCATTTCAAGATATATGGTTTACCGATTGGCTGTAATAAACTCTTAACAACCCCTGCTGTAACGAAACCCGGCAAAGCTGCAAGAAACGTAAACAGAGCCGGGCCTAATAAAATAACAGGTAAAAAGATAAAATTAATTTTATACCTGATTATGTACAACATATTTTCTTGATTAACCCTCAAGAGAAGCACTGCATAAGCGATGCCCAGGGGTGAATTAAAAGTGTTTTTCTCTTATAAATGGTCGCGTTGAGGGGATGACTGAGTGGGGGAAAAATTACTATCCCTACTACAGATCCTCCACCCTAACCATCTTAAGATATGAATACTAACAAAAATATAAGTCAGTCTAAGGATATACGCCACCCAGTGCTGTTGTGTCAGTGTTTTGTCAATAAATAAAAACCTTTAAATAACCTTTAAATAAACGTTAAATAACCTTTTTGCACAAATAGTGTGTTTTTATTCGATCTTGACACAGTTGGTGGTAAGTAAATCATAAATATTATATTTTCTATAGTATTTTTATTGAAAACTTTGACTTTTACTTTTTTAACATTTATTTATCGGTTTCTTTCATTTTCTATTTAGCTCAAAATGAACACGCGATCTCGTACTCGCTGTGCGTCTGAAGTAGAAACGTTATATGAGGCAGCTGATATTTTTGACGACAAAGAGAGTAAAAGCGAGACCGAATTAGTTTTTGAAGAGTATCATATCAGTGAACTTTACCTAACTAAAGTCTATTCGCCGAAGAAAGACAGTTGACATAAACAATGACCAAAGCGTGATCAGCACGTGATATTTTAGCCAGAAACGCTGAGTTCCCCGCTGCGTGGCGGGAATCGATCGAGCCGATTTAAACTACCAATGAACACCCAGATAAAAGCAGGTTGCCGTTGGACAGAAACATAGGGTTGGCGGCAGTAACTCATACACTGCCCTGAGTTTTTTTCAATTATTAAATTGCATTTGATTTATTAATAATTGTCTTTTGTTTCCATGAAATGTCTGATATGGACACAGCTGATGAAGTTGTCCATATTAGCTATACTCCGCCCAAAAAGAGGAAAGTTCTTAGTGCGGTCCTGTAACGATCACGTGCAATATGCGTGAATATGTTTTGGGTTTAGTTTCTTTCTTCAATAAATAGACTATAAATAAATATATTTTTTAAAATAAAGCTAAATCATGTTATAAGTATCTTAAAGTACAGTAAGTCCACTTTTAAATGCCGTTGGAAGAAAGTTTTTATCTAATAATTTCGCCTAGATATGATATTTTGAATAGAACAGCTCATTTTGCCTTTTTTTGTTTATTTTTGCTGATTTTTTCGAATACTATTTGGAATTTGGAATACTATTATTTTTTAGAACATTCTATAGATATAGCCTTTTTCTATACTGATTGAGTTATAAACTAAAAAAAATATATTAAATTGGACAATTTAATCAAAATATATTGATAATCGAAGACATACGGGTATGGAATACCCATGTGCTCCTGAATCGGGAAGCACAGAAGTGCTTCTCTTGAGGGTTAAATATATAATTGCTAAAATCAGTTAAAATACATATCTTTGTGGTGAGATTATCTACAATTATTTGTTATTTTTTGATAGATGACACTGATGTAGTATATAATATACTTAAATAATTTTATACTTCGTTTTATCATCACTTATTTTATTTTTTTTCAACTTCGTCAACTTTGTATGACTATACAGTTTCGTAACAGCGTTACATTATCAAACACAACTTTAAAACTTTCTTTGATAATGTAACATTGGTTACGAAACTATAGCCACAAAAAGTTATAAATAAAATATTTTGATGAAGTAAAAAAAATGTTTTTTTTTATATTTAAAATTGAACTACCACAAAGCAACGGACAAATCAATCAATTATTTAAATAATACTTATTAAGTTGTATTAATATTCTATTAAAATAAACCATTTCGAATACTAGTAATAACAAAATCGAAAATAGTTTTTATTTATACCACGCAAAATAATTAAAATTAAAAAATTCAAATAATACAACAAACCTCTAGTTATCTTCGCTCGTGTTCTCAGTATATAATCAGCTACAAAAATGATATTGATAAATAGCAAAATATTACCAATCACCAACATGGTAATAATCACGATCCTTGGATAATTCTGTTTCTCGAGCAAATAATTCCACAGGCCTTTTTTCATATGGTCGCCATCTAAAGAAAAAGCAAGAAATCTTGAAATGAAATATTCACTGGCAATCATTTCACTATTAAAATTAGTTATGTAATATATATATATATATATATATATATATATATATATATATATATATATATATATATATATATATATATATATATATATATATATATATATATATATATATATATATATATATATATATATATGTATTCTAGAAAGTCACGAACCTCACGAAGTAAGCACCGAAGATGCCAAATGAGATTTTGCAATTCGACAACCGGGTGTACTCCCGGAAAAAACCTAATACATGTTTTTCCATCCATGAAACAGTACGCACAAACTTCCATCCTTTCAATTGGACGGGCATATGTTTCGCCTCTCGATGTTCAGGCTCTTCAGGGAGAGGCGAAACATATGCCCTCCAATTGAAGGGATGGGTGGGGCTCGTAGCTTATTTCTATAAAAAATACAAATTTATATCTTACAATTAATTTCCTAAACTTTTTAAATAACACATTACTTTTTTTTCAATTTTCAATTCACGTATTTCTGATTTTGATATAATAAAATTTGTTAAATTTATTTACACCACCTAATATATCAGTGGCGGCTCGTGGGTTTTTAAAGTGGGAGGCTGTAGGAGAATATAGTGCTGCTGAAGATTTTATTTGTTGCCAGAATTCGGAGGTTTAACTATTTTCTAAAACATTTGGACGTAGATTTCCAGTGACCGAGCGCATCGATAATTAGTTTTAAATGCTGATTTGACGGGTACGGAGCGTTTGATATGTCTCGCGTCGCGTATTTCGTTCGCCTCGCGAATACTTGTTTTGATTTGCTGTTTGCTACGTGTGTACACACTGAGTAGTACTTTTGAAATAAAAATAATCAACTTTTATTTGCAAACATGAAGGTGTCTGATTTAAAACAGTTAATAATGACTAATTCAAGTTCGGAGCAGAAAGTTGAATTAAAAACGAACGGTCGTCCCACGCCCGTGTTGAATTTGAGTCAAGTTCAAAAAGAACGTAAAAATAGGGCAAGTTTTACGCGAAAATTTGACAGTAAACTAAATAATAGTATTTTGTGCTTATGTGGTTATGAAGACACTAATTCTCTGTTTTGTTTCGTGTGTTTATTATTTGGTTATGAGAAGCAATGGACTTGCGAAGGGGTGAGGGATTTAAAACATTTATTAGACAAAATTAAAAAGCACGAGAAATCACCTAAACATATAAGCAACCTAATGAGTTTCCAGTTGTTGGGTAAAGCAAACATTGGATCATCATTAAGTGCTGCATATGCGAAAACAATAAGCGAGTATAAGGAAAATGAAAAAAAAAACCGCTTGGTACTTTCGAAGATCTTTGACATTTTGAAGTTCTGTAGTCAACATAACCTTCTTCTTCGAGGGGACGATGAAAAAAAGTATTCGTTAAATAGGGGCGTGTTTCTATGATTAGTAAAGTACAGTATAAAAATTGATTCTATTTTAGAAAAAACATATGAATGACTTGAAAGTTTATAAAGGAGTTCCAAAAGCATTCAGAAGGAATTACTGCAGTGTATGTTGGAAATTTGCCGTCAACATATTGTGAAGAAATTGAAAAAATCATCTATTACTGGGTGATGGCTGATGATTCCACTGACATTTCGGCTTAAACGCAAATGGCTTTAGTGTCCCGATACGAGTTAAATGGTTGCATTTTTGAACGATTTTGGTCGTTTTCAAATTCACCAGGACAAGATGCTGAGAAGCTTTCGGAATGCATTGTGTAACAGTTAGACCCTATTTTTTGAACTTTCCCGGATAAATTAATAGCTCCAACCTATGATGAAGCTGTTGTTATGCGTGACCATTTGAGAGAACTGAATGTAAAAGTAAAAATGTTTATAAAAATGCACACTTTGTATATTGCTCTGCTCATCAGCTTAATTGCTGGAGCAAGTTGTTTCAAGCACACTAAGTTTAAGATTCTTTTTTGGTAACATAAATGCAATTTCCAGTTTTTTTGCACCTTCGCCTGATAGAACCGCTACATTACGACAAATTTGTGACAAACGAATACCCAGATCATAAGAAACACGTGGAACTTCTCAATCCCATACCATTTTAGGTTAAAAAAGAAATTCGGACATGTTTTGAGAATATTCAACAAGGGGAATCAAAAAAATACAAAATACAGAAACTACTTTGCAAGCTGTCGAGTTCCTCAAATAATAGGAGGACGATATTTTTTTGTTTTGGTTAATTTTTCTACAAAGGTTATGCCACATGTCGATATTTTGTATGATCAATTACATTTAATTCAAACAGACCCGTTAAAAATTCAAATGGCAATAGAATATTTTGAACAACAAATTAGGAAGATCAGAAATAATTTACCATCTGCCGAAACACCAACTTTTGACCAGGATAGTGTACATTTTAAGAAAAAACAAAAATTTTTCAAATTAATGAGCGTTTCAAATTCATGAGCCATCTTTCAAAAAGCACTTCAAATTAATGACATAGACAAATTTTGTGAAAGTATTCCGACGACAGAAAAAGAAGATTTGAAAAGAAGACCGAACTGGAAATGTGAAACTGTCAAAATGAATACGTTAAAGACTGTTTAAAGATGTTAAATTTAATTTTGAATATGGGATTGGATACAGCTTTTAAAGAAATCACTAAGGCATTGAGAATACTAGTGACTATACCGATGATGACAACCGAAGCCGAAAGGTGCTTTTCGACTTCGAACTGGATTAAAACATATTTAAGAAATTCAATGGGGGATGATAGACTAAATGCTTTAGGTGTGTTAAATATTAAGAGTGTTATGGCCGAACTAATTCCGGACATTAAGGAAAATGTTCTTGGAAATTGTTTTTTCCGACCGACCGACAAAACCGACAAAAATGTGTACAATAACCCTTTTTTGTCATAAAACTTTGATATTTTTTTGAACTTTTCGAACTTCTCATCAACTTTTTAGAATATTGTCTATTTATTTGCAGTTACGATAAACTGTTTGAATGGCTTACTCTTCGGAAAACAGTAAGTACCTACTTATTCATTCCTTTATCTGCGCAATAAGCAACAACCCATCCTCCAATGTTCATGTAAGTAGTAACAATACAACATTGTTTTCCTGGGTCACCTCCTGAATAACACGAAAAGTAATAAGGAGGGAGGGAAAAGCAAAAAAAAAATCTTCAGCAGCACTATTTTCTTCTACGCCCTCCCACTTTAAAAACTCACGATTTTGTTGTTGTTTTATTTGCAAAATTGCATGATCCTGACAGAACGTGATTGTTATTGAAGGAAAATAACTTTCTTATTTCAGACAAAAAAGTCTTTTTGTCTAAAAAAAGAATTATTTCTGGACTATAATAGAATTAATTGTCCACAATAGAATTTGAATCGGCTCATGATAATTTTTGTCGAAAATCTTTCGAAATTGCATCACTGGGTTCATATGCATACGTTCAAGATGCATACGTTTTTATAAAAACAAATATTTTCTGTAGTTTCTTCTTTACTTTCTGATAAGTTCTTGTTAGAGTACCATATTAAGTTAAAGACTGGGAAGGCTGCAGGGTATGACAATATATATAATGAGTTCTTGAAACATGCGGGCCCGAAAGTTAAAGAATGGCTAACCGCAATGTTCAACCAAATGATAACTACATGCCATATCTTAAAACTGTTTAACAGAACGAAAATAATTGCCATTCTGAAAGCTGGTAAGGATGATAGCGAAGCGGCTCACTATAGGGGTATATCCTTGTGAGGGAATTTAGCAACTGCCAGACCAATGCTAACTTAATACTTTGTGATGAATTAGATAATCTTCCCAACCTAAGGCTACGATCCAGAAAACACCCGTGGACGATGGACCCAACAATAACAGGGGAACATTTCCACCTGGAACAGAAGTGGAGAGAGGTGTGGTTTGCTACGGTCCCCCATAATGGATACTATATACACGATTCATCAGAACCTGTCCCCGGCTTCAAACTGCCTCGTCGAGAATGGGTCCAGCTTAATCTTTTCCGAACTGGTCAAGGAATATGTAACCACTTAATGTATCGATAGGATAGAATAGAGACTCCTTCCTGTGTCAGTGGAGCAGATCTGCGGACCAGGAACCACATAGTAAACGAATGTCCCCGAAGACTCTTCGTTGATGGTCTCATCGAACTACACCGAACATCATGATATATATTCTTAGTTTAGATTTAGCGTTGTAATAGTTTGTATTTCTATGTTTCTATGTTTGGTTCGTTGTATATTCGATCTTGCATTTATTCTTGATATGTCATACCAAATAATAATAACAGTACCAGAATTCAGTTGCCTTTTACTTCTGTATGCTATATATGCTAAATATATTCTTAAAATCAATAACACATATTGCCTAATTAAGATTTTGTTTTGTTACAAAACAAAAAATTGTTTTTTTTTAATAATAAAGAAACAATTTATTAATAAAGTCGCTTTTAGCTAGACCAACGTTAGTGCTCAACGAATCGAGTAAAATTGTGACATGTTTAAATTTAAATGGGATCAAAATTAAATCGTTCTGCTTACAATATTTCCAGATTTCCATTTTTCGCTTCCAAAACGCTAAAAACATCGAAAAAACAATCAAATTAATTTTAAACAGTTATTTTTGGTATTATTTTCAGCATAAAGGTAAAGTACAAATTTTAAGCCGTACCAGCTAGGCTTATTAGCAATAGGGCCTACAGGTTAATGTGGATTCCACACTTATCAGCTATTGATTAACACTGGTCAGTACTCCCCTCTTTCGGACAATTTGGTTTGTGCTTAAACTTAAGTCTCTCGAGAAACCTACTGACTGCATAGAAGCCTTACCCCGTCTGAAACTAACGTGACTGAGTGGAAATTCCTATCGGATTTTTCATTATTATCTGGAATACAGTACTTATAGGCTAAAAGTTTCATACTGGGCCTATGGAGAAAAACATTAATAAACAAGCAATTTTCACTCGTACTCCACTTAAATGCTTTATCTATCTCTTCACCCGCCACCATAACATCGGCAAGCAGTTCAGGAGACCGGTTTCTACCCTTATTGCCATCATCAGTCGGGTTCGAGCTGAATGTCAAAAATGGACCTCGATTTTTTTAATGTCAAAGTATTGTTGAACACAGGCAATTGATACGAGAGTGGCCAGCTGAGTAAGATGTATACCCAAAGGACAGATGGACCCATGCATCGAGACCTGGGATTGAGAAGTGGAAACAGCGACGATATGGCTGCCTTGACTACTACTTCAATCAGGCAATCAGCGGACATGGGTGCCTATGCAGATAGGTACCCATCTATGAAGAAGAATGCACAGGACGACGAATCTCAATTATCAGAGCTGCGGTGCTGAGCAAGACAACGCTCAGCATGAATGCCCCATATTTGAATTGGAGCGCATAGAGACACAAACGGAATTAGGAACCATATTCCAACCTGAGCATATGATTGAGGACATAGTGGAACACTGAGGACATATAGACTAATTAGAAATGTCATCATAAAGAAAAGAGAAAAAAGAAGAAGCAAGAGAAAAAGACTGAAGTTGAAGTGTCCGAACCTCTAATCCGAAAGCCTGAAATAACTAGCTGAAGGCACGGGGGAGTGGAGAACGAACCGATCGGAGAAAATTCACATGGATTAGAATAGGCCCCGCTGAAGAAATGCTGATGCGTTGCCGGTGGAAATCTTGATTTCGAAGGGCCACTAGTGGGCAGCTTGCTCCTCCCACGTCAACCAAAAAAATAAATACATACATGCATGCATGCATAGATGCATACATTTATGCATAAATACATGTATACATATAGTCAGGATTGTCAGAGCTGCGGTGCTGAGCAGGACGATGCTCAGGATGCTATATTTGAATGCCCCGTATTTGCATTAGAGCGCGCAGGGACGCAAACGGAGTTAGGAGCTACATTCCGGCCTGAGACTATGATTTCCCAGATAATGGAAAGTCAGAGAAAATGGGACCTAGTGGCGAGGCTGATCAGAACTGTCATAATAAACAATGTTTCGTCATGTTTCCTCTCTATCCATATCGTAATATTTGGCAGAAGTCGATATGTCCATCTCCCAGTATTGGCTGTATTCCACCTTTGCTGCCACCGCGCAATTGTTTCCGACTGCTCGACCTTCGCAACATTTCGTCGATTCGTGTTTCGATCTTCCCATAATCTGCGATAGATCCTAGTTCTTTCGCTTGCCATTAGGTCAATAGGCAGTGTTCCCGATATGACACATACAGCGTTATAGAAACTGTGCGAAATGCACGTGTCACTCGGAGAGAGGCTCTACGATATGCAGAAATCATATATGTATGCATGTATATATGCATGCATGTATGTATACATGTATGTATGTATGCACGTATGTATCCGTGCATATATACAACCTTGCATACATATATGGTGGTATGTTGAATGATGTGTTGAATATTCCGATATTTTAAAAATAATTATCATTGATGAATTATCAGGCAACTTGACGTCTTCGTCGATATTAAATCTGGCATGGAATTAGAGAGATCTAATGTAGTAATTATTAATAAAAGGAAGTTACAGGAAATTAAAAAAAGTTAAAAGAAATGTTTAAGTAAGAAACTTACATAAAATATTGATGGTGTGATTTGAAAAAACATTTTCGGTTAGCTGCATGTTCAGACCACGGCAAATAACAACTAGGCTTCTTTGGTTTTCTTTAACGATAGCGGTAATATTCGATGTGGTTATCCAACCTCCTGCCGGTGACACGACTGTTCTTGAAGATGCATTACGAACATCTTTTTCTACAATCTAAACAACAAATATTATTTAATTTGTTACATAATCAGATGTTATGCATACCATCCATTTGATTTCAGCGGCGGGATTTGAATTAGTTGTTGTACAAGTTAATGGCACTGCATCACCTACTCGTGCTTGTGGCGGTCCAGAAATGGTAACATGAGAAGGTGAAACTGAAGGGGCAACACATTTATAATTTGGATTAGCTTTTTATATTAATTTAAAAACATATTCTTAAATAGTAATAATATAATAGAGTAGTTATAAAAATTAGTATACTTTACTTGTAGCAATAATATAATATAGTATTATATATGATTATAGTATTAATCTAATATAGTAATTATTAATAAAAGGAACTTTAAGGAAATTAAAGAAAGATAAAGGAACTTGTTAAGAAAGAAACTTACATAAAATATTGATGGTGTGATTTGAAAAAACCTTTTCGCTGAGCTGCATGTTCATACCACGGCAAATAACAACCAGGCTTCGCTGGTTTTCTTCAACGATAGCGGTAATATTGGATGTGGTTATCCAGCCTCCTTCAGGTGACACAATTACCCGTGAAGATGCATTTTGGACTTCTTTTCCAGCAACCTAAACAACAAATAATATTTAATTTGTTATATAATCAGGTATTATTCATACCATCCATTTGATTTCAGCGGGGGGGTTGGACTTAGCTGTTGTACACGTTAATGGCACTGGATTACCTACTCGTGCTTGTGTCGGTCCAGAAATGGTAACATGAGAAGGTGAAACTGGAGGGAAAACAGGATTTTAATTTGGATTAGCTTTTTATATTAATTTAAAACATATACTTACATAAAACTGACATGTCAACTTCCGCTTTTAACGGGCTTTTTGACATAATATTACTAGCCTCGCATTCGTATCTGGCCTTGTTGTCACTGGCATTAGCAATAAACATATAAATGTCTTTAGATACTGTTCCTGTAAATGTGTGGGAAATTTTAAATTTATCTCCATTTTTGAACCAAATCAACTGAGCTAAAGGATTTCCACCCTGGCTTGTACAAACCAACTGCACCTGCAAGAAATTGAATATTAAACCCTGGAAATTGGTATATTGTTTTGTTGTTTTACGTCGAGTTTCATTACCTTCACGCTTACGCATTTGCAAATTTAGTTTTAAAAAATAACACAGGGTGTATTCCGGCAAAAATCGGTAATCTTTGACCCCGTTCATTCAGGTTTTACCACTAATGGAATTCCAGCGAGGATAAAAGTTCAATTTTACCCTTTTGTGTAAGGTTAGAAACGAATTCCACCCCTTTTTCGATAATTCAAATTTCAACATTATGGTAGCGTTGACAACTTATCGGCCCCTACAGGTAGTATTGTTTTTCGCGGGTCTTCGGAGCGCGCCTGTATACTCTGGGACGAATCTCGAGGCAGTTGAATATCCCGGTTCGTGCTGAATAAACGCCAACAAGACAGACAGCGATTTAGAAGTTCACACCGTTGATAGTCCTGCTTGAGTAATCCCTCCATTGGTACGTTGATTAGCTGGCCAAGCCCTACCCAGGCTTAAACTTCTTGTATTTTTGTAGCGGGTTTTAGATCACGGTTGGAACACGGCCATTTTGGGATCCAGTCAACTAGAACTATAGTCATCTTAGTCCATAGGCATTCCGGGGTACAGACTTTTAGGAATCCAAGCCTTTTAAGTATTGAACTGCTCAGTAATCGATCAAATTGGTAATCCAGAGGCTGGATAGATGATCAGCACCACAAAATAGCCAACATTCAAAACCCTTCAAAGTAAGATCGGGCCTCAGACAAGGATACCCACTGTCTGCCTGCTGGTTTAATCTAGTGTTAGAAGCTGTGCTGAGGATAAGTAAGACACATCGAATAGGACTAATATATGACAGTAAACACCAATGTCGGACCTTCGCCGACGATGCAATAATTATAACACGAGAATTAGGAAACATAAAAATGTAACTCAAAGATTAAGGAGAGAAGTAGGAAGATTCGGGTTGCGAGTAAATACAAACAAAGCAAAATACATGAAAATGAGAATTAAAAAAGACGAAAAGTGGAAGAAAGGGCTGAAAATTAAAGTAGGGGAAGAAACACTACATTTCGAAAAAGTTGATTGTTTTTGTTACCTTGGCTCAATTATTACAGATAAACATGGAATGGAAGTGGAGGTTAAGGCCAGAATAGCAAAATGAAATAAATGTGCAGCGATGCTGCAGAGATTCCTGAGAAACAAGAATATATCAAAAAAAGTTAAAGTAAGAGTTTTTAAGACAGTAATGAGACCAGTTGTAATATATGCCGGGGAGACCTGGGCCTGTGTGGGAGCGTAGAGTGCTGAGAAGAATAGACGGGGATATCAAGGAGGAGAATTAGTGTAGAAGGACCAATGCAGAAATAATAACGGTATTTGGAGAACCCTCAATAACGCGGATCCTCAGAGCACGACAAATAGCCTATAGAAAGGGCATATAGAAAGGCTACCAGAAAGCAGACTAATGAAACAGCTTGTGAGAAGGGGGAGAGGCGAAGGACGAATGAAGAGGGGAAGACTGAGGAGAAAGTGGCTATAGGAGGTGGAGGAGGATTTGGCCAGAATGGTTGTGACACAGTGAGAAAGAAGGGTAAGGAATAGAATGGTTTAGCGTCCTGCGTCTCCGCCTAAATGAACACTTTTGTTGGTTACTTGACCGGGAAGGAGCTCCACGTATCCCTTCAACCGAATGACATATGTTTTGTCTCTCGAGGTTCAGACTCTTCAGGGCGCCGACATATACCTTCTAGGGGTGGTCCTATCCTTGATGGTATGGTATATGTCGGCGCCCTGAAGAGTCTGAACCTCGAGAGACAAAACATATGTCATTCGGTTGAAGGGATAGGTGGGGCTCCTTCCCGGTCAAGCAACCAACAAAAGTGTTCATTTAGGCGGAGACGCAGGTTGTTGTGCGTTCCACATGAGATTGTGGAACCCAACGGTTGGGTATCTGATGACACTAAACTACTGCTATCTCATTGGACGCACTCCAAGAAAATCTAACACTACATATATATATATATATATATATATATATATATATATATATATATATATATATATATATATATATATATGCATCATTGATTACTTAATTACAATTCGTCTACCATCATTTAATACTAGATAATTTGATTTAATTTTTTAATTTGGGTTGATTTAAGATATTTTAATTTTCTTTCTATGCCAGACAAAAGCTCTTATACAATAAGAATGTCTGTGTGAGGTTGAACCTTTCTCTTTATATGCCTAATTAAGTAGGGTAGTTATAAACACCACAGTTAGATTTTTTAAATTGTTGTGTCATAATTGTTTATTTTTATAATTATTGTTTTTAGGGGTGTTTTTTTATTACTGAGTCTTTTTCGTGAAAATAAACTATTTCCCAGTTTTGAGGTTTGTTTTTTTTTATCTTTTATAATTCCGGAGAACTGGATGGCGCCGTATTATCCCATCCCCTTACGTGCCTTAGCAATCCATCCGTAATATACGCTCCACATTTAATTATTTAATTCCGAATTTGAATGCTATTGTTCTGGAGGAGATATGGTTCTAACAGGATGGCTCCACACGGACGGAACAATTAGGTGAAAATTATTTCGAGCAACGGTCTTGTTTATGTTAAATTGGGAAGCCAACATAATTTAGACAATTGTGGACATAAGACCTCTTTACTTGAAAAAGTGGTCGGAAATTGGATCGATAGAATTTGGTTTGTCAGAAGTAGCCACGGCAGACATTTGTTCGAAATTTTTTTCAAACATTAATTCCACTGAATATTATTTCAGTGAATATTCAGTGAGACCAACCACTCAGTCTGAAGGAGCTGACTGGAGAGAAAAGAAGAGCAGATAACGTCTACTTACCCTGTTTGTTCTTTTATACTTCTTTGAGATACAAGGGGGAGACAGCTCGAGATCTCGGAAACAACTATTAAAATATTCGGACCGTACAGTCACAAATATATTTTCGATCAAAATATTAATAACTTTTGGATTGTAACAATCTTGAAAAAGGTTTTTCCACTAAAGTTAAATCTTAATATGTATTCAGTCCTAATTAATCTGTGAATATGTATTTTTACTAAAATTGCTTACCGTTTGTCCCCTTTTGAAGTTCCCTTCGGTAAATACTTCGATATGTGGAGGCCCTGGTGGATAGAGCACTCTAAACTCAACTGATATTTTCATCGGGCTATCGGGCGATAAATCTTCATGGTGCGCCTCACACGTGTACTTTGTATGATCATCTTTTCCGGTTAGTTTCACTCCAATAAAAGAATCCGTATTGTAACGTATCATTCGTCTATCGCCGATTTCAACCGGCATATCAATAATGTAATCCTCTCTGTTAGCTGTGAAAAAAAAAACAAATGATCTATTACGGATATAAGTTGTGTATATATTGGTTTTGCATTGAAATCAATGGAAACTATTCGAATAATATCTACCCGTTCGGTGGGATAAAGCCGAATAACATAAAATATAAAGTCCTATCCGTTCCCTAGTCAGGAGATAGTGTCCAAAGGAATTCGAAATAATTTTAACATCGCTGGTCGGAAGCTTACCTCCAGCGACCGGATGCCACGACATCATTTCTCGTTGTTGGCGCTACATGTTTTGTTGGTTGCCAGAATTCGGGGGTTTAACTACTTTCTAAAACATGCGATTTGGACGTAGATTTCCTGCGACCGAGGGTATCGGTAAGTAGTTTTAAAAGCTGATTTGACGGGTACGGAGCATTTGATATGTCTGGCGTCGCGTATTTCATTAGCCTCGCAAATGTCTTTTTTGTCATAAAACTTAATATATATATATATTTATATATATTTTTTTTTGAACTTTTCGAACATATAATTTATGGTGTTGAATCGATACAATATTGACCTTACAAAACTATCAGACATAATAGGTGGGGCACCAGCTATGGTTGGTAAAAAAATAAGGATTTGCAACCTTAATAAAAAAAAGCCAGACTGACTTAAATTTAATGCAATATCACTGTATTACACATCAACAAAATTTATATGGCCAAAAAATAAATGTTGACCATATTATGAGAGAAATTATAAAGTTGGTAAATTTTATGAGGCCTCGAGGACCCAACTATCGAGAATTCCAAAATTTCTTGTTCGATATTGATGCGGAGATGTTGTTTACTTTTTTGATGTTCGTTTGGCTTAGTAGCGGAAAAATGTCGAAGCGCCTGTTCGACCTCAAAGAAGCAATTTAAACGTTTCTGTCTGACAAGGGAAAACCTTCTGCCCTCTTGGATGACCAAGAATGGTTCAGCAATTTTGGCCTCCTGGCTGGTTTGACTTTGCATCTGAACGAACTGAATATGTGGCAACAAGGCCAGGAAAACTTTATGAACAACTTGAATAGCGATATAAAATCCTTTGAAGCTAAATTCAATTTGATTGCAGAGATCATAAAAAAATGCAGCATCAGAAAAATGATTTCACGCACATCCCGAACTTGTCAACTTGCAATTGTAGTGAGGCGGACAAATATATATTCACAATAACTGATTTACAGGAAGAATTTGAGATTTCAGGACTTCAGGGTGAATTAGAGAAAGAATTGGTGAATTAGAAAGTGCAACAGTGAATTAGAAGAAAAATACAACTCGGGCCTTTTTAATTTTTACTCCAAATATGTTGACAAAAATAAAGTTACAAGTATTCAAGCTCATGTTCAAAAAAGGATGACGTCAAGAATACGGAGACCCTATCCACAATCAAACAACCCATAATTTCGCCGACTTCTCGTAGACTGGCTTATACATGAAGTTTTTTGATTTCTTTGGACTGCGTTCAATGAGACAACAGTAGTCGGGAGATATGCACCGCAACCGCTGGGTTCCACAATCTCGTGGAACGCATAACAACCGGCGTCTCTGCCAAAATAAGAATTCTGTTAATTGCTTGACCGGGAAGGAGCCCCCAGACGAAACTCCAATATAAGGGATAGGTGGGGCTCCTTCCCGGTCAAGCAACTAACATAATTCTTATTATTGCGGAGACGCAGGTTGTGTGTTCCACATGAGATTGTGGAATCCAGCGGGTGGGGGTAACTCCCGACTACTGTTGGGATCATATCATTGTCTCAAAGAAATAAAAACTGAAATATATTGTCGGTCGACTGAGATACCCAAATCTGGCTCTTGCATAATAAAAGGTTGAAGACCCTTGCTCTAGGCTCCCAATATCACATAATAAGTCGTAATGTACAGATCTTGACACCTGATTGGAATTATGGAACACTTTTAGGGCTATGCGATCAAGAGCACAATCCAGATAATCTAGTCCCCATGGTATGTCAAATTTACAGGGACCTAGTTTCGCTAACCATGTTAGGATCATCAGGAGATAATTTAATCTCGGGTTCCCAATTGTTAATTACTGAACAATGTCAAGTTAAAAAGTTTTCAAAATAACTGAATCTTACGTGGGTTAAATTCCACGTTGTTTCTGTACCAAACGATTTTCGCTGCTGGCCTTGCGCTGTGGACATGACATTCCAAATTTAAGTTCTGATTTTCCTTTAGTTCTATTTTGAAATCAGTCTGGTGGTTGAAGAGTTCCATGAATGATGGAGGAGCTGGAAACGAAAAATTCAAGTCAGTATAATTATTTTACGGGATTCTGTGGGTCGACGATCGTCGTAAAAACAGCGCATTATTTTAACGCAACACAATTTACTCCGGAGCTAATGTAGTCTCTGTTATTAACAAAGTAGTTTTTTAGTCGTGTCTCTGTATAAAAGGGGAAACTTGCCGTTTTAGTATGCGGGAAGCAATGTAACAGTAATATTTATAACGGGTTTTTGAAATTGAGCGGCTTTTTTTAAATTCTTGAGTAAAACCCAGATGGCATTGTGAATTTGCCTAGTCTCATTTTAGAAGTGTAATGTATGATACTCAAAATGAGTCGTACACAATACAACAACAGGTTGAATTATTTTATGAAAATGAGAGTTCATTTTGAAAAATGTTTTTAGAAAATAATGTAATATTTACGGTTTTCACTGTTCCTCTGAAAACACCATCCATCGAATTCAAAAATTTCAAAAAACTGGTTCGATGTAAGATAAAAGAAGAGCAATATATAGCCGTAGTGATCGTCCACAAGAACATATTGATTTGACACGTAAAAGTGTTGCTGGAGACCCAGAAATTTCCATTAGGCTGCATTCACAAGAATTTGGACTGAGCGAATCCATAACATGGCGTATGTTATGAAAGGATTTAGCTCTGAAGGTAGGGGGAAGTCCACGAGTACCGGACACTTAAAGAATCTTAACAATAACAAAAAACTTGTGATAGTTTAATTTGTTTATTTATGTTAAAATAAGCCTCTATTATATACTTAACCAAAATAGATATGTAATCAGTTTCAAATATTACTTTATATGTAATAGTTACTAAGTAACTTGAAAAAAGGGCCCTTACTTAAAGAACTTTTTCGGCAGACTTCGTTTTTAAAATCTTTATTTTGAAAATGGTTTACCAAAATAGGTCTTTATCAAACTACAGCTTAAATAAGAATTGGCAATTTTGAATGTAAATACATCATTTATACTTTAAAATGTGTTTGCCTTGCATCTCCCACGGGACCATCCGGTGGCGTGATGACTCTCAAGGTAATGTTGATGTTGCGGTTCTCATCTGTGCGGTTTGGAGCCTAAGTTCATGCTGGCGCGGTGCTTCTCATGAGAACGGAATACGTAACTCCTCCCTCCTTAAGATTCGAAAACAACGGTATGTTTTTCCGGGGGATGGTTCCGGGGGACTCTGGGGATGGTTTTTCTTTGACCTTCTTTTGACGGTTTGCCAAAAGGAATGCAACTTTTCCCTTTGCATTATGATTACAAGTATGGTTAAGACAATGCAAATACCTAAAACAATATAATTTGTGGTTTGTTGATGATTAGTGTTATCGAGGTTTATCGGCTTCAGTTGATTTGCCATATTCTTCAGATGGTATATTTCGTCAATATTGATTTTGGTGATGTTCGGAGTAAACGAAGTTTTTGTTCCATTTAATTCTGACCATTTTATTTCAGGTAGAATAATTGGTTTTCCTCTTTGAATCTTTAAGTCATTCAGGAATTTCTTTTCCTTAATCTGAATTTCACAATCTTCTGGGATTTTAATTAGTGAAGATTTCGATATTTCAAAATATTGATCGGTGTCGCATTTAGCAATCATTGTTTCTCGTTTGGTAGGTAGAATTAAAACCAGTTCTCTGGTAATCTGTTCTGTCACTGGTTCTTCAATATTAATTTTGATAGTTGGACAATTTCCAGTCTGATGTCCTGCTATTAGACTGTTCACACATTGGTCATCGGGTAGAAATTCTTCCATGCAGAAATATATCTTCTCGATAATTGGGCATGAATTAACGATAAATTGTCTTCTCGTAGAGGTTTGTGCCAAATAAGGGCATTTTGGTATAAATATGGTTCGATTTTGGATAATTGGGTAGACGTGATAGAAGGTAAGGGTTTCAGGCCTCAGTATAGGTACATGTATGGCAAATATTACTTTGCTTTCTAAAAATTCTACTTGAATTCTAAAAAATTGATAATATGACTGTAAATTATTGAATGTTATAATTTCCGAATTGTTATAAATATTATTTAGATAGTTTAACATGTTTTTTAATTCCAAACTTGATAGAATGCTGTTATGCAGAGCGTTAACTTTGGCAAACATAATGGCGTCTTCCAAATTATCTAGAAACATTATTAGATTTTGACAATCTAAGTTTAGTTGTGTTGAAATTCCTTGAAAACTTAGGTAATCTTGTATGTTATTAATAATTTGTTGAACTGATGACTATAATGTATATAAACTTATTTGCAGTGACTCTTGATTTTTACTTAGAGTTGCCACAGTTTCGTTATAATTATCGATTAGATTTTTTGATAATGAAATCTGTAATTTTAATTCGTCAACTATGGTTTTCTGATTGGACTCTAAAATTGCGATTGCTTCATCATATCGTTTGCCATCATCTGAGTCGAGGGTTCCGAATAACCACTCCAATTTTTCCAATTCCATCAAAGAAACCTCGTTTATTTCTAATGTGAGGGTGTAAATTCTGAGAATACTGGAATTTTTGCCTGAAATAGCGTATTTTCACTACATATTGCTGTTTTGATGATGTTATTCGCACGATAGATACAGTTTGGATAACATTTTTCTGCGACAGTTGGTCTTAGAATTGATCTTGAGCTCCCGGTATCCATTAAAAGTTTAATTTTAGGATAGCCAATTTTGATATATGGTAAAGCGTTATTAGAGCGTTAATTTCCAATTTCGTTATTAGATATTAATTTCCAATTTCTTTAAGATTTTCGTTCTCTGAATATTCTTCGTTTTGTTGTTGTTCATCTTCACCATGGTTATTCAAATGATAATCACGGTAAGTTTCTTCGTTCGGTTCGTAGTAGTATTCTTGGTAGTCTTCAACCGGATATCCTTCACACTCGTTATTGTGAAGTTCTTCAAAAGTAAAATTCGGTTTTTGATTGGGGTGTGTGTTTTGGAGTTGGTTAAATTGATTACGGATTGGTTGTCTGTTAAATCCGTTGCTGTTTCTTACGCTAATTGACATGGGTGTTGGTTTACTCATTTGACTAGGTGGAATATTTCTGGGTTTAAATACATTTTTTGGCGGTCCAAAAACTTCTCGGTTTGTGAAGAATTTTTGAGGTGGTAATTGTCTAGCCTGCACATTAATTGGTTGTGATGGCCATTGAAATGGTTTTGCCATTGTCGAATATTGTTGTTGATTAAAATTTGGGTTTCGATTAAAACTATTTTGATTAAATGGATTTTGACTGAAAGAATAATTCTGATTGTTTGAGAATTTTGGGAAATTTGGAAAATTTGTTGGTTTCGGTGCAAACAGATTATTACTGTGCTTTTCAGTAACGTTCAAGTTCCCATATAAATTTTCGAAAATTTCAAATTCAACGACATAAGCCATTGCGTCTTCTAATGTGTCGAGTTTTTTCAAATGCATGTTATTTTTCAAAGTACCCGTACAACCTGCTATAAATGCCTTTAATGCCGTTTTCTCGTAGTAACTAATGTGACAAATTTTCTGTTGTTCATTCAAATTTAAATCATTACTAATTCTTTGAGCAACATTACTTCGAAGTAGTTGAAGTCTAGTTCCGAAACTTATTAAGTGTTCGCCTTTGAATGGTCTGGCTCGTTTTAATTCTTGGATTAAATTGTCCGTATTACGTCTATCAGAAAAGCATTGTTGTAACGCGGCTTTCAGAGCGTCCCAATTTATCAGCTCTGTTCTATTTCCAACCATTACTTCTGCTTTTCCGATTAATTTTTCCTGAATACAATCGAAAATGTGGGTATCTAATTCATCACTTTGTAGTTGTCTATATATATTTACGAGTTTATCGCATTTGGTAACAAATTTGTTTAAAGTGTTACTGTCACCATCAAAAGGTTTAATATTTTCTAATCTAGATTTGAATAAATCCCAATCAATGGAGGTTTGTTTACTTTGTTTCTGCATTTTAATATCGTTATCGTTAAATGCTGAAGCTAATGCTGTTACTAAATCGTCAACTTCTGACATATATTATTTTATTCGAATTTTTCTTTCTTTCTCTTTCTTAACCTAATTTCTAAACTTAATGTGTTCAATACACTGGATTTTTGTGTTAAATACACTTCCCTAACTATTCCAACTGAGTACCTTAATCAGATGGTCAGGAGGGTAAAAGGAATTGGCACTAACCTTTGTTGATCTGCTTCTTCCTTCCCGAATTCTTAGCTGTGCTGCTGTCTGCTTCTGGTTCCGTTGATTGCACTGCTGGATAACTCCAACTGTTGTCTCTTGGTGTCATCCTCAATAAGAATTGACAATTTTGAATGTAAATACATCATTTATACTTTAAAATATGTTTGCCTGAGGTAATACTGATGTTGTGGTTCTCATCTGTGCGGTTTGGAGTCTAAGTTCATGCTGACGCGGTGGTTCTCATGAGAACGGAATACGTAACTCCTTAATACCGGACAGTCGACTTTTTCTTTATTATTTGAACTGTTTTTAAAATATTTTAACAAGGAATTCGTAAAAATGTTATTCCAAGAGAACTAATCTACCATTACTAAAGCAAATTAAACTTAATCTTAATGTACTTTGGTCAGAACCAGGAACGTTTTCTAAAAAATTTCAAAATTTTAATCGCATAGTCGGCAAAAATCACCGATGTAGCTATCTGAAACTTCTTCAACGTCAGCACACGCTTCATGTGCCCACTGATTACAAGCTTGGCGCGTATCCAATCTTCATCGTTATTTTCTTGGCACATTAAACAATTTGTTACATATTCGGTCACTGATTTTGATGACGGAATCGCTTGTCTTGAATGTTGCAGTCGGTTTTTTGTCTTTTTTATTTTTTTTTCGGGTCGTTAGTTTTCTTGTCCTGTTGTTGTATTTTGTTGTATTGTAAAATGTTGTATTTTGACCACGGCATGCTTTGCATTTGCTGTTTTATTTTCAGAAAGCGTATTTTTATAGGGAGTATTTCAAAACTCACTTTTCTCAGCTTCTCGTCATTACGGCTCGCTTTGCTGCAGCATTTGGGACGGATGCCATCTGATGAATTACCGTAATAATGGTTTTGCTTGTTGACGGTTGTATCTCAAAATTTTCTTTTTCATTAAAGTTGAAAGTCTTTTGAGGCAAATCCTGTGATATGTTCGTATTGGTGTTATTGCAAACATTCACTTCAACGTCTGACTGCATAGGTATGTCGGTTACTACTGATGGCAGAAATCCAAATCTGTGAAAATATTTGGATTCAAAGGCAAAATTTCAGTGCATTGAAATCCAGACGTTACTATATCCAAACGTGCAACGAGATTGAAAGCTTGTGTCACCAATGCAATTTTATATTTAATTCTGTTATTTATAAAATTTTATTATTTTATTATTAATTTTATTATTAAAATTTAATTATTTATAAAATTTTAATTTTATAAATAATTTTATATTCTGTTATTCTTGCACCGGAGTTAGCCCTAATCCATAATCCAAAGGACTCAAAATATGCATCTTTGAATTGTTTCATGAAAACCCTGTCTAAGGGTTGCAGTTTGTGGGTCGTGTGGGGTGGAGTGCTTAACATGTGCCCGTGGTTTTCTTTCGCGTAACTTATGACAACAAGCTAATTATGACTGCAATGGCCATCTAGGATCAAAAGCACTGGTGTCTCTTTCGTTTGCTTTGAAAACACTACAAAGTGTTGAAGCCACTTCAAGAAGATTTAAGCGTTCATCCATCCATTTGGCTGTGCTACGGCTACACTTTCAGATGGCGCACCAATCATTAATATTTCATTAACCCTCTGCCTCGGAAAAATAAATAATGGTGGGATAAAATATTCTTCAGCACTCATAGACAACATAACTGTAACATTCTTACCTGTCTCTGCAGAGATCAACTTGCCAACTTGACGATTAATTTTAACTGTCATTACTTTAGTCTGCTTCTGGATAGTGCTGACCCCTGTCTCACCACAGTTATCACATCACCGATGTCTGATGAGCCAAAACGATATTTTTCCCAAATATCTTTCAAATTGTTTCAAAAACGGTCAACTTGTAGTCTGTTAAAACCAACTGCTCTCATCAGACTTGTTGAGTCCGGCCTTCTTAAGCTGAGTCCAGGATGGCGTTTGATAAAGTCATAATAAAAATGCTTACCAGCAGATTCTTTTGCCCTGTTTAATCGATGGTTCAGTTTTAATTTCTCAGCGAGATCGAATGCCAATTTTAGAAATTATTTTCTAGTTAAAGGCATGCACCTATTTGACATACCTACCACGTGCGCAATTTAAGCCTCTTCGTACTTCTGGGTAAAGGTTAAATTAAATCGGCCTTTTTTGAATGGTATTATTTCTTCTCCGCGTTTTCATTTTGTAATGTAGTTGAACAGGGTACTTTTTGGTACATTGTATACTTCAGATGATTTAATTATACACAATTTTTTTGACATCACTTTATCGATGGCTTTTTACAATATTTCGCAGTTGGGAGTATTCTTACATGGATAAATCTAAACCAATTCTTTGGCTTAGATTTACCCTTACTGAATCTAAGGAACAAAAAACGAAATTAATTACTACAACAATAAAAATCTAATTGTAAAACTGTCCGCTATTAGAGTGACCGATCTTTAGATACATGCAAGAAAAATCCTTATTCACACTGTGTGTTATGAATCATAAAAAATCTTGTGAATTATGACATACTCATAACATAGCAATAATTATCAACAATAATCAATATCATCCCTTCTTTTAATTACTGTTCACAGACCCCAAAAAATTACTTCAAACAAAATTTTTACTAACCTCAAAATTTGCACTAATCTTCCCGACGAACGAAGCGGCACTGATTCGCGATCGTCACCCGCCGCACTTCACTTTGGAGGAAGTTGCTATCCTGTCCGGTTTTACCAGTCGTCCGAGCTTACGGGACTTATATAGTTCAAATAACACAGGAACGAAAGCCACTGGATTATTCAAAACGTCGAGTATTTATTTGTTAATTGGATCAAAGGAGAAACAGATGATTTTTCTCAAGAAATTATCTTTTCAGATGATGCTATGTTAATAAACGAAATTGCCGCACTTGGGGCGAGGAAAATCCATGACTGATTCATGAGAAACCTTTACATCCTAAACGAGTCACTGTTTGGTGTGCATTATGGTCAGGAAATGTAATTGATCCGTATGGCTGGAGTGCTACTGGTGAAGCTTTAGCTGTGAATGGCACTCTGGGTTGAATTGAGTAATATTGATCTGGAGGGTATGTGGTTCCAACAGGATGGTGATACACCTCACTCTGATAATGAAACAACTGATTTATTGAGAGAAAAATTTCCTGGAGTTATTGCAAGAAACGGTGATGTTAATTGGCCGACAAGATCATGTGAATTGACTCCATTGGACTATTTTCTTTGGGGTTACGTAAAAAGCCAGGTCTATAAGGGCAATCCACAATCGATTCCTGACCTAAAGGATGAAATTATTCGAGTCATTGGTGAAATAGAGCCACTGTGATGCCAAAATGTCATTCCAAATGTTGACAAAAGGGTGGACGTCTGTGGAACTGCAAGAGGTAGTTAATTGGTAGATATTATCTTTCATGTTTAACCTTCAAGAGAAGCACTTCTGTGCTTCCCAATTCAGGAGCACAGAAGTGCACAGTCTATCTTTGATTATTAATATCTTTTGATTTAATTATCCAATTTAATATATTTTTTTAATTGAAACCTCAATCAGTATAGAAAAAGACTATATATATATATATAGAATGTTGCGAAAAATAATAGTATTCTTAATACCATCGAAAAAAACCGCAAACATTAAAAAAGAATGTTAAAATCAAATGTTCTATTCAAACTATCATATCTAGACGAAATTAATCGATAAAATCATTCTTTCAACGGCATTTAAAATGGGACTTAATGTACTTTCAGATACTTATTATATAATTTAGCTTTATTTTAAAAAATATATTTATTTAGTTAGGTAAAGTTCACTGATATCGGCTCGATTGGCAAATCGGCTCGATCGATTCCCACCACTCAGCGAGGAACTCAGCGTTTCTGACTAAAATATCACGTGCTGATCACGCTTTGGTCATTGTTTATGTCAACTGTCTTTCTTCGGCGAATAGACTTTAGTTAGGTAAAGTTCACTTATATGTTACTCTTCAAAAATCGATTCGGCCTCGTTGTCACTCTCTTTGTCGTCGAAAATATTAGCAGCCTTATATAACGCTTCTACTTCAGACGCACAGTGAGTACGAGAACCCGTATTCATTTTGAGCTACATAGAAAATCAAAGAAACCGATAAATAAATGTTAAAGAAATTAAAAATCAAAGTTTTTAATGAAAATACTACAGAAAATATAATATTTATGATTTACTTACCACAAACTGTGTCAAGATCGAAACAAAACACTAATTGTCCAAAAAGGTTATTTAACGGTTTTTATTTATTGGTTAAACATTGACACAACAGCACTGGGTGACGTATACTTATAGACTGACTACGGTCGCTTATATTTTTTTTAGTATTCACATCTTAACATGGCTATGGTGGGGGATCTGTAGTGGGGATAGTAAAAAAAATTCCCCCACTTAAAGTCATCCCCTTAACGTGGCCATTTATAAGGGAAAAACACTTTTAATTCACCCCTGGGTATCCCTTATCCAATGCTTCTCTTGAGGGTTAAATGTCCTACACTATGTTTCTATTATCAAAAAAGGTTTTTTGAAGTTAACGCAAATTCTGTATTTTATTCAAAAATTAAAAAAAGCCCTTAATTCGAAAACTAAGACGTGTGGCCTCACAGACCGCTATGTTTAGGTAAGAACTGTGATGAAAAATTTGGAAAAATTTTGATAATTACATTACCAAATGTTAGAGTAGGGTCTATAATAAATTAGAAAAATAAATAAATGTACGAAATTTCAGTATTTATTAGTATTTTATTATTGATATAAATCAGACTATTTTTTGGCATTTAAAAAAACATAACATAGCAAACTTTAAGGTCTTTCAAAAAAAATGACAATGTATTAAGTTAAATGAAAATTAGATGCAGTCTGGGCAGATTTGTTTAGCACTTTGTAGGCACACATTTTTTTACAGGAATAACACCTGTATGTTGACTTGCGATTAAGTTTTGATGGGGGCTGATGAGGCAAATCTACTTCTAAGACTCTTGACAAACTCGTTCTTAATTCTTGCGGTAATCGCATGGTATGTACTCGTCTATGCATGTGTTCTAACACTAGTGCTGGTGCTATTTGTTTTACAAACGATTCCCTATCTTTGCTGTTAGGGCGATGAATGTGATAGAATAGGTATGCATTTATACTATTAACATCCAACATACGGTAAAATATATCCATATGCCAGTCTTGTTCAGCGGCTACTAGTGTAAATTGCACACTTTTTATCAATTTAATCAACTCCACTTTTGTAGAATTATAATATGCTATAATTTGTGGTTTACCAGTGCGTTGATGAATTTCTTTAGTGTGATGCATAGAAGATGCTAAAATAACGAACTTAGATTTCTTGGGGTTTGGCACCTTGATTTTGATGGGCTGGTGTAGGATCGATTGACTTCTAATATGCTGGATTCGTTGCTCGGGACTGTAACTTGTACAATCGCGATAGGTTTCTTTTGGTTGATTTGCCATCTTGTGATACTAGTCGGATGGAAACCCATTTTGACTAGAGTCAATCTGACGTCTTCGGTTGGTATCGATTCCAGGACGCAAGAGGACGCGGAGAAATCGGGTCTCGCTGGATAAGGCTTGAAATCGGTAGCCATTTTCTGTGAAATAATGTAGCATGGAATTTCGGTCTTCCTCCGAACGGGGCTAGATAAGTACGCCGTCAGGAATGGTTTTGGATGGCCCAATAGCCACATTGTTGTTTTTGAAGTGTCGGATATCTTCGAGGAATGCCGATTTCTGGCATTCTGGCTGTCAGGAGGTTTGTCTGCTTTTCCCGGCAGGTCCTGGGGTTCGATAAGCTCTGACGGTGTTGAATCATTAGGTTTAGCAGAGGCTTCCGAAGAGATGTCTTTTTCAGCCACCTGGCTCTGGCGGAAATCTGGTGATTTCCTTCTGATTCGAAGCCCGGTGCGTGGGCTTCGTCTTCGAGGGCCGAGTCGGCCTCGTCGTCTGGAGGTGCTGTTTGGATGAGTTCGTTTCTTTTTTCAACTAGGCATCATTATTGGAGGGTCTTAGTTTTGGTAATTAGCTGGTCTTGGTCGACGCTTATTGCTAAAAGCGTCTTCATTTCTTTCCGTGTTTAGGCGATTTTTCGCCTCTGCTTTTCCTCTTTGAGACTAAGCGGGTTGTTGATAAGTGCTCGGTATCTTTCGCAAATAGATACTAGTTCGCATTCATACTACCGAATACTGAACGATTGCCGCACCAATGTACGGGAGCACGGGAGCGATCGAAAATACGTCTGATCTCAACGGCTGCCGATACTGAACTAGTCAATTGTTGCCAATTCCGGAACCATAAATAGCAATCCTCCTAGGTAGGTACCCCACGGCCACACATTTGATTGCCATTGAACGCCCTCCATTTGCCTTTGGAGCCGCTACCGCCCCTATGAAAGGCCCTAGCGTCCCCTTTAGGAACCTATGATCTAATGGATTCGTATTTCTAAGTATCGAAATTAGAATCAATTGAAGAATTACTTATTATAGGAAAACGTGGTTACTGATCGTTATGATAGCTTGTTCTTTTAACGCTCGAGATAATTAGATGGAGGAAACGTTGGGATTTGTCTCGTGGAACATGTTATGTATAACAATATAAGATCGGACCAATCAATATCAGTGGATTTTGACTAAGTGAGAAAAAAAATAAAAGACCTTAGATACTTCCTCTACAGGACAATGCAAAATATAAAATAAAAAAAAATAAGACACCCCATCGTTTCGAAATCAATGACCCTATCATTCTAACCTCAATGGTGAAATGATCGACGTTTCATAAAAATAATCCTTTTTACTTACATGTGACATTCAGTCTGACATTGGCCCAGATGGAAGAGTTGAAATTGATGGGAACCACTTGACACTGATAAACGGCATCATCCTCAAGGGACACGTTGCTTAGTCGCAAATTGTAGGTTCCGTACCTTTGATCTACGATAACGGCGTATCTAGGGAAATCATTGACGATCGGCAAGGGACCTGAAACCAATCAGAAATTGTGGAAATGTCGGGACGTCAGCAGTTTTTCTAATAGGATTTTCAGGAATTTATAGATGTCACTAGAATTCCCCGCAGGATTTTTCAGGAACACCTGGATGTCATCAGGTTTCACCTAGGATTTTCAGGAATTTCGGGACGTCTCCTATAGAGCGTTTGGTCGTTGATAATAGGGGTAAGTGTAGGGTTGATTGGGGTGAGATCTTAGGGTGTTGGGATAGGTGTGGGGTTGATATCCCTATAGTGTAGGATGAGGGGGTGGTCTCTCCGGATGTAGCGGTAGGTTTGTAGGGTGAGTGGTGCAGTGGTAAAGGTTGCAGATGATAGTGATGAAAACTATGTAGGGAAGAGGGCAAAAGGGGTGGTGGAGGTAGGAGTGGGGTTGATGATAGCGGGTTTGTGGAATAGTGCAGAGGATTAAATTATACAGGATGTGGTCGATTCATGTATATAAGTCGATCGAGGGGATCAACAAATTCAAACTGATCGGACAATATTAGCCAACAGACCAGACATACTTATTAAAGATTTAGAACCAAAAACCTGTATCATTATAGATATCGCTGTACCATCAGATAGAAATGTAATTCAAAAGGAAGCGGAGAAAGAAAGATCTGGCTATAGAGGTTTCCCGAATGTGGGGTTTGAAAGCTCATATAATTCCAGTAGTAATTGGGAATACCGGCGCACTGTCTAGAAAACTCAAGAAATATATTGAAATGATTCCAGGAGAACATAACATAACAGATCTCCAAAAAGCGGCATTGTTTGGCTTTACTCACATAATTCGACGCTGTATAGGATAAAATGGAAAGTAGAGCAGAAACCATAAGAGTATGTTATACTCTCGGTTTTTGCCTATATACTTATACATCCAGTATAAAAAACTGGTGATATAAAGAATAATAATAATAATAATAATAATAATAATAATAATAATAATAATAATAATAAAAGTCCTCAAGCTGTTCTGGAGCTTGAAGATGTGCTGCTCTACTGGGATAGACCGATAATAACTGAGAGGCCTGTCGACTACAATAGATCAGACATAGTCTTAATAAATAAAAAAGAAAAGAGTGGAAAATTTATTGATATTGCCATACCACTTACCGTCTTATTGCCAACGGAATACTGGGTGATATTGAAATTTATCCCCAGGCTCCGAGCCGAACTTCAACGTCGCGAGGGAGGAATCGGTTTATGGTTTCTAGCTTTTTGAGCTGAGAGAGTGACACCAAGTCGATGAGAATAATAATAATCATAATCAAATGATATAATACAAGGCGGTAGGGTTTTGCGAACAAGAACCCTTCGGAACCGTCGGGACCATTTGTCCGGGGTTGGTGAGTCTGGAGCGAGTAGCAACTCTCAACTCTATGGCACCACAAAAATGGCAATAAACAAAGCAACTGAAAAAATCCATCCGCAATTAGAATATAAAAGTGAATCAACACCAGAGACTTCAATACAAACCCAACAAAAAGCAGTAGCTAATAATCAGGTACTGGCTGGCTCGTCTCCCATAAGGAGGGCTGTCAGTAGGACCGAGCGCACTCCAAGTATTAGGTGGACACGAGAAATGAATATTAAGTAATGAGTACCTATTATCATGTGAACCAGTGTGCAGATAAACCGCTACCTGGATGGAGAAGTGCACTTCACCAAGAATATAAGAAGAGGTTTACTAAAACACAGTTATCGGAACCAAACTTAGCAGACCGTAAATACTTATATTTATTTATATTACTCACTTATATTAAGAATAATATTATATTAAGAAAAAATATCTTACCGAAACGGAATTAATGAACATCAAGGGATAATTCGGTAATAAATTACACCAAAACATTACATATGGTTCACCTCAAGAACATGACATGGATGTCCTTAACTTGAACACAGAGAACCAACCGGTAGTACAAACTGCAATCCTAACAACAGAAGTATCATCAACTCAAAATGAAGAAACAGCCATGAACGGAAACTTTTCTAACATACGAGAAAGGTTTTACAGTCTCTTGGCCCATTTTACTGGCTCAAATCCACTAAATAGGTCAAAAATACCGATACTGCGCAACATTACAAAAACCCCGCATTACTATAATGCAGGTCAATAAAGTTTTGGAATCGCATTTATCGGGGATAATGAATCTTAGCGACATTTATCTTGCGTTGTATTGTGCAGCAGTAACTGTAATCGAGCTTTCAGGTGAAAAAACTTACACCCTCAATGCGACAAGGCGTAGTATCCAAAAAGATACACCTGCCTGGAAAAAGCGCCTAGAAACTGATATCAATGATTTTCGAGCGAAAGTTGACATTATTTCTGATTATGTTGCTAGAAATACATCTAGCAAAGAGACTAGAATGATCTAGCAAAGAAGCCAAACTAGCCAGATACAATGATATAGAAAAACGGAAACACCAAAAGGCAATGTTTCAAAATAGCCAGAAGAAGTTTTATAGGGAACTAGAAGCTCAGGATAACCAGTAAAAACTTGAAAATGTCAATGTATCTATCTTTGAAAAACACTGGAAATCTGTCTGGAAAAGATCTGATGGTTATGAACAAATTGCCCAGTGGGTTGCAACAATTCGAAAACAGACTGATGCACTTCCACAAATGGAATTCAACGGTCTTGAAGCGATTGAAATCTGCACTGCCATCAAGAAAACTAAAAACTGGATCAAAAACTTCACAGCTATTTAGCAGGTACTTGCTGATGCATTTAATGAAATAATGGTGAATCCTGATACTTTCCTTGACTTTCTGATGGAGGGAAATACATATTTGTTATATAAAAAGGGTGATGCTAACCAACCCAGTAACTATAGGCCGATAATATGTTTATCCGTGTTGTATAAATTATTCACAGCCCTGCTCAACGAAAAAAATTACCAACATTGTGACTACAATAATATATTATGGGATGCAAGGAGCAACTGACGATTGATGCTGCAGTTCTTGTGCAATCGCGGAAAAAACGCGCAACTTGAATATGTGCTGTATAGATTACAAGAAGGCTTTCGATAATGTCCCACATGACTGGTTATTAGAAGTTTTGAACATCTACAAAATTTGTCCGTAAATTACAAACTCTTTAAGGTATTTCATGAGTAAATGGAAGACTAATTTATTTGTTCACTAACAGTACATCGGAACAACAAATATCGAGAGAGGAGTATTTCAGGGAGATTATTTTTCCCCCGTTTGATATTGTCTAGCGTTGAATCCAATGTCTACATTACTTAACCATAACAATATTGGCTACTAAACTTGACATGAGAAATTCCAAAAAACTAGCTCATTTGCTATACATGGACGACTTAAAACTCTATGGAGAAACAAGAGAGAAATTCAACTCATTAATAAAAACAGTCGAAATATTTCGTAAGGATATCAAAATGTCATTCGGACTCGAGAAATGCTCTACTATCAGCATACAAAAGGGAAAAATAAAAGAACAACATTTAACAGTCTGCGGTGTACAAGAACTAGTATCAGAAGACTAAGAAATTTAACAAGAAGAAATTTTTCATTTTGTATCAAAAACGTCTAACAAAACTCCTAAACACCAAACTGAACGGTGGAAACCTCATTAAAGCGATATTTGGCTGGGCGGTGCCAACTCTGACATATTCTTTTGGCATTGCTAATGAAGAACATTGACAAAGTTCCAATATTTGTATCCCAACTAGTCCACAAAAACGGTATATATTCCAAGAAAGTTGGGAGGCAGAGGGCTTGTGAATGTCAAGAATCTTTGTCTCAACCAGGAGACTAGGATGAGAGAGCGCTTCATTAGTTCACATAGCACACTAATGAAACTAACTGGTTGTTAGGAAGGACCAGGGTTTCACCCCGCTGAATCTAAATAGACAAAATCGTGTTGATCGTAGAATAGCACTGAAGGATATCGTTCAAGAATGGAAACAACAGACATTACATGGGAGATATCCTAAATCACTTGAGGATAACTTCATTGACAAACATTTGTCTCTAAAGTGGCTTACTGATGGACTATTATATCCAGAAACAGAAGGCTTCACGACAGCTATTCAAGATAGGGTAGTAAGGACAAAAAAATTATGAAAGACATATACTACACATGGATGTTGTCAACAAGTGCAGTGGTGTGGGAGAAACAATTGAACATCTTATTGGAGGGTGTCCAGTCCATGCCCCTAATGCTTACCTAGGCAGGCATAATCAGCAAATCGCTTTAAAGCATTCGCAATTTATAATATACCTCCACCATATTACAAGTACACGCCTTCTCCCGTACTTGAGTCAGCCGATACCATTCTTTACTGGGATAGACCAATTACAACAGATTGGATGGATAATAGGCCGAATATTGTTCTAATTAGCAAAAAGCAGAGGAGAGCTATCATAATTGACATTGCGATACCACTCTCGAACAACATCAGAAAAACTGAAAAGAAAAAGGTCACGAAGTATGAACATCTTGCATTTGATCTGAAAAATCAGTGTAAACTCCAGAAAGTGGAGGGGCTACCTTTGGTTATATCCGCCGAAGGCCTAGTAAGCAAAACCTTTTCCGAAAACCTGGAAATTCTTGGTGTTTCAAAATCGATTACCACAGTAGGACAACGAGCAGTTCTCTTACAAACGTGCCACATTTTTCGTAAGGTACCAAGCTGAATGGGAGGAGCTGAATTGCTTTCTCATTTTGGCATTGTAAACCCGACCAGCCTGGGCTGAGATGATCGATGAATCACAATCATACATAATAATAATAATAATCTCAAACACAATAATAATAATAATAATCATAATTTGAGGCAGGGAGAGGAGGGTCTGCTTAGTGAGTGGCGCAACCACCTTCCCGAGCTGAGAGGAGTAAATCTCTAAAAAGAATCCCCAAGCTCAAGGTGGAAATCCATCGTGCCGAGGAGCTGAATGGCACAGGGTTGAAGTGTCTCTAACGATGACTCCAGACACCTAGCGCCATCCGGTAGTAAATGGCTTTCCCGTGGTAAATCGGAGCTCTGCCTTGGGTGACTGTTTGTTCCCTTGAACACAAACATTTTGTATGTAGACTAAAACTGATAAAGATATTATACAAGGCCGTAGGATTTTGCGGACAAGAACCCTTCGGAACTGTCGGGAGGATTTGTCCGGAGTTGGGGAATCTGGAGGGAGTGGCGGTTCCGAACTCTATGGCACCACAATAATGTCAACGAAAAAGGCACTCGAACAACAACTAGATCATCTAAGTCTAGAGACACCAAAGACTTCACCACAAAATCAACATAGAGCGGAAATTAATAATGGAGTAGAAGATGAAATTTCCCGGTACTTGCTGGGTCGCCCCCAATAAGGAGGGCTGTCACTAGAACCGAACGCACTGCAAGTATCAGATGGACACGCGAAATGAATATTGATGTAATGCGTGTCTATTATTACATAAACCAGTGCGGAGATAAGCCGCTACCTGGATGGAGAAATGCACTCCACCAAGAATATAAAAAGAGGTTCCCTGAAACTCAGCTGTCGGAGCAAAACTTAGCCGACCGTAAAAATGTAATTATAAGGAAAAACTATCTAACCGAAACAGAATTAATGAACATCAACAGAGAAATCGGCAATGAACTACATTAAAACATTACATATCAACATATAACATTAAGATACTATAGGCGTTCTAAATTCGAATACAGAGGAGCAACAAGTAGAACAAACCCAAAATGTATCACATGAAGCCTCATCGTCTGACAATGAAGAATCAGTCTCGCAACGTAACTTTACTAACATACGAGAGAAGTTTTATAGCAATTTGACCCGTTTTGCTGGCTCAAATCCATTGAATAGGCTAAAAATTCCAGTACTGCGTAATATTGCAAAGTCACATATTACTCTAATGCAGATCAACAGAGTTTTGGAATCACATCTATCCGAAATGATAAATCTAAGAAAAATACATCTTGCGTTATACTGTGTAGCAGTGACTGCCATCGAAATTTCGGGTCAAAAGACTTACACCAACAATGCGACCGAGCGTAGTAGCCAGAAAAATACACCTGTTCGGAAAACGCGCCTTGAATACAACATCAATGATTTCCGGAGGAAAGTTGATATTATCTCAGAGTATCTTTCTGGTAATCAGTCAAATAAAGTTGCGAGGAAAGCAAAAATGATTGCCAATAAATCTGGTATTCACTTCGGCGATCCTAACCTGACAGAAAAATTGTCAGATCTAAAAGATCGGTTTAGGCAGAAAGCTAAATCGAAAAGGGTTAGCAAGATAACTAGAAAAGCGAAAACATCAAAATTCAGTATTTGCTAATTCTATAGAGAACTCAAGCAGAAGGTAATAGCAAGTCATAACTTAAGAATATGGATGTTCCTTTGCAGACTATTGGAGATAGGTTTGGAAAAAAATCGGATGGCTACGAAAAATTGGCTCCGTGGGTTAAAACCATTCAAGAGAGGGTAAATGCTCTCACATTTCACAGCGATTATTGATTGATTCACAGCTCAATGATTTCACAGCTATTGACATTTGCAGTGTTGTCAGGAAGACTCACAACTGGAAGGCGCCTGGACCAGATGGATTGCATAACTTTTGGATTAAAACCTTTACAACCGTTTATCCTGTACTTGCAAATGCATTTAAAGAAGTTTTATTAAACTCAGACACTTTTCCCAACTTCCTAATGGAGAGCAATACATAACTGCTGTACAAAAAAGGGGACATTAGGCAACACAATAACTACAAACCAATCACATGTCTATCAATATTGTATAAACTGTTCACAGCTCTACTCAAAGAAAAAATCTACCAACATTGTGATAAAAACAACATTTTTGAAGAACAGAAAGGATGTATAAGAGCAAGTATGGAGTGCAAGGAACAATTGACCATCGATGCTGTAGTTTTTGAGCAAGCGCGAAAAAGAAACCGCAACTTAAATATCTGCTATATAGGCTACAAGAAAGCATTTGAGAGTATCCCACATGATTGGTTGGTTGAAGTTCTGAATTTCTATAAAAGTAGCTTCAGATTATTAATTCATTAACGTGTCTGATGGGGAAGTGGAAAACAAACCTTTTTGTAGATCAACAATGTATTGGTACTACAAATATCGAATTTGAATTAAAGAAAGGAATTTTTAAAGGAGATTCTCTTTCTCCAATTTGGTTCTGTCTAGCCTTGAACCCTTTGTCTACACTACTGAACAGCAGCAATATTGGATATAAACATAACATGAGGAATCCAAGAAAGCTCTCTTATCTACTATATATGGACGACTATAAACTATATGGAGAAACTAGAGAAAATTTAAACTCCTTGATAAAGATGGTCGAAACATTTAGTAGGGATATCAGAATGTCATTCGGACTGGCCAAATGTTTTACCATTAGCATACAGAAGGGAAAGGTACAGAGTTAACATTCAACATTCCGTAACATACAAAAAAAACTGGCATCAGAAGAATCATACAAATATTTAGGAATACCTCAAAAGCAAAAACTTGATCATGATTAGTTAAAGAAGGACTTTTTAACTTTACACCAAAAGAGACTTACAAAGCTTTCAAACACCAAACTGAACAGTGGAAACCTCATTAGAGCGATCAACGGTTGGGCAGTGCCAACTCGGACATATTCTTTTGGCATTGTTAAATGGTCAGAAACTGACCTTGATGAACTTGATAGGTTGCCTGCATCCAAACTCATCTACGAAAAGACTATACATCCTAAGAAAGTTTGGGGGTAGAGGCCTTGTGAACGTAAACAATCTCTGTCCCAATCAAGAAAATAGGATGAGAAAACACTTCATTGATTTAAACAGTGCGCTAATGAAATTGGTTGCAAATGAGGACCGGGGTTTCACCCCACTAAACTTAAATAAAGAAAACCGTATTGATAGCAGAACAACACTCACGGATTGCGTTCGAGAATGGAAAGGACAAACATTACATGGAAGGTTTCCTAAGTCACTCGAAGATGACACCATTGATGAACAATTGTCTCTAAAGTGGCTGACCGATGGAGTGTTGTCCCCAGAAACAGAAGGTTTCGCAATATCTATTCAAGGTAGGGTAACAAGAACTATGAAAGACATATACTGCACTTGGACGTAGTAGATAAGTGCAGGAAATGCGGTACTCTGGGTGAAACAATTGAGCACCTTATTGGTGGTAGAACGGCCCTTGGTCCTAATGCTTATTTAGGATGACATAATCAGCTGGCAAAAAGCATACATTAGCAAATTGCACTAAAATACTCACTATTAGAAAGCGCACCTTCTTATTATAAGTACTTGAATCATCCGATACCATTCTTTACTGGTGCAGACCCATCACTACTGATCGAACGGGTAATTATAACAGGCCAGATATTATTCTAATCAACAAAATGGAGAAAAGAGCATTTATAATTGACATCGCAGTGCCGCTCTCTCACAACATTAGAAAAACCGAGATGGAAAAATCCACAAAGTATGAAAATCTGGCATACGACTTGAAGAACCAATGGAAACTGAATAAGGTAGATGTAGTGCTTTTCATTATATCCGCCGAAGGCCAGATAAGTAAGAGATTTTCAAAGAACCTCGAGAGCCTGGGTATCTAGAAATCGATTGGGGGGTTCACAGTGTGACAACGTGCCGTGCTCTTGCAGCCGTGTCACATTGTTCGTAAAATATTATGTTAGGGTGAGAGGAGCTGAATTGCTTTTTCATCTTGGCATTGGAATATCGACCAACATGAACTGAGATTCTACAGCAAGGATCATAATTTAACAATATTTTATTTTTCCCAAAACTATTCAGAAGTGAAACCACTCCGGCTCTGGCGCCTTTTATGAAACTAGGATTTTTTTTATTGGGATTTATTGAGGCAATTAACATTTTGCCGAAGCGCAACGAAATATCTTGAAAAGGACTATACGCAATGCACATATTTAAAATGTATTTATACAGTATTGTTATATAAGTTCCAAACATATATACTTATACTAGAATAAGTTCTTATGTATGTTAATATGAGTACTTATAATGTTATTGGCATAACGTTCTATGAAAATTATTATACGTAACTGCGTAATTAAGAGTATACAAAATATATTTACCTAAAGGAATACCGTCCTTGGTCCAATATACATCTCCATTTAAGAAGGCAACTTTACATTCCAAGATTACTTCTTCGCCTTCCTGCACTTTAACATTGTGAGATGCGACTTCAAAATAGTGTTCCTGAGCCATAGATATGTGGCGAAAGAGTAAAATAAACACAACTGTAACAGAAGAAAACAAATGTTACTATTTTAATTTTTAGTGGACATTTCTCTTTTCAATTAGATGCTCCTTATCCTTAGCTAAATTTTAAAACTTAAATTATATAGACATTAGATTATTTTCGGGTTGTTTAGAAATTCCAACTGTGTTTAAGTTTTTGTTATTAAAAAACACATTCAAATAAGTAGTGTTGACGATGAAGACACACAATTCAGTGGCACAAATTAAGTTAAAAGATGGACGTAAAAAGGTTTAGAATACATACGATTGAAACTTATAAATGAATATAGTCAACAAACAGATATTATTTTGCTCTTTAACAAATGTCAAAGTAGAAATGAGTAAATAAAAAAATAAATTAGCTTCTGGTGTTTTCGCGGTGTCCATTATCCACAAAAATTACACATTTATTCGTTTCGTATCTGAAATGGCTTTTCGTTTTCTAAAATTAGAAGTTACACTTTTAATTAGCAATATTAGATTATCTAAAAATAGAAGTTACACTTCTAATTACACTTTTATGTGGACAAGGACCATTTCCAACATATGATTGGCTAGCTTGTGACATTTTGTTTAATGCATATTCTTTAACCAAATGTGAGTGATACTACAGCATGAGTCTCTACTATGGAATAATCTATATACGTAGATTGGTTAAGATGTTTACAAACTGATATATTACTAGCGATATTAACCTGAAAACAAAACGAGATGTTAGAATTATCTTCACTCTTATACCTATTCGTCTGACGTTTTGGCACATTGGCTCCTATGTAACTGTGAAAACTACACAATATGTCGAAAAAATAACGGAACTTTTTAAATAAAAAATACCAATTATTTATTTTACCAAAATTATTTCTTTATATTCAAAATACATCTCTTCCATGTCCCTTCCACGGCTTGTGCAACACTTCTTTGACGGCCAATTTGAGTTTTGGGAACAGAAAATAGTCACACGGAAACAAATCAGGTAAATAAGGAAGATGTTGAAGCACACAGGCTTGCAATTTCTGCAAAAATTCATAATAGTGGCGTTCTGTGAAATGGTGAAATATCGCGGAACAGAAACCAATTTCTCGGCCCTCCATATTCGGTCCTCACTTGAACGGTTCTCTTTCACGAAAACTCAATAAGTTCTAGATATGATTCACCAGTGACATTTTGACCCTATGAAATGAACACCCGAAGTATAATACCTTTAGAATCGTAAAAATAAATCAGTACTGTCTTCACTTGATATTTATTTCACAATATATTCAAAATATTCTCTGACGTGTTTCGGCCTCACGGCCAAGAGAGTTATATATAAACTAAACTAAAGTTTCAAAGTGCTGTTAATAGTGGTTGATTTTTTTTGTCTCGTTAAATTTATGACACTTTCAATAATTGGGGTTTCTCCGAAGTCTAGCTGGGTGTTTAGACCGTTACCGTCTTATATGGCTTTTTTAATTTCGGAAATTTCCAAAGAATTTAACAGCCTGCTTTTATTGCAATTTATGTTCAAAAAATGGTTCTGTACTATACAATGTTCGGCAAGGCCCGTCTTTTTTTGATTATGTAAATACTTATGTTCTTTTAGTATATATATATATATATATATATATATATATATATATATATATATATATATATATATATATATATATATATATATACACATATATATTAGAAGACCCGGCCACGCGTTGATATGGCTAAGTTATACGTTGAATTATATTGTAGTAAGCTATTCAATACAGTCAAATTATTATTTATGAATAAAGACGAAAACGTTGTAGCCGATGTAAAAACCCACGGGATTCAGATTTGACCCTTAGATCATAATTTGGAAGCGATTGATAAAAATTTTCGATTTGTTATTATTTCTTAGTAAAAAATAATAAGAAACAAAATGATACAGACAACAAATGAAATCAAATGAAAAAATAATGCACAAAAATAATGCAAAATTGAAAAAGCAAGGTTATGTCGTAAGTAAATTTTGAACATATGTGACGTTAAATGAATTGTAGCATAAATGAAACGTTTGGACTCTTAACACAGCGCCATCTACTGAATACTTACCCAATCCGGACACTAAAGAGTTGAAACGTTATGTCGATAAACTAACTTAAATCGCCCTCTGTTAACTTGAAACTTATGGAACTCACAGATAATTATAACCCTTTATCATATAATAAACAAATAATTTGCAATAAAAAAATATTGGGACTACAAATTGAGATAAAAACTATCCTATCTCTCAAGTTGGACCAAACTGCACACAGTGTGTAAAATTTCATTAAAATCGGTTCAGTAGTTTATAACGAACAAAAAACGTAACACGAAATATATAATACGTATATATATATATATATATATATATATATATATATATATATATATATATATATATATATATATATATATATATTTATATGTTACATCTAATTTTTTCAAGGATGGTAGATAATGTTTCTAAATCATTCCGGAAGAGTGTGATTCCGTGAAGAGTCACACCGTTTCGCCAAAATCTCAATTGGCATTTTCAAGTGTTGTCCGCTTCGACTGAAGAGTCCAACTGACGTGCACGGGTCGTTGTGCTCGCTTTTATAGTATATATATATATATATATATATATATATATATATATATATATATATATATATATATATATATATATAAAAATGTGTATATATATATATATATATATATATATATATATATATATATATATATATATATATATATATATATATATATTTATATGTTACATCTAATTTTTTCAAGGATGGTAGATAATGTTTCTAAATCATTCCGGAAGAGTGTGATTCCGTGAAGAGTCACACCGTTTCGCCAAAATCTCAATTGGCATTTTCAAGTGTTGTCCGCTTCGACTGAAGAGTCCAACTGACGTGCACGGGTCGTTGTGCTCGCTTTTATAGTCGGCCGGTATAATCTGCCGGTATAACCCGATATAATCTGAGCAGTCGCCGGTCGGCTATATTAGGCGGAGACGCAGGTTGTTGTGTGTTCCACATGAGATTGTGGAACCCAGCAGTTGAGTGTCTGATGACACTCAGCACTGTTGTCTCATTGGACGCAGTCCAAAGAATTCTAACAGTGCATATATATAGTATCACACATATTACATTTTCCAGATTTGTCACAAAATTTTGCTCTTTCTTTATTATTATTTAGCATCGATGCAAAATTATTCTTATTAATAGTGATAATAATAATGTTTTCTTTCTTTAAATGATTTGTGATTCTAGAACTTAATTTATGAATATAGTTGATGGCATGCCATTTTTAGATTATTTTTCGGGTGTTGCTGCATAAAAATGTTTGATGTTTTTTTAACCTTGATTTTTATCATTTTATCTATAATGCTGAGTTGATATCCATCATTTTTTGCGATATTTTTGATTATATTAAGTTCTTTTTCACAGCTACATTTTTTAAGTGGAATCGTTAGAAATCTGTGGATCATACTATGAAAAATTGATATATTTACGTTCCATGAGTGATTTGAACATGTGTGAATAGTTGTATCGGTATACGTAAGTTTTCAAAAAATTTCAAATTCTAATTTATTGGGTGTTCTTAATATTATTTAACAAATAATTTAAAACAAGGTTAAGAGAAACAATCTCAAACATGTTTATGCAGCTACACCCGAAAAAGATTCTAAAAAATGGCATACTATAAACTATATTCATAAATTAAGTTCCAAAATCACATTTATTTAATCATTTAAAGAAAGTAAACATTAATAGTATCTCTGTTAATAAGAATAATCTTGCATCGATGCTAAATAATAACAAAGAAAGAGCAGCATTTTGTGACAAATCTGGCGTATTAAAAAACATAACACACAACAAACATAAATATTCAATTTTACATAATCAAAGGAAGACGGGCTTTGCCGAACATTGTATAGAATAGAACCATTTTTTGAACAAAAATTATGTCAAATTAACATATAGTTGCAATAAACGCAGGCTTTTAAATTATTTGGAAATTTCCGAAATTAAAAAAGCCATATAAGACCTAACCTAACAAACCTAACAAACACCCAGCTAGACTTCGGAGAAAAGTCAATTATTGAAAGTGTCATAAATTTAACGAGGCAAAAAAAAATCAACCTCCATTAATAGCACTTTGAAACTTTAGTTTACTTTATATATAACTCTCTTGGCCGAGAGGCCGAAACAGCAGTTTAAACCTTTAGTTTAGTTAACTAGTTAGTAAACTAATTTAATGGCCGTGAGGCCGAAACATGTCAGAAATATATCTTGAATATATTGTGAAACAAATACCAAGTTTTTTAATTATTATCGTTGTTACCATGTTTCACCAAACGCCAATCGCGCAATCAATCAAAAGTAAACTCAATTTTTTAGATTTCAGAAAGCCTGGAGACTTCTACATAGCACTTTGGCGCTCTGTTTGAGGATCGTACTTGAGTCTCATTACCAATTACGATAAATTCCAGGAAAGTACAGTTCTGTCTAGCTGTTTTAATAAGGTTCCTGCAGTATTCAAGGCGAGCAATTTCTTGGTCTTCATTTAAGGCGTGAGGAACAAATCGAGCATAGACGTTCCGTTTAAATCCTTGGTCAAAATTTCGTGAATCATGTCTTTGGTCGTTTTTAATTCCTCCGCTATCGATCTCACAGTAACATTCGCATCGTTGGCGATCATTTGAAGCACTTTTTCCACGAACTCATTGCGATTTTTCTTTTTTTTGCCGGCCTGGGTGTCGGTCGTCTTCCAAAGTGTCACGATCGTTCTGACAATCTTGACTTGATAATTCGTTAATAGATTCTCATTTAAAACCGACTCGGTTTGTTTCTAGACTCTGCAGAAGAACTAGGAGTTGCAATACTCAGACCATATTCCTACATACATCGCCAGTGGGAATGTCCTCTCAGATATTTCGGATATAGCGTACATCAAAAACATCAGGCATAAAATGCAACTAAAAACCTTGAAAGAGGGAAGCTAGGATCACAATCCAATAGAGTTCACACTGAGGACTGGAACGGAATTAAAAAAACGATTAAGAAAAATAAAACAAATTGGGAAACATTCACAAGACTGGTTCGAGAAAAGATTATAACAATCCCAGCAACTAACACCGAAGAAGAGGCGAAAGAAGCAGCCGAAGATTTACAAAGACGAATCACAGGGACATACGAAGAAGGCACTGTGACGAGAGAAGTTCTAGCAAACACAAGACCGTAAGGCGAGACACCATAGGCCCTAAAGGAAATAATAAACCGCAAAAGACTGTTCGGAAGAATATACAGAGTAAGGAAATATGAAGAAAACAAAACGCAGCTAAACAGACATACTCATATGATGAAAAACGCTCTGAATGAACATTGAAATAACAGATGGAACCCAAAATTTCCAATGCTAAACACATGGGATCACTCTGCATGGAAAACGTAAAAACAATTTAGAAGAGATAACAATTATTCCTCCAGCGCATGGAGCCAAAGAGATGGCATTCGCAGGAAGGGGAAACAAACACCCAGATGAGGACATAGACTACATATATGAGGTGGAAATGCTAGCAGAAGAACGATCAGAAAATCCTCAGAGACACTCGTTGAAATCCCAGTCTGTTTCGACGAGGCACACGGAATAATCAAAAGACTGAAAGTCAGAAAAGCCCCGGAACAAGATGGCATTACTAATATGACAAATGTAATCAATGCGATAATGAGAACAGAACAGTTTCCTGGAAGTGTGGAAACAAGTCGAGGTAATCATCTTCAACAATGTGGATAAAAATTCCATCCTCTCGCTACAATTTTTACATCGTTGGTCGGATGTTTACCTCCAGCAACCGTATGCCATGTCATATTATCTCGTCGTTGATGTCACATGTTTTGTTGGTTGCCAGAATACGGGGGTTTAACTGCTTTCTAAAACATGCGATTTGGACGTATATTCTCTGCGACCAAGCGTATTGGTAATTAGATTTAAACGCTGATTTGATGGGTACGGATCGTTTAATAAGTCTCGCGTCGCGTATTTCCTTCGCCTGGCGAATACTTGTTTTGGTTTGGGATTTGCTACGTGTGTACACACTGAGTAGTACTTTTTAAATAAAAATAATCAACTTTTAATTGCAAACATGAAGGTGTCTGATTTAAAACAGTTAATAATTTTTAACTTAAGTTTGGAGAAGAAAGTTGAATTAAAAACTAACGGTCATCCCACGTCCCTGTTGAATTTTAGTCAAGTTCAAAAATAATGTAAAAATAGGGCAAGTTTTACGCGAAAAGTCGACAGTAAACTATATGTGAAAGTTGTCCGATGATAGAAAAATATTTGAAGATCAAATTGGAAATTTTTTATTCGAGGCCCGAAATTTGTCAAAATGAAGACATTAAACGCTGTATAAAGACATTAAATTTTATTTTGAATATGGGGCTACATACAGCTTTTAAAGAAATCACTCAGGCTTTGAGAATACTAGTGACTATACCAATGACCACAGCCTAAGCCGGGCGGTGCTTTTCGACTCTTCGACTTTTCGATTAAAACATATTTAAGAAAAATTATGTTAAATATTGAGAGTGTTATTTTCTTCTTCGCCCTCCTACTTTAAAAACCCACGAGCCGGCACTGGTCCCATCAGACTAATTCCGCAAGGTGGCAGAAATGATAATATAGAATTGACTGAACCAGGAAACAAAAAAATTGTACATAATACCTGCAGTACAGTTTGACTTCAAAAAGAAGCATTCAGCGGTACAACTGAATGCTGAAACCGCCACCGAAGGGTCCCAAATCAGAGAAGCCACAGGAGTAATATTTCAAGATATAACCAGAGACCTTGACAGGGTTTGACACGAAGGACTTATATACAAGGTGACAAAAGCAAGTGGTTACTACAGACAGATAATTCAGAGTAAGAGCAGGAAAAATTTCAGGGATAAGAAAACTTGAAGCGGGTGTCGGTACTAGACCCTCACAGCTAAGAAGTAATACATCTTGAAGTAAAACTGGGTTCCAAACTAACATGGAAAAAACACTTTCAAGAAAACGATCAACAAAAGGAAAAATGCCATGAACAGGTTATATTCGCTGATATGCAGATAAGCCAGATGAATCTCCAAGACCAAACTGCTCATGATCAAATGATCAAAAATAACAAGGCCGGCAATAACTTACAAGGCAGTGTTCAGATACATGGGTTCGCAGCCAAAACACAGATAAACAAGCTGGCATCGGTAGAGAACACATGTCAGGATGGCAGTATATGGATCGAAACTGGAAACAACTGTAAACCTTCATGAAAAGGAAAGCAGAAAAACTGTTATTAGTTGCAAGCATGCATGAAAATGCAGAACTAGAAGGCTCATGGATTATGGTCCGAATGATCTCCCCAGGAGTGTCTCGAGGAGCGCGATATAAAAAGAGACCGAAATTTCAGGTGCTACTGTAAAATAATTAACATATCTAGATATGAATTGGCAAAATTGACAATTGACCCAGCAGCTGAATATTGGCACAATCTTTGGTCCAAGACTGGGCAGTCGATCGATTGTATTATGTTCGAAAAATAGTGGGCCGGTGGGGAAAAGTATTAAAAATCAGAGTAACTTTACCTGGCTTTACGTTGGTGTTTTGCCATTCCTTCATCCGCCACCTAAAGCACCAGCCATTGCCTCCTAAGCCCGGTTTCTGGCCGTAAGTCGTCATTAGGGGGCTCAAGCTGGAACGCTTGGAAAGCGGATCAAGGAACGACTAAAGCCATGACCATATAATTCGGCCATGTCGAATGGTGGCTGCAATCACATGCAGCTATGCCATTCTGCGATAAACGGCCGCAACAGCCAAACTGTGCGAGACCTTTCGTTGCCCGTTTAACTTTGGGTAAATGCCAGATATGTTCGAAAATAAACCAAGGCTTGGACCAGTATTGTTTGTTACCCCAGGCTTGAGCTAGTATTGCTTTTTTGTTTCCTAAGTTTTGCCCCCTACCCTGGTTCTTTTGTTTCCCAAAGCTCGAATCCAGGGCATCATTCTAAGACTTGGACCAATGGTTGGAATAGGCCATTGGGCCACGCCAAGGTTTGTGCTAAGGCTCGGACAATATAAAAACGATTGGCTGAGACTCGGGCCTAGCCTTGGTCAATGGTTCTTTACTACCTGGGTAGGAAATAAATTTTATTACGACAACGGGATATAAATCTCCACCAGACCAGGCATACTATCAACAAATAAATATAAATAATATTTTATTTTTTTAATGGTATACATGTATATTTATGTATATACATATATAAAAAATTCGGTAAAACTAGTAAACATTCAAGCAATGAAGAGCAACGCGTCTTGTAATAAGCTCCCTGGATGAATTTTGAAGATTTCCCATTTATAACAGAAAACGAAAAAATTATGGTTTAGATTTGTACCTTCGTTTTGTACATGCAGTATTTTAAAATTACTGTTAAAATGACAATTTTCGTTTTAGGCATGATTGTTGGTTTTATTTAAAAAGAACATTCCGAAGCACCTCTTGGAACACTCTTTATATCATAAGAAAAATATTTGAACAATTTTACAAGTAGTCTTGTACTTGTCGCATTGAGAATCTTCTGTAATTAAATTACGGAGAATTACGGGAAATTAATTGAAAATTATATCAAATTTTAAAGCATTATTGCCCATTATCTATACCTATTTTATTTGTTTATCTGCCTATTAAGAATCACAAAGTATAAATTAATTAAAATAATGCGATGGTTGAGGCTGGCGAAGTTTCAACAATTCGTTAATAAGGGGTTGCAATTTCGTTAATATCAGTCGCACATCGCTACGTCTGTTCCTTTTCTTAGACAATCAATTAGCTACTGCACCGAATCCAATCAAATCCAATCAAATGCGATGAAGGAAATGCAATTAAAAATGTCTGTACTATTGCCCACAAACCAGGGTGGAGAGCTGGTATTGATTTTTGAAGCCAGAACTCTCTCCCATATCTGAATTTTCTAAGAGTTCTTCTAAATTTGATAATTCTGCTGTACCTGCATCTGAGAAAGGATCTAGAACCCAACTTGAGATATTCATGTTTGAATTATCCTGCAATCGCTCCGTAAAATTAGTATAAAGAACATCCAAGTGTTAACAATAAGTAATACTTTCTACTTTCCAGAGACTGCTGACAATGTGAAAAAGTGGTGTAGTATTCACCTCTACCTAGGGGTCGTTTGAACAGAAGTTTTCACATAAAAGCAGCTATAATGCTTTTTTTTTAAATTAAATTTAACTCATCAGCTTGCAATTGTAAATTGACTTCATTGCATATTTTAAACACCCCTGTCAAAGAAGAGATGCCATTTTTGGATTTAATCAGGTTTGCATGTAGTTTTTCGTCCTTGTTTTCAAGGAAATCCAGTACTGTGTCAAAGAGATTGAAAACCCGATTCAGACAAATATCTTTAGAGAACCAACAAAATTCAGTGGGCAGCAGCAAGCGATTGAAATCTTCATCATTTTCTCTACAAAATTGACCAAATAATCTCTAGTTTAATGAATAGCTTCTAATCTTATTGACTGCTTCAATTAAATGCTGACGATAAATAACACAATGTACAGTGAGTAGATTCGGTACGGCATATTTCAAATGAGCTATGAAACGGCCCGTCATTCTTGAAGCACCGCCAGTAGCAGCTGACAAAATATTTTGAACAGGAATATCTTTCTCTTGTATTGTACATGTACATTGTATCGGTTTCCAAATTTTTAGCAAATAATATCAAATTTTAGCTTTGGTGGGAAGTTTACTGAGGCGTATATTAATAATTGAAAAAGTTAACTGAACGGAATAGTTCTTTTTTTCCGGTTCATGATTTGCTTGCATTTTTCTATTTGAATGCTTTCATATGCATCCAAAGCCCTATTGTTACTTACACTTTTAACCAGTGTTAAGATTTTTCACTTCTCCCATGTCTAATGTGGGTAATGTGTTCTCTATATCTCGATAATATGGATCTTTTTCTTTGTCCAATATACCTTCGATCGCAATCTTGAGAGCTATTAATCTTTTATTAATGTAAATATTTTGTAAAAGTTTGTAAAAACAAACTAATTTAAATTTCCACCATTTTTAAAACTTGTTTTAAAGTTTACATTGTTTCGGCAACAGTGCCTTTTTCATATACGAAATCTATATTAAAATAGTTTTAAAATGGTGACAATTTAGAAATACGTGTGAGATCGAGAGATTTATATATTTAATATCTAAACATATGTAATAACTTATTAAAATAAGATATAAGTTATATACTATATAAGTTATATACTACGAAATAGTTATATACTACTTACGAGATAAATAATTTTTAATATGGTTCCGATGCATGTTGGGCTTATAAACCTGCAAAAACAATAATGAGTGAATACATTTTAAAATGAAGCATATTATGCTTTGTTTCCTAAGAAAGAAATGCATTCAAAATGAGTAATGAAATCACTCAAGCGAGAAAGTAAAAGGCATAATTTCCTGATGGTAAATGGTTTCGCATAATTTTCTTACTGAATAGAGCAATATTCAACTGAGAGTTGGCATTTAAAAGACCAACATATTCGAGGGTATGCGAATAGGAGGTAATTAGTATAAGAAGGCATTACTCGTGAAGGATATTCTGGTAATATAATTGCGCATGCGTTGAAAAATAACCTCAGTTCAGTTCAGTCAGCCGAGAAGATCAGACGTGTGTTCGATCGCTCCCGCGCTCTTACATACCGGTGCGGTAATCGTTTAGTATTCGTCAGTAGTCGCGTTCGCGGATTTACCTTCGCCGATACGGGATGGACGAATTAATAGCCTCCAACAAAAACCAAGACTTCAACCTGCTGACCAAATGCGAGCTAGTATCCATTTGCGAAAGATACAGAGCCGTCCTCAACGATCCGATTTGTATCGAAGAGGAAAAGCAAATGCGATTGATTGTACAAACTCAGGAAGAAGCTGAGGTGTACTTAGGCAAAAGCAAGGCCCAAGACGACGTAATAGGTGGGATCAAAGGCCTTCCTAGAGGTTCTGACCAACCAAAAAGACGAACTTAACAAACGCCTTCAAACCGCACTCCCCGATTACGAGGCCGATTAGGTCCCCTAAGACGAAGCCTAAGCCCTGGGCCTCGATGTCATCCGAAACTTCTAAACTAACACGTGGCCATTGGACCGGCCAAAACCATCCTGGAAAGAGTACTGATCAAACCCCGTTCGGAAACGGACCGAAATGAAGTGCTCCAGCATTTCACCGAAAAAAGCTGCTGATTTCAAGCCGTATCCGAGGCGTCTTGGAATCGATACCGACTGAAGACGTCAGAACGGCTCTAGTCGAAATGGGTTTCCATCTGACTAGCATTACGAGATGGCAAACCAGTAAAAAAATACCGATCGCGATTGTTCAAGTGACAGTCCCGGCAAACGAATCAAGCATCCTTGAAGTCGATCGAATACTGCACCAACTCATAACAACAGAAACAAAGCACATCAATGCTTTAACTGCCAGAAATACGGACATCTCTCTAACCAATGCCAAGCAGATTCAGTTTGTGCAAAGTGCGTGGGGTCACATCGTAGCAGTACATGTATCCTGGATAACAGCTAACCCGCAACATGTTGCAACTGTGAAGGCCCGCATCTAGAGAACTTCTCCAGATGCAGCGCAAACCCATCCAGGAAACCAGCCACCAACAGCACCTGCAGATTCATCCTCCATCATGGCCGGATTCGCAGCACAAATCCAGCAAGTGATGGGTTCCACACCCAGATCCAATCGCTATTCAACCTTCAGCAGCAGTTTTCTCACCACCAAACACAAAGCCGCCCGGACGACGGGGCCCTTGTCGAGTCGACCTAGGTCCCGCTGTTCGTTCACCCCCGCTCTTCTTCTAATTAACCTCCAAAATCGACCAAGACTTTTGCGGTTTAAAAACCATCTTCTTAACCTACTGGAACCATGTCAGTAATCTCCTAGGTCAACTAGAGGGCCCACGACAACTAGAGGGCACTTCTACAGAAAAACGAGTAAGGACCTATAAGGCTAGCTCATAACCCAAGCTGACAAAATGAAATATGGAAAAATTACCTTGAAAATTTCAGTAATATTAGATGCTCAATTGTTGTTGTCAGTTGACGTTAGTGTTTCTGTAAAGATGGAAAAAATGGAATATCGAGCCGTACGGCCAAAAACTGCATCCACTACCGATAACACGATAACATTGATAAAGTTCACCAAGTGGTGTTAAACAACCGTCGAATTAAGATTAGAGAGAGCAGAGGCTGTGGGCATCTCAAAAAAACATATTTGTCATATATTGATTGAAAATTTGGGCATGAAAAAACTAACCGCTCGTTGGGCGCCGTGATTGCTCACTCAGGATCAAAAACGCATTCGAATGAACATGTACAAAGCCCTATTGAAGCAGTTTATGCGAAATAAGTCAGAGTTTTGGCGTCGATTAATAACTACAGATGAAACTTGGATATATTACTACCTGATACTAAGGCACAGCCGAAACAGTGGACTGCGAAGCGTGAATGGAATCCGAAAACGGCGAAGACTCTTCCAGGAAAATGATGAGGAGTGATTTTTTTGGGATAGCCATGGAGTTGTGTCATCAAGACGTCTCACATTTCGGCAGCCGCCATGACAAAAGTTCAAGATTAACCATCCGATTAATCATCATGAATGAACACTAGAACCCTATTTTTTTTATACAGTGTCAGAAAATAAAAACTCCAGCAAGGCAACACTAGCTTGAAGAAAATGAGATCTTCAAGAATGGCATGCACATTCCCCGGATCTAAACCCTATAGATCATTCATTAGGTATTCTTAAGGATATAATCCAGCTACAAATAATTAAATCTAATGAAAGTTTCTACTGTGTTTTCTCAAATGCTAAAATATATTAGTTCCTTAAAATTTAAGACAACCTTCATGTATACAGCCAAGTTCTGTGAAAAACAGGTACAATGAAGACATTGCTTTTACAAATGGGTTTCAAAAACCATAAAACCCACAATTTTTTAGATGTATTTCGATGTAGTCACAGCATATTAGAAAATCCAGTAAAGCAATACCAATTTCAAGAAAATGGGATAATCCTTAAACACAACCTGCCCAGTCTCCGGATCTACAGCCTAAAGCAACATTTATGAGATATTCCTAGAAACAGAATACAGCTACAATTGAGAAAATTTAAACAAATGTTAATAATCCATAATAATCGAACAAAACAAAAGATAAACCAAATAACCACTGTTTTAATTATATATATTGAACAATCTTTCGAGAAAATTGTGATATTTTAATATATAGTTATATTTAATATATACCACGATTTACCAGGATTTTACCACGATTAACTATCCCAATCCTATGCCTTTATTGATATAGATGATTATATATAATGAACCACCATCAATTAATCTTTTCAAATTCCAAATGTTTATTCAGAAAAATTCAACTATTTTCCAAAAGAAATTACCTTAAATGAAAATATAGCATATTTCAACATCATTAATTATCAATATTTATACTTCGAAAATTAACCTAAAAAATAATCATACACATTAAAATTCTATCACATTTCTGCAAACGATTATGCAACACATCTGTTTACATTTTAGAAAACATAACCCTTTAATTTTTGGAAATCAAAAATCAAAAATCTTCGTTTAGAAATAACTATGCTAAAAAATATAATAAAAATAATGTCCTATTGTAATATTAAGCTAAAGATGCAAGATTTTTACTAGTTATAACCTATAAAACAAATTCAAGTTCGTGTTGGATAGCAGTTTAATTTTGTGTCTCTTAGCAATATCTCAACCAATATATATCTTGCAAAAATAAAGAACCTTTTTCACGTTCAAGATGCACCAAAATACATAATATTTAAAAAAAACAATCATACCTACCTAAAACAATCCTACTGTAACACACTAAGTAACTCCAACTAAACTCTGGACGTACAGTCACAAATTGGATCACATCAAATGAGATAACCAAAACAAAATAGTTCCGAACAAACCGAATAAAAAACCGAAAACAAATCGAATTATTTTAATGGTAACAGATTCAATAGAAGAAAGATATCAATGTGAATTGAAAAAATAACATAAAGGCAACATAAAGATACTTTAAGACATATAATTTTTATTTAATTAATTTTAATTGCACTAGAAGTTTCCTGTTCGGTATAACTTATTTTATTATCAAAAGATGGCGCTGAATTCAGGATGAAAATTTTTACATACTTGAAATAAAACCTCACAAAAAAGGCAAAGTAATTTTAATATTTATAAGAAATTATTCAGAATCATTAATTTATTTATTTTTTCTATTTTTGGTCGATGAGCGAAAAAAAAGTCAAAAACACCTGATAGATTAAGCCACAAGAACGAGTTGATTATCTATCACACTCTCTCTTTGTGTTTTTACCGTGTCTCTCATTAGACGGATTAAATTCATTGTTGAATGGAATATTATAGTTGGTGATATTTTAAAAAAAATAGTAAATCCATTATAATTATTTTCGATATTATAATAATTCATATTTAATTTTTTAATAAAGATGATTAACAGACTGATAAATAGAAATGCTGACAGTTAATTAATTTTCAAATTTTATATATAAACGTCTTTTTGGATAACGATTTTTTCTGGGAAATATAATTGTTTTTCTGTTATTATTAACTGATTTTTCATTTTGACTATTTTAGTTTTAAACTTTTAGTGTTGTTTGGATGTGATTCTTTACATCCAATATTTTTTTAACCCTTAGAGAGATCTGTAATCTGCCCAGAGGGCAATAAGCTTTTATTTTGACTTGAGAGAAGTGCCATGTAGAGTTTCACTCCAGTGAGCGATATTTAAAAATTATTATCTAGATCTTAAATCTAGAGCACATTTGTGTGTTCAGTCTTAAGTTTAACTTATCTGAGTCTTGTATTCAAGTCTGATGGCAGCAGAGGTTTTAGCCTACGGTTTTAGCCCTAAAAATTATGTGTAGCTTCCTTGATGAATTTAAGAGGGATATCATGTTGAATGACCTCGTTGGGGACGTAATAGGGTGCGTTTACATGGCTCGTAATACCTTGTTCTGGAACCTTTGCAGGATGTTAATGTTGGAGTCACAGGCCGTACCCCACAGTTGAATTCCATAAGTCTAAACGGGTTTAAGAATGGACTTGTATATCAATACCTTGCTGTCTAAGGATAGTTTCGATTTACGACCAATGAGCCAATACATATGACTTAGTTTAAGTTCTAGTTGGTTGCGCTTGGTAAATATATGTTTTTCCATATTAGACGTCGGTCTAAATGTATGCCGAGATATTTTCGACTTGTGGAAGCTGATAGTTATTAATTCTCACAAGGGAATATGTCTCTCTACGTAATGTGAATGTTACATGCACGGATTTGGTTTTATTCGCTTTGATGCGCCATGTTTTTAGCCATTGTTGTATTTTGTTTAGGTTCGCTTGAAGGCTTCTTGAAGCTGATGTTAGATCAGTGTGGGATGCCATGATAGCTATGTCATCAGCATATGTTGCCACTGTAGTGGTTCTTGTTTTTGGAAGGTCCGCTGTGTATAAGAGGTATAGTATCGGCCCAAGCACGCTTCCTTGAGGAACGCCTGAGTGGATGGGACTTAAGTCGGTGTATTCACTGCCTTGCTTCACTAGGAACTGTTAGGTATGATTTAAGTAACTGATAGTGGGGATGAGGAGGATTTTTTTTAGCTTAACTTGTAATTCAGTATGCCACACCTTTTCAAAAGCCTGAGATATATCAAAGAAAGCTGCAGAACAGTATCTTTTTGCATTTAGATCTTTATTAATTTGGTTTACTAGTCTATGTACTTGCTCTATTGTTTTATGTTTATTTCGGAAGCCAAACTGATGATTCGGGATTGTTTTCCTGTCTGATATTATTATGTTGAGCCTCTTGACAAACAACTTCTCGAAGACTTTAGAAATCATTGGCAGCAAGCTAATGGGCCTGTAGAAAGAGACATTCTGATTTTTTTGAAGGGAAGGGTTTGAATAAGCTTTCTAGGTGTTTCGAAAAAGCTCTGGCTTTTTCTTTGTCATTTCTAGCCCAGGTATTGTCCTCATTTTTAACTGGATTGAGTTGTTGAGATCCTTTTAGCATTCTTGTGGCTTTCGAGAGCGAATACTCCGTGGTTTTTGTTGGGGAAGATTTTCCAAGTGTTCTTGGATGCGTTGATTCTGTTCTTTCTGTATTAAGTTTTTCAGTCCCTTAGTAGCTTTATTTAATTTGGTTTTGTTTTCAGTCGTTCTGTCTTGTTGCCATTGCTTTCGTAGTTGTTTTTTTACATTTTTTTCTTTGACTGAGGGGGAAATTAGATTTTTTCCTCTTGTATATTCTTTGTTAAGGATTGCTGTTTCTATGTCTAGTTCAGTTTTTAATGGTTGATCTAGCGAGATTAGATAGTCTAATTTTTCCCTGAATCCATCCCAATCTATTTTATTGTTGTATAGGGAGGATTGTTTTTCTTTGTTCAATATCTGTGGTCTGATAACAAGTCAAAGCAGGTTTTGGACTTTTGGACAATTCCTTCTGTAATAGAGAAGTCTATTGCTTCTGGAGTTTTGTTTCTGTCTGATGGCCAGTACGTGGGTTGGCCAGCAGCTAGTTGTTGTCAATTATTGGCTTTCTTACTATAAGTAGTTCTCTACCTTTTGGATTTGTCAATCTTGATCCCAAAGTTGGATGTTTTGCGTTGTAGTCTCCGCCTGCGAAGAACTTATTGCCTAATGTTTTGAAGAATCCTTTAAAATGCCATTTTTTGTTGAGGTGTTTGGGTTCTTTAATAGTTATACTGGCCGCTTGTAGATAGTCTTTAGCGAACTTTTCCGTTTCATGATGGTTTATATTTTCTCGTATAATAATGACACTTGCTTTATGCGCTCTGTCGCTTGTATGTTTTGTGTGGTGCAGATTATATTTAGAAATTTGCAATTAGTGTTTGTAAAATGTGCCTCAAAGATCATCATGATGTCTATGTTTTATTTATATAAGACTATTTTTAGTTCTTTGGCATGTTGCTGAAGACCATTGGTATTCCAGATAGCTATTTTATATTTTTGATGTTCTGTCATTAAGATAATTTGCTGACGAGGGTGCTAAGTAAGTTGAGCATTGTACTCAGTTGTTTCATGAGCTTACTCATCATTTGTTCGAGTTTGTTCATATTGTCGACAGGTTGATTGATCATTAGTATTGCCTGATTATTTTGAGTCTTGTTATTGTTGGCTGTTGGTGCATATGACATTTCAGGCTGTATATGTTGAGTTGATGTAAGCTGTGTGTGTGTGTCTGTGGGTTTCTTTTTTGTCGGCAGGGTATAACTTTTGTTGCAGTTGTGTGTGCACATGGCTTCCTCTGTAATTAGCAAGATGGTCACAACCACAGTTGACGCATTTCGCATTTTTGGTTTGCAAAATGCCCATAAGCCTGCCATCTGGTATACTGAGGGAACATTCTTTTAGTGTGTCGTGGTTCACATATAATGAGACTATTTCCCAATTTGTCTAATTTTGTTCTAATTTGTCTAATTTGTTCTAATTGTTCTAATTTGTCTATATATATATATATATATATATATATATATATATATATATATATATATATATATATATATATATATATATATATATATATATATATATATATATTTATATACTTGCTTGTTATTTTCTTTTGGTGTAATGTCCATATAAAATATTGGTAATGGCTTTTTTGTGGTTCGATAAATTGTTCGGCTTCAAAATCTTGGACTTTAATTGTTTAAGCAATTCGTGGATATGTTGTATTATCAATACGTTATAGATGGTTATCGGTGGCGGCTTAAGTACACCTTTTGTGATGCTTTGTTGATCTTTGTCTTTGTTTTCATCATTTTCTTCTGATAAACTGCTAAAATTGGTTTTTGTTTCCAGTGGTTCCTGCAGCCAGTAGACGCTTATCTTTATTTGTTTTCTAGCATTCTCTATTTCAGGGCTTCTTTTGGCGTTTTTTGTTTATTACAGCATTCCATTCTGATTGTGCCTACTTTACTTGGGGATCTTGATTTTGTTGCTTAAAGTTCTTTATTATTGATAGTTGCTGTTGGTACACAGGATACGTGGGTGCTACTGGCTGCTTCAGCGGGAACGGCCCTTGAGCTTGTTGATATTGAGGATGATACATCAGTTGATTTGGTTCGTTATATTGAATAGTTGTTTGCACTGTCTGCATGGGAGCATAATATTAAGAGTTAGCCATTTGGCAGGCCCCTGTATATGAGTTGTCCTCGATATACTTTTATTTATTGTTAACACTGCTGTTTATAATAAAGGTTTTAAACTGCAATTTATAATAAATTCTATTTTATAAATGTTTTTTAACATGGTGATTGGTGGTTTTCATCTCGCACTATTCGGCGGCACACTATTTCGGCTCGAAAGCGCATACATATTCCACGAAAGTAAAGCGAGAACTAATAATACATCCAACAATAATTAGTGAAAATTGTAGTTATTTTACTTTTATCTACTTATTTGGAATTAACGCAAATGATAATAACGAAACACTATCCAGTAGAGACCATCTAGAGCGCTATTGAGATCTTCTATGTCTACTTTTAAATTTACTATGTGAAATCATTCAAGAATTAATTTTTTCCTGAATGGGCAATATTTTTGTGAAACACGGATATATTTCGTTGTTTTTAGATATTTAAACCTTCTTCACAGACTTTCTTTACAACTCTTCATAGTTATACATACGTTATGAAACGCACGATGTTTGGCACTTCTATTCGATATCAAATCTCTGACTGAGAAGTTCCGCGATGAATAGGATTTCAAGATGCATTTGAGGAGGTAATGAGACTTAAATGGAATTTAAAACGGTTTTGGCCCTTGGAACTTACTGGAGTAATCAGTATGGCCTTAAGGCTGGCAAGTTTGGAGACGCCTGATTTAGGCCATTGTAATTAATTATATTGTTAGATTCCATTTGAAATGTCCGCTAAGGAGGGAACTTTAATAACTTTTATTTCGATAGTTTGATTGAGAGTATCGAAGGGTGGGGCTAGAGCATGTGAAGTATGCAAGACGTTAGTTTTTTCTGAGTTTAAACATGTTACAATAAACAAATTAAGAAAATTTATATTTAGCTTGAAAAGTCGAAGTACGTTCGACAATGAAATTAGTTAATGAAATATGGTTAATTTTTTTTTTTCTAATAAATGTTTTGGATTGAATATATTTTCTGAGGAATCCAACAGGTAGTGTTCTGGGCCAGTTGATGTTTTTTTATATACGTTTGTATATGTTATATATGTTTTGTATATGTTAACGATATTTTTATAATAGGATAAGTTCTTTATTAGTCTTTTGTGGATGATACTCTCATAGGTTTTAGACTGGTTTTCTGTTGGGTGAAGTATTGAGTTTAATATATAAAATAAAACATAATTTGTTGCCACATTATTTGATTACTTTATTTTTGGTACAAAGAGCAAACCTGCATTCTTACGAGGTCCATTCTAAGAACAATTATAATGTACGAGTTGTGAGAACTACTAGTCTCCAAAAGACATTGTTTTGGGAAGGTGTTTGTCTCTTCAATGCTTTTCCTATTCATATAAAGAGGGCTCCTAATCTAAATGTGTTTAATAAACTGTTAAATTCATATTTAACATAAAATTTAATTCTTAAATTTAAGATAAGTAAAAAGTGTTAATTGTTGGCTATTTATTTTTTTGGTAGAATTACGTAAATTTTTTCTTATTTTATTTTTCTTTGCATATTACCTTTGTCTTTCTACTATTAGCTTCGTATGCTAAATAAAATGTATTTCATTTTATTTCATCATCAGGTATTATGTATACCTTATATATTCCTGCTTTGCTCTTATATATGCATATATATGTGTTTGTGTAAGTTCCATCCTACTGATTTTCTTACTTCTTTAAGATTTTTGAATTATGATTAATTTTGTTTTAATCTTATACCAATTTCTAGTGGAATTCGTAAGTCATTTTACCAAAACTCATTTATATAAAAGCAAAGTGAAGATGTCATTAACAGCAACAAAGCTTGAAAACACACCTGCCTTTTTGATATTCTCGACGACTGCGTTGTAAACATAAAGTATTTGTTTACTGCTGATACTGGGTATGACGAGTTTTTTCTTGTACGATATTTCTTTTGAGTGCGATGTTCGATTCGGCCAGTGGTAATAATTCCTTTATAGTGCGAGTTTAATTTTTGGGTACTTTATGCGATTAAAATACCACACGTTTAAGAAAACAATGAACTAGTGGATACTATATTAACTTATGGGGAGTGTCCGCGGAAAGGTTTCTTTGCTCCGCGGATGTTTGTAAATTCAGTTACAAGACTTCGCGATACTAGATACTTTGGCACAATGAGGAGGTCATGTTGGAAGACCTCTTTCACTCGAAATGGTAGAGATTGAGGAAGAAATTTTATTTTCGAAAACAAGCCAAAAGACGACTTTTACCCCTATCGTAAGTTATCGTATAGTTATCTTTCCAACATCCTGCACATTTTACTCTACTATGAACCAAGTTGTTTTAATTTTTTTTGGTTCTCTGGAGAATTAAAAATAAGTAAATGATCAAAAGATCAACGTAATGTCTGAATGATTGTGGCGTGTTCATATATTTTTGTCTTTATTTTGTAAATTGTCAATGTAAGTATCATTGACATACACAAAAAATATATTTACTTTCTATCTTTTCATAACTTATAGAAATTAATATACTATATTTTAATGTTCGAAAACGGCAGGGGAATACTTCCCGAAACGTTAACGTTAAATGTTGGTATATTTTTGCTGAACTTTTTATATTTTTAAAATTTTGTTCGTTAGGCAAATTTATTACAAAAAAGAATCACTGAGAAATTTGTCTCCGTTTGGTTTTTTTGTTTTTACCCAGTGATTCTTTATTTACATTAGAACAGATATTTTGATATTTTTTGAGTTTTAGATCGTGGCGAAAAACCCAAATAAAGAAAAAACTATATCAAAAGATCATTCAATTGGCAACAGTTCGTCCCATTTTTTAGATCAAAAATGGAAACAATTTTTGTTTACTAAAAATTCCTTTAATCAATATATTTTCCATTTTGTTCGATAACTTTTCTCTATTTTTCCAGTGGCTGCACAATCCCGTGCCCATAGAAGTTCTAAGGCTTCTAGTTAGAGAACAGATTTTCCTAGGCTGAAACGTCGTTACCATCTCAGCTGTTATAAAGCGATCTAAATAAATAGTAGTTGGGAATGTATTGTGGAGCGACCAAAACATCCCACTTCAGTTATAAAATTTTGTGTGGGGTTTCCAAACATACGTGTTGGAACGAGGGAACTCTCGAGGGAACGAAATTCACGCCGCTTCTGATCGGTTGCTCGCTTTAATCCACTTAGTTATAAACAGTATTTCTCCGAATTATTGGTCTGGTTTTCAGGTTTTAAAATGTCTTCAAAAATGGATCGATTTTGTTGCGTATAGAGGTCCGGTGGGCCTTTGAAAAGGATCGTCTTTGTTCAATTGGTTCTATTGCATTAGGCGAGGAACTGAATCACCGAGTCATTGTTGAAGCCTCCCATTATATCTCTGAAATTTAATTTTCTCTATTGGAACCTGGCCTCCTCTTTTTGTTATGCTACTTCATCCTGGATGTCCGTTAATAGTTCAAACCTGTTCGATGTTGGTGAAACAAGTTCAGGTTTCCTGATACATTTCGGGTACGCCCATTTAGGCATTTTCGCCCGGTATTTTCTGCTAAAAATTGGCAAATAACTAGAATAGATTTTTCTCGATAACGGCGTTTCGTAGCTACGATAAACTTTTGTCGTAAGAAAAAGTGTTTGTAAGTAATTAATGTAAAATACAGCCACATTAATTTTATCCGCCATTGTCCTATCACATTGGCATTTCCGGTATTTAAAATATGTTGTTCATTTTGATTTCTTATTTATCAGCAGTCTTCGTGTTGCTTCTTTTTAGTTTATTTATTATTTGACCATTCATTTTGTTGGTTTTCTCTTGTTGCTTAAGTTTGGTCAAGCTTTTTTTTTTAACATTTAGCTTGTTGAATCTGGCCTAGGATAGCTATTTTCTAACTTCGATATTCGTTTTTTTTTCCGAAGTGAAGAAGAAGAAATTTAGGGCGGTAATCCCTACGATCGAATTTTAGCAAAAATTTGCTGTTTGAGTGTCTACATTTTTATAAAAGAGAGTATAGAAAAATTAAATACTAGTTTGTTTAACAGTCATATAATTTAGATATATGTTTTAAGCAGAGCCGGATCTGAGCTCCCGCAGATACCCCAATGCGGGGGGGGGGGGGGGGGCACAGGTTCGGGGGGCCCGATATAAAAAAGGAAAAGGGCTCAAAAGAAAATATGAAAAAAAGATATAACATTTTATATTTAATAACTATACTAATTAAATTTTAAACGTTGCATTGCATAGCTCCACATAGAATAACTGTTTTTATTATAAACCAAACTGTACTAAGTATAACAAAGAACGTTAAATAGTAGTCGTGTATGAAAGGCACAGTAAGTAATCTTTAATGTCCAAGTTTTTTGTTATACTACTCCGTTTATTCTAAATTTCAGACATCGTCAGTAAAATTATTGGGAAATCGATCTAAGCTTTTGTCAAAATGCTTCTGTTGTCTCTCCTGGTTGCAGAAAACATGAAGAAACAAGAGAGTTAACTACTGACAACAATTATTCCCATGATGTTCATATGGATCAAGACAAATTGTTATTAAAATATATAAATGAAGATCTCGAATTCTTCGAATTCTCGAATCGTTCCTGGAATCGTTCCTCGAATCCTCGAATCCTTCACAAATAATTAATTTGACGATAATGAATTAATTATTTCATTGTTGAAGTGCGAAAATCCAACTGATAAGGCTCATTTCGATAATTTAAAACTGTCCGATAAACTTAAACTCTTTCTTGTTAAAACAGAAAGATGTCAACCAAAAGGGCATTTTTCAAAAAATGACAAGAATCATTCATTTTCAGCTATTTACTATAAAACAGTTACAGTCGGAGGACAGTTTTTACCTAATAAGTGGCTAAACTCACTCACAAATACTGGACTGAGTTTATTGCTTACCATGCTGGCTGTTTACTAAAAAAAAGACCTAAAAAAACTGAAAGGATCACTGGTATTAAAGATTGGCAGGGCTTATCAAAAATAATAATAACACACACCAAATCTGAACAGCATATTTCGGTCTGTATAACTTAGGAACTATCATCAGTGGTAAGAGAAAAAGATTAGATGACTATTGATTCAGAAAAAAATGAGCAAAAAGTTTGGAATCTGATCTTGGAGAGGCTCATAGCGGAAACTACGATGAAAATTTTTTATCAACTGTGCAGCTATTAGCCAAGTACGATTCCTATCATGGCGTAAGTTTTAAGTGCACCAAAAGGACATACAAAATCAAATCATCTGTTGTATATAAGTAGTTATCTAAACGCTGTTCTGGGATACTCCATGGCATGTGTCATCAAGAGCGTACCAAAATTTGACCTTTTCCGTCCTCAACCGTTCCGTTCTTGGCTGAAGAAGTGCCGAAGACAGTGACCAGAGGCTGTTGAAAAGTGTAGCAGTGACGCAAGCCTTACCTGGTTTGCAAGAAGCAGGTGTCAACCTGGTGAAGATGACCCCCACCCTAATTACCTGTGTGCCGAAGAGATCAGGTACGATCCGAAGAAGAAGTGGTCAAAGACCAAAGGCTGTTGAAAACGTCAGTGCCCTTTTGGCAGCAGTGCCATCATCGCCCGCCGGGGGCCCCCGACAATTTGGGGGGCGAATTTTCTGGGGGGTGATTGTTGTGGGGGGGGCCCCATTCCACCGGGCTGGTGTTTTCTGGCGGCCCCAGATTAAAAAATTTAAAAAAATTAAAGTATAATGATGGCAAATGGGTCTTAAACGTATTATATATGAAAAAAAGTTTTGGACTGCAACAAAGCTTGACTTGAACCAAGCCCCATACGAACCAGAGTCCAACGCCTTAACCTATACAGCTAAATCACTTACGGTGTAAAATGTGTATTGTTAAGTATTCAAGCAGATTTGTAAACTGTTTGATATTTTATGAATTGTGGCTTTGTTTTGTTTGGTATTTAAGGAAAATTTATCAGGTTTTTGAAATTTGTTGGAAATTATAAAATTTTTGATGATGATATGGTTATAACTGAAATGAAAAGGTTGAATATAACTTTCAATAAACCTATATACTTTGGTTTCAGTGTATTAGAAATTTCAAAAGTTATTCTATATGATTTTCATTATAATTGTATTAAACCAAAATTTAATGAAGCGGTAAAATCAAATTAAAATTTATAAAAATAATTATGTTGTTATGAATACATTGAAATAATTTTGCATTCACCTATTGCGCTAAAGAGATATGTTTGTTGCGTATATTGGTAAGTATTTAAACCAGATTAATTTGTTTTTTATTGTTTTGTCTTTTTAAAATTTTTTCAACTAAATAGACATCATGAAGGTTTGTTTTTGTAATTGTTTCTTATAGAATGCTCATTCTATAGTTTCATTTTACATGTTGTGTGGATTTGTGGTTGTTATTGTAAACTGAATTGAGAATTATATTTTCATTCTTGCTGGTAACATCAACTGGTTTCATTTTTATTCTATGTAATGAACAATTTGCGGTAGTAGCTTAAGCCATTTATAATTTCACATTCCATTTTTCAATGTTCTATTTACTCGTTCGCAAACGTTGCATGTTTTTGCTATTCATAATATGTTTACCAGAATCTTTTGCATCAGAAATTGATAAGATTTTTATATTAATACCTCGAATTCTGTCAGCGGTGATCAATCAGTCAGTCGTTAGTCTGTCGGTTACCCTAGAAATCCAAAAACTTAAAGAACAAATTGTAAATTATTCAAGACAAAGAAGTCTTGTTAAAAAAGTTGCTGAATTAAAAATATGAGACTAATTTTGGATATACAAGGATTTAAAGATGAAAGAAATATATTTTTACCTAAGGAGCTTGCAGCTTTTGATGGGCATATAATATCTCATTATGTTTATAAAAAACCATATCCGTTAGATTTTCTGTCACCTGAATGTCACAAGCAGGCCGTATGGCTAATGAAAAACCATCATTGTATTAAATGGAATGATGGACTTACACCACATCATCATTTTTCAACAATAATCGAAAAACTGACAAATTAGGTAGAATTTGTTTATGTCAAAGGAGGAGAAAAGGCAGAATTTGTGAAGAAATATTCGAAAAAACCTGTGATTGAACTAGATGAACAACCACCTTTATCTAAATCGAAGGCAAAATGTTTTTACCATTCAAAATCAACATCAGTGTGTGCATTATCAAATAAAATACTTTATAAAAATTATTCCTTTATATTATAATAATAATAATAATAATAATATTTCTTCCTCAACTAAATTACTATATGAGTATCTGCATTAATTAGGTTATTATTTGGGTGTGTGTTTTCATGATCTGATACTTCTTTCTGGGATATTCTAGCACTGTTAACAGATTTATTTAAGTATGTTAGTTGACATATTTAAAAACTAAAGTCTTTACCATATATTCAAATTTGAGGTTCGGTTTTGGCTCAGTTTGAATCAGTTTGGTTCGGTTTGGTTGGGTTTGGTTCGGTTTTTGAACTGTTGATCTCTAATTACTTTGTTCTTAAAATAATAATTTAAAACCAAATTCTTTACCATATATACTCAAATGGTTCAAAACCTAAAGTGAAAAGAAAAAGAAACTTGATAAATCAAGATTAACTATTACATTAAATTTATACATCATTTTAAATAATATCTTCTTCATTATTTGTGTATCGGGACGCATTAGGCTGATATTCAATATGCAAGTAAAACTGCTATCTCCCTCAAAGCAGATTTGTAAACTGTTTTGATCTTTTTAGATCCGATTATACTGAATTATTAGAGATAGAATGAATTTAAGATTAGACTGAATATTAAAGATCTCTTAACATTTTTTAAGAGCATCTTTAGATCTTTTTGTAAAATGCAGTATACTACTGCAATCAATATTGAAAACTGAAGACGGAAAACCGTAAATCTTTTAGTTAACAGAAAACGTGTTGCTTTGTACACGACGTTTGTAACAGAAATAGTATTGCTTTGTAAATAAAAAGTTAAATATGTAGCTGTTAATTTTTTACTATAAGAAAAAGTATCTCATATTATTTTTGTTTTTTAATAATAATAAACTATAAACATTTTCTGAATATAGATCTATTTTCACTTCCATCGCCTAAGGCCTGGGATAATTAAGTATAGAGATTTTTAAGCAGAGACAAACACAGTAATATTAATTAAAATATCCTAGGACAAACTAATACAACAGATTACGCTGACAGACTTTTTAGATCTCCGAGTTTCCTGTTTAGTTATCTGGTAATATGTGATCTAAAACAAAATGTGATCTAAAACTGAAGAGGTATGAGAAAAAAGTTTCTAGGAATGTACTCCCCTTCAGATGAAACATTACATATAATACCAAGTTACCAATTTAACATCTTTATATTTCCGAACATTTTCCATTGTCTTACCAAAAACTGCATTATTCATTAGTTTGTTAAAAATTTTTTCAAATTCATTTTTACTCTCCTTCCTTAGGTTAGTGTTCAGATCGATATATTTTTTCAGCCAAGGAGATTGTTTAAATTTTAAAATTTTATGGATTTTGATAAGCTGTAAACCTAAATTATGTGCTTGTTTAAGATTTCTATAATGAATAATGTAGTTATTCTTATCAAAAAGAGTTGTTAATAATTTCGATTGTTTTGAAGATGTTGAAGGTGGTATTAGACGTTGTGAACATAGAGGCAAGTCTTTGTGTAAGTGATGAAGTTTTACAGGATATTCTAAATCAACCTCAAGTATATACCCAACATCTGCATCATCAGGTGTATTGATAATATTTTCAGAGTAATTTTCAGTACTATCAATCCATTTAAATTCGAGAGTAATATTCAGTACTATCAATCCATTTAAATTCACCTATAGGTAGTGCCTGACTCATTGCGGTTCCATATAAATTATTTACATCAAAGTACATTAAGTATGAGGAAGGTATATTAGGATTATACTCATGCATCATATATTTATTGTTAGATTTTCCTCCTCTTAGGTATCATATGATCATCTTTATAGTTGAGGTTACATATAGAGTGAACAATTCCTCTATATCTTCCAGTAAAATGATAATGATCTTTTATTTTTAAATCAGCTTCGATAAATGGTTTTAGGCAAATATGACAAGTAGTTGATGCGTAAAATGATTGTTTTTCTAACTGAACTGAGTGATTGAAAATTACATTTAATTGTAATGTCAATTGTTATAACTGAGTACAAAACCAACTAATACAATCTTCTCCTGTATGTAAATCAAATTTTGATAGGGAGTTGTCATAATTACATAAAAAATAATAAGCAACACTACAAGAAATATGTTGTTAATATTTTTTAATATTGCTATTTATGTTGGAATCTCCAACTTTTTCTAATATGCTCTCAATATCTGCATAAATAACAAACGGTATCTTTATTTTTAATCCTTATATCAATAATTATATCAGGTATCCTTATTTTTAAAATGTGAAAATGAGATAAATTTATTGTTTTCAGTTGGAAGGGTTAATTTGGTTTTATTCATATTTCTGCAATTAAATATATGTTTTTAATTGTAGAATTGCATAAAGCGCCCAACCAGAATCTCTCTCCTGAAATTCTTCCAATTTAGTTAAAATATTGTTTTTTATATGATCATCATAAAATTGCTTTATATTACTATTGTTATCAATAACATAATTTTTTGTTGAGAAATGCTTAATATCGATTTCACCAGTTTGAGGCTTTATAAAGTTTGCAAAAAATGTAACATTCACTTTAAACAAAGATGTTTTAAGTTCTTTCTTTACTTCACATAAAAAGATCTAACGATGCTCTTAAAAAATGTTAAGAGATCTTTAATATTCAGTCTAATCTTAAATTCACTCTATCTGTAATAATTCAATCTAATCGGATCTAAAAAGATCAAAACAGTTTACAAATCTGCTTTGAGGGAGATAACAGTTTTACTTGCATATTGAATATCAGCCTAATGCCTCCCGATATGCAAATAATGAAGAAGATATTTAAAATGATGTATAAATTTAAAATAATATTTAATCTTGATTTATCAAAATTTCTTTCTCTTTTAACTTTAGGTTTTGAACCATTTGAATATATATGGTAAAGAATTTGGTTTTAAATTATTATTTTAAGAACAAAGTAATTAGAGATCAACAGTTCAAAAACAATCTGTTAAACCGAACCGAAACGAACCGAACCAAAACCGAACCTCAAAATTTGAATATATGGTAAAGACTTTAGTTTTAAATTATTTTAAAAAGAAGAGGTCAAAAGTTCAAAATAATCTGATAAACCAAACCGAACCAAAATTTGAATATATGGTAGAGAATTTGTTTTTAAATTATTTTAAGGATAAAACAAAACATTTTTAATAAGACAGATTGATAAAAGGTCAGCAGTTCAAAAAAACAATCTGATAAACCGAACCGAACCGAACCGAATCAAACCCAACCAAACTGAGCCAAAACCGAACCTCAAAATTGAATACAGTAATACCCCGACTTACGCTACCTCGACATACGCGAATTCTGAGATATGTACTAAGTACTATGGCATCCAAACGAATTAGAACCGACTCTTTTGCTTCAAACAAGAAAAGAAAAACATTATCTTTGGAGTGTAAACATAACATTATTAAAGACTACGATGCAAAAATAAAAATTTGTGAATTAGCAAAGAAGTTTGATCTACCGGAATCGACAGTCAGAACAATTACAAAAAGTAAAGAAAAAATCCTCGAAGCTGTGAAAAACACTCAGTCTTTGAATTCAAGCATCATTCGTAAACGGCATGGTATTATTGCTGAGATGGAAACATTGTTAAAATTATGGTGTGATAATCAAGTAAGTGTGAAAAATTGTCCTGTTGATCAGAACACGGTGTGCTTTCAAGATAAACTAATTTTTGAGAAATTAAAAGAAGAAGCTGGAGTGATGGCTAAAGATGAAACGTTCAAAGCCAGTAACGGTTGGTTTAGCCGGTTCAAAAGTCGCTGTAATTGGCATAGCATTGCAGAAAGTGGAGAGAGGCGGCAAGTGTAGATAAAGAGGCTGCATCTCTCTATCCAGAGAAACTCAAAGCTATGATAGATGAAGGTGGCTATACTGTTCTGGAGGAAGATGCCTAAAAGAACTTTTATCGCGCGTGAAGAGAAAACCTTTCCAGGTTTTAAGGCCCCAAAGATCGATTGACATTGATGCTTGGCGCGAATGCAGCTGGTGACTTTAAGTTAAAACCTCTCTTAGTTTATCGCTCAGAAAATCCAAGAGCATTGAAAAACAAATCTAAAGCTGATTTGCCCGTGATTTGGAAGTCGAATCGTAAAGCTTGGGTGATGGCCTCCCTTTTTGAGGACTGGTGTGGTCATCACTTTATACCTGAAGTCGAACGTTATTGCCAGTCTAAACAAATCCCGTTTAAAGTGATGCTATTAATCCACAACGCACCAGGTCATCCTCCTGCTACTTTAACTAGTTTCGACCCAGGTGTGAAAGTTGAATTTTTGCCACCAAATACAACCAGCTTGCTTCAACCGATGGACCAGGAAGTTATCAAAACATTCAAAGCTTATTACACGAGACGATCGTTTACACATCTGCATAAAGCTATGAGACAAAACAACGAGCTCTCTCTTAAAGACTTTTGGAAACAATTCAATGTTTTACATGCCGTGAGAATCATTGGGGAAACTTGAGATGAAATTTCACAAAAAATTTTAAATGGCGTCTGGAAAAAACTGTCCATTTTTTTTCACCACTGTGACTCAGGCGGAATCAGTGCCATGGCCTGATGAAATTGGTAATGTGATCAAAGACGTTGTCGAACTTGGTAGACAAATAAATTTAGAAGTGGATAGTGATGACGTTCAAGAATTGCTGGATTCACACAATCAGGAGCTTACAATTGATGAGCTCATAAAAATGCGTGAACAAGAGGAAGACATTGAGAATCGTGATTCTTTGGACCCAGTTCAATTAGAAGATCAAATGACAGTTGGAAACTTGACAGAAACCCTCAGTTCAATTAAAAAACGGTTAACAATTTTGGAAAGCATAGACTCCAACGAAGAGTGCATTTCTGTTACAAAGCAAGGAATAAAAAAAATACTAGCATTCTACGAGGTGATATTACGGGAGAAGAAAAAATCATCAATCATGACGAGTCAACCGATTTTGTTAGATTTTTATGAAACCTTCTACATCAAAATAACTTCGGATTACACCTATCGTTCGGGGTATTACTGTATATGGTAAGGACTTTAGTTTTTAAATATAAGTCAATTAGCATATTTAAATAAATTTAGTAATTTATTAATATATAGTAATTTAGTTGAGGAAGAAATATTATTATTATTATTATTTTATAAAGAAATAATTTTTGTAAAGTATTTTATTAATAATAAATAAAACATATAATAAATATTCTATAGATTTTATTAATTCATAAAAAATTGTACATATAAAAATAATACATTTGATAATGCACACACAGATGCTGATTTTGAATGGTAAAAACATTTTGCCTTCGATTTATGTAAAGGTGGTTGTTCATCTAGTTCAATCACAGATTTTTTCGAATATTTTTTCACAAATTCTGTCTTTTCTCCTCCTTTAACATAAACAAATTCTACTTCATTTGTCAGTTTTTCGATTATTGTTGAAAAATGATAATGTGGTGTAAGTCCATCATTCCATTTAATACAATGATGGTTTTTCATTAGCCGTACGGCCTGCTTGTGACATTCAGAACAGCAGACAGAAAATCTAACGGATTTGGTCTTTTAAAAACATAATGAGATATTCTATGCCCATCAAAAGCTGCAAGCTCGTTAGGTAAAAAGATATTTCTTTCATCTTTAAATCCTTGTATATCCAAAATTAGTCTCATATTTTTAATTCAGCAACTTTTTTAACAAGACTTCTTTGTCTTGAATAATTTACAATTTGTTCTTTAAGTTTTTGGATTTCTAGGGTAACTGACAGACTAACGACTGACTGATTGATCACCGCTGACAGAATCCGAGGTATTAATATAAAAATCTTGTCAATTTCTGATGCAAAAGATTCTGGTAAACATATTATGAATAACAAAAATATGCAACGTTTTGCGAACGAGTAAATAGAACATTGAAAAATGGAATGTGAAATTATAAATGGCTTAAGCTACTACCGCAAATTGTTCATTACATAGAACAATAAAAATGAAACCAGTTGATGTTACCAGCAAGAATGAAAATATAATTCTCAATTCAGTTTACAATAACATTAAAATATCTGATTTAAATATGAAATTTAAAATTGGTGATTATGTGCGGATATCATAAGTTTGAGGAATTTTTCAAATCCAACCCCATATCTTCAAAGAAACATATGAACTAAGAAACAATGAAACTGTCGAAGAAGCATTCTATAAGGAACAATTACAAAAACAAACCTTAACAACCTAAACATATTAATCTGGTTTAAATACTTACCAATATACGCAACAAACATATCTCTTTAGCGCAATAGGTGAATGCAAAATTATTTCAATGTATTCATAACAAAATAATTATTTTTCTAAGTTTTAATTTGATTTTACCGCTTCATTAAATTTTGGTTTAATATAACTATAATGAAAATCATATAGAATAACTTTTGAAATTTCTAATACACTGAAACCAACGTATATAGGTTTATTAAAAGTTATATTCAACCTTTTCATTTCAATAATAACCATATCATCATTAAAAATTTGATAATTCCCAACAAATTTCAAAAACCTGATAAATTTTCCTTAAATACAGAAACAAAGACACAATTCATAAAAGATCAAACAGTTTACAAATCTGCTTGAATACTTAACAATACACATTTTACACAGTAAGTGGTTTGGCTATACAGGTTTAGGCGTTGGACTCATATATAATACGTTTAAGGCCCATTTGCCATCATTATACTTTTATTTTGTCATACTAAAACGGAATCTAAAAACTACCACTCTATTAAGGCCTTTTTACCACCCTTTTCCACCCTACAGGCGAGGCTCGGTTACACGCATGCGTCGGCTGATGGTCACCTGACAGTCCGGTGGTCAAGTAACCGATGACGAATGGGGCCGCCAGAAAACACCAATCCGGTGGAATGGGGCCTCCCACAACAATCACCTCCAGAGAATTCGCCCCCCAAATTGTCGGGGCCCCCGGCGGTCGATGATGTCACTGCTGCCAAAAGGGCAGTGGCGTTTTCAACATCCTCTGCTCTTTGACCACTTCTTCTTCGGATCGTACCTGATCTCTTCGGCACACAGGTAATTAGGGTGGGGCCATCTTCACCAGGTTGACACCTGCTTCTTGCAAACCAGGTAAGGCTTGCGTCACTGCTACACTCCTCAACAGCCTCTGGTCAATGTCTTCGATACTTTTTCAGCCAAGAACGTCCTTGAGGACGGAAAAGGTCAAACTTTGGTACGCTCTTGACACATGCCATCGAGTGTCCCAGAACAGCGTTTAGATAACTACTTATATAGTCAAATCAAAGATTATATAGTATAATCAGTCAAGCTGTGCTAGATGATCAATGCAAAGGGGAAGACGTTTTGGAAAAGAAAACAGTAGAAATTAAGGAATCTTTTATGGGATGTTTAATTGGAAGACCCAACTTCTGCTGATCTCTCTGCAGATATTGTCACCAGTTTGGAAAATTCGGGTTTAGTGTTCATGTTTATCGTTCAGCTCATAATCTTAATTTAGTTTTTCAATTTAATCAATGACGCGGTTGGAAGCGTTAGAAATGAAGCCAACTATTTTATAGTATTGCAGTATATATATGACTTTTCCAAAGATCAAAAGACACTTTGACGAGTTAGCAGGAGATTAAAGGTTTTGTGAAGTTCAAAGTTAATGTATTTTTTTCTTCTTTTGGACATTGTAAAAAGTCAAATTACTGAACGTTGAACGAACATATTTATTGATAAAATAATTGATTAAGTACTCTTAAAAAAAATTTCCCAAAATTTATAGATCGGGCGCTGGTTTTAAGTGTACCTTTATTTAAATTGGAAAATAATAAAAAGCTTTGTGTAAATATTAAATCTAATGCGTTGAATATTTAATTTATTTGTCCATCTAAAGCACGGGAATTTCAGGAATGGTTAGAGTTGGAAAATTTCCGTAATGGCACGACGAATGAGGTCAAAAGGCCAGATAGGAGGAGCGTTTCGATTCCGTCTAATCGGATCATGGACCTGTACGTTGCCTCTGCGTTTATTCGAAACACCAGGTGGTTTCAAGCCTGGCCCTGGTTTAATGCGAACTTGCGCACTGGGAGCCCGCACTGAAATCATATGATTCAATCTTACTGCTTCATTCATTTGCCGGCGTTCATACGATTAGTAATAGTAATAGTTACGTTTTTCCTTGGGTAGATTGTAAAATGAAGAACAAAAATTACGTTTTGTAATATAATTTACTAAAAAATAAAAAATGCAACAGTATGAAAAATATTTTATTATATATGACAAAAACTTTTGATATTCTATTAGATTAAGTTTGTAAATTTTGAATAAATCATTACAAAGCACTACAAGTATAAGACATGGGTCCTAAGAGGAACAAAAAAAATATAATGAAGCGTGTAACAATTATGAACCTGAAGTTTACTGAGCCTTACATTAATAGTTGAAAAAGTTTACTGAATGGAATAGATCCTTTATGCAGTTTCATAATTTTCTTAAATTTTTTATTTGAATGCTTTCATACGCCCTATTCCCGCATTCAAAGCCCTATTAATATTAACACTTTTAAATTACTAATTCTAGATTGTGGTCATGTTCGAGTGCATGTTGGACAACATAAATGTTTCGTTTCTCCCATGTCTAATGAGAGCAATGTGTTCTTTATATATGGTTACTATGGATCTTTTAGTTTTCCCAGGTCAGGCGGATATAGTATTGGTACACGTCATCCAGCCTGTATGACGTTTCACACCTGCTTTTTTGGCGATTATGTTCGGCACGGAGCTGCATAGCTCTGTATGTCTTTTCATAACATTTGTGTATGTCGTTTGTGGTCCTTTTCCCATTCGGATACGCTTGACTTAGAGATATTTGGATCCGATATTATTTCGCCTTTATACCTTCCTTTTATACCTCTCATCCCAGATTGCATTTCTTGTTCTTTAATTTACCATAGAGGATCAGCTTCGGTATCCTGTCCTAGCTTTTAGCAATGACCTAACCATCTCAGCTGAGCTTTTATGATCTGTGCTTTTATGATCAATTCTCTAAATGGTGGTTCTTTCAAATACCTTTTATTCTCAAGATTGTCCAAAGACAACCTTGATGAAACCTCTCGAGTTGTTTTATTTGCTTCTGATACCGAATAAAGGATACAGCTTCATACAGACTAGTGGGAAGTATTATGGCATTGTAAAGACTGATTTTAGTGTTTCCCTTTAGTCTCTCAGTTACTGAATACTAATACTCATTAGATGTCCAAAATTAGAATCAGCACAATTTATCATATATCTATAGAATATATATATATATATATATATATATATATATATATATATATATATATATATATATATATATATATATATATATATATATATATATATATATTTGGGGTTGACCTTTCACAACAATATCAGTGGCCTCTCTAATCCATTTTTAGAGCCGTTTTTCATTCATTAATTTTAAATCCCTGCCAGGACCAGCCATATCTCGTCGGGCTTCAGTTATAAATAAGTGAAGTTAAGCGACGCAGATCGTGATTGAATTTGAATGAGTCGAAGAAGAAAATAGGTAAAAATCTAAAAAACTCCTGACGCTAAGCGGTAAAAGGGAATTGGATTTCAAAAAAAATCCCAACGCACCATAGACCTTACTTAGTTGCGTGACCGGGAGCGATCCTCACCCATCCCTTACATTGGAAAGCACACGTTTCGTCTGTTATTGAACAGTGGCCACGACCTTTCCGGTTAATTTGAGAGTTTAAGAGTTTTCGAAACCATTACCAAAACCAGAGCCTTTTTTTTTGGGCTACTTTGAGCAGTACCCGGTCAGTCACGTTCCAGACTCTTTGGGGACCCCGCATAGGGACACCGAATTGCCCGTACGCGTACTCATGGTATTTGGATACCCCAGTACTGGATAGGCAAGCGGCGGGACAATCGAAAAATAAGGCCAAATAATAAATTTTTATTATATTTTTATATAGAGCTAAAGTTTCAGGTTTCTATTTTTAAATTGTCTACTTCTTTGACTACCGTCAGAAAATAAACAATTTGCTGTTAGATCTGACTTATTATTGATGATTTTACTTATTTCATTTGATCCTATTTGATTACTTTTAAGTTTACAAGTTACTTTACTTGCTAACTATTGTTTGAATAGACTTAACAGCATCAAATTTATAAGTACGCCGAATAAAGACGAGCTCGTATAAGTTAGAGGAACTTGGTCAGAGGAACGGTTTTTTTTAATTTTCCACGATAAGGTTTGGTGAATCACAGTCCCTAAACCTTTCTGTGTTTTTTTAGTTTTATTCTTGCTATTTTTTAATGTATTTTGTGTTGATTTTTTTGAGTGTGCTTACATGTATTAAAGTATAAAATGAAGTCAATAGTTTTTTTAAGATAGACCCCTTCCCGGTTCAAGGGTCTTCTATAACACAAGATATATTAACGAACTGGGTGGTGCCCTTTTGACGAGCAGCTTCATCCTATCCAGGACCTTCTCCTCGGTGCTCCCGGCGAACAGCTACCATCTGTAACCAAAATCTGTACCATCTATAACCTGCTGTAAACAAAATTTTTTTCATTGTTCACACAGAGAAAAATAAATGGTCACAAGCAACCAACCAACGTTCAAATTAAACTAAAAAAAAATAAATATTTTTTTATTTAAATGAAAAAAACTCCTTGTTGGAAGACTATCAAATGTTTAAAACTAACATGTTTAAACTAAAATAAAAAGAAATATGCCAGTAATACTAAAAACAAAGAAAAAGGCATTAGACATTAAACAAATTGGAATATAACGTAATCATCTTCATTCATACCTTTTACAGAGAAACAAGGTAAGAAAAAAATTAATTCTTTAACTTCTCGGACATAACAAACAAAATAAATATTTTCATAGCAACTCTTCTGCACTAATATATAGTTCATTTTAGATGGCTAACTTCCGTTAATAGCAGAAATTAAGACAGGATATGTGTCTATTGTACACTCATTTCAGTAACTTAAACGTTTTAGTGAAAAATTTTTTTAGCTTCACACAAAACATGAATCAGCCTAATGCAGTAAAAATAGTTACAGCTCATATTATTTTTAAATCACATATTTAAAGAAAACAAGTGGAAAAATATTGTTGTTAATTTTGTAGCCATCTTCTAATCATGTCGCCCTTTGGCTTGTTCCCGTTTATGAACGGCATGTTTATCACCTCGGATCCTTTTAAACATCGTTTGCTTGTTCGCCATCATCAAATCTTTAAATAATAGTAATTATTTTTCTACCTATTCAATAACATTTTGATATTGAAAACTTTTTAGCACTTACTTGATCTAATTTGTTGTTAAAAAAAGCGAATATTTAAGGATACTTTTTGTTAAAGTTATGGGAATTAAGGACGAACTAATTTACCATGCTAATACGAAATAAAACATAAGTCAAAAAATTCGAAATAGAGGTCTTGCAGGTCGCTTTCAATTTTGAAGGCGACCATCACTTTGGGAAAAAAAATCTTTTTCTGATGAAACGCACTTCAAGTTTAGTGGATTTGTGAACAAAAACAACAGCAAGATTTGAGCTGATGGTAATCGTGAAATCGTAAAACGGTAAAGTCAACTGGTCATCAAGATGAAGCGATCTCACGCACTTGGATGATTTTTCTGATTTTATGTTAATGATATGCGTGAAAAAATAATCCAAAATTTGGTCACCAGATTACATTTTATCAGACAAAACCGAGAAGGACAATTGAACGACATTATCTTCAAAACATAATGAATGCCTTTATTTGCTCTTCAAGATAAAATAAAAATTACTGGATAATGACTTGTAGTTATCATTGTGCTTGACTTGAAAGTTCAGACACTTTTATTGGACAACCGTTTACAAACGAATTTGCGGATTAATCCCACGCCACATAAACACACTTAAGTCTAAAAGTTTGGAATATTTAAACATTTCATTTTTTTATTGATATTAAGTTTTTATTTTACTCCTTTACGTAATCATCATTTTATTACAACTTTTACTGGTACCAAATAAAACTCGACACCAAATGACCAATGTGCGTAAAATTGATTTATTAATTTGGAGTCAAAAGATTACAATGTACCAATAACCTTAACAAAAATAATTTTAAAATACAAAGGTAAATTTTGAATAAAACTAACCAGCAGTATTTCCTCCATAGATCTGTATGTATGCCTGTAGGCGATTTAGCATGCTGTCGATTAAATGATCAATTTGGGCTAGTGGAATTCTCTCTCATTCCTCACGAGCAGCATCTTTTAATTCTCCCAGGTTAAGAGGAGGATTGTTTCGTTTTTTGATGCTTGTTTTCAGAATTTCCCAAGCATGTTCAATGACTGCCTTGTCATCCATGAAAACAAATCCGTCGGCCATTGCGCCTCGGAACAGACGCACAACAGGAGTTAAAACGTCCTCGATGTACACAGCACCAGTGATTCTTCTCTCTAGGACCAGTTGAGGTATCCGTGTACTCCTCATAATACCACCCCAAGACATCACTCTCCTACCTTCAAATTGGATACTTGGTTGGGCTGTTTCTAGTCGGGCTTGTCGACCTGGGGATTTCCAAACTAATGTTGAATCGTGAATCAGAAACCAAGCCAATTCTCGTGTCATCGGAGAACATCACGTTATTCCAGTTAGGACTATGATCTACCATTTCTCGAGCCAATTGCAATCTTATATTTTTTTTTGTTGAAGGGTTAGTTTGGGAACACGTAATGGTCTTCTGCGATACAAATTTATCGCTTTCAGTCTGCCTATTGCCGTTTGTCGTGCAACATTTGCTCCTTCAAGCCTAACAAGCTCCCTTGAATACTTGTAGATTTCCGACAATTTCTTCAAGATATCATTAATATCTAAAGTTTTGTGCAGCTGTTAAAAAACATTTTCTACCACTTCTGGGGCAAGAAAGAAAAGCAAAAAGAGAAAAGGAACAATAAAGAAAAGGGACAAGGAAAAAAAAAGACCTGCTAATGAAGAGGATGAAGAATATGAGCCTTTACAAATAAATTTCCCTAATAAATATCTTCTAAGACTTGCATCTGTATGTATTGTCTTCTTTTTATACAAATTTTTGCAAGAGTATGTTAACATAGGATAGTCAAATTAATGTGTACTATTCTATTTTATTTTTAGGAGGGTTCTAATCTTGAACAGTTCGTGAGAGACATTCGCGCTAAGAACAAAACGAACGTTCAGCCTTATTTAGTTGCTGCTGCAAGTCAATGATCGCGAAAAAACACATTCATTAATGGAGATGGTTGCTTTTTAAATCTACCCGACAAAGGAAACAGCGCGAGCAGTTTTGATCTACTATACATGATATTCTACGTTTTTAATCTTGAATATCTCGATAGCCTTCGCGATTTTTATAATTTCATGGACTATTATATCTACGACATGAAAGAAAAGCCATATAGCATTGTGTCTTCTGTGAATGTTAATATTGGCAATATCAGCACCAATGAACCAGAAAACGATGATATTGAACCCGAATAACGAAAAAAATTATTAGTACTCTTAGCATGTCGATAAAATTTTATTTTAATACTTACACAAATAACGTTTTATTTTGATTTAATTCAAATAGGACTAATCAAATAGGACTAATATTTTTAATTGAAACAAAATGTATAACATTTTTCGGAAAAATTATCGACAAAAAATCTACTTGTCATGTTGAGTAATTTCATTATATTTAATTCTTATACTTATCGATACAGTGAATTTTTACGGTTTTAATAAATTATTTTTGTTTTGTTTATTAAAAGGATGTTTGCTTTTTGATTTGTAGAAAATTAACTTTTTTCATTAGTAGAGTTTTCACCACGGGCGTAGCCAGGATTTAGTTTGGGGGGTTTGGGGGGGGGGGGGGGGTTATTTTGAAGTAAATAAAACAACAAAAATATACGTACATGAAATGAAATGACAAGAGATGGCGTTACTGTGCGCAACGTCCACTAGTTCGGATATATATTCAATTCAAATGTAATAATTTAACTCTCTTCACTCCTCGTATTTTTTCGGTATAATATTAGGTAATATTTGGCTTATTTCGGGGGGGGGGTTGAACCCCCAAAACCCTCCCTTGGCTACGCCCGTGGTTTTCACTATTTCATTACTAAACAAATCACATTTTCATTTGGAAAATTTCACTTTTTTATTAGTTAAAAGTTTCACTAATTGAAAATGTGGATAACTACTATTTACTAGTCGTATACATTGAGCATTTTTAAATAGTGAATATTCACTACGAATTAGTAGATTTTTACTAATTAAATTTTAGAGAGTAAATATTCCAAACTGTTGGACGTATGTGTGTTTATATATTGTAGCTACACTGAAAATAAAATAAATACCTTTAACAAGTAATCTGGCGCTGGGACCGGCTTTACCCATGTCATTCACTGCATAACAGGTATAATTGCCTCTATCATCGAATTGAACGTCAGAAATATCTCCGCTTTCTTGAACTTTGAATCGGTCTCCTGTTAATTCCTTACCATTGTGAATTCATTTTATGATGGGTCTAGGAGCTCCAACCACTTTGTAAGTCATATTAATGCTTTGACTATCGATGACATATGTATCTCTCGGTCCTTCCGTTATTTCAGGCGATAAAGCCTGTACGTTGCCGTATACGTTTTTGTAAACATATCCTAATGAGTTTGTGGCATTACAGCCATAATTTCCAGTGTCGTTCTTAATCAAATGCTCGATGATAAGGCGACCTGGTTCTACTCTACGTCGAGTATTTGGAGGGGCTCTTTCAATAGGTTGCCCGTTATAAATCCATTTGATATCGGGTTCAGCTTTACATCTAAATTCGGCAGTTTCATCTTCGGCTCGGTTTTTTCGACCTTCGGTTCCTCAATAAAATATGGTTTCGCTACAGAAAAAAACGAGCGAAAATTTTGCAGAATTACCAAGGTGCAAAATAAGTAGTTTTACCTAAAACTTTTAGATGAATGGAATACGCTATTCGTTTTCCAACATGATTCCTTACTTTACATGTATAAGTTCCATTATCACCAAAATCTACCACTTTTATTATCAACGTTTTTCCATAATTATCCAGTGTTACTCTATTCGTTGACCGTAATGTTTTACCTTCCTTGTACCAAACTGTCCGTGGTAGCGGTCTATGAAATTAATAAAAAAAAAGACAAATTAATTAACATTGTGCGGATAGACGGGCCTGCAAGGTCCGTTTTAAATAGGGTTTTTTTTTAACTTTTTTTGAGAGAATGATAGAAATTTCATATTTTAGGACAATTAACCATATCATGTTTGGTTCAAAATCATGGAATTTGTTTTACATAAAACTGCATAGTTCTATTTATAAAAAACTTTATTATCGATCCAGACGGATGGGCCTTTCAGGCCCTACCTTGTACAGTCTGTATTAAATTCTTTAGATGATGATCCCCGAGTCCCTTTTATCGTGTCTGGGATCAATTTGGCGCCGCCTAGTAGAGAGTAAGGTATTGTAGTCAGTAGTATAATGGGGTAATAGGGAAGGGAGGCAATGTCTCCCTTATTTTTTTGTTTGCATAATGTCTAGGGAAAGAAATCTTATTATTGTAGAAATAGAGAAAATGTTAGAAGAAGAACTTTCGAGTGATTTGGAATCGGATATGGAATTAGGTGAAAATGAGATTGAAGAAGTTCCCGAAGAGCCAGACCCTATCCAAGAGAATAGTGAGTACAAAGCCATGGACATAGGTGTGAGTAGTTTACTTAATAGCTCTGTTGAAATCCGCAATGGGGAATATTGATATACATAAAAAAAATGAAGAACAACTGGAGCTCGTTACCACTTTCAGATCCTAGGGGTCGAAATAGAGCACAGAATGTTCTGTCAATTAGTGGCAGATAGTTTTTTATTATTTGTCAAGCAACCACTCCAGGAAAAAATATGCCATTGGAATAATTAGAAAGAAATTATATTGACTTACCTATTTTTATGGGAGTCTACAAATCAAAAAACGAAGATGTCAAAACAATGTTTAGTCGCCAAGATGGTCATCCTATTTATTCTAAGATAATAATCGAGCCCGATCCAAGGAGATCTCCCGAGTTATAAAATTTGATGACGTAGAAAAACGAAGGAAGCAAAAAACTGGAAAACAAAAAAAAAGTTACAGCCTATTTGTGTTTTTGAATGTTGGAATGCATACTTTAGAGAAGCTTATGTGCCGGATAAAACCTGGGAAGTATGGGATCAAGTTTTGGATAATTTGTGACTTATTTACTGGCTATGTGTAGAAAACAAACGGGGGCACAACGAAAAATAGGTCACGGAGAGAGAGTTGTAAAAGATATGGTGCAAGAAATCATAAAATGTGGGCGAAATATAACGGCGGAAAGTTTTTTACCAGTTTCTCGTTAAGTTAAGAACTTTTCAAAATGAACCTAAAATTATTTGAATTTTATTTGTAAATGAATATTTTTGGACTGGATACACATTTTTATTTGCGTGGACAAATTCACAATATCATTTTCACAGTTAAATAAGCTTAGTCGCCGGGTAAATTATTTTTATAGATTTGCTGACGTTGGGAATTTCATTTCTCAATTCTAATTGTTCAATTGTATTGAAAATTAATGACAGGAACTTCTCTTAGTAAAGTTTGATCCGTCTTCCCCGATAAGCGACTTCATGTTTCCTCGAGACATACTGAAGTTTTGGAAATACTTGATTTTGCGTGGCAGAAATACCAGCTGGTACAACATTCAGCAGAATGCTATTCCCAAATTTGTACTTATGCTTAGTTGGACTTCTTGCGGCACAAGCATACGTAAAATTAATAGAGCTGTCTGTCAAAATTAAATTAGAAAACCACAAGTTTCCTTTAGGATCAACAGTCAAACGAGACGAATTGATCCTTTGGAAGTTTCCATTTGTGTACATCATAATCCAGTGAACCACTGGTTTAGGCCAACCATCTGGTGGCTGGCAAGTAAGTTTAAATGGTTCCCCAGCACATTGACATATGCTGCCAATGGAGTTGGAGGTGTACTCTTAAAAGAGTTTAATTCAGTTTTTCTTAAAAACACCGAACTAGATGTAGCAATTCCGTATTGGTTTTCGGCGAAACACTGATACCGACCAATATCAACATCAGAGGGTTGGGTGAATGAAAGAGTACCACGGCCAGTTTGTTGAGAAATACGATCATCGTATGATTGCCAGTGAAATTTCTTTCCATTTTTAGTCCAGTAGTATCTAAAAATTGTATTAACGCATACATTTTAAGGCGTTTCTTTCAGATTTATCACACTTACTTTAGAGCAGGTTCTCCCTGAGCTTCACATTCTAAATAAAACGTTTTATCATTTTCACCTTGTTTTACTTGAAACAGAATCTCATTTGTGACAGACTGCTTAGTGATTAGCGGTGGAGAAAGTACTAAAAAAAAAAATAATGTAAAAAAATTTTCAAAACGTACGATCCCAAAAATGTTACCATTTCGAGCAAAACAGCAATTGTAATAATAATGAATCAAAAATAAAAAAGAACATCCTATTTTGGACTTCATGTTGAGCTACACCTAAAATTACGAAAAGAACAAAAGTTATAGGAAGTTTAAAGAAAAGTAATAACACGGATTTAGTTTTCGCAGAAATTCTCGTATTCATTTCTGATACGAATGATGATATACACTCAGTATCCTTATGTTAGAGACATCATAGAAAGACCCAGAAATTTAAATACAATTACGTTTTATTATTCAACTTTAGTATTATTTTATCGTTTACACTTAAGATTTCTTAATTTTCTAGAGGTTTTATCATGATTTATCAGTTTAGTTTAGTTTAATGCATATAATACATCAATTTAATCTTATGGATTTGTATTAAAAGAAGAAAAAAAAGGCCCTTACTTTTTTTGTTACATGCAGATGGGATGAATTATAAGAAAGTAGTGCGCCACTTAAAACAAAGGTTTTCATCGGTTGCCAAGTTGATTCTTACGGTTGAAGCATACGGAAATGGGACATCGTTCAAATTTGTGACCGCTTACGTTGTCAGGAAGAGAAAAAAGACTAGTTGTATAGTGTATGAAAGTGTATGAAATTCCTGGAAGACATCAAGAGCAATTGCAATCAAGATACAAAAATTTCCAAATATTATTAAAAGTCTGAAAATATAGTAAGAAAAAGACGGAAAATGAAACCAACAATAATATGCCACAAATTAGCTCGAGTGGCTTTCACTAAAATTAGTGGAAGGAAATAATTTTTTCTGAGGAAAAAAATCAATTTGAATGGACATACTGTAATTTTTGTTTTTGTTTTCCTGTAATTTTAAAAATGGTGCGCAGCCCTGGAGCGCCGTGTAGAATAACCAGTGGTGCAGCGAAGCGTTTCTGTTTCTCTTCTCTTGAAACTAAAATTACTAATATTCTAATAAATTCAAATCGCGAGATCCGCATGCATCGCTCGCTGCGATCACCGATAGATTTTCCCGCTGGTACACACCGACGCCGACGCCCCTCCGGAATGCTCGCGCTCGTCATTTTAGTTAGATTCATTATTTAACACATGCACGCGAGAAGAGGTTTTGCTTTTTTGTCTTGTATTGATTGTATCGCTTTGTATTTTAAACCAGCAGTAAACCAGCAGCAACTCACCACAAGTTAGCTCAAAAGGCTTTCACTGAAAGTGTTCACTGAAATCAATGGAAGGAAATCATTTTTTTCTGAGGAAAAAATCAATTTAAATGGACCTACTAGTTTTCCTGTAATTTTGATGAACTGAGGAACTAAAAAAAATGTATCGTATATTTCAGGGGTGCACTGCCCTGGGACGCCGTGTAGAGTAATCAGTGGTACCGCGTGGCGCTCCTGTTTCCTTTCTCCGAAAACTAAAATTACTTATATTCGCGGGAACAAACTAATAAATTCAAATCGCGCGATCTGCATGCATCGCACACTGCGATCACCGGTAGGTATTCCCGCACACACCGACGCCCCTCTAGTCCACTGCTATGCCCGCGCTCCTCATTTTAGTTAGATTTAGTACGAAACCCATGCACGCGAGAAGAGGTATTGCTTTTTTGCTTTGTTTTGATTCTGTCGATTTGTATTTGTAAAAAGTTGGTCGCAAAATGGAAAGATTTTTATTAAATAAGCAAGTTGACAGTTTAAGTGAGAGTGATCAAGCATCGACAAGTGCTAGGGGTGCAAAAAACAGTAGAAGTAAACAATGAAGAAAGACCGCAATGTGTACTCTGTTTGAAAATTCTAGCGCCCGATAGTATGCTCCCAAGTAAGCTAAAGCGATATCTCGAGACCATTCATCCTACCACGGTTTAAATATCTCCTACAAAAATTTTTTGTAGGAAGTTGCAAAATTTTCAAAAGCAAAAAAATGTTTCCTCAACAACGCATCTTTCAAGGTGGCATACAGAGTGACAAAATGCAAAAAACCTCACACCATAGCAGAAGAGGTTATTCTACAGCCTCCCCTCGACATGGTTAAAATAATGTTGGGAGCATCGGCGGGAAAACTAATTTCAAAAATGCCTTTGTCTAACAACACCATTAGTGATCTCAATGATCAATTAATAGAGAAAATACTGCAACTTGATTAGGCTACTGACAGTACGAAAGATGCACATCGTATTTGTTATGTACGCTTTCGGGATCATAATATTAGTGTTGAAGACCTTCTGTTCTGCAAAAGTATCGTTGAAAGCGCAAAGGCTCAAGACTTGTTTGAGATGCTTGACAAACCGCTTGGCCGCTGTGGAGAATTACAGGCACTTATTTGCAGCAAAGCACCGCATGATATGTCGACCCATTGCATCCTCCCTAGAGAAGTACTTGCATCGAAATCGATGAGTTCTCAATTGAATTTGATATTAGAACGTGTCATAGACTTGTAAATTACATAAAAACCAGGCCAGTAAAAGCCAGATGGTTCAAAAAACTATGCATATATATGGGAACTGAATACACAACCCTGCTGTATTATTGCAGTTCACGATGGTTTTCACGTGGAAATGTCTTATCCCGTGCATTTGAATTACGACAAGAAATTCACACTTTTCTAAAAGAGGAAGGTCATGAAAAATTTTTTTGCCGAAACTAGCATATTTTTTCAATATATTTGAGAAACTGAATGCCTTGAATCTGGCTCTGTAAGGCAACAATGTGCACATCTTGAAACTTTTAGAGAAAATTGCGGGGTTTAAGAAAAAGCTGCAGTTGTGGATAAGAAAAATTAATGAGGATGGCGGTCAAGGTTGTTTCCTTAAATTGCATAAATACGCGGCCTTTAATGAGTTCGTTGTTTCACAAGACTTGCTGTCCCTTTTTACAGAACACCTTTCAAACCTTCTGAATGGTTTGCGGAAGACAATGTCGAAAAATTCGCGTGGATCCAAGATCCTTTCCGTGCTCAAGCTCCACCAGATTTCATTTCGTAAGAAGAAGAGAGTCTCATTGAGCTTGTTGAACATTCTTTCATGCGACAACAGCCTTAAAACAAAATTTCCTTGTTTGGATTTAGTGGAGTTTGGGATGACGGTAAAAAATGAATATCCAAGTCTAAGTTCAAAAGCTTTAATGATTCTCATTCCCCTAGCAACCCTGTAGCTGTAATAAAGAGCAAGTATCGCTTAAAAATCAACGTGAAGCAAGAAATGAGAGTAGCAGCCTTATTCCGCGATTTGAAAAATTGTGTGATCAGCAAGCCCACAACTTTCACCATTTGTTGCTGTACCCAATCAAGCGTCAATTTGTATTCTTGTGTGTTAATTCTAATAAATACCTATAGAAGCTTTTTTAATAAATTCAATGAACATATAAGTTTGTAAAGGCTGTTTTTGCTGTATTCTAGTGCTAAAGCTTGGTTTTGTTCAACTTGTACTTAAAAAGGAAAAGTCGCTTTCTGTTTTCATACCTACTGATTCGTGGAAAGGGTGCGTCATCTAAGAGAACTGCACAAGGTATAAAAGTCACGAAGGCACATATTTTATCTTTCTCCTCATGAGAGTCTTTATTGTCGTAATAGGACAAACAACAAAGTTTATTGGATATTGGAAAACTCGGATTTGATGATTGGTAAAATGAACCAAATGTACGTAGAAAGTGTTTCTAATTTAAAGAAATTCTAAAATCCTTTCTTTCCCAAGACCAAAAAACAAACAAATAATGTTTGTTTTAATGATAGATAATCTACATTCTTTCAATAGAACAGCGAAAGATTTTTATTGTGTGATCAACGTTTTTGGCCGTAGCTGTATAGCCAAAAATATTATCCCAATTTCCCTCAATTTCTTGCACCACTTTAACTGCCCCACATTATCCAGATTTTATCTTGTGCTAAGTTATGAACAAGAATTAGACAGATTTGATTATTGATATACTTCTAGATTTACTATGTTTGTATTAGAACGATTGTGATACACATTCAGCCAGCAAAATCACGAACAGTTTATCTTATTAGTTCCCAAATATTTTGAGAAAATTCAAACCATGAACTTTACAGAAGAAATTACTTTAAATAAAAATATTATTATATAATGCAAACTCATCAATTGTCAATGTTAATAACTTTAAATCTAATCTAAAAATAGGCATACATATTGAAATACTACAGCATTCCATCAAATAATGATTTTGAACCACACACTTGTTTTTGTATTTTAAGTGACGGCATACTATTTTTACGTTTTGAACAATTTCAAAGCCTCACATTCGAAACGTTTATACATGAATTAAAACCACGCAATATTAATACTAAGAGAAACGTGCATTTTTCTTACTTTTACTATAACAAAGACAAATTCACCTACGCGTTGGATATCAGATTGATATACAAATTACTACACTTTGCAACAACACTACTTACCTTATGCCTACAAAGGATTTTTTTCACGTTTCAGATAGTAGGTAAACCGTATATTATATAAACAGATAAAGAAAATTTTACCCACAAAAGGACATTAAAATATCGCCAACTATATTGTGATAATTTATACAAAAAAAGTTATTGAATTCAAGTTTGCCAACCAACACCAAGTTCTGTTTTTGTGATCGCAGATAAAACTGAATAATAGTTTTAGTAAAAATAGAAACATTAAAGGCTATTAGTAAGGATTTTTCTATTCCAGAAACTTTGGAAACTTCTAATTATCATATGATTAATATTAACGGCATGCATTTCAAAATTGATGTACTATTGCCACCAGTCTTCTTTTTTCGATATTAATTTGGTTAGCGAAAAGTGTGTTGAGTGACAATAACTAAGTGCCTTTGAGTTTGGTAGAAAATTTTATCATGTCCAAATGAATAAACAACATGTCAAAAACACAACATAATTCTCATAAAATCAAAAAAAATATTGATGATTTTTAACGATCAAAACACACCCACGGCCAAGAGTTTTGAGTACTTGACATCATACAATTGACTCATTCGGAAAAATATCTACCCAATATTCCTTCTTTTATATTGTCGGTTTCTGCAAATAATTATCTTAGCTAAAAATATATGCTAATTAAAATAATATAAAATATAAATGCTAATAAAGCTACTGGGTAAATTTTTCACCTGGAAATATTAAAAAAGTTTCCGGAAGTAAACAAACGTCCTACCTTTTGAATTAGAATCGTTTTAAAATATAGCTAATTTGCTGGAAAAATTTTAGTTTACAATCAAAAATAAATTTCAGAAAAGCTCAAGTAGTACACAATCATAAGAAAAACAGGTAAATTAAAAATTATAATAATCCTCATCTGACGAAAAAAGTTATGTAAGAAAAAAATGAAATCCGCAAATGTATTTCAAAAAGTTCTAAAACAATTAATTTCTTAGATTTTTTCAACTCGGTGGCGGAAAAAAATAATCTAGCAACATAACCCTAGAAATCTTTAAGAATTACCTGAACTGTCTCCGGTTCTAAACTTTATGAAAAAGGAGGTATACTTAGAGAGAGAGAGAGAGAGAGGGAGGGAGAGAGAGAGAGAGAGAGAGAATCCAACGACAACCGGCTAAATTTAAAGAAATTCTAAAATGCGTTCTTTTCCAAGACAAAAAATCAAATAAATAATGTTCGTTTTAGTTTGTAGATAGTCTACATTCTCTCAATTCAACGGTGAAAGATTTTTATTGTGTGATCAATGTTTTTGGATATGGTTGTATAGCCTAAAATATGCAGATTTTGACTTATGCAATGTTGTGTATTTGCACCTGCAAAATTTATATTTTCTATGTTTGTATTAGATAGATTGTGATACATTCAGCCAGCAAAATCACCAACAGTTTATCCTATTAGTTCCCAAATATTTCCAGAACATACAAACCATGTGGTTTCCAGAAGAAATTACTTTAAATGAAAATATTATTATATAACGCAAACTCATCAATTGTCAATGTTAATAACTTGAAAACTAATCTAAAAATAAGCATAGATATTGAAATACTACAACATTCCATCAAGTAATGATTTTGAACCACACGCTTGTTTGTATTTTAAGTGACGGCATGCTATTTGTAACTTTTGAACAATTTCAAAGCCTCACATTCGAAACATTTATACATGAATTAAAACCATGAAATATTAATACTAAGATAAATAATACTATGATAAACATGCAATATTCTTACTTTTTCTATCACAAAGACAAATTCACCTACGCGTTGGATATCAAATTCAATTACAAATTACTAGACTACTTTTTCTATTACAAAGACAAATTCACCTATGCGTTGGATATCAAATTCAATTACAAATTACTAGACTATACAACACTACTTACCTTATGCCAACAAAGGGCTCTTTTCACGTTCTATTTTTAACCCCAAAAAACGTTAAAATATCGCCAACTATATTCCAATAATTCATACAAAAATAGTTACTAAATTCAAGTTTGCCAACCAAAACCAAATCCTTTTTTTGTGATAACTTATGTAATTATCTAAATATGGCATAGTTTATAGAGCAGGAAAATCATAAAACGCCACAGAAAAAGTAAAAGCAGTTACGTATTTATAATAAATATTTCAGAACCATCTAATCCTTAATTTTATTATTCAAAATTTTTTGTTGTCAAGCGAAACGAAAAACCAATCAGATTAATTTTACTGGAATGAGTTAAATATCTATCACACGCTTAGTTTACTCCTCAGAGATTTAATCCGAGTTTAACTTTTTTCCCCGACAAATAAACAGGTTAATAATACAGCTAATTATTGTATATAAAAAAACATTCCTTCTTCAGTATTAAAGTGATTCTATTGCGAAATATTCAGTTGATGGTTTTTAACAAAACATTAAGATAAGGGAAATAAGTCCGGAAATCAGAGTCATTTTAAGATATTGCGTTAAAAAACGCTGCAAAGCGTCTGATGTCGTTCGTGAGATTTACGAACTAGAGGGGGAAGGTGACGTACCTCTCAGCTTTGGTTCAAAGAGTTTTGTGAGGAAAACAGAAATCTTAAAGTTAAGGGAAAATTAGGCCGTCCTCAATGTCTGTATGCTGACGTTTTAAGAGTAGCTGTGGGTGCAAATCTTGTAGCTGTGGAGCAAGAACAGAGAAACTTTTATGGGAATTTGGAGTATCTTACACTAAAGTTAACTAGCATTTGCGAGGTATAGGAATGTATATATGTTTTAAACAGCGAATATTTAAGTAGCTCAGCATGCAAAAACCTTTGTTACGCACTAGTATTATTGTTTGTGGTATGTAAAAATAAGCATCAATTACAATTATTCCCGGCATTACTATACATCAGAGTATACATAGGTATATTGATTAGATATAGAAGAGTTAACATTAGTGGCGGCTCGTGGGGGAGTCGCCCCTCCAGCATTTATCACAGTAAACAATTTTTTAGAGCACAACATCATATTTTATACACGTTCAGTTTCGTTCCTTTAACTCATTATAAGATATTATCAAAAATTAAAATATCCAAATGTAGAAGAACGTCTGTCGACCTTTTATACCAAATAATGCGGATTAAAATTCCATCCTCTCCACAATTTTTACATCGTTGGTGCGACGCCACGTCGTCTCATCTCGTCGTTGGCGTTACATGTTTTGTCGGTTGCCAGAATTGGGGGATTTAACTGCTTTCAAAAACATGTGATTTGGACGTAGATTCCCTGCGACCGAGCGTATCGGTAATTAGTTTAAACGCTCATTTGACCGGTACGGTGCGTTTGATATGTCTCGAGTCGCGTATTTCGTTCGCCTTGCGCATACTTGTTTTGATATGGGATTTGGGATTGGATTGTATACATTGAGTAGTACTTTTTAAATAAAAATAATCAATTTTTAATTGAAAACATAAAGGTGTTTGGTTTAAAACAGTTAATAATAACTAATTTAGGTTTGGAGGAAAGTTGAATTAAATACTAACGATCGTCCCACGCCTGTATTGAGTTTGAGTCAAGTTTAAAAAGAATGTAAAAATCTGGCAAGTTTTACGTGAAAATTTGACAGTCAACTACATGTGAAAGTTTTCCGATGACAGAAAAAGAAGATTTGAACACCGAATTGGAAATTTTTTAAAGGCTGCTTAAAGACATTAAATTTTATTTTGAATGTGGAACCGGATACAGCTTTTAAAAAAATCACTAAGGCATTGAGAATACCCTTAACTATACCGATGACCACAGCCGAAGTCGAAAGGTGCTTTTCGACTCCTCATGAACTTTTTCGAACTTTCTCTATTGCTTTGCAGTTACAATAAACTGTTTAAATTGTTTACTCTTTGAAAAATGGTAAGTACCTACTTATCCATTCTTCTATCTGCGCAACAAGCAACAACGCACCCTCCAATGTCCTTGTAAGTGGTCACAATACAAGATTTTAATGTATTCCTAGTTCACCTCCTCTATATTGCTTCAATAGTGCGAAAAATAAAAAGGAGGAAGGGGAAAGCAAAAAATTCTTCAGCAGCACTATTTTCTTCTACGCTTTCCCCCTTTAAAAACCCGCGAGCCTTCGCCTTTAAAAACCCAAAACACCCATTAATTTTCAGATTTTAAAATAATTTCAGTATAAAATATAATATAATTAATAAATATTTTTTTGACAATAATTGCATTTTAATAATTATTATCTGATTTTCCAATGTTATTACTTTACCCTTTGAACTTTAGTTTCTCGTGTTCCAAAAATGTATTCCGGTTAAACGATGTTAAATCAGGTGAATCAGAACTTTTAAATGGGTAAAACTTCTAGACAATTAAATGCTTAGATTTTTTCTTTAAATAAATACCCCGAAGGACATTTATTGATATTATAAATTGATCTAATGTAGCTCAATTAGTAGTTCTGACCTAACTTAAATTGCTTCAAAAACTTCAAAACTTCAAAAACTTAAATCTAAGGTCTTACTCACTGGAATACCTTAGAGTTTAATAACTAATTTATTTACATTAAACTAATGTGTAACGTACAACAGCACTATTCTCTGTTTTACACTAGCACAATCACTTAGCTAACTCGAAAGGGTTCACTCTCTTGAGTCTTGTTGTTAGATTGGTGTTATCGCGAAGCTAGATTGCCTCAACGTTTGCATGTTGATGGAGCCGTTGTTCGTTACTCTGTGCGAATTTGATAACAGCCTGGTCAACAGTGTCCATCTGAAGGTCCCAATGGAGATCACTATTTCTGAGGTACAATAGCGTATTGACGATGTTCCTCAGGACTTTGTTTTAGAATCTTTATATGATTAGAATATTACTCTTGGTGGTACAGCCCCGGAGCTGTATGCCGTAGGTACACCACCTCTTTTCTTTTTGATATGAAAACATCTAGCGATGTTTTACATCTAATGTGATGCCTAGATATTTTGATGAGTTTGTATAGGGGTCTGGGTATTATTTATGTTAATTGGAATCTATTGTTCTCTTTTATTTTTAAAATCGATGTATACAGGGTTGGTCTTGTTTGATACGCTATCTGTTGGTCCAATTGCTTATTTGGTTAACTGATATTTGTAGTTTATTTACAGCTTCTTCGTGATCTTTGCCTAGCGTGACCGCTAAGGTAGCAGTATCGTTTGCAAATGTAGCTATTGTATCTTCAGGTACAGGTACAGTCTAGGCCCGAGGGCGCTTTCTTGTGGAACGTCTACTCCAATTTCTTTCAACTCTGTGTATGCTTCTTCTTGCTTAACAAATTCTGGGAAGCAGTCTTATAGAACGTTGTCAGTTGAGGTTGGCAAGATATCGAGAAGGCAGGAGGGAAGAGAATATTGTGATTATAGTAAGCAGTACTACAGAAACTCAACAGTTGTCGGATCCCCGACTATGCTTTCTCATATTTTATGCCGAAAAATAGTTTTTCTCAGCTCAAGCCTGGTTTGATGAGTAAGAGTCCCTCCAGTGGTAGTCAAGTTGTCTATCGATATACCTCCGTATTTCTATAGCCAGCGATTCTTCCTGTACTCGTTTCATTAGGGCTGTGTTTTTATCCCTTTTAGGTGTGAGGTATTGTATGTTATTTTCCTCCGCTTCTGCTTACTCCGAGCCTTTTATGCAGATATTTAGTATATGTTTCTACATTATCGTTGAACCACCTAGAACTCGATTATATACGTGTATTTTTAATGAATTCCTCTAATACTTTAATGTTAGCAATGTACCACGTCCTGGACGACCGGCCGAGGCTGATGGCAACGAAATATTAGCGTTAATAAAAAGTGATCGATATAGAACAACTCCAGAGATCGGAGAAACTATTGAAAACGACTAGTCGACAGTGTCATGGTGATTACGTCAACTTGGAAAGGTTAACACGGCCGATACATGTGCCGCATGAAACGGAGAACATTTTAATAGACCGAATTTCTGCTTGCGATTCAGCTTTGAAACGCAACGATATCAATCCATTTTTATAACGGATGGTTACAAGTAATAAAAAGTGATAAAAGACCAGAGATGTCCCTTCAACCAGCCCATGATAAAATACAGAAGATGTCCGCTCAAACCAGTTTACAGTCGAAAAAATGTATGCTATGCATTTGGGGGGACTAGAAGAGCAAGCTTTGGAAAGCACGTAATCGACAAGAAGCGGCCTAAATTATCCAACAGACATGATACTGGGTTGTATCGAGATAATGCCAAACACACGTATCTTTGGCGGCATAACACAAACTTTTATAACTTGACTGGGATATTTGGGTTCGTTTACCGTATTCGTTATTTAGATCGTAACATTTATTTAGATCATTTCGAAATAGCTTAGACGGTAAAAAGTTTACTTCCCTGCAATAATTAAATAATCACCTGCATCAGTTCTTTAACCAGAAACCTCAAAACTTCTATGGCCCCGAGCTTATGCAAGTACCGGAAAAAAGGCATAGTTGACTAAATGTAATTTTTAGTGAATACATTTTTTTTCTCAATTGTTCTTACAAAATAAGAACAAGAACGTTACCAATGAATGAGAGGAATGTTAAAGAAAAAAGGACGGTATATAAACCAAAATAATATCAAATATTTGAAACGGGCAGATAAGGAATTTTGAAATAGATATTCTCTGAGAGTAATAATAGAAAAGGGGAGGGATAAAGAATGAGTATGAGGAGGTGAATAGTTTCTGGAGGTTGCCTGGAGGAGAGTTTGGAGGGGTGTATTCACCCGAAATCCAGATTTAAAAATTAAAACGGAAGCCAGAACGATGATCGGAAAAAGATTCAGTCGAAAAAAGACAGTTGTAAGAGCAGTACTTCTCATATCCCATAACGCAAAGTACACCTGGTTTGAAGTATGAGATCGGAAAGTACTCATGAGAATATTTGGAAGAAGGATGGTTGACGATGCCTATCTCAGAATAATTAATATAGAATTAGATCACCACGGTTATTATGATATGCTATGGATTGAATTACATGATTTATGTCTTCTTGTGTACCAGATGCGTTATAAGAATTAATCAAGTTTATTGAAAGTTGCTGGTAGTCGAGGTGATCGGGATAAATGTGGGGATCTTCAGCCAGTCACGTATCGCTATCACATATTCTTCCAAAAAGGCGCAGTTTGAAGAATTGTGTGTGATCTGGCGTTCTCTTACTGAACAAGGGGCTACAATTTTTCGGTTACAAAATAGCTTTAACTTCCTCTAATATGAACTAGGGGCTGATAAATTATACCATTCTAATGCGGAATTATATCAAATTAGCGCTGCCTTTATAACGGCTACAGAAACAACAAGGCTCTTTCTCGTCATTTCTAGTTTTTGCGTTGAAGATTGCTATGAATGCAGAGAATTGCCATGAATGCAGTGAATTATTTTCAGTTTGATACAAATATGTATAGAAGATGATAGAAATTTTGTTCTCTGGTGAAACTAAAGTACATAATCAACCCTTTTATTGTTCTGTTTGTTTATTGGCCGTATTGGCCGCAGAGTGGTGAGCGTATACGATGAGGACAGCCCTGAGTTGTCTTTTAGATATCAGTTCAACATTCGCTTTCGTCCGTGTAAGACGAAGTGTATTTCTAAACATCATCGTCCAGCCGTAACGTCGTTTGAATTACGTAGTAAAAAACAAAGAGTGATTCTAGTGTCTTTTAGTCGAATCGATAAGTGCGTACTATTTTGTTTTTCAAAAGACAAGCAGTTAAATTTCATGGGTTTTTATACAAGTTCCTAGCCTAACAATGGAAAAACAGGTTTGGAATTTGAAAGCTACTTTAATTTTCCAATAATAGTTTTTACAACAACATTCCTTTAACATTTATGTTTCTTGTCTAAAGTGGTTTTCCGAAGGGTCTGAGATATGGGAAGTCTGAAGAGAAAGTTGCTAAGTACGATGGAGATTCCAAGAATATCTTCTTCTTCTCTCCTATTCTTCTTTACAGATTATCGCGCGTCCTTTCCAGATTATTCCTGCTTTCCTTGGTTCCATATCGGAGAGATGGACCATTTATGTCTTTAATTTGTCCATCTTTTTGGAGGTCTGCTACGTGATTTAGATCTTTTTACCCATCCCTGTACTACCAGTCTTTTCAGGTTTAGACGTCCCTGCGTTCAATGTGACCAAAGAGTCTTACTATTCGTTAATAATTAATTTGAGATACCAGTATGGGTTTATTAATTTCTTAAATAACGAACGCGTTTTTTTCTTCTGGCAGTGCACGAAATGCGAAGGACCCGTCTCTTTTAACGGTCCATGTTCCAGTGGGATAGTTTTTACTGTCAGCTACTTTTTACTCCAAGAATACGTACTGCTCTAACTTCAATTCATAAATATGAATTTATTCTTTTAATTTAAATGCTTTTCTTTTGGAAACGCGATAGTTTTTTACACTTTAATTTTTTATCGAGCTTATCCAAGAAGCTAGCAGAGTACAGTTTGGTTATATTGTTACGATTTTGAAATAACCTTGGTACTCATTTTTGAGAATCATCTACAAGCTATGGTTTACGCCTACCAGATGTCCGAAAATCGTATCAGATTTGGAGTCAATGTCTACCTGCAGCAGACAGTAAGCTGAGACCATTATTTTCAATTTGGCTAGATTAATATTTGAATGGTTCAAGTACACCGCATCACAAACCTAATAAAAAATGCACTTGAAGAAAAACAGATATGCTCTGCAGTCTGTCTGAATAAACCTCTGACAAAGTGTGGCACGATATACAAACTGAAAAAAATGATACTTAAACAATACTTAGAGACTCTTTAGAATAAAGGAAGAAAACCTGACTTGAAAGACATACGATCAGGTGTTAGTCAAGGAAGCGTTCATTTGTTGACGATGCTGCTCTACTAACACTGGCGCAAAATTAAAAAATATTAACTGAAATAAAGCTATCAAAATGAGAGGAAACAAATTATTAGCCATTGAGAATTCTCTTCAATGAATGTCTTTCAGAAGGAACAACACCATCCCAATGGAACAGTGCAGTGATAATATTACTACATACAAACTTATAGGGTCTTTTATGGTGAACATAATCGCCCCTAACAAGCTATATACTCATCGAATTATCAACGAATTCCGAACGTATTTCACGCTGCTCGATATTAAAACAAAAACAATACAAAAAGCTGTTTATTGGCCACCAAGGACATGTGATTTAATGCCTTTAGATTATTTTCTTTGGAGTTATGTTAAATCATTAGTCTATGCTGATAAACCAGCATCTATTGATGCCTTGGAAGCCAATATAACTTGGGCAATTGGGGACATAAGACAACAATTATCACAAGTAACTGCGGCGGACATTTGTCCGAAATTGTGTTGATACATTAATGTCATTGGATGTTATTTCACATAAAATAAGTAGTTTCCAGTCTCCTAATTTGGTTGTTATTTTATTTGAATTTGAAGTTTGGACGTATTAAAAAAATCACCCTATATATAACGTTACGAACATAAACATACTGTAATCTGTACAGTACGGCGCTTATCCTTAAATTTAATTTCAAATAATTAAATCAAAGTAAAATAACTAAAATTTTCCTTGGTTTTTATTGAATCTAAACAATCACTCGAAAGCAACACCAGTGTAAAACTAAACATATTTCAATATGTTTGTAACACCCAAAAAAAAACAATTATTTTCCCCAAAACAATTATTATCCATAAAGAAGTTTATTTAAAAATTAAGGAGTGTTAACATTTTCCATCAGTTATTAATCTACACGCCCTTGTAAACCCTTGATCAAAAACGAAATATGAATTATTATAAAACCAAAAATAATCATAATGTAAAATATCCCCAACAATAATATTTCATTCAACTGTGATATTATTCCGTCTATCGGAAAATACAATAAAAACAGAGAGAATGAGTGTGATAGATAGTCAGTTGATTCTTGTAGATTAATCTGACAGATGTTTTGTTTTATTTTCTGTCGACATAAAAAAAAATAGGAAAGAATAATATTAAGGATTGTGAATAATTTCCTATAAATATTTAAATTTTTTGCCTTTTTTGTGTTTTATTATTTATTTTAAGTATTTACAATTTTCCTGCCGTGCATACAGCGCTATCTCTTAACAATAAAATAAGTTATACCGAACGGGTAACATCTAGATAAATCAAGATTAATTACGGTTTGGAGTATCTCGAAGTGTTAAATCTTAGTGATGATTAGCTTTTCAATTTTGATTGATAGCATTGTTAACGATACTTGAACTGCATTCGGCTTCTATCTGTGATTTGACGGAACTATTTTGATAATAATTAAAACACTTGGTATTTGTTTCACAATATATTCAAGATATTCTCTAACATGTTTCGGCCTCGCGACCATTCTCAAAGAGAGTTATGTATAAAACTCTCTTTGAGAATGGTCGCGAGGCCGAAACATGTTAGAGAATATCTTGAATATATTGTGAAACAAATACCAAGTGTTTTAATTATTATCATTGTTACTATGTTTCACCAAGAGCCAACCGCGCAATCAATCGGAACTATTTTGTTTTGGTTAGATCATTTGATGTGATTCGTTTTGAGGTTGAACTTTCAGAATTTAGTTGGGACTGTTTTAGTGTTTGTTGCAGGTAAGATTGTTTTTCTATTTGAACATTATATGTATTTTGTTGTATCTTAAAGCTAAAAAGATTCTTTTCTCCAAGATATGTATATTGTTTGCAAAGGGAATATTGCAAAGGGAAACAAAATTAAACAGCTTTCTAACACGAAGTTGAATTTGTTTTATCTGCAGTACTACTAATAAGAATTTTGCATGTTTAGGTTAATGTAATAATAAAAGATTATTATTTATGATACATTTATCAGCGTAAATATTTCTAAAAGAAAATACTGTGAGTCTTAATGCATTTCCAAAAGTTAAAAAAACGAGGTTATGTTATCTAAAATGTGAACAGGTGTTTTGTGTGGTGGAATTTCAATATGTAAGTTAATTTTTTAGATTATTTTTCAAAATTCATTCGTTCAATTCATTCAATTCATTCATTCAATTTCATTTCATAACTAATAAGGGATCTAATAAAATTAACTATTGATTGTTTACAAGGCAGAATGTGCATCACAATCTACAAACAGAGAATACCTAGAAGCATGCCTGTCTTTAATATTGTTTGATTCTTCTTGTAGTGTTTGGGGTGGTTTTCTGCAGATGGAAATACACAACATTGCACAAATCAAGATCTGTATAATGACATAGTTGAAGTGGTGAAAGGAATTGGGACAAATTGGGATCATTTTTAGCAATGCAGCCACCGCAAAAAGCATTGATCAGACTTTAAAATCTCTCTATTTTCTCGAATTGTTGAACAATTGATATTTGGTTAATACTTTATCGTGTTCGATTTTTGTGGAAGAACGTATTTTAACCTTTATGTTTATATTTTCTCAGTTGTCGCTGGATTTTATTTATAGGAATATCTCATAAGTGTTCCATAGGCTTTAGTTTCGGAGACTGGGCAGGTTGTTTTTAAAAATTAATTCCATTTTCTTCAAATTGGTGTTGCTCTGCTGGAATTTTTAATATCCTTTGACTACATCGAAGAAAATGTAAAAAATTAGGACTTTTAGGGTATTGTGAGGCATATTTGTAAAAAACGTCTTCATTGTGTCTGTTTCCCACAAGTCTTGGTTGTGCAGATGTAGGTTATCTTTTTAGAAACAAACATGTTTTCATTTGCAGCTGGATTATATCTTTAAGAATACTTAATGAATGTTCTACAGGGTTTAGATCTGGGGAATTCTTGAAGACGTACCCCATTTCCTTCAAACTAGTGTTACTTTCCTGAATTTTTGCGCTCTGAGACTACATCGAAACAAAAAATAAATAAAAAATGAAGGTTTTAGAGCTTTTTGAAGCACTGTAGCAGAAAGTCATGTGTTCTTCGAGTGAGTATTTTCTCACAGGACTGCAGTTTTTTATTTGCTAGTGTGTTCTACCTGCATTTGTTTTACCATATTGGCCGATTTTTGCCCTCATGTAAACTATAAACTTTTTGCTATATACTGTAGTTTAAAACAATTCACCAGTGAACTACAAAAAGAAAGAATTCATTTACGTCCAGAACTAGTTATTTTTTTTTTATATTATCAGGTTAGATATTTAACCAGTACTTTTATTAGTACTTAATAAATAATTATAACTATTTAGGTTGTTATTAGTAGGAATCGAAAATATAATAAAAAGGGATAGGAGGTGAAATTGTTGTAGAATATGTGTCAATACGTAAGTGGTTAAAACCCTTGACGGTGAGTTTGTTTTGATAAGTAAAATCTATTATCAGAAAAACATTAATTTTATGTGTATAAGAAGTATTTCTGGCTAGTACATTTATTTTTAAATCATTTGAATTGAATGAGATTTTCCACAAGCTTCAAATCACTTCTTTGCTATCGCTCATCATCAGAAGAAATGTGTGATAAAATGATTAATTTCCGTAAACTCTACAGTCCCAATCATTTCTTAATAAATCCAGTTCTAAAGAGGCAACTATCGTACGAGGCAACGTACGTAAACGTATTACTATCTTTAGTTCCTGATTTCGATATACTGGAAGTTGGACGGTTTTTAACTTTTTATTATTTCTAAACTCAGAGCCATTTACGACACCAAATCACTTATTTAAAGTTCTCGACGTACGTTTTGCTAACCATGTTAACATCATCAGAAGATGATTTAATCTAATAGGAAACATGCTACCTACTTAATGAAACGTGTAAAAAAATGATAAAAGAAAAAAAAATTGAAAGAAAAAATGAACCGTGAAATTTACAGAGCCTTACATTAATTCATGATTTTCTTACATTTTTCTATTTGAATGCTTTCATATGCATCCAAAGCCCTATTGTTATTTACACTTTTAACCAGTCTTAAATTACTAATGTCTATATTGTGGTATTGCTCGATTGCATATAGGGCAATACAAGATTTGTCATTTCTCCCATATATAATGTGGTTCTTTATATCTCGTTAATATGGATCTTTTTGTTTACCCAATATACCTTCGATCACAATTTTGACAGCTCTAATTTCGTAAATCCCCGACTTTTCATGTTGATTTACTTTATCCTTTGGATTATCGAGAGCTTCTCTTAATGTATTGTATGTTTTGTATACAACCTTAAGGTCTACTTTTGTAAAATTTTGTTTAGCCCTCGTGTTAATTGGGCATCAAATGGTGTTACCATGAATTTATTTTTGTTCTGATAGTTTTGAAAAGTCGAAAATTCTATTAAGGATTTTCTAAACTTATGTTTTCTAATTAATTTATCTAGGCTATTCTTATTATAACCGTTCACTTCGGATACCTCACTAATTAATTTTAATTATTTGTTATAATTATCGTTGTTTAAAGGAAAATTGATTAATCTATTTACCATAAAATTTAAACTAGCCATCTTAGTTTAGAAGCTGATTCGAATCGTTAGGAATGTATCTCGAAGGGTTGGTGTTTTTTTTTTCTAAAAATATCAAACTCTAACCTATTTTTGTTGTTTCTGCTGACTAAAACATTCAGAAATGGTAAACTATCGTTGTTTTCGAGTTCATGCGTGAATACTATGTAGTAAGTAGTAGGTTAGTAATTAGGGTTATCATATAAATAGAACATAGTTTAGTTTTAGAATTAGATTATATCACCTGATGATGTTAAAATGGTTAGCGAAACGTGCGTCGAGAACTTTAAAAAGAGTGATTTGGTGTTTAGTAGTAAATCTCTTTAAGTTTAGTGTTTCACACCGCAGGTTTCAATAGTTAAATTCATGATACTGTAGGCCAACTTCCGAGTCTCTCATTAAGAAATATTATTATCCGACCTATTACCAAAGAAAACAAACTTTATTATGTGGTCTTGGGATATCTTATCCCGTGCATCGTATTATTTGGAACTTCTAGGGGTTAAATTCAGAAGTCGCTTATCAAAATACCTCGATGTTCCGGCCATAATTGTTTCTCGAAATCTCATAGGTCGCACTTGGTGTATCCTGCGGATTTCACTCCTTCACGTTTTTTAAATTATTTCGATCTGTGCACTGTTTCACAGCTGTTGATCAAAAATTACTACATTAATTATTTACAGTCATATATTTTTTCGAAATATAGAGAATTTATACTTACTGCATTAATAATATTTTTGTTGGAAGAAATGGTAAATCAACTAAATCATACATTTAATTTTTCATGTTTAAAATTCTTCGGTTGAAACCACTGGTCATATTGCCCTGACCTAACTACATCCGCAATATTGATAGTTCCACTATAATATGTTAATGACTTTCATTGATGAGGAACGAATAGGATTTATGAAGAGAGCTATATCAGAATATAAAGTTATTTTACGTTTGAACATATAGTTTAATGTGGGGTACGAACAAATGGTCACCGATTGATCCTGCCCTCTAGTCAAACACCATCCAGAGGATTTTGTTATATCTAGAATATCCATGATGCCAGAGAGTTGTAAATAATAACGGTGTAAATAATAGGCTAGAGTGAAAAGTCAGATACTTTTGAAATGAGCTGTTGTTTACTTGAGCCATAATTGATTTGTTATTCGACGAACTCTTTCTTCATTTGGCCCGATACACTTCGTTCAAGCTTTTATTCGGTTTATTTCGTTTTTTTCCACGAGAACAAATATATCGAATATATCCGCTTTTTAAGACTGTCAAAATAAAGCTAAATATCGTATCGTATTGATCTTCAGAATTTTTCCTTTCGATTCTTATTTGTCCTCTAACTTTGTAGTTTTTGATTCTAAACGTTATTACATTTCTAATTATATTTTAGTTTTTGACACACAGGTGCTTTTTTTTGTGTTGATCTTCATTCTGTCCGTAGATTCTTCCAGATTTACGAAAGCATATGAATGGTCCCTTTTGGAAAGGGATATCGTATCCATGCCAGTAGTAGAGAAATGTTGATACTGGGTCCAGGTAAGCGATGCCATCCGGGTTACCTGGTCTCACCCTAATTAGCTCCAGGTGTATGTGTGCCGAACTCAGGTACCATCAGGTACCATCCGAAGAAGAAGAAGTGGTCAATGACCAGAGGCTGTTGAAAACGCCAGTGCCCATCAGTGTGCTCAGCAGTGACATCATCCACCGCCGGGGGGCCCCGAAAATTGGGGTTCGAATTCTCCGAGGGGGTGATTGTTGTGGGGCGCCCCCAACATTCCACCGGGCTGGTGTTTTCTGGTGGGCCCCATTCGTCATCTTTGTCATCGTCGGTCACCTAACCACCGAACTGTCAGCTGACCAGCAGCAGCAGCAGAAGCCGCGCAGTGGTGTAACCCAGGGATGAGCCGAGCCTCGCCTCGCCAGTAGGGTAGAAAAGGGTGGTAAAAAGGCCTTAATAGGGGGGTAGTTTTAGTATGACAAAATAAAATAATGATGACAAATCGGCCTTAAACGTATTATATATGAAAAAAAGTTCCGTATTGCCGAGGGGTTTGAACCAGGTCCCGTACGCACCAGAGTCCAACGCCATAACCTATATAGCTAAACTACTTACTTATCAAGTAAGTATGTATAGTTGGGTATTCAAACAGATTTGTAAACTATTTGATCTTTTATGAATATATCTTTGTTTCTGTTTATCGGGTTTGAAATTCGTTGGGAATTATAAATTAAAATCAAATTAAAATTTATAAAAATATTTATTTTGTTATGAATACATTAAAATAATTTTTGAATCTGTAATCTTTAATTGTGGTTCTTTTCTCTACAAGTGGATAGTCTTTTAACATATCGGTTTCTTTGGTCTTGTAGAAGTTCTTCCCTCTCGATGCATGAATTAAGGTTTTCAAAAAGTTTCTTTTGCTGTTTAAAATTGTCATTAAAATTTCTGTTGCATAAATCAATGGACTGTTCAGCTTTCGAAAGGTGGTGCGCTAAAATAGTTAAGTTCAAGAGTAATTGCATATGCTCCTCTTTGTAGTCTTCTATAATGTTATAAGCAGTTAATTTTTTGTTGTTGCAAATTGCGAGGTTTTTTCTTTCATGGTGTACTGATGTTTCTAGTTGAAGATTTTCTCTAGTTACGCTAATGTAGTTAGTGTCATTTGCTGATGATGTCAACTGTTTTGTAGAGTCTTGACACTGCTGTAGAGTTTGGCGACACATTTCGTTTAAGGCAAACTCTGATTCACACAACATAACACAATTGTCTAATTCATCTGTACAATTTTGATATAACTCCAAACTTGTATTATATTAGATGTTGTAGTCATTTTTCCAATATTCGCAATCACTGCTGTTTTTATGATTATTTTCCAATGTTAAACCTAAAGTAAAACATACCAAAAGACAACAAATAAACAACATTTTGACTCTTGTTCTTCTTCGTCGACAGTTAGACCTTCACTGACTGCATGTAGAACCAAGTAATGTTTTTTTTTTCTATTGTGGTGAGTAGTGGATGGGGGAGGAATTATACAATATTAGCTTTATCAATCCAGCTGTTATGTTTATCACTAAAGCCCAACCATTTGACAAACACTTTATTGTTTTGTCTTTTTAAAACTTTTTCAACTAAATAGACATCATGGAGGTTTGTTTTTTGTAATTGTTCCTTATAGAATGCTCCTTCTATAGTTTCATTTTGCATGTCTCTTAGAAGATATGTGGTTGGATTTGTTAGTTGAATTTTTCTAATAATAAATACCTCTGGAGACCAATTGGGGTTATATTTCTTATCAAAAATTCCTGGAACTTTTGATATCCGCACATAATCTCCAATTTTAAATTTCATATTTAAATCAGCTATTTTAATGTTATTGTAAACTGAATCGAGAATTATATTTTCATTCTTGCTGGTAACATCAACTGGTTTCATTTTTATTGTTCTATGAAATGAATTATTATAACGATGAACAATTTGTGGGAGTAGCTTAAGCCAGTTATAATTTCCTTGTACATTAAATTCTTTCCACATCCAATTTTTCAATGTTCTATTTACTCGTTCTACAATAGATGCCTTCTTCTCACTAAAAACACTATAGTGGTTCACCTTATATTTTTTAGTAAGTTTTTCAAAGTCCTTGTTAAAAAATTCTTTTCCCATGTCTGTTTGCAAATTTTTCGGTTTTTGCTGTTTAAAAACGTTCTCCATTGTTTTGCTCACTTCTATGCCAGTTTTCGTTGTCAAAGGAAAATCCCAAACGTATTTGGAAAAACAATTTATTACTACAAGTATGTACTTGAAATTTTTATTTTCTTTTGCGTATTGAATCATTTCTACTAGGTCTGCTTGAAAAAGGTCATTTAGCGACTTGATAATTACTTTTCGTCTTTTGAAATTAATTCTAGATGGTCTATGTAGCTCGTTAACAAGTTGACGTTTCGTATCAGTTATAATTTTCTTAGGTGCCATGTTTAAGCGATAATTCCAGCTTCTTTTAATTCTTCAGTTATAGAGGCAATTTCGTTGATATGTTGATATGTCCGGTGTGTCCAGCTTGTTGCGAGGCTAACAGTAAGCGTAATCGATGTACTAATTCATTTGGATCATCCCAATGAACATAATCGATTCTGTTGTTATTTGCTTCAACGTACACTCCTTTTCCTAGTACGAAAGGTCCTATGATTTTTTTATATTTTTTCAACTTACTACCATCAACTTGCTTCGTAGACTGATAATAGCGTCTGTGTGCATTTGTTTTTAAGACAATTTGTTTGTAATTTTTTTCATCATCCACCGTATATTCAAGGGGATTCTTTTTAAATAACGGTTCGTATAATCCTGGAGTTCCCTTGTATCGTTTATTCTTGACAATGACATCGTTTCCATGAATATTCACTTGAGAATCACCAATGGAAAACTTCTCCGTTTCAGGATAAAACCGGATTCCGTATTTGTGATCAAATTCATGTTCGGTATCGTTACGCAAAGCTGAAATGTATTTTCTTGGTAGTATGTCATATTGTTCCAAATATTCTGTTAATGCTTCTCGAGCTAATTTATCGAACTTATCACTCTTATCTATGTTATTACTCTCTTCATATTCATCAACTGCATCTAATATTGATTGTTTTTCTGTGCTTACGTCTTCTGAATTATCTTCTTTAGTAATATCATATGGAGACATGCTATTTACAGACGCTAATGTCCTTTTTCTTGAAAGCTTTGGTGTTTCCCAATAAAATTGTTCCTCCTCCTGTTTAATATCACCCTTGTCAACAAGCAAATTGGCTTCTGAGTTTTCGTTGTTTTTTGACTGCTGATGTACACTAGGCGTTTTAACTTTTAGTTCGTTTTGGATATTTTGTAATTGTTTGGTAATAGGTGAAAACATTTGCTCTTGAGCTAGTTCACCTTGCTTCAAAAGAGTCAATTTATTTTTAACATTTTTTCGTTTTTGTAATAATCTTATTTTTAATTTTTTTTCAGCAAGCTTCATTATTAAACAAAAAATAGCTTTTGAACAGGTTTTTGATCAGGTTTTGATCAGGTTTGAACCGATTTTGATCCGGTTCTGAACAGGTTTGAACGGCTATAATCAGTTCTCTGATTAAGACACTTCTGAAGCGTTTCCATTCTAGGTGAAACATATATAGTGATCGAATCCCATGCGGTAGCGTCCACTGTTAAGGTCGTCCTCTTTGAAAATTGTAAAAAATCCGTACGGTTTTTGCCAGCATCGGGAACATATGCTTTTGAATGTATCAAACGTCATGTCAGCAGTTCCCACATGATCGTTAAATACATGCTTCAAATTCAGTTCATCTTGTTTAAAAAGAACAAGTACATTAGCATTATCTCTAATTAGATGTTTGGGGATTTTTGCATACGTTTGGCACAGATAAAATGAGTCAACATTATTGTGACGACCCATACTGAAATATTCACGAATCACGTCTTGGTTATCACACGCTACATCGTCAAATACAAATAGAGAATTTGGTTTGGCTTCAGATGGATGTACAATATTGTCACTAGCACTAAAAGCATAATATTGGATTTCTTTGATAGACCTTAAAAGTTCATTAAGATATTGATACTTTGGTTGGTAGAGCGAACGTGAATATACATAAATATTTTCAAATTTCAATCCATTTTCGTGTTCTATCAGTGAAATGATAACGTTGGTTTTTCCACAATTTGAAGGACCCACTATAATGCAACGCAAAGTAGATGGAAATAAAGGTCCGGGCTTTCTGTACGATGACTTGTTGCATTTTTGCAAGTCATTATTTTCCACACTTAAACTAACTTTTTGTTTTATTATTTTCATATTGACAAGTTAAAAGGTAAACTATAACTAACTTAAAAGGTTAGGTAATCATTTATTTATGGTTAGTTCTGTTTCTCCCGTTACAATGAAATATTATCTAGGGACGGGTTTTGTGAATAACCTTATAAATAAATTACCATTTGAATTGCATCTACCGGGGTATAATTTTTGTGGTCCTGGTACTAGACTTGAGAATCGCTTAAGACGAGGTGACAGAGGAGTTAACGCATTAGATGAAAGCTGTAAACAACATGATATTGCATACGCTCAAAACAAAGATATCGGAGCACGTCACCAAGCTGATGATATATTAGCAAAGGAAGCTTGGAACGTGGTTAAGTCGAAAAAAGCGTCCATTGGAGAAAGGTTATCTGCTCTCGGTGTTGCTGGTTTAATGAAAGCTAAAGTGAAACTTGGTATGGGTTTAAACAATCAAAATTTGAAAAGGTGTTTAAAGTTAATGGAAAAAGTTAAACAATCGATGCAAAATGTGCAAAACGACATTAACAAGAGTATTGCAGCATTACAAGAAAATTGTAGTACGAGTCGATCAGTAATTAAACCAAGGACTGCTCATCGGCGTCCTAATCCAAAAAAAATCCTCTGAAACCAAAAATTTCTTCGACACCAAAAAAACGTTCTTCAAGTCAAAGGAAAAAAAGTCCTCCAAAAAACAGAAAAAAACCCAAAAATATAAGAAATTTAAATTATGGATATTGATGATCCATCCCTACCATCATCACAACAACAACAACAACAAGATACAGAAAGGAAAATTGCAACCAGTAGAAAAAGGAAAAATGAGGATTTCAATGACGCTCCAATTAAAGTTCCCAAATTGGATTTAAACAAACCGATAATATATTCAGCAGCTAGGAAACGCTAATTGAGTGATAACGATGACCATGATAGTGATGATATAGGTACCGAAAAAAAACAAAGAATAATTTAGTGTTAATATCAAAATTATATAAGTACTGTTAAAGGTAACCGAGTATTTTAGTGTTTAACAACGTTTCATTTAGAGAAGATGGTTAGAACAAAGCAAAAGAGACCCATTAAACGTAAACCTGTTACAAAGTTAAAACATATCGGTTTACAGAAAGCTCTAAAACAAATCAAACAGTATATTTTGAAATAGAAGCCTTATAATTTAAGTGATGCAATTAAGTTGGCTTTGAGTGCTGCAAAACTATTGAAAAGGAAAATTAAACCGAGTGGTCGTGTAATCCAAATTCCAAAAACGGGTAGTATATTACCGTTAATACCAATATTTGCCGGTCCTAGTGCATTGGGCGCTCTGAGCGGTGGAGCAGCAGGAATTGCAAAAGAAGTTAATGATGCACGAAATGCAAAACGGTAATTGGAAGGAAATCAACGACATAGTAAAACTATGGAATCAATCGCAATGGGTAAAGGTCTCTACTTGAAACCATATAAATCAGGTTTGGGTGTTTTTTTAAGACCAGCGCAACAACAACAACACCACTGATAATTTTACCAAATCGACCGCTATCAAATTTGGATTTGATAATGTATAAATACAATGTACAAAACAAATGAAAATACCCCAATTCCGAGGTGTTTATATGCGGGATTCCTTGCCAAAGAAAGTCGCTGCCTACGAACGACGAATAATTAATTTGGATAATAGCAATGGACCAGGGACACATTGGACTGCTTACAGGAAAACTGGAAAGAAGATTGTGCATTTTGATAGTTTTGGTAATTTGAGACCTCCCATGGAGCAATATTTTCAATCCAGCGGTCCAGTTGATGTTACTTTTAATTATAATGTTTATCAGACTTTTAATAGCTATAATTGTGGTCATTTGTGTTTAAAATTTCTTAATAAATGATGTCACCAACATATATTTTAGTTTTACTAATCTCACAACAACAACAACAAAAATGAGGTAGTTTTCCTTGGACAGTTGACTTATAGGCATGGGTTCTTACATTCTTACATTGTCGGGTCATGAATCAGTTTTAGCACTACAATTATATCCTCCGATAATATTGAAGGAAACGGAAAATTACGAATTGGGATTAATTAATTTTGTATCGTACAATACAATTCCAAATGTAGATAGTTTCAATAACATTTTTTATTTTGGAATCTCTACTATCGAGATACCAGAAGGAACGTACGAAATTGAAGATATTGCAAAAATAATTAGCGATTATGTGAAGTCGGTAAAACCTCAACTACCTCTACTACCTTCACTAGATAGTAGTATTAGCAGCAGCAGCAGCAGCATGTACCACATTGAAGATATTTCAAAAAGAATTAGAGGTCATATGAAGACGGTAAAGCGTACTACTACCTTCACCAGACAGTAGTATTAGCAGCAGCAGCAGCAGCAGTAGTAGACGTATTAGTAACCAAATCAAAAAATTAAATGATGATGATCATGATGAAGGAATTCTGCATCCTGTGCATAAGAAGAAGAAAAAGGAAGAAGAAGAAGACAGCACTGAGTTTATTAAAATTAAAGCCAATCAAAATACACTACGATGTGAGATAAAGGCAACTCAAGAAGTGCATTTTGACAAACCCCATTCGTTGGCAAACATATTTGGTTTTGAAAAGCGTAAATTGAATGCTAATAAAAATCATATATCAGACTATCCAAGAAATATTAGTAAGGTAAATGCAGTCTGTTGTGAATGTAATCTAGTGACTAATTCGTATACTAATAAGAAACCATCACACATACTACACATGTTCTATCCGACAGTGCCACCTGGTTATAAAATTGTGGAAACACCGTCATTTATCTACCAATCAACACAAGGTATTTAGATGAAATTATTATAAAAATAACGGATCAGGATGGAAATCTAGTCAATTTCAATAGAGAGCTCATAACGGTAAGAGTACATCTGAGACCGATCCAACATTAATGGTGTTACGATATAATTATTTTACTCTAAACAGTCAACCAGGGAGAGAAAGTATCAGTTCTAGTAGGAATTTCAAACAGTTAACATCTGAAAATCGACTTTTTCTAGAGTCGTTGGGATTTAAAGTGTTAGCATCATCATCGTCATCATCATCATCATCAGCAAAATTGGTAAAACACGAAAACAGTTTTGGAAGATCTGGTGTCGAATTAGGGTAATTGTCAGTATTAATCTAAGAAGAATACTAGTAATTTGTTCCTGTAGCAGTGGTAGAGAGACTATTCAAAAATATTAAATATTTTAATATAGAAGAACGAGTTTCTAGTGACCATTCGATTACAAAGAGAATACCATACTTATTTACCATATGCCAATACAAGTTTGAACAAATCCGATGAGATAAGAATCCCTATTCAGACACAAGATATTTACACGTATCCAGCGGAAAGTTTTCTTGAAATTGAAGGTGTTGTTGTGGATGAAACAGGGAAAGCAAGTGATAACATTAAATTGGTGAATAATGCATTGACATTTTTGTTTGATGAAATCCGATACGAATTGGGGGGCGCTGTAGTGGATCGTGTACGCAATCCAGGTATAACTTCTCTTATGAAAGGGTACGTTAGTTTTACCGAAAAAAATTGTGTACGTTACCACAATGCTTGTTGGAATCATTTAGAAAAACCGAAAGTTTTATCTTCAACTGAATTTTTCAATGTCTGTATACCGCTGAAAACGCTGATGGGTGTATTTGAAGATTTTAAAAGAATTATTGTAAACATTCGTCAGGAATTGGTACTCATTAGAAGTTTCTCTGATACAAATTGTGTGTAAAGTCTACAAAAGTTGGAGAAAAACCTAATATTCGCATTGACAAGATTGCTTGGAAAATTGAACATATAAAGGTGGACGATCAAGCAAAACTTAAATTGTTAAGTTATGTTGAAAATGGTCGAGATTTGACTATAGCATTTCGTGGATGCGAATTTCACGAATACCCTCTTTTACAGCAAACAATGGAATGTGTTGGAACACATGGAATGTAAAGTCTGTAAATCAATTGGAAAAGTCACGATTCATTATATTTGGTTTTCAAACAGCCAGGAAAAATCAACTAGCCCAAGATATGAGCCTCTTTGATCACTGTAACCTAACCAATTTTAAAGCCTACCTTAATTCTGAAATATATCCATACGATAATTTAAATGTGAATTTTAATAAGAAACAATGGGCTATTTTGTATGAGATGTACGCCAGATTTCAACAATCGTGTTATTACAAGACAGTTGGACAACCGTGTCTATCTTTGAAAAAAATCACAAACCAGGGGTATAAAACATAAAGTAGTGAGTTTGTGTAAGATAATTTAGTTTGTTTAAACAACAATTCAACATATTGCATCATAATGCCATTTCCAGTAAAATATGTTTGTCCAAGGTGCAAAGGTGAGACTGACAGACGCAATCAATATTGCCTTCCATGTTTTTATCAACTAGCAGTAGAAGACACGACAAAACATGTACATTCATCAGAATTTAGGAGTAGGGTGTAATATATAAATACAGATTGCTAATAAAAATTGTATTTACAATTCAGTTGACCAGCAGTGAAGTTGTGTGTGCACGTGTAAAATGTTTGTAATTGACATTCAAGGATTTCAGTTTGGAGAAAATGGTTTTTTATGCAAGGAAATTGCTATATTGGATACATCAACTCAAACCTGTGAACATAGGATGATAAAATTACCAACGTCACTTGCACAATATAATTATAAAATTCGACAACATATGAACTGGCTAACCAACAACCTACATGGTTTAAGCTGGGAAAACGGAATAAACAACAACAGCAATTCACAGGATGAATGGGGTGATTGTTGCGGTAACATTTTTCTTGCTACTCCTTCTTCAAGTGTAATTAATTATGAAGAAATTGATTCATTCCTCAATCAGTACCTTGATGACAATTCTACTGTTGTTCTATCTATCAGAAAACCAGAGAAATAAGAAAATAAAAGAATAAATAAAATAGAAATTAAAAAACTTACTGAAACAGCTGTTTGACAACAACGAGCGCTCATTTTGGTGGAAAATTGATCTTGTCTTCGGAGAAGACCACGATAGTTGTTGGGATGGAAGCCATCTCGTTTGGATACCGTTTTTGGGTTGAAGTAAAAAGCAGAACCGTTATGCTGTCGTTTTATTAAAAAAATATTATAAAAATCTTGTTACGTAGCACAGAACTTTGTATATTATCTAATAAAAAAAAAATCATCGATAAAATAGCACGCAAAACAACTAATAACAAGAAATTCACATTGGCCAGCAGAAATATTCCAACACGTGAAGGTTTGTGGTAAAGAAAAAAAAATGCACAACATTGTTGCACTGCAAACGTTGCATATTTTTGTTATTCATAATATGTTTACCGGGAAGAGCAAAAGAAAAAATGTGTAAATGTAGATAATGATTGAGAATTAGCACTTGTTTTTCTGAACTTTCTACTTTTCGATCAAAACAATACCATCTTTTGCGTCAGAAATTGATAAGATTTTTGTATTAATACCTCGAATTCTGTCAGTGGCCGATCAATCAGTCAGTCAGTCCATTAGTCTGTCAGTTACCCTAGCAGTGTATCACCAACACCAACACCAGCCCGCCTACCAAGATGACCAGCCAACAAGTATTAGATACCATGTCAACCGAGACCGTCGAAAAAATCGAAGTGGTAAGTAGACTATTAAAAACAAAGGAAGATTACAAAATTCATATTCGCTTACTTAAAAAAACCATTTCAATATTAAAAAATGGCTTAAAAAATAAAACTTGTGTACACAGTTACAATAGGGTGGAATCTAACTTATCAATTTTACGTTATTTTTTACAACAATTCAAATTCAAACTAAAATCCAATAAGGCTCTATTGAAAAGGAAATTAATTTGACAAGAATTAGATTCTTGTTTTAATGGTAGGGTGAAGACTGGAATTATTAACAATTTAAAAGTGAAGGATCCTAAAGAATTTTTAAAACAAGCGTTCCGTTCCTTTTCATTCAGAATAGAGCAAGAACTTAAAAATTCTTTGCTAAAGGTTAATGGTTTTTTGTGGTCTTTATATTAAACCACAAACCATGGAAACATCCGTCAAATATTTTGCTACAAAAAAACTCTATTATTGAACATGTTACAGTTCTGAGTGAATGGTATAAGATTAATGTTTGTGATGAAATTATAGTGAAAATGGAGAAGTTTCAAGAAAGGGATAGTGGTTGGGCTTTGTGTGAAATTTGGTTTTTAAAAGTAAATATTAATTCGTATAATCCAATAGGTGTAGGAATTTCGACTTATGTAGACGTGCCAGATTTTATTAAAAGAACGAAGGCTGTTGTGAATATTAAAAACAATGACGTTTATTGTTTTTTGTGGTCTGTATTGTGTGCAATACGTGGACCAAAAAACAAAAATAATAGTAGTTCCAAAACTAAATCCTATGAGGACTTTAGAACAGTTTTTAATTATGAAGGAATTTCATTTCCTATAGCTTTAAAAGATATTCCAAAATTTGAGGTTTTAAACAAAATAGCCGTCAATATTTTTTGTGTCAAGAAACAGGAAATTTTACCATTGATGCTAAGTAAAAGACTATTTTATACAAGCAAAGTTAATTTACTTATTTTACATTGTGATAATGCAGAACTCAGTCAGGATGAATATTTTAAGATAGACAATAGATTATTTCACTTTGTATGCATAAAAAATTTAAGTCCATTGTTGCACAAACAACTTGGTAGTAAGGGACATAAGAATTGGTTTTGCGAGCGATGTCTCAATCACTTTTCATCTGAAAAAATATTGAAAACTCATTTTGAAGATTGTCAAAAATTTAATTCTTGTAAGGTAGAACTTCCCAATAAATCTGAACAAACCCTACGTTTTAAAAACTTTTCAAATAAATTACAAGTACCTTTTGTAATTTACGCTGATTTGGAAAGTATGTTAAAAAAATATGAAGATAAAAATTTCACTGATAAATCGAGGAAATATCAGAAACATGAACCTTTCAGTATTGCGTACTCTCTAAAATGTACCTATGATGACTCGCTCTCGGAATTTCATTTAAACACTAGTAAAAATTGTCAGAAATGGTTTGTTAGGGAACTTGGGGGAATTGCCAACAAGATAGAATCAATATATTTAAATTCACAGCCCATGAATTTAACACAAGAAGAGGAAAAACACTTTTACGAATAAAAGACTTGTTATATTTGCTGTAAACCGTTTGGAAAAATTAGCATCCTATATGGAAGATAATGAAAAACCCATTACTAAAAAATTCTATGATGATGATAAATTTACATTAGTTACAAAAAAAGGTGTTTTTCCTTATGAATACCTCGATTGTTGGGAAAAACTTCACAAAGACACAAGTTTACCACTAATTGATAAATTTTATAGCAGTCTTCAGAACTCAACAATTTCACAGGATGAATATAATCATGCCACCAATGTCTGGAAAATTTTTAATATTAAAACTATCCAAGAATATGCCGAATTGTATCTGAAAACTGATGTCTTGCTTCTTGCTGACGTTTTTGAAAACTTTCGTAAAGTCTGTTCGAACACTTATGAATTGGACCCACTACATTATTATACAGCACCAGGTTTGGCTTTCGATAGTATGCTAAAAAGCACTGGAGTAATGCTAGATCTTTTAGCTGATGTGGATATGATTTTATTTATCGGAAAAGGTATTAGAGGTGGGATCTCACAGTGCTCCAACAGATATGGAAAGGCTAACAATAAGTATATGGGTAATGAGTATGATTCTCATTACCCATACATAACATCGACTTTTCTAATGTATTTCGATGTTGTTAATTTGTATGGGGCTGCGATTTAAGTGCGTTGATGATATCTATCAAGAACAAAACATTTTAGATGTACCTGATGATGGTGAATATGGTTATATATTTGAGGTTGACCTCAAATATCCTAAAGATTTATTCCTCCTTCATTCTGATTTACCGCTTTGTCCTGAACATAGAGCACCACCAATTTCAGAGTCTCCAATTCCTAAGCTTCTTACGACACTTTACGATAAAAAAAGTATATTATTCATTACAGAATGTTAAAATTAGTTTTAGCACTGGGTGTTAAGCTTGAAAAAATTTATAGATGTTTAAAATTCAATCAAACACCTTGGTTAAAGAAATATATAGATTTAAACACTGAGTTACGAAAAACGGGTAAATATGAATTTGATTTTTTTTTTCAAACTAATGAATAACGCACCATATGGTAAAACTATTGAAAATGTAAGAAACTACAGAGAAGTAAAATTGGTTACCAAATGGTCAGGTAAATATGGTGCTAATTATTATATTTCACAACCGAATTTTCATAGCTGTGAAATTTTTGGAAAAAATATGATACTCATTGAAATGAATAGACTGAAGGTAAAATTTAATAAACCTATTTATATTGGCATGTCAATTTTGGATATTTCAAAAACAATTTTATATAATTTTCACTGCAACTTTATAAAGACAAACTTTCCATCTAATTCCAAATTGTTATATACAGACACTGATAGCTTGATTTATCAATTTACAGATGTTGATATGTATGCTCGTATTAAAGAATATGTTCACATGTTTGATACTTCAGACTATCCAAAGGACAATGTGTATCAAATTCCTCTTAAAAATAAAAAAATATACGGTTTAATGAAGGATGAAAACAACGGAAAAATTATGACTGAATTCGTAGGTTTAAGGTCTAAAATGCATTGTTATAAATTAAAAGATTCAGAGGAATGTGGTTTAATAAAAAAGGCCAAAGGTGTTCAGTTCTCTGCATTGAAACAAATTACTTTTGATGACTATTATAATAGTTTATGCCACAACTCAATTGTAGAAGTGAAACAAAATTTTATTCAATCCAAAAAACATCATATTTTTACGATTGAACAAGTTAAAATCGCCTTAAGTCCGTTTGATAATAAGCGGATTGTTAACTATGTGCACACCGATACAATACCTTGGGGTTTCCATATGTAATTGTTTTCTTCTTTTGTTATAAATAGTCTACTTGAACTGTTGTTTTCTTTTTACTGATCAATGGTTAGTATTATTTAGTTAATTGTGCATTTTATACATTTCAAGTAAATCGTTATATTAGATTAACGATAAAAAAAGGTTACTAATCTTCAAAGATTTACAAAGATTTAAATCTTTAACTGGTAATGGTGGTGTTGCACATAAAAAAATAAAACCAATGCTACTGCAGTCAACTGAAAATTATTATTATAAAACAGTTGGGACAACATGGTGTCCAACTTGCAAGAATTTTTTTTGTTTTTGCATGAAATCAGTAAGATTTCATACACATACCGATGATGTTTCAGATTTACATTGCTATGAAAAAAATGCACTGTTCCTAATATATAATGTAAGTCCGAAATAATTTTTTTAATTAATTTTATAGCCTACCATTTACGATATCCCAAATGGAACGGAATTAGGAAGAATTAAGAACTCCATAAAAACAAAAGCATTAGATAACTGGTTTTATAGATAGCAATGGCAACCCCGAAATGTGTGGGGATATATAAAAATGGAGGAAGATTATATCGATGCCCTTATAGAAGATGCCACTACGAAGAAATATTGGAAAGAAATATTAAACGAAGTGACATACAATATGGATATTTATTCTCATCATTCATATAGAAACAGTAGTTGTAGTAATAGTCAGTCGAATAAAAAATGAAACTTTTATAAATCATATTGCTGTATTTTTGAATTTATAATCCTTATAATTCCCAACGAATTTCAAACCTGATAAACAGAAACAAAGATATATTCATAAAAGATCAAATAGTTTACAAATCTGCTTGAATACCCAACTATACATATTTTACTCGGTAAGTAGTTTAGCTATATAGGTTAAGGCGTTGGACTCGGAAAGGTACTGCCTTAGCAACAAACCGTCATAAGATATTAGACTATGAACCGATCCTTGCGTCCAGCACCATCTTTTGACAAAAATAAGAATTATTAACCTCCACATCTGTTAAGTATATTTCAGTTAATTATGGTTTGTCGGATGTTTATGTAGAGGTATCGCAGCCCATTGTTTTTACTACATTTTTATGAACGGTTTGCAATTGTCCGATTTTCGTCACAGGTCTTCTACAGGAAGTTATTTTTCTTTTCGTTTAAACATGGCTTGCGGTCTTCCTGTTCGAGCTCTGATAATATAATCCTGTCTGATCGCAACAAGAATTGTCCTCCAGCAATGTTTCCAACCCAAAACTTCTAGTTCGGAATTGGTGGAACCGCTTCTTATAAATACTATTATAAACAAGATTTTCTCCCAAAACCACATAAAATATGTCCTGAGCCCCTTTTTTGGACTTGTGGCATTGAGTTTCTAATCGTAAAAACTTTAATCTTTGACATTAAAAAGGTATTGTGAAGGAATCATCGTTATCATTCTTATATATATATATATATATATATATATATATATATATATATATATATATATATATATATATATATATATATATATATATATATATGTATATATATATATATATATATATATATATATATATATATATATATATATATATATATATATATATGAGCATTTTACTGATTGCTTGATCCGGAACGGGCCCCACCCATTCCTGCTATTAGAGGGCATATGTTTCGCCTCTTGATATTCCAGACTCTTCAGGGTACCGACATATGAATATGTTAGTCTCTCAAGAATAGGGAGTCCCTATCCACAGTCAACAACCTATACTTTCGCCGACCTCCCGTGGGATGGCGTATATATGCAGTGTTAGAATCCTTTGGACTGCGTCCAATGAGACCACAGTGCTGAGTATAATCATACACCCAACTGCTGAGTTCCACAATCTCATGTGAAACACACAACAACCTGCGTCTCCACCTAAATGAGCATGCTATGCTCATTTAGTCGGATTTAGAAAGAATTCTAACGCTGCATATATATATATATATATATATATATATATATATATATATATATATATATATATATATATATATATATATATATATGCCTTTTGAGGCTCTTGTCCGTGTCTTTGCAGCTCCTCTGGGTCTTATGAAAGAAGATCGATATCAAAACACGAAGATATTTACCACTAAATCACTTTTGGAAAACTTCTCGACGCACGTTTCGCTAACCATGTTAGCATCATCAGGAGATGATTTAATCTAATTAATAGATGATTAATCAGGAGATGACTTAATCTAATTAATAGATGATTAATCGGGAGGTGATTTCATCTTCAATCATCTTTTAATCATCTACTGATGATGCTAACATGGTTAGCGAAACGTGCGTTGAGAAGTTTTAAATCTCTTCAAGTTTAGTGTTTCACACCGCAGGTTCCAACAGAAGAATTGAAGAACGATATTATCTGCGAATCTGAGATAGGTATGCACCATTGATCCTTAATCCCTCCTACTTCCAATCTAGATTACGGAGTACTTCTTCAAGGCAGGCTGAGAAAAAAGATTTTTTTTGATATTGCGTCACCCTGCCGTACGCCCTCTCTACATTTATTTCAACCTCAAGATCGTCAAAGTGGACTGTCGCTGTGGCTTCATCATATATCGATCCTAATAGGATTACATAGGCTTTCTCTACACCTTGGTTAAACAATGCATCCATTATGGCCTGCCTTGAGATTGCCAAGCCAAGCACAGTGGCATGTGTATTCTTTGTGTCTTTCTATAACCTGCTGTGGAACCTGGATGTGATCCATTGTATTGAATCCACTTCTGAATCCTGCTTACTCTTGTAAGTTTTCTTAGTATTCTTTTGAATATTATCTTGATGAAAACTTTGTACACCACTGATAGGAGGATTATTGGACGGTAGTTCTTTAAATCTTCACGTGCTACTTTTTTATGTAAAAGAATTACTTCCGCCTTTTTGCTTGGTACGCGGTAAAGTTGGGTACTTCTTGTTCTTTGAGGCGTTTTGAGTATAATTTTGTTAATATTCTATGTAAAGTCCGACCACCAGCCTTTAACATCTCTACAGTTATGCTATCCTTTCCTGGAGCTACGCCATTTTTCATCGAGTCTATAGCCTTAGTCACTTCCCCCACCAGGATATCCGGCACTCGTCCTTCAGTGGGCATTGCTACCTTGTTCTGATCCCCATATAACTTTGAATAAAATCTTCGTTGGAATTCGTTGGAATGTTCGGTGTGAAACACTAAACTTGAAGAGATTTAAAACGTTTCGCTAACCATGGCATCATCATGAGTAGATGATTAAAAGATGACTGAAGATGAAATCATCTCCTGATTAATCATCTATTAATTAGGTTAAATCATCTCCTGATTAATCATCTATTAATTAGATTAAATCATCTCCTGATAATGGTAACATGGTTAGCGAAACGTGCGTCGAGAAATTTTCAAACAGTGATTTAGTGTTTAGTGGTAAATCTCTTCGTGTTTTAATATCGTTCTTCTTTCATAAGACCCAGAGGAGCTGCAAAGACACGTACAAGAGCCGCAAAGGGCTGGAGAACCATTTCTCTTGAAAATAAACCAAAAGAAGAGTCAGGTCATGTTCAATAAATTTGCTGAGGACAAGAGGATTTCTATTCTAGGAACGGATTTGGAAGTTGTGTATCCCTATATATATATATATATATATATATATATATATATATATATATATATATATATATATATATATATATATATATATATATATATATATATATCTTGGACAGAGGTTTTCGCAGGAAGGGGATACCGTCCGGAAGGTGGAAAAACGCATTAAATGTGGCTGACAGGCATTTGGCAGGCACATCACAGTTATTTCAAGCACAGAGGGGAATGGAAAGGTGTATGCTTGGCATTACTAGACGGGATAGAAAGATCTGCACATAGGTCAGAGAACAAACGAAAGTGAGTGACATCATTAGAAGAATAAAGAAATTGAAATGGAACTGGGCAGTAGCGAGGCGATTGGACGAAAGATGGACCGATACGGCCCTGGACTGGATACCGCTTGATCACAAACGTCTACGGGGAAGACCGAAAACACGATGGACTGATGGCATAATTAAGTATATTGGACCCGAATTGCAGAGGAAAGCTCAGGAAAGAAAACTCAGCGAGAGTTGGATGCATGCTGAAGAGGCCTTGATCCTGTAGTGGACTGATGATGATGATGATGATCATCGGGATAGAGGATGGTGAATCAGAGTGAATCTGTCCCTTGTGGGAGAATTTTATAGTCCGCTGCAGAGATGGTATCGGAAACACGCTGATACACTGATGTCAGGACTTGGAGTCGGTCTTTGAGCTCGACGCAGATGGAGGTGGATTCAAGGGCGGCGAGGTCTGGTGATTGGATTAATGGTGCCGGATATTTCGCTTGATGGGCACGGTAGTGCCTCCACTCGGGTCTGTGGTTCTGTCATCCCGATACATCTTGTAATTCGGGATGCTGAGTCGGATGGAGGATTTAATAAATGTCTCCTGGAGTAGGGCGATATCGAACTTGTGTGCTGTCAGTACGTGAACAAGTTCTTGTCGTGTACTGAATTACCGTTTTAGGAGATTATCCTCAGTTAATTTGGCTGAAACACTGGCGGGCTGGAGTGCGTTGATGTGCGTTGATGAGTTTGGTCTGGATCATGCCCAGGATTTATGTAGTGATTTGCTGCACTAGTTGCGAGAGCTGGTTTGCCTGCGGAAAAGTAGGAACTGGGTGCTGATGAGAAAAGTTCTTCTGTGATCTCCATTTGAAAGTGGATGGGGGGATTTTTCTCCTATAGTCGGCCTTCGGCAGCTTCGTGCAGCTCGTGAAGTTTTTATGTGAGTTCCTCCGCAGTTGCTGCATTTTCCTCATGACTTTTTGTCCTTTTTGCAGTCGGTGGAATGGTGTTGGCTGCAGATGAAGTTGGCTCTACATCTTTTGGCAGTGACGGCGTACTGCTGGCAGTTGAAGCACTGCACAGGCTGGCCGTTAGATTTCTGGACTCGGATGGAGTAAAATAATTTGTCTCGCAGAACAATCGGCGGAATGCGGGCGCTTTTCTGTCCAGCTGATTCCGATCTGCGTCTGCTTGGTTGGCGGGTGGAGCCTTGGAGCGGGTGGAGCAAACTAGTTGCCGTGGCGATGGCGGGACGAAATTCTCTGTCAGGCGCGGTGGCCTGGACTGCGGTTGGATTATCGGGAACTACGGAGGCGGAAATTCCGCCTGCGACATATGGCCAGCTGTGTCTGGAATGGAGTGCTGGATCGCTATACTGTTTGATGATGCCGTGTCACTGGTTGTCGTCACGTGGGAAATCAGGGCGTTTTAATCAGGTGCGGAGGAATTCCGCGCGAACAAATTTACGGTTGGCGCGCAGCACTACTTGTAGGAATTGGTAATCGAGAAGCTTGTTAATGAACTATACTGCCAGGGCCAATCAGTGCGGTCTCCTAATGCGCCAGTCTGTAGAGTCACAGAGAGTCCAGTCTCAAGCGAATGGGTGCTTCGAACAAGCGCACAACTGCAATTGGCTCGTACAATTTATAACTGGATTAAATCGAAACGCTCTTCCTAGTAGTCCTATTCGTTGTGCCTTCATGGACATTTTTCTACCGTAACTAGTTAAATTTCCATGTTGTGGTAAAACCTGTCATATTCACAAAAAAGAAACCAATATTTAAAACATTAAACTATTAAAGAAGATATTATTACATTTTTATATACTATCTGACATAAAGGTTGGGGTATCACAGTATCACGCCAACATTTTGGTTTGGGGGGCTTTTTTTCTTGCAAATATCTTAATTAGGCAATTTTAAAAATTTGGAAGATTTGGGGATAAACCCCGCTTTAGAGCTCCAAGAACAGCGTGAAATCCCGAAACTATTGCACATATGGAGTAAAGTGTGGAGGAGTCTCCAGAAGCGCCGATTCCATGACGTGCAGAATTGGGAATTTTTCAACTAAGTTTAGACCGGAATTTGAGAAATGACTTGCACATGTTTTCATTTTAGATTTAAATTGTTCAAGAGCGGTTTCCTACAGACAGTGATAAGCGATTAGAATACTGTAATGCCATCATCAACCACTTTCATCAAAATTACAATTTTAATGCAAAATTGATTTGATGGCTCCGGCCTACATAAATATATTTTATTGCTTACGAAAATATGCTCCAAACCATACAGCAACCCAAGGAAAATGTCCGTGCTAAAATCGCTGCATTAACGCCAAATGTGTTGACAAGAGTTATGGAAAATGTGTTAAAAGAGACACAAAGTTGCACTGTTGCTAATGCCTCACATCTGATTAAATTGTAATTTTCAAAAATTAATTATCACAAAATGAGCGTGAAACTTGCCCCACCCGTTGGAAAAGCAAACTCTTAACAACCTCTGCCATAACGAAACCCGGCAAAGTTGTAAGAAAAGTAAACATGGCCGGGCCTAACAAAATAACAGGTAAAAAGATAAAATTAATTTTATACTTAGTTTAGTAGTTTCAAAATATTTTAGTTTAGTTCGCACTCTTTTCTTAAACAGTGCAGTTCTACAATTTCGATCGTATTTTTTGATATTCCAAAAGTGCTACAAATGTGGCGTTCTTGGAGAGATAATGATCATTGTGCCTCGGGTAGTGCTAATTTTAAAAGAACACATTTATGTATGTTGTATGTTTCTTTGTTGAATACGGGCCTTAATGTAAATGCAGCCGCAGCAGAAACGTCTTCATTATCAAAAATTCCGTTGCCTACAGTTAAAGATATTGTGACGGAGACAATTAAAGCCAAAGAAGTATGTAGTGATTCTGGTAAAAGCAAATGTGTTGAGGATTTGCAAGTCGACGACAAAGACTTAATTCGAAAAAAAAAATGCTATGTATGAAGAGCAAACTATGTCTGCATTGCATTCATTGCAACAGCGACTAAGGAAAAATGGAAACAACATTCTTTGCAGCAGAACTAGCCTCCGGAGAATATTATCTCCGGAGATTGGTTTATAAATAGCCTTTTGCTCAATGTGCCTAAGGAAAGCGTAATTGTAATGGACAATACTAGTTATCATAACCGCCAAAATAATAAAGTTCCTAATAATTAATTTGGCACTAAAACACTAAATTGGGAATGCAGAATTATATGTTAAAAAACGATATATACTTCGAAAATACATATAAAAATGTCATCTAGAAATATTAAAGACATTTAATATTAAAAAGGAATATGTATGTGATACTATTGCTCTGGCTATGGGACATACGGTTTTACACCTTCCCCCGTATTACTGTATTTTTAATCCAATTGAGCATATGTGCAATCAGATAAAATCCTATCTTTGAGCAGAAAACATTTCTCCGACTCTAAGTGTAAGTGCTGCAATATTAAGTAGGAATGTTGTAGATATTATTCCCAAAGAAAGTTGGATAAGTTCGATTAACCATATTATTAAAATAGAAGATTCCTATGTATCATTTACTAATAATATAGAACCACTTATTATTAATGTGAGTTAATATTAAGTATACACTTATTATTAATGTGAGTGAGAGCGAAACTGAATTAAATGTATAATTAAATTTAAGTTATAATTTTTATTGCACTAATAAATAAATGTATGTATTTGATTATTTTTGTTATACTAATAAATTCAAAATACACAAACCAATAAACAATGTTTTAGACATACATAATAACAATAATAATTTAATCATAATTTAACAATATTTTATTTTTTTCCAAAATTATTCAGAAGTTAAACCATTCCGGCTCTTTCGCCATTTAAGAAACTAGGAATATTTTTATTGAGATTTATTGGGGCTATTAACATTTTGCGAAGGACAACGAAATATTTTGAAATGGACTATACAATCCAATGGGAAACTTTAACTTATTGAGCAATACTTCGAATACTTCTGGTAGAATCCTCTTCAACACGATGTAAAATTTATTCTTCGACTTCAGGACTGATTTTTTGTTGCCACACACATTCTTGAAAATCTGGAATAATTTTACAAAAGTATCCAAAAGTCTTTGAGGAACTTGGAAAAATGTTTGCCTATCTGGAAGCGGACCGTATCCTTGACTGTATCCTTCAGAATGTTGGAAAGGTTCTCTTGAAATATTGCTGCAATTTTAAAATAACAATCTTTGTCGTGGCAGTATTGCGACGTTGCCACATCCATCAGGGTTCATGAAGTATATGATTCCTAAAAAAATATTTTAACATCGATCATTATTTTATACGTTAAATTATAACAAAGTAATATTTGCCTAATGAGCTTTTTCACATATTTGCTTAAAATATTTGCTTGTCGATTGGTGATTCAGTAAATTTGCAATTTTTGTTCTTGGGAGTCCTTAGGTTTTGGACCCTTATTGGTTAAATTTATGTTTCTTTTATATTTCTGTGAAAAAGGAAGACAAAAAAAAATAATTTTATTACGATAAACTTGTTGATTCATTCAACAATTTAGAATTATTTGGTTAATAATTAAATTTTGTATTTTATTATGTTCATCTTATATTTTTATTAATCTCCACGGTAGTCGGGGTTTGTAACTCAAGGCTATAACGGTTGCACTAAATAAGAGGGTTCAGCCAAGGATCGATGGAAGCTTAAATTTTTTCTAGCTATATTTGCTGTACCCAGTACAACAGCCTTCTGCATGACTGCCATATGTCTATCATGTAATTCAAGCTGTTCTTTGGCGATTTGCTAGTCATTTGTTATCAGCCTATTTGTAGATATTACTACTGGTCTTGTGTCGACATCTTTGAGTTTTTTTTTATATATCAGCTTAGCAATGTTGTTATGCCTTTGCATATAGTCTGTTTGAACCTGCGCAGGAATCCCATCGCTTATATGGTGTATTGATTCTAAATCTTCTTTACATAAGCGACATTTTGGATCGATATTTTGTCCTAATATATGTTTTTATATGCCCTAGTACTTACGACCTGATCTTGGATAGCACATAGGAAACATTTTGTCTCACCATAAAGTCCCGATGGTCGGAGCCATTCTGTAGAGTATTTCTTATTGATGTGTTCAGAATCGAGGAGAGCTGCAAAACGACCATGGAGCTCCTTTCCTTTTCAAACTGAAATGCGCCCCTGGCGAGTTATATGGCTTGCCTCGTTAGTTGCTTGTGCTAGATGGAGGGGACTATAATTGCTATACAGTTTACAGACAGCTTAATGAAGATTATTCTCTTTGGTGAGAAAATAGGATCTTAGCCGATCCTCCTCTTGAATGAAATAATTATTAGCAATATTATTTCAATGTAAAAGATTAAAGTTTTTGCGATTAGAAATAGAATGAAACAAGTCTCACGAAAATCCACTCACTATAGACGGGTTCCAAGATTTTTTAATTTTCATGGCTAGTACTCTGGACTACATATAAAACTGAAGATTACATATATGTTTTTTTTTATTTTCCATATCATTACTGTAAATTGTTTGTTTCAGCAATTTAAATTAAGTAGTTGGTAATATAATGGCACTTGCAAATAACAGTGACTCTCCTGAGATAGATGTAAATACTCGTTCAGAGTTTATTTTTGGCAAGGTTATTGGAGATGGCAGTTTTAGTACTGTTTATTTAGCAAAAGAAGTTAAGACTAATGATGAATATGCTAGTAAGGGGAAGAGGATGATTTTTAGCTAACATTAACTGTTATTCTTTTGTTTGCTTTAGTTAAAGTATTACAAAGAGATCATATTATTAAAGAAAGCAAAATTGAATATGTACGGCGAGAAAAGGAAGTTCACTCAATACTAAATCATTCGTCACGGTACTTTTTATATCTTTTAGTGCATTTCAAGACCCAGAAAGATTCTATTTTGTCTTAAGTTATGCCATCAATGGGGATATCTTTAAATATATATTCTTACACAAGAAATTCTCTATTGATTGGACAAGGTATAGACATATAATATCATTTTTAAGTAAAATTTCTGGTTGAATAGTAAAATTTGTAGGTATTGCATTGCGGTACTGGTACTTGCATTGGAATATCTTCATTCAAGGACATAGGGATTTTGTACATAGGGCAAATTGTACATAGGGACTTAAAACCAGAGAATGTTTTGTTAGATTACAATTTTCACTGATTTTGCTGATTTTGGTAGTGCCAAGAATATTTTGGTAGTTGAAGAAAATCAAACCGATGGTGATATGATTATTACGTTTTCGGTTTGTGTTTGTGACTATGATTTTTACAGATGATACTGAATACGAGTCTCCTCACAGAAGCAAAAGTTTGGTTGGTAGAACTGAATTTATTAGCCCAGAAATGGTGCAAGAATCAAAAGCATCATTTTCATCAGATTTATGGGCGTTGGGATGCATAGGTTGGTAATCTTATATGTTAGGAGTATTGAAATTGCTTCTGTTGTGTACTGAAGTATTCCAGATGGCCTCAGGCCATAGGCCTTTTCGTGGAAGAAACGAATACATCATTTTCCAAAATATCCTAAATCTGGAATACAAATTTTGCGACTATTTTGACGAGAAATTAAAAGACTTTGTATAAAAATTATTAGTTTTAGACTCGGCAAAGCGATTAGGTAAGTAATATAATATAATTAACGTAAACATATGCTTGCAAAGTTGCAAGTGGGATCAAAATTTACTTAGGTTCCCACGTCATCAAACTTTTATGTCTTCCTCAGTCACTTTAGAAGCACATGGGTATGCCCATCTGTCTTTGATTAATATCTTTTTATTAAATTATCCATTTTATTATTTCTTTTAATTTAAACCTCAATCAGTATAGAAAAATACAGGTATGTCTATAGAATGTTCCAAAAAATAATAGTAGTCCTAATACCAGCGAAAAAATCAGCAAAAATTAAAAAAAAAATGTTAAAATGAGGTGTTCTATCATATCTAGACGAAATTAATAGATAAAAACTTTCTTCAAACGGCATTTAAAAGGGGATTTAATGTACTTTCAGATACTTATTACAATCAAAAATTTTCCCCCACACAAAGTCCTCCCCTCAATGTGACCATTTATAAGGGAATAACACTTTTAATTTACCCCTGGGTATCCCTTATCCAGTTTTTCTCTTGAGGATTAAAACACATTCGTTAACTGATTCACCGAGCATAAACTGTTTTGAGAATTATTTACTATTCACTTACGAAACACAAAATGACAAAACTGATTCGAATTCTTTTTGAAATTTGGATTAAACATATGAGAAATATATACGAAATTTTTCTAAGCAGGAGCCACAGACAAGGTTTTATATTCGAGTTTACGGGGTCACGAGATATTTGCTGGTGTAAATTAGGTATCATTTAGGTTTACCTCTGAGACTCTGTGATGCTGAATTCATTCAAAGCCGTAACGCTAATATAAGCGGAGTGTTTGACAATAAGGAACCCAGCTTTGATACTAAGATAGCCGACAAGTAAGCCCGAAATTGATAAATTACGCATTCAGGTTCAATTTTTCTTCTACTCCAGACTAGCAGTAGATAAATTACTGCCACTTTCACGTTCGCTAACCCAAGTCACGCCCAAAAAGTCTAGTGGAAATAGAAAAATAAATAACATATCACCCGAAGAAATGGAAAATAGACTGAGGGCTCAACAGGCCAACCCTAACAATATTTTATGGCATCCAATCTTATTTTGAAACAAGGTAAAACCTATTTAATTATAATTCTTGAAATGACGTAAATGATGTTGGATTTTTTTAAGTCTTTTCTTTAAAGGGAAGGGCCTATTTCGCAGGCGCAGGAGGATGTTTTTATTAACTTTGGGACCGCAGCTATACTATGTGAATCCAATGACCTTTAAAGGTGAAATACCATTGACTTCGAGTATAAAGAGGGAGGCGAAAAATTTCAAGACATTTTTTACACACTGTAAGTAATTTCCTATCTTATTGTCTAGTGCATCTTATAAACATCAGATAACCAAGAACTGCGCCTTTGATTCCGTATAAAGTAAAGTTATAGTTTTATGAACAAAGATAGGTGATTACAAACTGCTCTTTTTTTCAAATGAAGAGGTTTTTGGGGTGCAAAGGGTATGACTCACTAGATATCACTCTTTAGTTGGCTTTGTAGCATCACTTTTCAGGGATCAAAATGCCAGAAATTACGGTGAAATCATCGAGCAAAATGACGATTATTTCACATGTAAAAATTAAATACGTAAGGTAAATGTGGGTATTACTGCGGTTTTTAATATGGGGTCAACTTTGATAAAGTATATTATGAATTTGTTAAAAGCTATTAATATAATTTTTTTAAGAATGATGTGTAACTGATTTTAGACTTATACATGATAAAATAATATTTTCATTTATCTAAAAGATTTTTTAAAAATTATGTAAAGGTATGTATTACTGCGGGTATAAATGTAGTTTGCCTCTATTATGGCGTGTCAATTACTGCGTGCCTATTATTGCGCATAACCCAATGACTATAAAACTTTGGGATCTGGTTTAAAATTAAACTAAACTTATTAGAAAGATAATAATTTATTTAATTCAATAACTTTAATTTATCAAAATATAAACGATAACAACACAACAAGTCTTAAGATATTAATAACTGACCACGACATTCATATATTATTAAATAGTAGATTCTATCTTACTTATTATTGCCTTCTTGTAATTTATTTAATTAGATATCTTAAATATTTACAATAAATTAACACATAAAGTCTTAAAATATTAATAACTGACCAGAATATTCATATATTTTAAAATAGTATATCTTATATTCTACTTATTATTGCCATCTTTAATTATGTTTCTTCTTTTTTAAGTTCAGCAATTTTTTTTTAATTTCAGCAGTTTTTAATTTTTTGTAATAATTCTTTAGATTTTGTTTTATCCTCAATTTTTTTAATTCTTTGTTGTTGTTTAATAAACTTTTCTCTTTCTTCATCAAGTCTTATTTGCTCTTTCTTCAATCTTTCATCTTCCTTCCGAGCAGGTTATTTTTCTTTTTCTCGTTTTTTTCAACTCTTATTGCTCTACTTTAATTTGTTCTAATTAATATTACTTCCTCTGCTTTTAAATGTTTTTGATTTTCCTTAGTTTTCTTAACCTGTTACCATTGACAGCTAGACAAAACAGATGGGGCTTAAGATGAGTTATTAGCTCTTTTCTTTTTGTGAAGTCACACTTAGGCCAATAACATAATTTTTTAAAGGATTCTGAAAATGTATGCGTGCATTAGTAATAACTATATTTTCAAGCGAAAGTTTGTCTTGAATCTGCCATGTGGTTGGTTCTGGAGCACGGACTTCTAATTGAACTGTTAAGGAAGCAGAAACAATTAGTGTTTTTGGAATTACTTGACAAGTTCGGTCGTTTTCGTCAGATATTTCAGAAGTGGTATATCTTTCCAGATATAATTAAAGATTCTCTGATTTTTCAGAAATAACCTTTAAATCTCCATAGACATACCACATACTGCACTAGAACCTAACCTAACCAAATATGAAAAACACCACATACTCCACTAGACTATTATCTTCAATGTTTGCATTTTCACCCTGAAAATTTAGAAGAAAAGAAAATTATACTTATTAAAAAAATAATAATATAATAATATAATATAAAATAATACTATTAAAAAAGGAATTAATGTTGTAAAAAAATTAATTTAATTTGACACAAAATTTAAAAATAAACGTAAATAATAAATAAATAATACATTTCTTAATAATTCTTAGTGTTACTTTGAGTATGTAAACTATCGTTGAATTAATCTAAATGTTTAGACTAATTAAAGTACTGTTGTTTTATCCAGGTTATTGTTTAATGATCTCTGATTCTTTGATGATCTCTAGCTCGTCAATAATTGGCATGTCGATCATTTCAGTCAGAGACTGCACAATTTTGTAATTATCAGAGATGTTTTGCTATAAATAAAAAAAGATGAATAAATTAAAATATGTGTAATAAAAAAATTGAGATAGCGTCAGATATTTTAATATGGACTCCTTATTTCTTGGGCAAGAAAAATTTAATTGCTTGATTGATTAGTGATGCTTGTTGGTTGTGCCAACCTATTCCAAATATCGAAAAGACTTTCATCTTCTTTTCTTCCTGTCCAAATAGAGCTCCCATGGACTCTGAATAATGTTTATATATCTTTATCTATTAAGCTCTGCAAAACTTTTAAAGCTTCTGATTGTTTAGATACTTCTCTTGCATCTTCAGAAGAAGATATTTTGTATGTTACTAGATGAAGTTTCAAGCATAGCGTTAGCGTCCAGCTGATGTAATCCACATGTTTCGAATCCGTTCCCTATTTTTTTTTTAATTCAAACTCTCGAATGTTTTTTTCAGTACATGAACAACTTGGTTTTTTTTTATACTAATTGTTGCAGAATCTTCACACAATGCTTGAAAAGATCTTTGATAAGCTGGTCTAAATGTACGAAAGAGAGCTACATCTAACGGATGTAAGATATGTGTAGCGTTAGGATGCAAAGCAACAAGAATTATTTTGTTTTTACTGCAAAATTTGTTCAGACTCAAAGTTACGTGTGAACTATGTCCATCAGTGTACAATATAATTGGTAATTGAATATTGCTTTGGAAAACCCATGAGAAAAAACAGTTGTTATATATTCGTAAAAAATTTTGCCCTCATCCATCCGTTGTCAGAATAACCAAAACTGAAGTTTGAAGGTGCTACCTTTATAACTGCCAGCCTGCTGCATTTGCAGTAACGAGGAGGGCAGTGAGATTTTCTTTTTCATTATTACTGACAATACTGTACACGTTCTTAGTACCTTTTGACGCAAGCACTGATGTCGGTTTAAGATTCATGGAAACACCAATTTCATCTACATTAAAAACCCTTGTAGCATAGTCGAAACCTGCCTGCCACAATAAAAAATCCACTCCACCAGCTCATTTTCTTCTTGATCATTCAGAACAGTTGATGATCCTCGTTGTTTGTCGCTATATTTTTTTTTGTTTTTTGCTCTGATTCTTGACTCCGATATGTTTTTTTCCGGAAACCTCGGCAACTGTCATTCCACCGAGAGCTTCTGCGACTGCTAATTTTACTACAGCTTTATTATTATAATTATACCTAGTGTTTTTGTTCACTTTTGACTATTTATTTTTGTTTATTAACTTTTGATTTATTATTTACTTTACCCGTTGTTTATTTTTTATTTCAAGATAGCTTTACTCACGCAGTTTTTAGAGGTTAGAACAGTATCGTTTACATTCACAGTAATGGGCACAAGTGCATACAACCAGAGGCTCTCCCATTACTGCGGTTGATTGAAAAAATCGCAGTAATACACAATCAATTAATTGTAATTGTAAATTACAATCAGTAAATAATAAATAATAATCAATCAAAATTTAATTTGTAGTCCATTTTTGATATTAAAAAAGTGTTATCTTACTTCTACATGCGATAAATCTGAATATTGAATCATTTACCTATGAAAAAAAAAAGATCTTTTATGTCACCTTTTTTCACTCACGCACTGACAAAATACGTAATTTTCTCCTTCTATAACCAGCCAATTTTTAATAATTAATAACAAATTCAAAAATTATGGTGCATGTCAAATTACTATGCCGTTACTTATTTTAAGATTTAAAGTACTGGCCATATTTTTTTTTAATTGTAAATTGTAATTTTTTTAAAATTCATATATCGTTTATTTATAATATAACTAAAAAACTCCGCAGTAATACTTACCTTAGATATACGAGATGTTAAATGAAGTACAGAGACTGGTTTTTATAACTTTTATATTTAACTGAAATTGCAACCCGGCCAGCGCTGAAGACGATTTGTCAACTCTTAAAGCAGTACTGGAACTCCACTGCAATTGCCTTGTGCAAATCGTGTCTCAAAATGGTCTATGAGGTGAATTTTCATTCTTGAGAAAAGGAAAAAGTCACAAGAACTGAAGTCTGGCCAATAAGGGAGCTGCGGGGCCATAGTGTTGTTTTCACTTGCCAAAAACGCGTTAATTGAAATCGTCGTATAGCAAGGCGCATTGTAGTAATACATTCAACATACATTCAACTCTTTTGTTTCCTTTGAAGAAAAATATGTTTCCAGGTGAGCTCGCACATTATCGATATTTTTATTCTTTAGGGAATGCTCCAAAATCGGATGGTGCTATGTCTGGAGAATATGGGGATGTGGTAAAACCTTATTTTTTCTTGAGTTAATCCTGCTGCATGTGACCTGGCATTATCGTGTTGCAATATTACCGCTCTTTTGTTGACCAGAGCTGGCTGTTTTATCAACAATTCGTTACGTAATCTATCCAATTGTTGGCAATATAATTCAGCCTTAACTGTTTCTCCCGGTTGCAATAGTTCAAAATGAATTATGCCACCATAGGCCCACCAAACGCACAGTAACACCTTATTTAAACTGAAGGATGATTTGGAGAAAGCCATTATTTGGCGTCCTTATCGTTGTTGTATAAGATCCATTTCTCGTTAAGGAATAACAATCCTTCGTAAAAACGGATCACTTGATTGTCTGCACAATAGAGATGTGCAAATTGTACGCCGTTATTATTTATTCATCTCCGAAAGTGATGTGGAACCAATATACCCTGCCTGTAGACCTTCCCGATTTCTTGACGATGTCTTTGGATTGCTAACCAAGTAGCCTGAAGAGTGTTTGATGTTTCCACCATTGATTTTAAAGAGCCATTATCAAAGTCTACAGGGGTCCACTTCGATCGCTATCAGATAAGAAAAATCACCATTGGAAAATTTTCTAAACCACCGTTGGCACTTATTGACTTTCAATACGTCTCCATATACATCACAAATTTTCTTTGTTGCAACCGTTGCATTAACACCCGATCGAAAATGAAACAGCATGCAATGACGTAAATGTTCTTCAGTTGGTTGATTGTGCACCATTTTACACCAGTGTAATAAAAACGATTGAATTTAGTTGTCACAAAGGTCAAGGCCGCGTGTTGTTATATTTCGTAATAAAAATACTCTTGATACATTCACACTATGAACTAAACTGAAGCAAATATTCCACATTGTTAATAATTAATTATTTATGGGTACCCCTATTGTAATATATGATATGATAGTAGAAAAACAGAAGTCCCAATATTAGTCACTATTAGTCCCAATAGATATTTGCTTAAAAATAGAAATAATCATGCTATTTATGGTACCAATTAAAAATGATTCGACCAATCCATAAATTAAGTATTGTCCAAATGATATATATTTTTTCTCTTTTTCGGGTTTTTCGCCACGATTTAAAACTCAAAAAATATCAAAAATATGTGTTCTTATGCAAATAAAACATAATTTATTATGTTTTTTTTTTGATAAAAAAAACCAAAAATTGCATAGATAAATATTTTAAAACTTTTGATACCAGACAAAACAGATAACTTACTAATAAAAATAATAATAAATCTCAAATAATTAATCTCACAATTCCTTACATCCCTGGTATTTCGGATAAAATTAATTGAGTAGAAATTAAATACAACATAAGAACGACATTTAAAACAAAAAAATTCTCTTAGATCTATATTAACAAAAACCAAACCAAACAACACACAACAGAATACCAAAAATGTGGTTTATAAAATTCCCTGCGAATAAGGCAAATTTTATGTAGGTGAGAAATCTATACCGTTAGATGTTGGAATAAAAGAACATAAAAACCTTCTTAGAAAGGGCGATTTTAATAAATGTAGAATTTGTCAACTCGTATGGGAATCGGGACATAAAATCAATTGGAATAATTCCAAAACAGTATTAAAAGTATCGGTAACAAAATACAGAAGATGAAAAGAAACCGCTTTAATTAATTGAAATAAAAATAACTGTATTGCTATGCCTTCGGTAGATTTAAATTCAATATGGTTCCCGATTCTAAAGAATACAATTAGAAACGTTTAAGTATTTCAATACACAATAATCATAGAACAAACATCACCTGTATAATTTTTTGGTAGTATGTCACTGTCAGTGAAAAATGTTGGCAATGTAAGTATCATTGACATATCCAAAAAAATATATTTACTTACTATCTTTACAGTACTTTACTTTACAAAAAAAAATATATTATTATTATTCACGTATGGGCCCTGGTGGATCACGCGAAGTACAATTATAGGCGTATGTTGTAGTTAGCCTTCCTTTGCGCCCATACTAATTTCATTCTTTCGCTATGAGCTTTTTTCCTTTCGTCAGACCAAGTTGTTCCGGTCTTCCTACATTTTTCTCTCTGGCCAACCTTGTGTCTGAAACAGCCTCTATCCTGAATTTCACTTTGTGTAATATTTGCTGATCTTAGGTACTCTTTAATTGCAATAATCCACTTCATTATTTCCACTTTTGCTCTACTTCTATTTTCATAAAACTCAACTATTTGTCTAGTTAGTCTACTCGGATTCATCCGTTTTATGTGTCCGCAAAACTTAAGCCTTCTTTTTCTCATATCGCTATGTATATCTGTGTATTGTTTGATTTCTTGGTTTTCTCGAAGTCGGTATGTTGTGCTATTTATTTGTTTGGGGCCTAAGATGTTTCTTATGATTTTTCTTTCCTTCTTTTCAATGTCCTCGATGTCTCTCTTTCTGTTCAAAAAGGGCGTTTCTGCCCCGTATAGACATTCTGGCTTAATAATTGGGTTGTAATGTCTCAGTTTTGTGTTTTTAGATATGCATTTTTTGTTGTAAATATTTTGTGTAAGTCTCAATGCCGTTTCAATTTTTTGACATCTACCCTTAATGGCCGCTTTTTCCAACCCATTTTCTATGATTATTTCACCCAAATATTTGAATTGAGAGACACGTCTGATGTTACCATATTTTGTTTTTAGAAATGGTGTTCTTAGTCTGTTGCAGGTCATGTATTGTGTCTTTTCAAAGGAAATTTGCAGTCCTACCTTTTCTGCTGTTTCTTTTAGGATTTCAATCTGTTTTTGTGCCGTTAATATATCTTGAGCCAAAATTGCTAGATCATCAGTAAATGCCAGACAGTCAATTTTGATGTTGGTACTCCCCAGTTTAATGGGAATTTTTTCACGCCACTCCTGTATTACTTTTTCTAGAACACAGTTAAATAAGAGTTGCGAGAGTCCATCTCCTTGTCCCACTCTAGTTTTAATTTCGAAGGGCTCTGAGATGTCACCCATGAATTTAACTTTTGACCTTGTGTTAGTTAATGTTGCTTTAATAATTGCCAGCGTTTTCAGATCTAGTCTTTGGTCTTTCAAGATTTGGAATAGAGATTCGCGGTCAATAGAATCATATGCTTTTTTGAAATCTACAAATGTACAGTACCTAGACCAGCGGATTGCAAAAGTTCAGCAGTGATCCCATCTTCACCAGAAGCTTTATTATTTCTAAGTCGCTTGATTTGCCTAATTATTTCATCTTCAATCGGTGGTAGTGAATCTGGGTTTATTTGTTTAGGGTTTAGTGTTGGTAATTTGTTTAAGGGCTCAGGACAGTTTCTTATTCTATTTCATTAAGTTAATTGTTTTCATATTTTCTTTTAGTTTGTTTAATTAGCTTCGATGTTTCTTTTCTTACTTCCAAAAAGATGTTATAATTTATTGCTGTTTTTGACTGTTCCAATCTTTGAATGCTTTACTTCGGCTTAATACTGCTTGCTCGCAATCTTCATCCCACCAGATATGTTTTCTCCGTTTTTGTAAAGGGACCAACTTTAAGGCTGTTTTAATAATTTTTTGTTTCAATTCTTGTCAGTTCTGTGCTGGTTGTTCATCAAGCTCTTCTGTTATGGTTGGTTTTATTTTCGTAGGGTCGAAGTTTGGTATTAGCAGTCTCTTTTGAATAAGTTTTCGAGGTTTTAAGCTAAGTTTGATCCTAGTCAAGTAGTGATCCGTGTCTATGTTAGCTCCTTTCCTAAATTGAACATTTTTGTTTTGTTATTTTCTTCTTAAAATGGGTTGTTGTTATATATATATTTTTTTTTAATGTATATATTTTCGTGAACGTTTAATATTATTATAATTTTTTTATTTATTGGAACTTTGGGTCAGTTAATAATTTTTATTTTTTTATTGCTTTGTTGTCACCGTTTCGATATTTCAATAACGAACCGTCCTTAGAACAATTCTGCAATAAACCTTATTTTTATAAAAAAACACAAATTTACATCTAAAAACCTACTAATATCTAATTAAACAATTAATTTCCCAATTTTTTTAACTAAGATGTGAAATTTAAAAAAAAAATGTAAAATGTAAAACAAAATTATTAAAATGGATTTTTTTAAATTTTTGTTCGTTAGGTAAATTTATTACAGAAAAAGAATCACTGAGAAATTTGTCTCCGATTTGTTTTTGTTTTTTACCCAGTCATTCTTTTTTTACATAACACATATTTTTGATATTTTTTAAGTTTTAGATCGTGGCGTGAAAAAATACAATTCATAAATTGTTTTCTGTCTATTTCAGCCTTACCGCAAATATCATTTGAAAGATCCTGAGGGTTACGCCTTGGAATGGATCAAAGCGATAGATGAAGTGAAAGAATACTATTATCCTCAGGCTAATATCGGAAACAACTAGAACAAATTCCATAGTAACAATTATAAGTCAATGTTTAACAAAACACTATTTTCGTCAAAATTTATACCTTATAATTAATGTTTGACGCGTTACGCCAGCAGTGTAGCTTTGTCAGAAATGAATATTTTTGATGTTGAAACGGGTATAAAAACAAAACGTTTCTGCAATAAAATATGTTTATGTTTATGGTACACAAACTGTGCTATTGTTTTGAATGAATAATCTTTTTCATTCTTTCGTGGATATATTTTAGAGTAATTAATAATTAAAATTCATTTCGAAAATATATCTCAGTTGCACCGCCAAGCTAGCTCTATCCTTGAGTATTCCTTGATACAATTTTGTGCCTCTGACCACGTACTTACCCTTATGAACGCCACTAAATTTCATTACTGCAACCTAGTGTTGGTTGTCGAATTTTTCCGACCGAAACTTGGAAGTGGCCAGGACAATGTAGAAACTGGAAATGGCACCAGATAGTGTTTTTGGATTAGCCGGTGCAGATTAATACTTAATATCAAGAAAGTAGGAATATACACACCAGTTTAATGCAAATTCTAAATTTAACTCACAGGGTTCTACGGAGCCGACTCGCAATTCCCTCACAAAACATAAATACTACTAATTCTTATTCAAGATATCTTACTTCCATTTTGGCTTCGATGTGGCTGTATTTCTCCTATGGGAGCTCTTGCGCATGTGTCGGTCTGAGGGGCTCGGCTCACTGGTACAGGTACCGGTTTATTTATTTCACCGCATAAACCACATATAAACATATAGTACAATGAGTGTACACAAAAAAAGGTAAAAAAGAAGAAAAGAAAACACCCAAACGAACTAAACATTGATATCCAGGTTTCCAATCCATTCCATTGCTGCAAAGTCGGCCCTCGATAAATCGTTCCAGCTGCCCTGATAAGATCGTAGGGGGCACTCTCCACTAATATGTCTGATGGATTGTTCCAGTACGCCACAGTCATAACTCGGAGACTCCGTTATACCCCATTTATAGAGTGAATCAGTACATCGACAACATCCAATGCGGATTCTGTTTTTAATTTTACTCAGTTTTCTGCTCTCGATGACCACAGTATCACATTGTATCTCTCAAACCATTTCCGCTCTTGGTGATTTTCAACGTTTCTGCAATTTTGGTTCCAGAGGTCTTTTACTTTGGTGTTCCATTTGACCAGCTGTTCAGCATACAGTAGTGGCGAGTTTCTTGATCGAAGTTATTTTGTCGCAGGCTAGGTATATCATGATGAATGGGTAGTTTCAGGTTCTCTTTTATAATGCTGTATTCTCTGAGCAGAGCCTCGGTTTTACGAATTGGAGGTGGGCAAAGATTACTTAGTAAGGGAAGCCAGTAGGTAGGAGTTGGTCTAATTGTTCCAGTGATTATGCGCATGGTATTATTAAACTGCGCATCAATTAGGTTGGCATGACAACTGTTCACATTTAGGAGTTTACACATCATCCCCTCCCTCCAGACGGTATAGCATGCCGTTAGATCGACGAAGGCCACAGATGTCTTAAGTTTCTCTTGGAAACCGGCCTTTATAAAAGTTGTCTAAGGTAGCGCAGGACGCTGGTCGCAGGTCGCACTTCGATGAAATCTGAATCCCGCTTGCTCAACCGGAACTTGTTCCAGAATAAAGCCACTGATTCTGTTATAAATAAGTCTCTCCAAGGGTTTATATGAGCAGTTGAGAAGGGAAATGGGCCTAAAATTTTGGGGGTGAAGTAAATCTGGTGATTTACCGGGTTTCAGAATAGCCACAATTTTTGTTTTCTTTAGTTCATTGAGAAGTATCCTCGTTCTCAAAATGGTGGAGAATTGGCGAGTCAACCAGTGTTTGGCATTTTCGCCAAGGTGGACTAAAAATTCTGTGTGCATGTTATCAAACTCAGATGCTTTACCAATTTTTATCTGTTTTAGAGCAAGTTTTAATTAATCTAAAGTGAAAGGTGAGGAGAAATTCGATTCGTTTGGAGACTGAGTTTTTAAATTTGTTAATTCTTTCTTGATCCTGGTCCGATATTCAAAATTGGGGGACTGCTTCTTTCAATGTAGGGATCGGGTGGTATTTGCTATCATTGGACACCAAATAGAGGTCCGGTTGGTAACCTCTCTGCCAACCAAATCCTTCGCATCGAAAACAAGATTAAGGTTGTTATATTCAGCCCAGACAGCAATAGCATTACCACAGTCGTGCATACTTCCATTGCTCATGGTGGTTATTAAAATCACCAGCATATATTGATGGATGCGCGTTGATTGGTAGGACAGTTGGTGGTCATTCTACATTAGGTGGTTTTTAGATTAAACTCGAAGAGATTTACCACTAAACACCAAATCACTTTTTGAAACTTCTCGACGCACGTTTCGCTAACCATGTTATCATCCTCCTGATGTTTAAAAAAATATTTGCTGTTTAGTAGTAAATCTCTTCGAGTTTAGTGTTTCACAACACAGGTTCCAATCGAAGAATTGATGGTTTGTAGATGTTATAGATAAAGATCTCTTCAAGCTTTGTCGCGACATTATGAATTTCATCTGTTGTAGTTGTTGAAATTAGATGCGCATGATGAATGCTAACTCTAACGTATGTAGCAACACCATATGCGTAATGATAACTAGCACCGATAAGCTCATAGATAAGCCCATGGATCCTTTCTCTTTTACGAGGATCTTCCTCATTTGGAACATGAGTTTCTTGGATTAGAACCACGTTGCTGTTATTATTCAAAATACATTTGAACAATTATTCACTTATAGCTCGGCTGATTCCTTCTATATTTAACTGGCAAACTCGGACTGAAGGTCAGAGTGTTTTTAGTCAATTGGCCCTGAAGAGGGCCTTTTACTAATATTTGATCACATTGGTTAATCTGCATATCTATAGTCAGAAAATCCAACAAATGATCTGGCTGCCGAGTGTAGAGACTATTTAGCTGTGTATCACACGTTGTCCAGGGTACACCACGGGGAGGCTGGTATCCGTTAGACCCAATATAGGTTCCGGTAAGCTGATGCAACTTGGCACCCATTCCGCGGCCCTCATGGCCAACGAAACTACGGATCCTCTAATAGTCCTTGAGGCTGGAATTCACTCAATTAGTAAATATCTGGTAAAATTTTTACTACCAAATAGGGCCGAACTACTTTTCCAGAGTCGGAATTGAAACGCTGGACGGACCTCATCCCACTTTCGTAATGTACAAACTGCAATTTTTCAGGATGCCAGTAACGTGACTACCATCCTATTTAAATACCTATTCGAGAAGCGAGGACCGCGATGCATTTTCTAACCTAATTGTAAATGGTCACGAACGTTCAATAGTCTATGAGTATACAATTCTGCGAGATTTAATTTTTGGATAGTAAGAATCACGGGCGTAGCCAAAGGGGGGCTTGGGAGGTTCAGGTTCACTCCCCCCCGAAATAAGCCAAATATTACCTAATATTATACCGAAAAAATACGAGGAGTGAAGAGAGTTAAATTATTACACAACTTATATACTTACACAACACATCTAGTGGACGTTGCGCACAGTAACGATTTTCCGATGAATATATAGATATTAAATTTCATGTAAGTATATTTTTGTTGTTTTATTTACTTCAAACTAAATCCTGGCTACGCCCGTCGTAAGAACGAAAACTAATTATAACTATTTTCTTTTTAATAACTTTGATTTCATATTTTTCCCACATTTTTACTCGGTACAAATAAGCTTCACCTTCACTCTCCGAATATTTTTCATCAGTGGCATAATTTTTCATGATCTCTTTAAAAAACTATAGGGGAGACCGGGTACAAAAGCAACACGTTGTACTTTTAACTTTGATTTCTGACTATTAATTATATTTTCGATATAATGAAATTAGCCTTATGAAACTTTCGTCTCTACTCTACAAATATATTTTTCAATTTTATTTAATATATCTTTGTTTCTTATATTTATAACGCTGCAAAAAAAAATGTCGATCGTTACTCTCGCCCCCAGGGCCAGGACGAAAGTAACACGGTACGGGTCCAAAGTAAATCGGTTAAGATCTTGCGGAATATTATGTATACAATAAAAAACACTCAAGATTAAATTAAATTATTTATTGAACTAATAAAGAACAAAAAATAATGAAACATGAAATGATATTTCTTACGAATAACAAAAAAAAAAATTAATTGTTTAATTAAAATAATGAGACTCAATTCTAGTAATGATTTTAATGTTTCTATTTTGATTCGCAATTATGGCACACATATGATAAATCATCTTTGGCGCACGTAGCATGAAAGCATTTTTACAATCAACACGTTACACCCACTTCTCGTTTGGTAAGCTATTGCTGAATAACTCTAAGAAAACGAAGGAAAAACAATCTTCTTCATCAATTCAAAATTTACTGGTTCTCCTTTTCTTTGCTTCCAAGAGCAACCCGTTTTCCTTGCTATTCCCTTTTCTAGATGGTGATTTTCTCTCACCTTTTCTTTCTTTTGCCTTTTCCTGCATCAATTTGGAATATTGGTTTCTTAGCTTTCAATTCTTCTATTGGAACCTTCGGTGTGAAACACTAAACACCAAATCACTTTTTGAAACTTCTCGACCCACGTTTCACGTTTCGCATCAGGAGATGATTTAATCTAATTTTAAACTAAACTATGTTCTATTATAATCTAATTTGATCATTGAGAATATATCTCGAAGTGGTGGTGTTTTTTCTAAAAATATCAAAATCTAACCTATTGTTTCTACTGAGTGAAACATCCAGAAATGGTAGGCAAACTATCCTTGTTTTCGAGTTCATGTGTTCCTAGCTTTGTTTCTTCGGTTATATCCTTCTTCAATAGCATTTTTTCCGGAGTGTCTGTGAGTATGGCAGTTATGCTTTTTTTACAACCTTTTTTTAGTTCGGATCTTGAACTAGCTCGCAATAGAAGTCTTGTATCTTAGGGTAAAAAAGGAATTCGTTGTGCAAAAGTTGCATGTAATCCACTAGGTCCTGATTATGGCGAGCTTGGTGATTCGGGATTGTTAGATCTGATCGAATGATCATTAAATTGATTACTGGGTCCCGATTCTGAAAGATCATTTGTTTTAATCATCGATCAACTTCGAAGGCCGATGCTCGCATTTCGTTATTATCTTGCAAGGGATGATGCGTCACAGAAAAAGGTGCGAAATCAACCGCGGTAAAGATATTCCTATTAAATAAACTTATATCGGTGACGGCAATACAAAATCCTTCTCTGACATTCCCAGGAATGTAATGTATAATCATTGTTTGACCGGGATGATTTCGCATCCAGTTATCTATGGCAGAGTTGAATGGTCCAAAAATCGCTCTATCCGGGGGTTAAAGTTTATGTGACCAGTGGGGAGAGAATGACAGCAACACGATTCAATTTCTCTTGCAAAAATCAAGGGTATGAATAGATACTTGTGCTATATGATTGTCGAGCAAAAGCAGGCATTTTTGATTAATAATGGGCTTGACTTTGAAGTGTTCCAAAAAGAGCAAAAACTCTGTTTCTTGTATCCAGTATCCAATAGGGCCTTTACGTATCATGTGGTCTTGATATCGCTTTAACGGAAATACGAAAAATGGAGATATTTATCCGCCTTGAGTATTAATATTAACAGCAACAGTTACTAGCTTCCCACGTTCCGCAGATGTTACTGCACCCAACTGTTGAATTCCTCTCTGAGCTACTATTTTGTTTGGTCTTTGAACTGTGGTCACCCCCGTCTCGTCCATATTCCATATATCTCTTGGCTGTAATTTATTCCTATCCATAACTTCTGATAGATTTTCATATTTAGCCGCTAATTTGTATGGCAATCTTCGCGCATCAATCGGAGTCAATTTGAAGTAAACCTTAGAGCAGTGAATTTTATAGTCCTGAAAAACTTTTTCTTCTTCGACAGTAAAGACACGATTGACACAATGGTAGCCAACTTTTGCATCAGTATTCCCTGCCTTAAGTTTTCGTATTAATCTGTATAATGTGTCATGGCAAACATTATATTTGTTTGCCCTTATTTTCGCATTGTCCTTAAATGCTCATCTACTACTTTGTTTAATAGATTGCTGTGTTAGTTCGGCTTTTCTCTATTCTTCTAATTCGAAGAAACTAAGAAAAAAGCATTAAAAAAATGCTAATTCATACAATAGGGACAAAAGTAACATGTTACTTTTGTACTCTCCTGTCTTGTTACTTTTGTACCTAACCACGTTTTTGTTGTTGCATAAGTCAGTACCTCAAAATTAAATGTATTATACAAAAATAATTTATTACATGCCACACACAACCTAATCACAAAATCTCAGGTGTCTATAGTCACATTAATATCATCTCTTAACACTACGTAAACACTAAATAAATATAGAAAAAAACTTACTTTTGATGCGTAAAATCAGCTGGCGTCCTCTTAACACAACCTAAATGCGCGGAGCGGGTGCGGCGACGGATCGCAAGCTTGCGATCAGTCGCGTTTAAGATCAGCTGATCTTAAACGGTTGCGACTAGTCGTTTCGGCCATTGCCGTTACTTTTGACCCGCCGTTACTTTTGTACCCGGTTTCCCCTACTTTTGGTCTGTTTGTTGGTCTTTACAAGATCGCTGTGGGTTTCTTGATGTGAAAATGGGTAGTTTAACGACTCCCTTTTGATTTATTGTTCTCTTTCAGTGGATGGGTCTGCATGTAGGAAAAATGATTCTAAAAAAATAGGATTTAGGAGCTAAGCTAATTGGCCTTGCTTTTTTTAAATATAATTTTGTTAATTAACTTTATAGACTTCAACATTGCTGTTATAAAACTTTTTCTTGATAAATTTGAAGGCCCGGAAAAACTCATAATCAAAACCATCGGCTCTAATCCATTTGGCAAGTTATCATATCCGACCAATTTCATTTTCTGACAATTCAATCCTGTTTCCATTGCAAATAACAATAATGAAATCTTTTTCAACTCTGCATATAACGTTGATAGAGAATCAATCCATGAATTCGAATGCCGAATTGAAAATTGATTCTAATCTTCCTTGACACCAATTGATCTCGATTCAGCTATGTCTAAAATCCATTGTAATGATCTCATGATATATAGTAAGTTTTAAAGGTGCAAGAAACACCTTGATTTAGTGGCAGGGTAAGACATAGTACTTGGTCATTTAGACCATGATTCATACGTTATGGCGATATGAAATATTATGTAGTGGTAACTGTACCTGAAGTCCAAATTATTCTTTAATTAATTTTCAACCTGTGATACAAATTGCTTTAAAATCAATTCTCTAAATAAATCTCCAGTTTTATCTCTAAGCTTTAGAATTTACTATCTAATGTACCGGCAATTAGATCTTTAGAATTAGAAGCAAGTCTTTTGATGCTTTATTACACAAAAGTAGTATCATGATCTTTAGACGACTCAAATCCGGGTTCACTCTTTTCTTGTTTCAGTGCCGGCTGGTGGGTTTTTAAAGTGGGAGGACGTAGAAGAAAATAGTGCCTTCTGAAGATTTTTTTTGCTTTTCCTTTCCCCCTTCTTACTTTTCGTGCTATTGAAACTCTATACAGGAGGTGAACCAGGAAAACAATTAAAATTTTCTGTTATTACTACTTACAAGGACATTGGAGGATAAGTTGTTGCTTGTTGCGCAGATAAAGGAATAAGTAGGGACTACTCAGTGTGTGGACATGTAGGAGATTCCAAATCAGAACAAGTATTCGCTAGGCGAATGAAATACATCACACCAGCCATAACAAACGCTCCGAACCCGTCAAACAGCGTTTAATACTAATTATTGACACGCTCGGTCGCAGGTAATCTACGTCCAAACCGCAGGTTTTAAAAAGCCGCTGAACCCCCGAATTCTGGCAACCAACATAACATGTAACGCCAACGACAAGATAAGATGACGTTTCGTACGGTCGCTGGAGCTAAACGGCCGACCAACGATGTAAAAATTGTGGCGAGAGGATGGAATTTTTATCCGCACTTTCTTCTACTTTTGCAGATTCTAATTTTTAATAATATCTTAAAATGAGTTAAAGGAAAGAAACTGAATGGAAATAAAATCCGGTGTTTTGCTCTGAAAATTGTTTACTGCGATAAGTGCGTGAGGGGCGACGCCCCAACACCCTTCCTCACCAACCGCTACTGTCTTGTTTTAATATAAAAGTTATAGTGTGTATTGTTTTGTTTCAGCGAAATAAATTTTCTGTTGGACGTTGACTTTATATTTTTGTCAGAAATGTGGAGTTTTTGATTGAAATTACCCTAAAACTTATAAAGATGCTTATCAGCTACCCACAAAAAACTTGAAATAAATTCCTTCCAAAACCATTTTAAGAATCACAAACTGAAACACACAAGTTTTTTGTAGTAATTATTAAGCAAATTACAAATTATTGGAGACATTAATATTCATTTTTACAGAGTATTATTACAGACTGCTGCCATGGCTATAGTTATAACTTAGAGTTTTTTATTTTGTTTTCAAGAGGTTATCTTAATTTATGTTAACTCAAAACCCATGCAAAGAATGTAAGTTTATTTTTTATTTTTGTACACACAAATACAAATATTGTATTACAAATATTACAAAGTACATAATATTATACAATATTTGTATTATACTTTTATTAGTTACTGTTTTACTTTTTTTTTAAATTTATTTTTCTTCATATATTTAATGATAATAAAAACAGATGTGTAGTCTAAGACTTTTTTTTGGGATTCAAATTTGAAGCCTATATTCCATTACAAATTCTATATTCGCATGCGCATCGACAAAAACTATAATTCATGCCCGACAAATTTTACACCAAGTAGATTTATAGATAGTGTTGAAGTTTTGTGCTTTTAAAAGATTACGGCGAGTGCGTTAGTTAAACTTTAGGACTTCAAATTAAACTTTTGCACAAAATTTTAACATGACTATGAGATAATAAAATAAAATTATCTGAGTTAAAACGTTTCATTTATTTTGAACCTTTGAAATTAAAAATTATTTGGCAAATATATTTAAAAGAAAAAATATATATCTGATTCATTTTTGGTACTAGAGCTTTAATGGAAATTTAGAAGAAATATGCGCCTTGATTTGATTTCTCCAATGTTTCAAATTTCAAAATTTCTACATGCTTTTCCTGTGCAATTACACCTCGAACTCTCAACCCGAATTGCCGCAGTGATATTCTCAAAAACATTTATTGTGTATTTTTCGCTGGGCATTGCTGTCTTTCACTGCTTTTGATCTTCATATAACTTTGAATTTGGTTTTACTGCCATTTATTTATACCCACATAAATACTTTTAGCAGTTAGAGCAATCTTCAGTCATGATTATAGGCTCTACTGCCCTAGAATATAATTTTGTAAGAATAAAACAAAATTAATCATTAAATTTTATTATACCTTAAATTGGTATCTTTCTGGAATGCAGGTGAATAATTAATTCGAAACGTTGTGCTCAAATTAATCGGATAGCAGTACAATCATATGATACGTATGTCGTAACTCTGTTCATTCTGTTGACTCTGTTTTGACAAATGCTCTTAGAAATGAATCCGATTCAAAATATTTTGCACGTTAATTAATAAAAACGAAAAAAATATTTTACTAATTTTCAATACTATTAAAAAATTATTACGAATACAATATACATCATTCCGATAATTTTTTTTATTTTCGTATTCGTTTCGTATATTAAAAACATTCCAAAAAAATTCAGCTTGTTGAAAGCCCCCGGAACACCTAACCTTACTTTATAATTTGAAAGTTGATTATTTTGTTCTTAATTTTTATATTTCGAGATATATAAATGAGTTCTGTTAGGCTACAAAAGAGTAAAAATTTGCAAACTGTAATTAAATTAATCGAGTTTGCACATTTACAACAGGAGGAAGAGCATGAAACTGTAAGACAACTTATTTCCTAGTTCTTTATTATATTTAAACATAAAAATGCGCCTATTCTTTATAGCAGCTCTATTGTTTAAGACACCAGTTGAAATTGGGTCAAAGGTACAAATGTTTCTCAGACGGTTCTATTTGTGCAAGCAAGTGCAAAGTAAATCATGTCACCAAATATGTTAAACTAGTCTTGGGGATATTTTATAATTAGCAAGATTGTACTGATATTGATTTGAAGCAATATTGAAAGACTGATTCTGGCAGCAAATAATGTTATGAATGTTCAGAAAAAATTACCATTCAGGAGTCATAATTGTAGAACGTATGGACAATTATTTTGTTCACAGTGTTGCGGTGCATACCTAGTCAAATATCTTACTGTACAGGTAAGGACTTTTTCATCTATTTAAATGAAAATAGTTAGAGACATTTAGATGATCTAAGAATATTCACCTAGTGCAGCAAAATAGTACTCTCCGATCCACAATCATCCAATTTCAGAGCAACGCTCTCAGAGGATTATAACTCTTACAAGAATATCTACGTAGTAAATTGTTCTCTGTTTGCCCCAATATAAAGTGAAATTTGGAAGGTAAGTTAGTTACACAGGAGTAGATTAAATGTACAAAAACACAAAATTATTGTTCAGTAGCTTTTTTATCCAATAAATAAAAATGTAAAGCTTTACAACACTCAGGGTCCCTTTAAAATGTATGCAAACTAGTGGCCGGTATCAGTTTTGTTCCATAGAAGTACAGACCAAGAACTTTCCAGTATTTTTTCTTGGCTTTGAATTAGCTCAGATTTAGAGCTCAGAGTTCATTAGCTTATTTGCCAAAAGAAAGTAAAAACCAAGTAGAATACAATTAGTGAACATATGTGTAGTGTAGCATGGATTCAAACATATATTGTAGGGAATATTATTTTGTTGAAAGTGGGATTTTATGGAAGCTCCAGTTTTGAGGTTTTAATTCAAGAAGAACCAAGTTGGTTTCAACAAGTACCTCATGAATCCAGCAATAGTGGCCCAAAAAAATTCCTTAAATTTGACTGTATGTGAGTGCACCGAGTTTCTTGTATGTTAAATTTAAACATGGAGACAAGCACTGTGTCTCCACAGTTTAGATGCAATAAATATTTACACAAGAAATGTCTTAGTTATATTTATGTGCAGATTTTAAAAAAGCTAGTTAAACTTATTTATATGACAACTGTTTTGGAAAAATTACCAATATCTATTTTTAAATGTCCAATTACATAGTTTCTAAGTTAATTACTTCTTAATTTTGTAAATTTTTTAAAGTGTTTTGATTTAAGTTAATAAAAAGATGGCTAGTGCCTATAACAATTTTATTGAATTTAACAGTTATAGCAATGGTAATATTAACAGTAACAATTTTAGGTGATTTTTAACGAGGGGTTATTAAGACCCCCGTTATATTTAATTTTCTTTTCAAAATATCTTCTATTGCATATACTTAGACAGTAAAGTATTAAATCTTTTTTAATTATAAATTCCATATTAATTTGTTCGAGGCCCTTTATGTGATGACGCTCTATTTAAATTTTGTGATATTTTAGCTCAAGTTATAAAGAGAGATAACAGCAATATTTCCGTTAATTTCAGTTAACTCAATACTTCGATACATCTACACAATAGATTCAATATGGCTGTTTCTGTATTAATATTCCTTAGTAAAGAATTGTCTTAATATTAATACAGTATGTATTATATTTGAAACTATGCTGTCTAGATGCATATAGATTTAATAAATATTGATTCCAAAATTAAGTTATCTATGTATAAATAAAAGTTATATATTATATACTGTGAAAATTTCACTGTTTATTTTCCTGTTTACCTAGACATAGTAATAATAGTAGTATTAACTGACAAATTCTAAGAAGGACTGCTGATACAAATCCGAAGTAGTGATATCTGCGATATATTTTTAATGGTGGTCCGAATGTTTTTTTTGAATGTCAATTCGAGGTTTATTTCTATAGACCTAAGATTTATCATAACCTAACAAAAAATAATCCAAAGGAGTGAGATCGCATGATCTTGGTGGCCAGCTGATCTTGCGATAGTTTTGCTATAGTTTTTGCGTCTTGCGATAGTTTTTCTATATATTCTGTTTTAATTAAATGTTCCATATCATTTTGTTCGTGGTTCTGCATACAGTAAAGCTATATTTGGATTTTGTGATATTTTAGCACAAGTTATAAAGAGAGATAACAGCAATATTTAAATTAATTTTTCGATACTTCTATATTACAGATTTGATATAGCATTTCTGTACTAATATTCTTTAGTAAAGAATTGTCTTAAGATTAGTACATTATATATTGTATTTGAAAGGATGTTATCTAGATGCATATAGATTTAATAAATATTGATTCCAAAATTAATTAAGATCAGATTTAAATATTAATAAACCACTGATAAGTTATTTTGTATAGATATAAAAGTTGTGTATGTATAAATAAAAGTTATATACTTTATACTATGACCATTTCACTGTTTACCCACACATAGTAATAATAGTGTTAGTCACTGGCACATTTTGAGAACGGTTGCTGATACATATCCGAAGTAGTGCCCCAATCGTAGTATCTGGTTTGCCATATTGCTTTTGCACTAACGGGTTGTTCAATAAGAGCATCAGAACATTTAAATGAGGCACAATGATAATCTGGTAATTTTTATTTTATTTTGATGAACAAGTAATGACATAATGTTTTGAAAATATTGTCGTTCAAATACCGCTGTCAACTTTGTATGGTGGAAGGCATTCTGGAGATCCAATGTTCGGTTACTTTTTCACAGATATCTGTGAGATATTTTTAATGGTGACCCTAATGTTTTTTTGAATGTTAAGAATTGTACGAGGTTTATTTCTATAGACCAGAGATTTATCATAATTTAACAAAAAATAATCTAAGGGAGTGAGATTGTATGATTTTGGTGGCCATTTGATTTTACCATATCGCGAACTAACGCGTCTTACGATAGTTTTTTTTTTATATATTCTAATTTAATTAAATGTTCCATATCATTTTGTTCGTGGTTCTGTATTCAGTAAAGCTATATTTGAATTTTGTGATATTTTAGCAGAAGTTATAAAGAGAGATAACAGCAATATTTAGGCTTATTTTTCGAAACTTCTATACAACAGATTTGATATAGCGTTTCTGTACTAATATTCTTTAGTAAAGAATTGTCTTAAGATTAGTACATTATATATTGTATTTGAAAGGATGCTATCTAGATGCATATAGATTTAATAAATATTGATTCCAAAATTAATTAAGATCAGATTTAAATATTAATAAACCACTGATAAGTTATTTTGTATACATATAAAAGTTGTGTATGTATAAGTAAAAGTTTATACTGTGACCATTTCACTGTTTACCCACGCATAGCAATAATAGTAGTAGTAATTGGCAAATTTTAAGAAGGATTGCTGATACAGATCCGAAGTAGTGTCCCAATCGTAGTATCTCGTTGGCCATATTGCTTTTGCACGAACGGGTTGTCCAATAAGAGCATCAGAACATTTAAATGAGGCACAACGATAACTACAATGATAATCTGGTAATTTTTATTTTATCTTGAAGAACAAGTAATGGCATTAGGTTTCGAAAATAATGTTCTTCAAATGCCCCTCTCAACTTCGTAGGGTGGAAGGCATTCTGAAGATCCAATGTTCGGTTACTTTTTTACAGATATCTGTGATATATTTTTAACGGTGACCCGAATGTTTTTTTGAATGTCAAGAATTGTACGAGGTTTATTTCTATAGTATTTAGATATATCTTAATACTAATTAATAATATTATATTTCTATACTAATTAGAGCAGATCTCCTTTCGGGCAGGCTATGTTTACGGACAACTACGTTTAGGGTACCTGTTCTAACTTCTTCCCCAATCAGAGCATGCAGAGTAAATCCTAAATGGGACTGCTTAGACACAAAGATAACTACCGAAAAGTCGAATAGGCCATGATTTCTCTGACTTAACGACCGTCACACACCTGCCGTGTTCGTGCAAACTCGCAGCAAAGGGCTTCCACTCTTCACAAACTGCCCCTACCTACCATTTATTCATCGTCGCAGGATTTCATTCCTCTCTTTCATTTAGGTTTAGCTATGGTCAAAGCTTGTGCGTAAAAGATTTATTATGAAGAAAGTGATGCATTTCACTATCCACACATTCTTAGCAGCTACTCTTCTTGCCCGGTGGCAAGAAAAAAGTCGACGACCGTTACAAGTAAGTTGCTGCATATTTCTAGTGCTGCATATTTTTATAAGCTCTCTTAACATAGAGACAGACGCTTTCGCTAAGCGGTTTTAACATAAGTATAGTCCGTTTCAAGATATTTCGTTGCCCTTTGGCAAAATATTAATTGGCCCTATAAATCTAAATTAAAATACTCCTAGTTTCTTAAAAGGCACCAGAGCCTGAATGGTTTAACTTCTGAATAATTTTGGAAAAAATAAAATATTGTTAAATTATTATTATTATGTTCCTTTCTATCTTTTTTCGCAGCTAAGCTGGATTTTAAATGAAGTGCGGGCCGTAGCCAAAACACTCCATTCCTCCAAAAATTTTCGGGCGATGCGAGTGATATTAAGGATTACTGCCCTCTGCGTTATTTTAAACAGATTTTCTTCTAGTCCCAGAAATTGGATGTTATTTTTCGGGTTCTTTGGAATAATGCGAGTTGTTGAAATTATCAATGGCACAATATGGACTTGGTTCAACTGCCATATCCGCACTATTTCTAACTTGATGTCTGTATATTTTTGCACTTTTTTTTCAGACGTTTTTTGAATGTTGTGTGTGTTTGAAACAGCTATGTCGATAAGGAATGCTGTTTTCTTCTTTTTCTCCACCAATATAACATCTGGCCTATTATAGTGCAGGATTTTGTCGGTTATTATTGTTCGGTCGTAATATAACCTGAAATCGGCTGAATCTAGTACCGCCTCTGTGGTGTATTTATAATAGGGAACTCGCTCTGTTATAAGGTTATTACGACGTGCAAGCTCCTGGTGGACTATACTGGCCACCTGATTATGACGGTAGAGATAGTCCGTCTGGGAAAGTCTACCACATGCTCCTACAATATGTTGGATAGTCTCAGGCTTTTCGTGACATTTTCTACACGTGTCACTTGGTACTCGTACATCCTTTATGACATATTTTTGGTAGTTCTTAGTGTGCACGACTTGATCCTGAATTGCACACATAAAGTCTTTAGGCTCCGGAAAAAGACCTCCCCATGTTTACCAGGCGTTCGACGCACTTTTGTCGATTTCAGGACTATCAAGATCATGGGGGTGTCTACTGAGACATATTTTTCCACTATTGTATAATTGTTCCAGTTGTTTGAATGCTCTCTCATTTTGTTGTTAGATTTGTTTAAGGTTCAGAGGCGTAGAATTACCATCAGCCAAACACACGCAGGCATATAGCGGGCATTCGATCATTCTTTGATGGAAATATGTTCTTAAACTGGATATTTGTTTTTCATGTAGATTACATATATTTATAATTCTTCGCCCTTCTTCAATTACTGATAATATAAGTCGTTTCTAATTACTGTGCCGGTGGTGTTTTCTATATTTCGTTCGTGTAGTTCTAATTATTCGTTGCAGCCTTTCAATATATGTGTTTGACCATAATATAATTCCAAACGAATATGTCAAGGCTGGTATAGCAAAAGTGTTTATAGCTTTTACTCTATTTCTAATGGCTAGGTCAGACCTGCGTATGCTTTCAAGTCTGGACGTGAATTATTTAGTTAGTGTCTCCTTAATGAGTTTATGCTCAACTCTCTTGGACTGTTGCATTCCCAGATATTTATATACTTCGCCTTCCTGCAATGGCTCTATATATTCTTGTTCTGCAGTGACAAACCTTGTCATCTCTAACTTAGATCCTCTCTTTATCTTAATAGTACTGTATTTATCCAATCCAAAGTACATGTTAATATGTGTTGTAAATTTCTCTACAACCTGAATGAGTTGTTGCAATTTCGGTGGCAATGATGCCTACAATTTTATATCATCCATGTACAGCAGGTGCGATATATTTTGATTTTGGCGTTTGTATCCGATTTGCCTCCCATTAATCAGATTAGATCGTGGATTCAGTGCCAGACAAAACCACCAACGAGACCCTTTGAAATATGCCACTTGTCACTCTGATTTCCTCAATCTTGGTGGTAGTTCCATTTTGCAATAAATGAATAGAGGTGCGCCATTCCTTTATCAATTCTTGAAGTGTATTTATTAAACCTGGGTGAACTTTGTATAGTGTTAGTATCTTAATTAGCCAAGAGTGTGCAGTCGAGTCGAAGGCCTTCTGATAATGATAACAGCAGGATAAATTTCGATTTTTCTTCCGCGTGTGCTTCAATATAACTGAATCTATAATAAGTTGTTCTTTACATCCCTGCATTCTCTTTCGACAGCCCTTTTGCTCTTCATTTAGTATATCATGTTTGTCTATTTGTCCTGTGAGTGGTACTGTGAAACATGTTAATAGTTTATATATCGTTTGAAGGCAAATAATTGGCCGGTATTTCGCTGGGTCATTAGAGACGGTTGCTTTGGGGAGTAAATATGTTTTACCTTGGGTAAGAAATCGAGGAATTTTTCTTAGTACTCTTATAAACTCATTAAAATACCTTACTATGAATAGATATGTGACCTTTTTATATCAGTAATTACGAATGTTATCAGTTTCAGTGCCCTCCCAAATATGCAGGTTCTTTGCTATATTCTGTAGTACAGTTATAGTAATTTGTATTGTATTTGTATTGCGGTATTGTGTTCGTACGTACGGTGTTCTATTGTGTTTCCACACGCAGCAGCCAACTGGATTGATTGTTATATTGGCCGTTATTTGACCAGATCGAGGACCAAAATGTCTGTATATCTTGGCTGGATGGTGTAAAAGGACCCCCCCCCCCCCAAGATTTTTGTTATTACCTCTATTAATTAGGTTTCTATAAAATTTTCGCTCGTCTTTTTTAAAAAGACAGATTTGCTGCTTACGCCTCATTGCTTTTTTATATCGATTTAGACGGGAACTATATACTTTACTTTTTAAAATACTTAAAATTATTGTTTTAGGGTATCGATAACCTCTTTGACATGCTGATTCTTTTTATCATATTTAGCCTGAATTCTAAATCTTTCTAACATTCTGGTTGCGTTAATCGTCAATTTTCTGCTGGGATTGCCTCAACTGAATTCCATAAGTCTGCCTGTATTAGCCCGTATACTTTCAATCTTGCGATCTTTTTGGCCATTCCTGTTTAGAGTTCTGCTGTGATGGCATTTTATCACAAGGTTGCTTGATTATTTTAGGTCCATTTACAACTGCTGCAGTTTGAGCCGCGCAAACGACAACTGTGTGCAGGTCTTCGAATGAGTTTAACATGTTGCCCTTTTCAGGGAGAATCTCTTTATTTAGAATATTAACGATCTTTGCCAGTCTAATGGCGGAACTTTGTTTTGGTATATAAGGCCTTGTTGTTGGGTCAGTTCCTAGGTATTCCATTAATATTGTAGTGAATGTTTCGCGGATCGAGCGACCTAGTTTTCTACCGAATTGGATATCATTTTAAATATATGTTTGTTCTGCATATAATATTATATGCTGTACTAATGCTATATTATTATTGATTATATTGTGTGAAGCGTCAGTGGGAGTGCTTGATTCAGTATTCTGAATATCTTCATTAATATGAGAGTCTGTGGAAAGTAATTCCTCTGCAGCTTCTTTCTGGAATGAGTTTATTTCTTATTATGACCCTTCTTTGATACGTTGTGCTGTAGCTGGGATATCTAGATACTGCAAGGTAAATAACCTGTGAACTTCATTTCGATATGCTGTCGGATCTATTTTTTTTTTCTAATTTTGTGATTTTGTAAAACGCACTCATGATGAATGTGTTTATATCAAGTGTCTATTTCATTCCTGTTCGTTTCCTTCCAGCCTGGCTGGTCGCAGATGGTAAAGGATTACTAACTGGCGAAACACCTTCAGCGGATGCTGTTGGTTGGGATGTTAGCATTTTCGTCACATTTCTTGTCGTGCCATAGAGTTAGGAGCCGCCACTCATTCCAGCCTCACCAACCCCGGACAAATTTTCCCGACGGTTACGAAAGGTTCTTGTCCGCAAAACCCTACTGCCACGTATAATACTTGGCAGTAGGGTTTGATAATCTATGTTTTTCTCTACAAACAATAGTTTTGGGTTTAAGGGAAACAACAGCCACCTAAGGCAGAGCCTCGAATTACCATGGGAAAGCTATTTACTACCGGAGGGCGCTAGGTATCCGGAGACATCGTTAGAGACACTTTAACCCTATGCCACTCAGCCCCTCGGCATGATTTATTTCCACCTTGAGCTTGGGGGATTTTTTTACTCCAGAAGTTTACTCCTCTTAACTCGGGAAGGTGGTTTATCAGATTATCGCCCCCTGTCCTGTATTATTATTATTATCACAAACATGGCCTTCGGCGGATATAACAAAAGGTAACACCTCCACTTTCTGGAGTTTCCATTGATTTTTCAGATCAATTGCAAGATTTTCGTACTTCGTGACCTTTTCCATTTCAGTTTTTCCGATGTTATGAGAGAGTGGTATCGCAATGTCAATTATGAAAGCTTCTTCTGCTTTTTGTTAATTAGAACAATATCCGGCCTATTATAGTCAACCGTCCGATCTATTGTAATTGGTCTATCCCAGTAAAGAATTGTATCGGCGTGTACTTGTAATATGGTGGAGGCATCTTATCAAATAGCGAGTGCTTTAAAGTGATTTGCTGGTGTATAATTTTCGCCAGCTGATTATGCCTGCCTAGGTAAGCATTAGGGGCAAGGACTGGACACCCTCCAACAAGGTGTTCAATTGTTTCTCCTACACCACCGCACTTCCTGCACTTGTCGACAACATCCATGTGTAGAATATGTCTTTCATAATTTTTTGTCCTTACTACCTTATCTTGAATAGCTGTCGCGAAGCCTTCTGTTTCTGGATATAATAGTCCATCGGTAAGCCAGTTTAGAGACAAATATTTGTCAATGGAGTCATCCTGAAGTGATTTAGGAAATCTCCCATGTAATGTCTGTTGTTTCCATTCTTGAACGATATCCTTCAGTGCTGTTCTACTATCAACACGATTTTGTTTATTTAGATTTAGTGGGGTGAAACCCTGGTCCTTCTTAACAACCAGTTTCACTAGTGTGCTATGTGAACTAATGAAGCGCTCTCCCATCCTATTCTCCTGATTGAGACAAAGATTCTTGACATTCACAAGCCCTCTGCCTCCCAACTTTCTTGGAATATATAGCCTTTTTGTGGACGAATTGGGATGTAAACATCGGAACTTTGTCAATGTTCTTCGTGTCAATCTATCCAGTTCATCAAGATCTGCTTCAGACCATTTAACAATGCGAAAAGAATATGTCAGAGTTGGCACCGCCCAGCCATTGATCGCTTTATTGAGGTTTCCACCGTTCAGTTTGGTGTTTAAGAGTTTTGTCAGTCGTTTTTGGTACAAAGTGGAAAAATTCTTCTTTAATAGGCTATGATCAAATTTATGATTTTGAAGCATTCCTAAATATTTGTATGAGTCTTCTGATACTAGTTCTTGTATACCGCAGACTGTTGAATGTTGTTCTTTTATTATTCCCTTTTGTATGCTGATAGTGGAGCATTTCTAGAGTCCGAATGACATTTTGATATCCTTACTGAATATTTCGACTTTTTTTATTAATGAATTTAGATTCTCTCTTGTTTCTCCATAGAGTCTCCTGGAATTTCTCATGTCAAGTTTGTAGCCAATATTGCTATTGTTAAGTAATATTATTATTATTATTATTATTATTATTATTATTATTATTATTATTATTATTATTATTATTATTATTATTATTATTATGTATGACTAAAACATTGTTTATTTATTGGTTTGTGTATTTTGAATTTATTATATATATATATATATATATATATATATATATATAAACAAATAAATTTATCTATTTGTACAATAAAAATTATAACTTAAATTTAATTATACATTTAATTCGGTTTCGCTCTCACTGTCACTTTGTTTTGCATTAATAATAAGTCGTTCTATATTATTAGCAAATGATACATAGGAATCTTCTATTTTAATAACATGGTTAATCGAATTTATCCAACTTTATTTGTGAATACTATTTAGAACCTTCCTAATTAATGTTGCAGAACTTGCACTTAGAGTCGGAGAAGTATTTTCTGCTCTAACATTGGATTTTATCTGATGCCACATACGCTCAATTGAATTAAAAATACATTAATATGGTGGAAGGCGTGAAACCGTATGTTCCATATCGGAAGCAATTGTACCACATACATATTCTTTTTTAATATTAAATGTCTTTGATATTTCTAGATCACATTTTTTATATGTATTTTTGAAGAATATATCGTTTTTAACATATAGTTTTTAATTTCTAATTTAGTGTTATTTGCATTAAGAACTTTATTTTTTTGGCGGTTATGATAACTAGCATTGTTCATTACAATTGCGCTTTCCTGAGACACATTAGGCAAAAGTCTATTTATAAACCAATCTTCAAAAAGTTCTGCTGTTGTGTCGTCATGGTAGTCCAAAGATGAATGTTTAATATTTTTGGAAGACAACCGTAAACAATTTGGAACCCATCCATCCTCGGAACCAGCATGTAAAATAATAATTATTTTTCCCTTGTTCGCTAGAGTTTTGGTTTGGCATTTTCTTGATGTATCTACCCATCCTTTTGCTGGCGTCTCATGTGTATCGAACCATGTTTCATTAAAGTAGATAATGGGACGATTTTCTAATCTGGTTTTTTTATAGAGTTTAAGTAGTCAGTCAAACCGCCATCGTCGCAATCATTATTCTATTAATATGTGATTTTTATTAATGAAATTGCATTCAAAACCCATTTGAGATAATATTCTCTGGGGGCCAGTTCTTGTGCAAGGAATGTTGGTTTCATCTTTCCTTAGTCGCTGTTGCAATAAATGCAATGTAGGCACAGGCTGTTCTTCATACATAGCATAAATTTTGCTTCGAATTAAGTCCTTGTCGCTTTCGTCAACACATTTGTTTTTACCAGAATCGTTACGGACTTTTTTGGCTTTAATTGGCTTCATCACAATATCTTGAACTGTACTGTCTTTAATGAAGACGTTTCCGTTGCGGCTGCATTTACATTAAGTCCTTTTAAGTTTTACGGACGCATAAGACGGATGAATCCGAGTGGGCTAACTAGACAAATAGTCGATTTTTATGAAAATAGGAGTAGAGCTAAAGTAGAAATAATTAAATGGATTGCTGCAATTAAAGAGGGCCTAAGATCGGCAAATATTACACAAAGTGAAATTCAGGATAGAAACTGTTTCAGACACAAGGTTAACGTTTGGGAGGTTGGCCGGAGAGAAAAATGTAGGAAGACTGGAACAGTTTGGTCTGGCGAAAGGAAGATAGCTCATAGAGAAAAAAATTAAATCAGTATGGGCGGAAAGGAAGGCTAACAACAACAAACGCCTCTAACTATACTTCGCGTGGTCGACCATGCGTGAATAATAATAATAAAAACAAAGAAAATACATCCGCGCTTTACGTTGGAGCCTTGAGGATTCCCTCATCCTCCATCCAAAGCACCAGCAAGCATGTCCTAGGACTGGATGGCTTTAAGCCATCTTCAGCTGGGCTCAAGCTGAACGCGTGGAGAACGGATGAAGGGAACGACTAAAGCCATGACCATATAAATCGGCCATGTCAAATGATTACTTCAATCACATGCAACTCTGCCATCCTGTAGTAAAGGACCGCGAAAGACAATCTGTGCGGTACCGTTCGTGGTCCGTCTAAACTCGGGTAAGTAGCAGGTCTGTTTCCCTTATTTTTCAAAGTTATTTTCTTACGCATAGGTTCTAGTTTTATTTATTTGAACCAAAACAACTGATTTTTTTTACCTATTTTGGAGCACTGCAACCCCTACCACTACTCTCTGCTACTGTTTGTTTGTCGGGTAGTTAACGCACGTTGTTTTATGTTTTGAAAATGCCAGTGGAACAAAGGAGCATTAAAAAAAGTATTTTCTTGGTTGGTGTCGCAAATCACCAAACGTCTTCAGAGAGCTTACTTTTTACTTAACATGGCTGTATACCGTCTTAAGATGAATCTATCAGCTCTGAAGAAAGTCCTGAGGAACATTTACCTTCAACATCACGAACTGTATGTTCTGTTTCTACTACGAAAAGAGCAAGGAAAAATTTCATCACTGCAAAGTTAGTTGCATGTTTAGATAGATGTCAACTAAGCGTAAGGGATTCTGTTTATATACTTCAGGGTATAGTAGAAGCACTAGGTCTTAGTTGCGACGACTACACAATCAACAAATCTTCTATTCCATGCGTTCAAATCAATATAAGCCGATTTTAAGAATAATGTACCCGAATGAGTTACCGTTCATTGGGATGGAAAATTATTACCTGGCCTGCATATGAGAAGTTCTAAAGAAGAACGTCTACCGATCTTTATTTCATTTGAAGAGAAGGAACAACTTTTTGCAGTAACTAAACTGGAGAGTTCTTCTGGCAAAGATCAAGCCAAAGCAGTTTCAAACGCATTGTATGACTAGAACCTAAGTGATAAGTGGAACCTAAGTGCTGTGATACGACATCATCTAATACAGTGTCCTTGAATGGAGCTCGCATAATTATAAAACAAAAACTGGAACGAGAATTGTCACGATTGTAAGGAGAAGAGTTAATTAAACTGCAACCTACTGGACACGTACTCTACACCCGAGGTACGGAAAATGGACGATGTGGGGGACTTGGTTTCCTCATCAATCGTAAGCTGAAGAACAGTAAAATTTGAATATACATCTGACCGACCGACCGATCTGACCGGCAAAGAATTCTTTGCCCTTATTTGGATTGGATTCTGGGAAACTGCTGGAGAGAGGCAGTGGTTTTGACATTGCTTTGTTAAATCACTTTGCTATGTTACAAGATACGGAAGTCATGGAAATATCGGTTCAATATGGAGAATTCACCAACAATGTGCTTCAAACGTCTGCTGCTGTCTTCTTACCAGAAGAAAAATGTCTGAAACAGATAAAAATCTCCAGTGAGACCATTGATTTAATAAAGAAACGACGGACAATGAGAAATGCAGTCCTTTTGGTAGGGTCAAGTTCGCTGAGCTCTGCAAAACTATAAGAAAACGTATCAGAGAGGGCACGTGCCGATTTAGCATGCAACAAAAAAAACATGGAAGAAAGCAAAGGAATTATCAAGACTAAACAGAAGCTGAGAAACCAAAGAACGCAATGTTAGAGGTTGTCAGAAAATTTTATTCCCAGTTATATGAAAATCAAAACCAATCACAAACCAAGAACAAACGCCAGATATCCTAGTGGAGGAATTAACAAATGCTATAGAATCGATGAAAAACGGCAAGTCTCCAGGAAACGACAGTGTAACTGTCAAAATGCTAAAAGCTGGTGGTCGGACGTTACATAAAACACTGGCAAAATTATACTCAAAATGCCTCAAAAAACAAAAAGTACCTCAATTATGTAAAAATGCAGAAGTGATTCTTTTACATAAAAAAGGAGAACGTGAAGATTTAAAACACAACCGTCCAACAAGCCTCCTATCAGTAATGTACAAAGATTTCATTTAGATAATATCAAAAAGGATATTAAGAAAACTAAATGACGCATAACCAAGAGAACAAGCCGGATTCAGAAGTGGATTCACTCACAATGCATATGTAACAAAGCATATGTAAACCTACTAGGATCGATATATGATGGAGCTACAACGACAATTCACCTTGATGATCTTAAAGTGGCAATTAATGTAGAACGAGGTAGAGTGTAAGGCAGGGTGACGCAATTTCGCCTATTCTTTCCTCGGCTTGCCTTGAAGTAGTATTTCGTAAACTGGATTGGAAACAGGACAGTGTAAAGATTAATCGTTCAAACTTAAATCATCTTAAATTTGCAGATGATATCGTTCTCCTTTCACAAAACCCTGATGAGCTGCAAAGACGCATACAAAAACTGCAAAGAGCTGGCGAACCATTTGGCTTAAAAATAAACTTGAAAACGAGTCAGGTTATGTTCAATAAATTCGCTCAGGAATTTGAAGGGATTTGGAGATTGTGGATCACTTTATTTATCTTGGGCAGAGGATTTCAATGGAAGGGGATACCGCCCGGGAGGTGGAACGATGTGTTAAATGTGCGTCCTAGCAGTTATGACCTACGGAAATGAAACCTGGACACACACATTGCATTCAATTCAAAAACTTCGGGTAGCACAAAAGGAAAAGGAAAGATGTATGATTGGAATTGCAAGACGACAGGAAGCCTTGCGCATGGACCAGGGAACAAATGAAAGCGTGTGACATCATTGGAAAAGTAAAGCAATTGAAATGGATATGGGCAGGCCATACATCGAGGTGATGGGAGGGCAGCTGGTCGAAGGCAATCCTGGAGTGGATACCGCTAGATCGCAAACGTCCGCGAAGAAGACCGACAGCACGATGGACTGATGATATCGTTAAGTAAATAGTTTCCAATTGTCAGACGGAAGCCCAGGACCGTGAATGTTGGAAGCATGCTGAAGAGGCCTTCATCCTGCAGTGGATCGACACTGATGATGATGATGATGATGATATACACATATGTCTCTTTTGTCAGTGTTACAGCTGTTTGAAAATAATAAAAATATAGATAATGTGGAAATGTCATTTGATCATGATCAGTTGCGACCTAAAGCAAAACTGTAAAGCAAAAGAACCTTGATAAACGCAAAAAAAACGATTTTAATGAATGAGGAGAAAAGATACAAAACTGAGCACTCATAACCTGTGTAGTGGTCTAGATGAGTTAGTTAGTTGAAAAAGTTCTTTCATTAGACAATATATCTAATGAGAAACGTTTAGGTCTTAATTCAACATTAGAGATTTCTTGTGATGAATGTTGTATTATACCTAAAGTTCCGACTGGCAAAATGCATATTAATAACAATAAATCTTCAGATTTTAGGTTAACTAGATGCCCTAAAAAATTCTCGAAAAACCACTCCTGGCGCCAATTTATGAAACAACAAACAATGAAACAAAAGTAGGAGCCGAAAAGGCTAACTGAAAAACCAAGTTGACAAAATAGAAAAATAGAACCATTCAGATGTTGGCGTGTAAACCATGACGACACACAATGTTCTTAAGTTGTGATGTCAATCGCTTCAATGTGTGTTTATTTAAAAAAAAATGTTTTTGTCTTATGGCGTATTGGTTTTATTATTACACGAAACTATGTCACTTTTTACATCTCTGACTTATTGCATTTTAACTATGTACACTATAATTAATAATATCTCGCTTCAAAATCGGTTAAAAAAGGTGATATTTTTTATGAAAGCTCAATATTATATTTCAATTTCATCAAGTTGAGGGCTGACCTCAAAGACACGGTCAAGCTCCACCATGACAATGCCCCTAGCCACACGTCCTTCATCGTTACCAACTGCCTGGCCCGGAGCAAGAGTGGTCCCCCAGCCCCACTTACAATCCTGACTTGGCTCCGTGACAGACACGTCTCCGCAAGTGTATTGATGCAGGGGGAGAGTATTTTGAAGAATTTTAAGTATTCGTACAGGTCCGATCAATAAATCAATTTTTCCCATAAAATGCGTATTACTTTTATAATGGACCTGGTATAATATTGTACCACAGAATAGAAATTAACATAAGAAGAGAAGGACGCCTGTCCCGCGACAACCAATCAGACTTGATATTTTCCTTAATGGTTCTGATCGATCAAAGAATGATCTAACCAATTTCGGTTACAATGGGAAAAAATCCCTGAGTCTATGAATTTATATCTGCTTTTAAAGGATACTTTTTATTGTTTTCATTGTTTTTGTTTATTTGTTATGTTTCTCGCGTAGTATTAACACATTTACAAGGCATTCAAATATTTTTGTCATCTCTTCATGTACTATATTAAAATAAGTAACATGTAAATACACAAGAATCGGTATTAATAACAATTTTAGGTGTTTTATTTATATTTTTTTATATTTTATTTTGCTATTTTGTGTTTGAAAACAAATACGTGCAAACGACGGTATCTAACCCCCCCCCCCCCCCATATTGTTTAGGGGTAAGTTGCTGGGAAACTGCCAGTTTTGTGATCTGTGTGATAACTATAGATATATTTTTAGGTTATGTTTATATAAATATTTCTTATTATTCCGAAAATTTGTCTTTGGTTATGCAGCAGCAGGAGGGCATAAATCCCCTGATAACATTTACAAGTTGCCAGAGAGTTTACAGAATTTGTCCAGTGCAAATAAATAATTTAGTTATCATGAATAACGTAGAAGGTTACAATGGTCAAGAAACAGCTACTGTTAGATATGTATGCAGGTATTATTTAAGTGGCCCATGCCGATTTGCAAATAGTCTGCGCGATGCGAATGAATTTCCAACTACGACAAGAAATTTGATAAGCTCAAAACCTGTAAGTACTTTTACATTTCATATATTTATGAGTGATAGTAGAAACCTTGTTAATATATTTATTAGCCAGATCTATTAAGGTTTTTATAGAACTAAATTATAATTTTAAGTTAAAGTTAAGTTAAGTTAAATTTTAATTTAATTTATATTTTTAATGTAACAATTTCGATAATTATAATAGGAGTGTGTGATATTTATTTAAGAATATAAAATATAATTCAAAAGCAGGAGATCCTGAAAAGAAATATTTTAGTTTACCAAAGTTGGCATCATACTCAAAAGCCTATTGGACAGCGAAATTAGGAATTTTACCTAAGAATCTAGGCGATTTTTATTGGGTTCGAGTATGTAGTGTGAAGGTTCCAAGTTAGTCCAGAGTGACACACTGTGATATTGCCTTGCTAGGAAATTCTTTGGGTATTCAAGTTTCTCGGAATGGCCAATTTTGTGTTGTTTAAGAAGGAAATGTTAGTTGAATATACGAGGTGTGACGATTAAATAACAAAACAGACTCTGTAAAACATTTTATTTTTATTTCATACATATTTACTTATTATCATCTTCAATACAGACTCCTCCCTCCTCTATCCCGACAACGCCCCATGCGAATCTTCCATTGTTCGAAGCAGTGCTGGAAGTCTTGGAATCAGAACGCGTGCCGCTTTCTCTTTCACAGCTTCAACGGATTCAAATCTTATTCCTTTTAATGCAGATTTCCTCTTAGGAAACAGATAGAAGTCGCATGGCGGAAAATCCGGCGAATAAGGGGGATGGTCTAACATTGGGATGCTGTATTTGGTTAGAAACTTCTTGGACCCTCCGTTCCTTCGTCTTGGTGAAGAATCTATGACGTCCTTTCACAATTCGGGTCGTTTTTTCGTTATTCTTTCACGGAGTTCAGCAAGAACGTGTTGATTAATAGTTTGACCTTCAGGAACCCAGTGAAGGAATATCGAAAAACACATCACTGATTTGATTTTTGATTTGCTCATTCGAGCTTTTTTGGCTCTCGGCTGAATTTGGATTCTTCCAGTGCACGGATTGGCCCTTCGTTTCGATTCGTCATATGTTGTTATCCTTTTCAATAAGTTTAGGTCATTTTCAATGGCATTCAAAATGCCAGTATAAACATTTTTGCGAGTTTCTTGTTCAAACGTGAGAATTTTAGGCAAAATTTTAGCACACACCTTCTGCATGTTAAAATTGTTATGTACATGTGTTCAACAATCGCAGGAATACTTAACCGACGGTCAAATTAAACCAGATTACCGACTTTTTTCGATATTGTCATTTGTTTTTGACGTGTGATGTAATGAGGAGTGTAGTAGGTAGACGAGCAATACATGTCATACTTATTTTCTTTACTTTAACTAGAAGGTGAACACATGAACACTTATAAATCAAAATGAGTTCTATTACACTGATCAACAATTACTTGTTACCCTTGATATGGGAGTAGTTTTAGCATAATATTATACTCACAATTACGGAACTACAAATGGTTTTCGAAATTGGCTCTACCTTTTTAAATAATCGCTATTTTCGTATTAAACTAAATTATGGCAGTAACAATGTATGAGATATATTTCAGTTGTTGTTTTTAATATAAATACTTTATTGAAAATCGCTTAATTATTCTGCTAACGCATTTATTTTAATTATATAAAAGTAAAAAAGGTAATAAAAATTAAAAAATTGGAAAAAAGTATATTATACCACAGAAAAACACCTCTCATTAGACTTTCTCTTATGGGGTATTTGAGAACAATTTCTTTGTAGGGAGAAACAGTAATCTTCCATCATATGTTGATCCCATCAGCTCTGATATATCTCCTTCATGACTTTTATATCCTGGTGAAAGCGCTCTCCCTGCTAAAACCTCAGCTAAAATCTCCCTGCTAAAATCTCCCAGGTTATCGGGAAATCTGTCCAGGTGACTGTAGAGATAATGCTTTTTTATGCTTATATTAAATAACCCTTAAGCTTTCTAACATCGTTCTGACAATATTTTCATAATTTGATGCTCTGTTGTTACCAAGAAAATTACTTATAACAGATACAAAACTTCTCCAGGCTTCAGTTTCCAAAGCAGTCATGACTTTTATAAAGTTCGCATCTTTAACTTATAGGGCCGTCAAAAATTCAACGTTTTTCCTTTTCCATAATTAAAAGCTCTGCAAATGTATTTAAACATTTTCCGTTCTTATCCAACGCTTCGACAAACTGTTTAATAGAGGTGGAAGTATAATTTTACTGTAGTGGTGGAAGTATAATTTTGTCTCTACTCAGTAAAGGCTTATTTTCCACATTGACTTTAAACTCAAAGATATTTAACACAAATCACCGAAACACTTTTTTTAAAGTGCTCGATGCACGTTTCGCTAACCATGTTAGCATCATCAGGAGATGATTTAATCTAATTCTAAAACTAAAGTATGTTCTAATTATATGAGAACCCTAATTGGTAAACTACCACCTAGGATGCGTATTATCTACCTAATAAAGCGTCTAAAAAAAAGGATACAAAAAACCGAAAAAAGGGGAAAAGAGAAAAAAAGAACAAGGTAAGTTGACAAGTTTTTCAACTGCAGTTACATAGTGAATGAATGAAACATTTTTTACAGTTTTCATTGAATCTGTCAAACAGATCTCATCTCTAATGGATGCTAGTTTATCGACTAATTTTCTTTCGTTTCATGTGTCAATGTTGTCGAATCTTATGTACGTAAGGAAAAAACGACATACATGCGTTAATGAATCATATCGTTGGGCAAAAAGCCTTGCCCTCTGTTTTCCATAGCTCTACCAAATTAAAGCGATTCGCATCTCTAGTGCCAGCAAGATACAAAGTGCTTGGTGCTCTTATTTCTTCTGCGGTTGTAGCCTAGCATCCCGTTCGTAAGAAAAATTTCATGCAACAGAGGTAACTTTTGTGTTTGCGCTGCTAACAATTATATTCAGCATATAGTCACAAAAAAACAGTTGGCATAATTCAAGGGGTGATTTTATTAACGGCGCTCTAGGTTTAACTCCAGCAAGTTGCAATACAATGTTTTCCCTTTGTCCTCATACACTCCTTTGTGTCATACTCCGGTTCGGTCAGAACTTCGTCATACAGTTGTTCTAGGCGTTTTATTTCTTTATCCTAGTCCATCTGAGTAAAGTAATTTTTTGGTCAATTCGCGTTTTATATGACGACTATTCTTATTTTTGGGTCTTATTCAGATATATTTCTGAAGACTTGAATATCGAGAATATCTCTGTCTTCTAAAGCTTTATAAATCAGTAATTAAACACAAGATTGACTAGGGCAACCTGGTTTATGCTATAGGTCTTAAGAGCAATCTTGGACACAAGATGGTTAATTGAAGAGTTTACTATTAGTTCAATTCCAAGTTTCTATAGCATCGCGTGGATAGAATCTCTCAGTCTCAGAAGAATTAATTTACTTCTGAAATACGCATTTAGTGTGTGGATAAAACCTCTCATTCCGGGTCACTTTAATTTTTCCGTCTTTCCCGAATCCTTTTTCAGAGGTCCATTTCTTCTTCCATCCACGATATTGGATATTACCACCGAAATATTTTGGCACAACTCGATTTTACGCTATATGACCCACTCCAACTTATATTATCTAAACATCCTCCTTTGTTTAGAAACGCTTCATATTTCAAATAATCTCTGATTTGATACTTGCAGTATAATCTGTTCTACAAATATTAATTCATTATTAGGACATCGGACACGTTACGAAATTGGATATAATACGCCACAGTTGTATACACGACGTTTTTTCGTTTGGATTGAAACTTTCTATTTACAGCGGTGTTGTAACTTCAACACTGGTGGCCAACGATCGCACATTCAAGTACATCACCTCTTGGTACCATCTGTTTTCGTTTATTTAATATGGTTTTTCGGACTTCGGACGGTTTCTAAGACTCTTACCAGTTTCTATTCAGGTTCAGGTGAGTGTCTGCTTACACTGACACGGGGTTGTGGGCTTCTCGGTAGCCCAGGAGGTATCGACCTGGTAGTTGTTATTGAGGTTGGTGAAGAATTTTCTTCTCTGCTTCGAAAACGGGCCGCAAGGTCCGAATTCGCGGATAAGGTACGAGAAAGAATGGTGTATCTTGTTGGTGTTGGACGTGGAATGGGCATGGTCGTTGAAATCTTGCAGATTTCTCTGTCGGTTTTGGTTTGATGATGTTTTATTCAGTTTGAGCCAGGAGAGATCGATCTAGCTGCGATAGAGCCAGATACAACATTTGCTGGATCTTTCTCTTAAGTCCGGCCGTGATTTCAGTCACGACTTCTTCTTGGTGTTGGTTAAACTCTGTTGTATTAACAATGCTCTGCTGTTTTCCTTTACCAGGTTCGGAAAACGTTGTTCGCGTGTTTTTCTTTGCTTGAGGTGGCAGAGCTACGCTTTTGTTTCTTTAGATGCTTTTCTCATTGCGCGGTACATTTACTTGTACTATCGCAATGGGTTCTTTACTTTTTTTCTGCCATCTCGTGATGGACATAGCATGAAAACCAAGCTGTTGAAGCTTGGTTTTGGTACCATCCATATAGTCTCTAGCACACCTTTAATTAGGACACGCAGACTTCTATTGCCTTGCCTTCTATTTTTCCAGGTCCGACTGGATCTCTTTGACTGATGTTGGCGGTTTGAACGCATTGGTTTGTGTTCCTGCCACTAGTGATGGTGGTTTGAACACGGTTTTTGTTTGTGTTCCGATCTCCGAGGTTGTTAGTGTGATTTTTGGATTTGGATTTTTCTGTGCTAAAGCATCATAAGATGCTTTGTCTTCTGCAACCGTCTTTTTCAGACGTCTTATTTTTTTGTTGGCATGGAGAGCCTCTTTTCGGAGTCTAAACATCTCGTCGTTTTGGAAGAACTTCTTTTTTTGAGATTTTCAATTGCCACAAGATACTGCCTTTTGCATTCTTTGTGAGGCTTACACAGTTCACTTTTCGTTAGAAGGGTTAAGTCCTTTAAGTATGAGACGTCTTCAATGTCTTCGTCATCACTTATCGCGAACAAAACCAGACCTGTAAGCCCGTAAGGTGACTAACTCGCTACCATCCATCCCATGCAATTCCTCCTAAAATACTACTACTTTGATTACCTCCCTACCTTTTCTGACTGAACTTTCTCTGTAAAGTGGCATAATCTCAAATGGACCATTGTAGATTCTCTCATGAATGTATACCCGGAAAGACTGATCCTCTTAAATGTGTCTACTGCAACGCCCTTTTATCAGTCAAGCACGTTATTGCAAAGGCCTTTTCCTTATCTATATATAAGACATCGTTTTCGCTTGAATAACGTTCTAAAAACCAAGCTCGATTTCTGGAACACGTCATATCGTATCCATACTTTCTCTTTCCTAAAGGAAATTGGACATTGGAAATTTTCGAGTCAGGTTTTGTTCAATAAATTCGCTGACGATAGGAGAATTTCAGTTTTAGGATGGAATTTGGAGATGGATATATATATATACAATGGTCCATTTGAGATTATGCCACTTTACAGAGAAAGTTCAGTCAGAAAAGGTAGGGAGGTAATTAAAGTAGTAGTATTTTAGGAGGAATTGCAATTACAGGCGGGTGAACCGTCAATTGCAAAGGAATTGCAATTACAGACCGCGGAAGGAGCCGTCAAACAGAGTGCTTAGCAAAGTGACCAACACATCCATTCCCTTTTATGGTGTTGTGATCACGCACCTGACAAGTCACTGAGGGGGTTAATGATTTTAAAGAGATCAGTATACTAACAACAATAACTCTTACATTAACTCTTTCGATTTATATTGTTCAGGATGGATGGATGGTAGCGAGTTAGTCACCTTACGGGCTTACAGGTCTGGTTTTGTTCGCGATAAGTGATGACGAAGACATTGAAGACGTCTCATACTTAAAGGACTTAACCCTTCTAACGAAAAGTGAACTGTGTAAGCCTCACAAAGAATGCAAAAGGCAGTATCTTGTGGCAATTGAAAATCTCAAAAAAAGAAGTTCTTCCAAAACGACGAGATCTTTAGACTCCGAAAAGAGGCTCTCCATGCCAACAAAAAAATAAGACGTCTGAAAAAGACGGTTGCAGAAGACAAAGCATCTTATGATGCTTTAGCACAGAAAAATCCAAATCCAAAAATCACACTAACAACCTCGGAGATCGGAACACAAACAAAAACCGTGTTCAAACCACCATCACTAGTGGCAGGAACACAAACCAATGCGTTCAAACCGCCAACATCAGTCAAAGAGATCCAGTCGGACCTGGAAAAATAGAAGGCAAGGCAATAGAAGTCTGCGTGTCCTAATTAAAGGTGTGCTAGAGACTATATGGATGGTACCAAAACCAAGCTTCAACAGCTTGGTTTTCATGCTATGTCCATCACGAGATGGCAGAAAAAAAGTAAAGAACCCATTGCGATAGTACAAGTAAATGTACCGCGCAATGAGAAAAGCATCTAAAGAAACAAAAGCGTAGCTCTGCCACCTCAAGCAAAGAAAAACACGCGAACAACGTTTTCCGAACCTGGTAAAGGAAAACAGCTGAGCACTGTTAATACAACAGAGTTTAGCCAACACCAAGAAGAAGTCGTGACTGAAATCACGGCCGGACTTAAGAGAAAGATCCAGCAAATGTTGTATCTGGCTCTATCGCAGCTAGATCGATCTCTCCTGGCTCAAACTGAATAAAACATCATCAAACCAAAACCGACAGAGAAATCTGCAAGATTTCAACGACCATGCCCATTCCACGTCCAACACCAACAAGATACACCATTCTTTCTCGTACCTTATCCGCGAATTCGGACCTTGCGGCCCGTTTTCGAAGCAGAGAAGAAAATTCTTCACCAACCTCAATAACACCTACCAGGTCGATACCTCCTGGGCTACCGAGAAGCCCACAACCCCGTGTCAGTGTAAGCAGACACTCACCTGAACCTGAATAGAAACTGGTAAGAGTCTTAGAAACCGTCCGAAGTCCGAAAAACCATATTAAATAAACGAAAACAGATGGTACCAAGAGGTGATGTACTTGAATGTGCGATCGTTGGCCACCAGTGTTGAAGTTACAACACCGCTGTAAATAGAAAGTTTCAATCCAAACGAAAAAACGTCGTGTATACAACTGTGGCGTATTATATCCAATTTCGTAACGTGTCCGATGTCCTAATAATGAATTAATATTTGTAGAACAGATTATACTGCAAGTATCAAATCAGAGATTATTTGAAATATGAAGCGTTTCTAAACAAAGGAGGATGTTTAGATAATATAAGTTGGAGTGGGTCATATAGCGTAAAATCGAGTTGTGCCAAAATATTTCGGTGGTAATATCCAATATCGTGGATGGAAGAAGAAATGGACCTCTGAAAAAGGATTCGGGAAAGACGGAAAAATTAAAGTGACCCGGAATGAGAGGTTTTATCCACACACTAAATGCGTATTTCAGAAGTAAATTAATTCTTCTGAGACTGAGAGATTCTATCCACGCGATGCTATAGAAACTTGGAATTGAACTAATAGTAAACTCTTCAATTAACCATCTTGTGTCCAAGATTGCTCTTAAGACCTATAGCATAAACCAGGTTGCCCTAGTCAATCTTGTGTTTAATTACTGATTTATAAAGCTTTAGAAGACAGAGATATTCTCGATATTCAAGTCTTCAGAAATATATCTGAATAAGACCCCAAAAATAAGAATAGTCGTCATATAAAACGCGAATTGACCAAAAAATTACTTTACTCAGATGGACTAGGATAAAGAAATAAAACGAAAAGAAATAATATATATATATATATATATACTATATATATATATATATATATATATATATATATATATATATATATATATATATATATATATTTATATATATATACTATATATATATATATATATATATATATATATATATATATATATATATATATATATATATATATATATATATATATATATTTATATATATATATATACTCTATATATATATATATATATATATATATATATATATATATATATATATATATATATATATATATATATATATATATATCTTGCAAAAGCAGAACTTTCGCTGGAAAGTATTACATTTCACTACACAAAAGTGCTATTCAGGCTAAACGTTTATATAGCCAAAAGAAAGTGCTCTCCCACAACAAGAATGCACGTGGATACATGTCTCATTTCCTTTTCCTAAATCAATGAAGATTCACTTCAAATATCACTAGCCAAACCTGATACAAGGGCTTATTTTACAGAGATGAACAAATTGAATTATACTGGGGATAGTAAAAAGCAGTAGCATTATTAACGCGTCAAAAGAAATGAAGGAAATTCAAAAAATGTTTGTTTTCTTTTTTAGAATGTTGCCTCATCCTTCCGCCAAAACGCCTCAATAAGCAGACGTAATTTAGGCAGCCTGTATGGTCCAAAAACTACTTCGCCCGAAGAAGCACTTAAATTTGTTGCAGAGGCCCAATCGGCAAATAAATCCTGTAACATCTGTTTCGATTTAGTTCTGAAGAAACGTGACGTCCAAGAACAATTTTTTGGAATTATACCTAATTGCAATCATTGCTTTTGTTTGCCGTGTATAAAAAAATGGCTGCGAAACAGAGCGTTTCATTTTAGGGTAGTCAAGGCGTGCCCAGAATGTAGAGTACCTTTGCTTTATTTTATTCCATTCAAAATGTTGCTAATTTTGTGTTATCCATGATATTTCATACACATTATATGTTATACATGTGTATGTATGGAGCTACTATGACCAAGTGGAACGTACGCTACTGTTTAATTATTTGTGGGTTATTTTTATGGGTATTTTGTTGATAAGTTATCGCTTAAACTATAACAGACGATAACCAGCATTTTCACTTGTTATTCACTGAAAAAAAATATCTGGAAGTTATTCCTCGAAATATATACCGTTGTTTTCGATAACCTCAATCCATATTTATACCAGTAACTCTATCCCTCTTCGGTATCACAATGAGTCTTTGGAGGCGAAAAACAAACCTAAACCTAACTCACCAGGATACCCAGCATTGATGGAATTTGTGCCATCGTTATTCATTCAAAATGCACCCTTTGTTTTTCCATTCTTATAGGCTCGCCTTTTTTTCAAAGCTTAACAATAAGCACCCTAAATACCAATATATTTAACGAGAATGTAAGTTATGTTACATTGAGTTAAAGTATTGTTAGTAGATGGTAGCAATGTTTTTAAAAATAAAAAAAAAACATTACTTATTAGTAGACCTTATAATTACAGCTAATTATTTTTATTTGCAGATTTTGCATATCGTAGTCGTATTTGGTATGACACAAAAGAGGAAAAGGATACGTTTATCAGGAATGAAAGGGCTCGTTTACAAAACCGAAATTGTGGATATTTTAAAAGGGGTTTCGGTTGGTGTCGGTTCGGAAAAAGGTGTTTCTACTTGCATGCTCCCGCATGCATTACGGGGCTATCGGAGGCACAGTAATGGATGTGGGACCTCCAAAACCCGTCGTAAACGACCGTCACTCGTTAATCCAGCTGTTGTGCCTGAAATTTTCTTCTGAATGAACTTCAACGAATGGAAAACTTTTTAATAATTTGTTTGTACTGTAGTTATGTGTTGTAACCAATACAATATATAGAATGGAACTGTTATATTTTTGTGTTAAATCTAGAATAATACTTTTTTTCAGTTAAAATTAAAGCAATAAATTTATTCTTTAATAAAATTGTATTTTTCTTTTATTCAATCATCTTAGATCAATTATTTTCTTAAAAAGTGAAAAGTCGTGAAACTTTCACACTCAACAGATCACTCACAGAACTCAAGCAGATTTACCACTAAACACCAAATCACTTGTTTTTAATCTCTTAACGCGCGTTTTGTTAATCCTCTATTAGATTGAATCGTCTCCTGACGATGCTAACATGTTCAGCGAAATGTGCTCGTCCAGACGTTAAAAACGAGTGATTTGGTGTTTAGTGGTAGATGTTTGAGTTTCATTTGCTTCATCCATTTGCCATTATTAGTAATGTAAAGTATTTTACGTTTTCTTCTAAGTTTCGAGGCCATTCAAATAGCCACGTCGGAAACAGCTACAGGGAAAAAAAATATAACATTCTAGGGGAGATCAAGAATGTGATGTCCAAAAAGAGAAAAGCACGGGCAAAATGGCATTGAACCCATACTCCAGTTGATAAGGCTACACTATATAGATTAACTAATCATCTAAAATATCAAATCAACGAACTAAAAAAAAGATCGATTGCAGACTATATAAGTAACTTAAATCGTTCCGACACTGCGATATGAAAACTCTAAGAAACCAAAAACTACAGTCTCCTCTCACCAAAAACTACAGTCTCCCAGCAGCGTTCTGGCTTGTGGCCGTTACTATATGTATTTTGTACACAGCTGATTTACCAACAGATACTGAAATTATCATAGGAACCTTTACGGATAACATTGTCATACTTGCAAGCCATGAAATGGGTTATATAGTGCACGATCTTACAAAGGCACTTGAATGATATCCGAATATGGCTTCTCAAGTGGAGAATAACAGCAAATGAAGCAAAATTAGTTCACTGACTTATGCGTTAAGGAAGTATTAATGCCTCCAAGTTACCCTAAACAACATTCAAACATCACAAACCATATGTACGAAATATCCAGGAACGCACCTAAATTTAAAGCTCACATGGAAATAATATACATATAGGGTGTTTGGTGCATCGTTTGCCAATTTAAAATGGCCGATAGAAGAGGTATTTTGCTATCTCCTCAGCCTCCATAAAGCATTATTGGGCCCATAGGTTTTTTTATATTATTTATTTATTTCTTTATTTGAAAAATTCCAAAAGTCAGCATTTAAACTTGAATTTAAAAAAAGTTATTGGTATAACCTCCCAATATGTCTTATTTTAATGTATAATGTTATAGAGTTCTATGAAAATCAAAATTATATACAAGCGACATCTACTTTTTTTATATAAACTCACAAAATTTTTTAGGGAAGTAAAAATAAATTTAAAGCTCAGTTTTGAATTGCATATTAAAAAAAAACTAAAAGCGATCATGAATTCTTTAAAAAAAAACTCTGGTTTATCGTATTTCTAGCCGTATACATTCATGCCATAAAAACGTTTTACTAACTTCACTATTTTGCTAACTTTGTGTATCCGGACGCATTAGGCTGATATTCGATATTACTTATCTTCCTCAAGCCCAGGCAAATTTTAGCTTTTTTTTTTGATTCGTCAACTTTTTCTGTCCCAATGCATCATAAGAAAGCCCCAAAAAATTGTCAAAAAATTCCCACCACAGGCCTTGGCGGGGGGGCATGTCCCCCACAGATGATATTGGGCTAGAACATACCCAAAATTTACCAACCACCAGGTATGTTTGTGGGTAAAAAAGTATCATTTTCAGTACTGCGAAAGTTGTATTTTTAAAAAATAATAACATACATACATATTAATAATTTATGATACAATTCGAAACAATTTCTTTCGGGTTGTAGACATAAATACATTTTGCACGAGCTGCATCTAATACGCGCTTTGTTGGATGAACACCCAGGAAGTCTACATCTGTTTTTTGTTACAGGATGTGGAAATTCAGGGAGATGCAGGCTTTGCTGTATTCTTTGGGCATCAAGTGGGTGTGGTCTAGGAGTTCTTGGTCTTTTTTTACTGGCTCCACCAGCTCCGCCTCTTCCGGAATGTAATCAGAATCCTCTTCAGATTCCGAGTAACGTTGCACGGGTCCATGCCTCATGTAGTGCTCGTATTACATTCTAAAATCGAGTTTATCCAAAATACATTGTTTATTATTATATTGTTTTTGGAAGTTCCCATGGCAAGCTGATCCGCGCGGTACTCAATACAAGCTGCTGCTATTACAAAATCAACAAGGTGAATTATGGTTCTCACAGCCCATTTACGAGTTCTTGCAGATATCCGGTAAAAACTTATAACACGATCTAGAAAATCTACACCGCCCATGTTGACATTGTAAGTTTTTACAGCAAACGGGCGAGGGACCTGGATTCGCTGACCGTCCTTTTTGCTCCTAAGAGAGCACTGGTTTACTGGCTCGCATCCGTACTGGTTTGACATCAGTACAACAGGCTTATTGTCCATCCATTTTATGACGGCTTGCTGACCGTTACCGCTGACTACCTGCTCAATTTGTCCTCTTGCTTCCCTTTTCATTTGTTTATCATCCTTCAACAATGCATTGGCAGCTTTCGGCACGCGGCTACTTTGTATGCCAGTCCCTTGACAGCTGTTCTTGGAAAACATGAGGTCCAATAACAGAGGAGAAGTGAAATACCAATCCATAAAAACAGATGATCCTTCAGGATCTGTCTCTAGTAATCTCATTACCGCCTTGCCCCCATTGTCTAATCTTTTAGTGTAGTTGCTGGTGGTGATGGGATCACCCTTTCCCTGGTAAAAAATAAATCTAATGTGACACCATTTGCTCCTGCATATACAAAAAGCTTTATTCCACAAGGATTTGGTTTGTTTCTGATTATCTGCCTTGCTGGCATTTTTCCCCAGAGCGGGACCATCTGCTCATCGATACAGACTATTTGTAGACTTAAATTCAGTCTGCATCCTGTTCGAATCATTTGGAAGAGAGGCTCAACTTTCCAAAATGTATTGGCCTTTTTTTGTTCTTCGGTAATGTCATTGTCGTTCAGTAATATTATATGGGTTCTAATTGCCTTGTACCTTTTCCGAATCATTACCCCAGTTATGCCCTCTTGTTTTATCTTTCGGTCGAAATACATTCTCATGCTGGGGTATCCTAGATACAACATCATGATTGTCATAGCAAAAAATGTTTTTATTTTATCAGGCGTTGTCCTTGAGTAGCTTACCCTTTTTCAATAGATACTTTCTGTTTGTGTACTCACTTACAATATTGAAAAATCGTCCGGAAGATATTTTCGGACATAATCATGGACAGGCAAATTTATTGCATAATTTGTCGGCGGTTCGTATTTAGGAGCTGGTGCTATAGGAAAAAAATCATTAGTTTTGCGCCAAGTTGTAGAAAAAGATTGGGAGTTTGAAGGAGCACTAGCTGCCAGTAAGTCACTTTGCAAATCCAAGTCAACACTAATATTTTCCTCTCTGCCTTCGTCTTCCTCATGGATGCCCTCATTGGCCTCAGGCAAGTAATCCAGCTCGCCGTTGTTATCATCAGATAAATCCATATCACTCACGTTCCCATCCAAAATATCCTCCACAAATTGCTCAAATCTCTCTGAATCTGCAGAAAATATTTAGGTACGTTGAAAAAAAGAAAAATTACATATTTTGTGAAAATCAACAAAATTTCAATTCATTCTACAAGATAATGTTAATTTCAAATCAAAATATTAAATTACGATTCATTTTTGTTAGTAAAAAAGCAAAATACATTGCGTAATTCAAAATGTAAACAGGATGTTCTAGAAACAAAACAACGTCTGCCTATCAGCCCAATGTCTCCCACAGGGGACGTACAGATTTGTTATTATTTTGCCAAATTTTGATTATTTTTGAACAGTTGTCGCAAGAACAAAAATATTCCTTTATTCTTTGATATTTTAGGTAAATTGCTTTGTAAATTGCTTTCAAAAAATAAAATAAAGTATAAAGATTTGTACAAAAAAAATATACTTACAAATAGAAATCCATTCAGAACGATTACGTCTAGGAGTCGCCGTTTTGATATCAACACTAGAACTGATAACAACGAGGTGAGCCCACCATTCGTTCAGGACATGTAAAGAGGTCTATTGAGAGTGTCCAGAACTAAAAACAGTGTTGCCAAGGTCTATAGGGAAGCAGCTGTAGCCAAAGTCGCAGAAAGAGATTTGTATCCCCTACAGGGGACAGCCGGCCTGAGGAGGTTATTTGTTTAAATAACATACGCTAACTAGGTAGAAACTGGTATCTCACTTTTGCGCAGTGAAGTCTAACTGCTATCTCTTTCTTACATAGGGTACTAACGTTCCTTAAACTTGAAGTAAAAATAAAAGCTTAATTATCAATGTTTTAATTAATTACAAATCTTGCTCGAATTGCTCATCTCCGGGAAGGTAAGCGTCTATTAGGAAAGCTTTCTTGATAGATTCCTTGCGCTTCTCGTGCAATGCCATTGGCGCTTCCATATGTCATCAAATTTCCGCGTATTCTTCATTAGAGAATGCAACCATCATCAAATCAACAAAATGACACAAAAACACTAATAAAACTAAACAAAAACTAACACAACTCAACAGAAACAAATAACACAAGTAACAGAATTAAAAGATTAGCGGCGCTGCGTTGGAACAGCAAATACGTGAATCAGCAAAGACAGTCAAATCTCGACTAAAAAAAAACTGAAACCGCGACGCGCGTTTTTTGAGCTGGTTTTCCGTTTATCTAATGAAAGAGAGAGACAGACGATGCAATTCCACTATGTATGAGGGAGAAAACAGTTTTTACCTGCTTTGCGCGTGTTGTTTACACAAAGATAAGTTTTTATCCTGCATATCGAATATAGATCTAATGCGTCTCGATACACAAAGTTAGCAAATTAGTGAAGTTAGTAAAACGTTTTTATGGCATGAATGCATACCGTTAGAAAGAGGATAAACCAGAGATTTTTTTTAAGACTTCGAAGAACATGATACCTTTTAGTTTTTTTATATGCAATTTAAAGTTGAGCTTTAAATGGATTTTGACCTCCTCCAAAAATTTTGCGAGTTTATAAAAAAATTAGATGTAGCTTGCAAGTCATTTTTATTTTCATAGAACTCTTCAACATTACACATTAAAACAAAAAAAAATAATTTGGAGGCTATACCATTAACTTGTTTTAAAATTCAAGTTTCAATGCAGACTTTTGGATTTTTTCAAAAAAAGATTTAAACATTAACATAAAAAACGTGTGGGCCCAATAATGCTTTATGGAGGCTCAGGAGATAGGAAAAGCATATCTGGACGTATGGTACTGAGCTCTGGAGATGCACGAGCAGAATAAATGTGACCATAATTCAAAGCAGTCAATCCAAACTACTTCGTATAATAATAGATGCATAATATAATAATAGACCATGACATAATAATATATCCATGAAGACCTGAAAATCCCATATGTTCAGGATGTAATCTCTGTACAAAACAATATTATAAAGAGATAGAGTATAATACAGAGCGTGGTCTATAGTATCTGATATACAGGGTGTGGTCTTTGATGAGAGATAGATAGGATGACAGATGATAGATCACGTGTTGATAGATGATAAATGACAGGTTGGCAGATTGCAGATAGATCAGATAACAGATATAAAGGATTTCCACCGATAGACGGCAGCGCAAAGAGACTGGTACCAAAAGGGCCTTAAGTGTGCTAAGGGAAATGACTTGTGTTTATCTGTCGCACCTGTCCTAAGAAGAAGTTCACGATGTTTCTACGTGATCGTTCGGTACCGAAGAACTATCAACAATGGGTGGTTCGTACCACGTGGTCATCGAAGAAGTGAAGCAACCAAGAAGTCGATCCAGTCAATGATCAAACGAAGTAGCAATAGGGCCTTGGGTAATATTGCGTCATTGACCCAACCGGCACCAGAAACCGTCTGACCTAGCTCGGTGACCTTAGGGAATGACGTCAGAGGATGCCGGTGTGGTCGATAGTATGTGATATACAAGGTGTGGTCGTTGATGACAGATAGACAGGTTGACAGATAACATATGTCGGGTAGAGGGGTTGACAGATGGTAGATATATAGGATTCCCGCAAATAGATGGCAGATGATAGATAGGATAACAGAGAGATTAAACATTTAAAAAATCAAAAAATACTTACATAAAGTCTGTATAGTATATCTGGGCCATTTGAGTAGACAACAAAAAAAAATTAAATAGAGCTGCTCTTTCATTTACATATATTTTTATTTTATTTGTATTTTAACAGATCTTTTAATCATTGTAAATTATCTATTCTGCTCTTCTGCTGTATATCTTTAATTTGAAATAAAGTCATTGGATTCAGTTTCCCAACCTCCTTAGACCTAGACCGCTGCATACCTCGATAGACTACTGCATAGCTCGATAGACTACTGCATACCTCGATATACTACTGCATATCTCGATAGACTAGTGCGTACCTCGATAGACTACTGCATACCTCGATACATTACATACCTCGTGCATACCTCGATAGATTACTGCATTAATCTGACAATTTTTTTTTCGTTCGACATTAAAAAATAGGAAAGACTTATATTAAGGATTCTGAATGATTTCTTATAAATATTTAAATTGTTGTCTTTTTTTGTGACATTGCATTTCAAGTATTTACAATTTTTCTGTCCTCAAATAGCGCCATCTTTTGACATTAAAATAAGTTATACCAAATAGGAAACTGCTAGAGCAATTAAAATTAACAGCAACTTTTTAAGAACGTTTTATAAAGTCTCTGGAAAGATAAAATCATTTTGATTGAAATCAATAAAGATCTTCAAGTTGGGGCACCCCTGGCAAGCTTTGTTACTAGATCAGAATCAGGTTACATAAATTGCGAACTGTTTGTTGAGTGACTGAAGCATTTCAGAAATCATGTAAATTGCAATCAAGATAAAAAAAAGTCCTTTTACTGCTTGATGGTCATACGACATAGCAAGAAATTAAACGCTTGTACTTTTACTAGATAAAATGGAATAGTATTACTGCAGTTGCCTGGGCATACCACCCATCGTTTGCAACCTATAGATGTTTTTTGGGCCGCTACAGAAATATTTTGTTCAGGCAAAAGAAACTTTTCTTCGTCAATATAAAGGTGATCAGATATATCAGATTTCTAAATTACTAAATGAAACACATGGCAAAGCGGCAACTGTGACAGTAGCTGAAAATGCCTTTCGTGCCACTGACAGACAACAGACAGGTCTTTCAGGATTACCGGTTTGCACCATCAGATATACTGCAACTTCAATATTGTGGTACCATATTTTGTTTGATTTGTGATCATTAAAGTGATTCCAATTGCATTCGGATTTTGTGTGTGACTGGATGCAACCATTTTATTTTGGTTAACTCATTTAATGTGATCTGTTTTGTGTCCAGAATTTAGTTGGGGCTAATTTAGGGTTTGTTGCAGGTAAGATTGTTTTTTTGTTTAAACATTATATGTGTTTTGGTATGCTGAAAGTGAAATAGGTTCTTTCTTCTGCAACATATGTACTGATTGCGATATGGTGAAGAGACAAAATTAAACTACTATCCATCACGAAGTTGGATTTGTTTAATTTGTTATACTAATGGTAAGGATATTGCATTAAAAAGGAATAAAACAATTTTATACTTTGTTATCTAGCCCTTTTATTTTTAAATTGGTGTGACTATAGTTTGGTAAAATGATTTTACATTATCAAACACTACTTTAAAACTAACTAGAAGTCACACAAATTTCAAAATAAATGTGATAGATAACAAAGTATAAAATTGTTTGATTCCTTTTTAAAAAATGAACTATTACAAAGTAACGGACAAATCAATCAATAAGAATCTTGGATGTTTAGCTTAATATTACAGTAGAAGTTCATTATTTTAAATACATTTGCCAGCATAGATATTTTTAAAAGAAAATATTGTAATTCTTGGTGCATTTCCAAAAGTCACAAATATGAATGCCCTCTAAAATGTCAAGGGGTGTGTTGTGTGAATTTTTTTAGATTTAAGAGGCGTAATTTTTTAGATTAATTTTCAAAACATAAACATTGATAATTAATTATTTTTCTTTATATGGTAATATTTGTATTTAAGATGGTTTCTTTAAAGTAAATGTAATTAAAGTTTCTGGAAAGTAATTTGAATTTTCTGAAAACATTTGGGATCTAATAAGATTAAGTGTTGGTAGTTACCATGGCAGAATGTATATCACAATCTATATAGAATACCTAGAAGCATGCCAGCCCCTAGTTCTACTTTATTCTGCATGTGGTTTAGACGATGGTTTTTCGCTAGATCCAAATGTACCACATTGCACAAATCAAGATCTGCATAATGACATAGTTGAAGTGGTGTAAGGAATTGGAATAATTTTTGGCAATACAGCCACGACAGAAAAACATAGATTACACTAAAACAATCGTTATTTAGTTAATCTTCTATCTTGTGGAATATTTTATAAATGTTCTATAGGCTTTAGATCCAGGGACTGGGCAGGTTGATTTGAAAAGTAATCTATCTCATTTTCTTCAAATTTATGCCACCTTGCTGTATACTTTGGGGAAGATAAATTATATTTTTGTTAAATTTGCACTTTTTTATTAATGTTTGACGCGTTCCTCCATCACCGTAGCGTTATCAGACACAAATATTTTCCATGTTGATATGGGTATAAATACAAAACTTTTACACAATAACATAGGGGAGAGTCGTCGAATTTGGACCGCCGCCTATGTTGGATCACCACTCTATCTAGGTCGGATAACACATATATGTCCTAATGTGGGCACTATTTTGAACATTAGCGTAAACCACGTTGCTGCAAAAAGTAGTAATGCAGTACATTGTTTGACAGTGGAGTCAGAGAATGAGTGTTTTAATAAATCCGAACTAGATAATTTAACAAACAATGAAACAGTTTTGATCATTGTTAAAGTAAATAACAAGTTGTATTACATATTTTAAAATCAAATTTATTCAGGTTCAAATTAGTGTGATAGTTTTATTAGCACAAGTTAAAAGTAGGTTTATGTTGTATATTTTGGCATTATGAGTCAAGTTGCTTTAGATTGGACCATATCGCAGTTGCTCAAAATGGACCGGTTCAATATAGGCAACCCTGATAAACTAGAATTCCGAATTAATCTTTTATGTCTTTCCGTGTCCATGTGGCTAAAAGAGGACATTACGGACGTTGTTCCGAAAGTGATTTATTAAAGGCTGTTGAAGCTTATAGGAACAGTGATACTGGTTTAAACGAGTACAGTCGTATTTATCATGTACCTAAAGCAACTATAAAGATATATGCGGTTAAAAATACTACTGGAAATAAAGTGAAAGCACTTGGGAGACAACCCACAAACAATTCTAACCAAACATATTCTTCCACTTGAATAATGTTTTTTTGGTTTGAATATCCGAGATATGCGAAAACTAGCTTTCGAAGTCGCTGAAAAATACTCTTTGCCACATTCATTTAATAAAGAAAAGAAAATAGCAGGGAAAAAGTGGTTCTACTCATTTATGCGCAAAAATCCACAGCTGTCAATACGAAAACCTGAAGGTACAATAGAAGGCTTCAATAGAGAGGACGTAGGTCGTTTTTTTGACATTTTGGAAAAACTGTGGACGAGTTTAATTTCTCCGCAGAAAATATTTTTAATGTCGATTAATCGGGATTTTCGACAATACAAAAAACTCTACAAAAGGTGGTTGCTTGTAAAGGTAAACGCCAAGTAGGAGGTGTGACAAGTGCTGAACGTGGCGTTCTTACAACTATGGTATGCGCGGTCAGTGCTGCAAGGTTTTATGTTCCTCCGGTGATCATTTTTAACAGAAAATAAATCAATAAAGATCTTCAAGTTGGGGCACCCCTGGCAAGCCTTGTTACTAGATCAGAATCAGGTTATATAAATTGCGAATTGTTTGTTGAGTGACTGAAGCATTTCAGAAATCATGTAAATTGCAATCAAGATAAAAAAAGTCCTTTTACTGCTTGATGGTCATACGACATAGCAAGAACTTAAACGCTTGTACTTTTACTAGATAAAATGGAATAGTATTACTGCAGTTGCCTGGGCATACCACCCATCGTTTGCAACCTCTAGATGTTTTTTGGGCCGCTACAGAAATATTTTGTTCAGGCAAAAGAAACTTTTCTTCGTCAATATAAAGGTGATCAGATATATCAGATTTCTAAATTACTAAATGAAACACATGGCAAAGCGGCAACTGTGACAGTAGCTGAAAATGCCTTTCGTGCCACTGACAGACAGCAGACATGTCTTTCAGAATTACCGGTTTGCACCATCAGATATACTGCAACTTCAACATTGTGGTAATGTTACTGAAATTGAAATAATTACTGGAAATTCAGTAAGTACGTCAATACCCAATGACAGTGAAAGCGACATTGATTCCGCTGTTGTTTATATTTCTCAGGAGACGGTGTTCTTCATAAAATATCACCGCTACCAACACAAAATCCACAGCCAGGTCCATCGTCTTCTCGAGCACAAAGAAGTATTGCTCAGAAAGCACAATTATTATCAACTATTAATAACGTCCTGTGATTTAAACATAACATCGAAGAAAAGATTAAAAAGACAAAACCACAAAATATTGGGAAGAAAAGATGTAGCAAAGAAGAGAACATTAAATAGAAAAAACAAGGAGTACAAATGAAAACTACATGGTTTTGTACCATATGTGATAAAATAAGGGAAGAAGATATAATTCAATGCATTACATGTCACGCTTGGGTTCATACAAAATGTGCTAGTGTAAGTCCAAAGATCAAGAAGTATTTTTGTTTTAATTGTACTTAATGGTCCATTCTAAGGAAAAAGTGGCTCATCGCAAGAAACCAGTTTCCTTGGATGGACTGAACACTCAATTTTTAAAAATTAATTTTTTATGATAATAATAAGTAAAAAAAATAAAGTAGTTATGTTAGTTTGAAGATTACAATAGTACAATTATTTTCCACCTAAATGTTTTTATTAAAAATGCTTTTACAAGCTGATGTATAAAAAATGTTTAAGTGGTCCAAATTCGGCAACTCTCAGCTATACATTTTTAGGAAATCCGTACAGATACGATTTCTTGTCTGTACAAATTCAATAAAACCGATTTGTTCAGCTCTATTTGGTCATTCAGAAGAGTTTTTGCATCTTTTAAACAGTTTGTTTCTAAACTTTCCAGATTTCGTGTTCTGCTTGTTTTGTGCATGTAGTATTTTGAAATCACTGTTAAAACGATGATTTTAATTTAGCAGATCTCACATCTGCTAAATTAAAATCATCGTATAATTAAAATTATGTTTCTAATTAAGAAAACTTTTTTCATCTTTTCTTATTAACTCCCGTGACGATTCTGTATAAGAACCGTTGCTCGTGTGTTGACCGCATGTTCGAGAGTTTGAGCAGCTTTGTTGTGGCGATCTTCTTTGTCGTCGGTTAGTTTGTTTTTCATTCAAGTTGTTGTGGGGAGATTGTCGCAAGACCGCAGTCCATTTTCTCAGCCAATTCGCGGCATGTTTGACGGCCAACATGTTGGAATGTCGACCAGAGCGGGGCGTGTCGTAAAGGTCGATGTGACCATTTTTGAACTTGGAATTCTTAATATATGATGCAAATGTCTCAAACTATTACTATAATTCGACAGACTGATCGGTTTTCGATCAACAGAGCGCATTGGCCTGACAGGGTTCTAGTTTCAGCGGCGAGGATGGTGGCGGAGCTTACGCATACCTGACTAATTTGTGCTTTATGTTGCGACTATATGCAACTTCTAACCAAACGACTTAGGAAGGATGACAGAAATATAGTGGGAACAAACTCGAATGAGAAGAAGAAGACATTCCCTTATATTCACTACTTTCCATGTTGCAGATGCAGCGTCCTTGCTTCTATTGTTTCTAGTTTACTTTTCCAACAATTCTTCCAACATTTTTCTTATTGCTTACACATCCGGCTCGATTAAACCACGTTTTGGATTATAACATTTCACTTGAGAACTGTATATACGCGTTATTGGAAGAACTTTTCTAGAAGCTAACAGAAGGTGCCATACTTATTTATGCTTATTAATGTAATTTTTGTTGGCGTTGCTAGTACTGACTTAAGGGGGAAAATCCCTTTAGAGGCCCCAAAATGAGTCATTTTTCAGAAGTGTTTTTAAAGGTGATAAAATAATTGTATTATTTTAAAGTTTTAACATAATTTTATTTGATCTTTGAAGATTAGAAAATTATTATTATTATTATAATTTTTAATAAAATAGCGGAACAGTAAAAATTATTGTCGGGCGTCTCTAGCGGGAGGTCTAAAAGTGCTGCATTGTCACTCTTTTTCTATTCATCTCAAACAAAAAAAAAATCTTTGTTTCTGATATATGCCGGAAAGGATAAACCTATAGAACTATAAAAAAAGTATTAAATCAAGAATTAAGTAAGCTTTAAAACAAAAAATGTTCAAAGTTTGTACTATTGCTTTAACATTTTTATTCCAAAAAGTAGTTTATTTACACAAAATCTTTAAAACTTTAGGTACATCCTTCCGATAATAATATAAAGAATAGCCTCCTAAAATTTCAGTCAAATCGATTAATAACTTTTTGAATTACAGAGCGAGCAGTTTTTGAAAACCCGGTTTTGAGATAATCGCATTTAAAGTTTCAGTGCGATAACACGATTAGTTTTAGTGACTTACCGATGAATCAGTGATCTCAGGTGCATATAATAGACTTTCAGCCTGTTCGAAAAGCTGATTTTCTTCACCTGCTGCTGTTTTCGGGCTGTACGAGCTACTTTTCTCTTGGAAATACTCCTCCGGTTGTCTCGTTACTCGCGCCTCATCGGTGGTTTTGGTGAAAACTTTGACATAGATACCAATAATTATACTTGCACTATCACTTGTGGTTGGCCCGAAACTTTCTCCGTGTTTATCAGTAAATTGATTACCTTGATAATGTCTTTTTATGGAATTTTTCAAGCGATATTGTATAAGAACATAAAAAAGATATTTTAAATAATATAAAAAACACTGGAATGTCTACACATCGTATTAAAAACAATCATTACATAGATATAAACAATGTTAAATTATTATATTCAGAAAAGAAAAGTAAAAAATTAGACCTACCTGAAATATTGGAAATAAAAATATTCTTAAGAAACGGTCATAAAATAACCACGAATGACCAGCTAAATTTCCAAAATACCCCGAAAATAGATAAGATCATATTGTAATGAATAGCAATATGTTTTTACGGTTTTTACCTTCCGTTATTTACAGCTCAGCGTGTAAGGTTTGGACGCACAGTAGCCTAACGGCTTAACGCCTCAGAGTTCATTCGAAGCAGTGCATTCGTTGTGTTAACATCGGTTAAGTACTGTCCATTCGCAGAACTCCTAGTTCTCCGTCTTTGTTAGACAGTGACCCACTCACTCTTTTGTTTGCGCATCTCAGAGGCCAAGATGCTGATTAAGCTGTCTGGATCACGATATGCGGGCTCAGGCGCGCCCGACTATATGTGTTTTAATTTTTTCTCTTGCCAGTATACTCTCACTTTATTATATTTTCGATTTCCTCCCTTAAACAGTTTTCAGATACTATCTATTTTAGATACATGGTGAACTATTCGCGCATTCCAAACACAACCGCCATCTATTTCTTTACCATTTCGATAATTTTGATTTGAGAATAATTATGACAGGGCAATATGAAACACGAACTTATTTTAAAAGATTCGTGGTTGATTTTGGCACTACCATGATGCCTTTCTCGCCAAATCTGTTTCAAAACTGAATCAAAAATCTCACTTGAAATATAAAATTGATGTTCATACCACCTTGAAAAATATACATCGCTCTTATAATAAACTAACAATAACAATAGTAAAGGTTTGCATCATATTTTCTTTTTTTTTTAACATTAAGGCAGTTTCAATCCTGATCTCAAATGTGGACCTTGGTTTTAAGTTTATGTTATAATCATTATTTGTGTATTTTCGAGTTACCTTTGGTTTTTTAGAAAATTCCATACATTTTTGAAGAAATCCATCAGCAAGATATTAATATTGAGGACTCTCTGATATGACAGAAAATTATTTTTTTTACAAATGTATTTCTAACATAATTAACCCCTTAAGTTTTGTTTATTTTTACTGCATTTTTTTACTACTTTAATGATTTACTTTTCCTTAAAAATTATACTAACATAGTTCAATAGCCTTTATATTTGCATGTTTCACCCTGTATGTGGCGATTTTGTTGTTTATGCACTTATTTGAATGAACATGAGTCTCATGGTTAAAGATAAAAAACATTTTTTATGGAACAACTCTTTTCATATATAATATATAATACCAAAAACTTGAAATAAAATGCAGCTCTCAATATGAACTAGATTAAATTTCGAGAAAAAAACCGGTTGAAAGATCATTTATAGGTATTTTTGGTCGTCTTGTTCTTCCCATGGTGCTACAGTCCCTCAGTGAGCTTTAAATTTCTTCACCCTTCGCTCCCACTCGGATCGTTCTGTAGCAGTTTCTTGTCGGTTTTAATGTGCAGTAGTTCTTTAGCCTCTCTTCTTATATTGTTTTGTCTACTTTCCATTTGCCCCTGCCCCTTCATGATTCTTCTTAGTATTCGGCTTTTTGACAGTCTCGCATCGTATCTCGCCCATTTGAGTCCCTTAACCCTCACATAGTTTACAATATCCTGACTTCTTTAACCTTCCGTATACTAGGTGACTGAATTTCACATGTCATACTAGGTGGGGTTTGGTAGACCCCGAAAATAAAAGTAAATAAAACCAACACAAATTAATAATTTATGACAATTAGTAATAGGAAATATATTGTAATAATTAATATTGAATGGGTTTAAGTAAAACACACATTGATTTATACATTTTAATAGACTTTTTCAGGCTATTCAGTCTTTTTTGAGTATTAAATTCAAATAGCACAAGCTAGAATCGTATTCTTTTCAATTTATAAGACTACTGTATATCTACTTTTAATCTATAGACAATTTATAGTAAAAACAAAAAATGTTAGTTGAGATCATAAACATCTAACTTACCGCAATCTTGGCAAAAAAAATCTGCATGTTCCAAACATATCGGCGTGTTACATTTTGTACACATGTGCCTAGTCTTTCTATCTTTTTCCTCGGGCACATTGAAAATCTCTGTATTGTATTGGGTCTTTTTGCCGACGGTTCTTGTAGGTTTTCAAGGGATTTTGGAAAATAATTTTCAATTCTATGACGCCTCGGAAGCCTTTGGTTCTGTGTTCTTTTGTCCAGGTGGGGTTTTACTAAAGATAAACCTAATTCCCGAATGAATTTTTCTCTCAAATTAGTATTGTTTCTTTCGATGCAATTATTGAACATGCGAATAATCATTCTATTTATTCCAGCATAATTGAGTAAAGCAAAAAATATTGTAAGAGGATAACATTTAGAATTCCGCGAAACGTTTTAAGTTCTTGATAATTTATCAAGTACATCAACGCCACTTGGTTTGATTGTAAAGTGCAATAATACCGGTTTTTGCTGACTTCCCGTTACAGGATCAATTTATTTGTCGTGATGCAATGACGACATCATGTACACCATTTTTCGTGGCTTTCATACGTAGGATAAAATTGAATTATCTTTTTGGAACCCAAACATTGTAGTATTTACTTCAAAAAGAAATCAGGCGGAATGCATGTATTGTTAGCGCGTAAAGTGAGTTTATGATATTTCAATAAATGATTAGTGCTTTCGTAACTTGTGAAAAAGTTATCCACTGTAATATTTCGTGAATATTGGGAAACACACTGTACCATTCGGTGAACTACGTCATAGGGTTTGTTACTGACAGCATGAGGACTATTCTCGGGTTGTCTGGGGTAATATATTTCCATATTTAGGGTGCACTAGGTATTATTGTCCATCAAGGCATAAATTTGTATGTCGTACTTCGCTGGTTTAGATGGTATGTATTGACGGAAACCGCATCGTCCTCTAAAAACAACCAGTTTTTCATCCGAAGTAAGATTTTCATACTGAATGTAAGCACCTTAACAAGTTTTTATACATTTTTCAAGTCGCTTTCAAGCTAATCGATCTGTCTTTATTCTCTTACTTCGTGAAGCAGTGCTATCAAATTTAAAATTATTCAGAAAGAAATCTAATCTGTTTCTACACAGTGTATCTCGAAATATATTCATCCCTGTACCATCGGTGGCCCATAAGTCGAGTTTTGACGACCAGAACGTGCTAAACCAGATAGGAAAAGCAAACCAAAGAACGCCCTCATTTCTTCTTGCGTTGTTTCCGATTTTTGGGGATCATTGGACTGCAAATTAATTTTCTCACGATGTGATCAATCATATTATTAGGAAAAAATAATAAAATTACTGAAGAGGTGACTTTTATATCTCGCAACTGATTTTATACCAGATAGATAAGTAACAACATTTTCAGCTCTCGTGCGAATCGCAGTCCTGAACGGATTTTTTGCCATTTTGTAACCCCATCTTTACCTTTATAGTATTCTGTTTCAGCAGAAGCAGTTTGTTGCAGGTCCGAGAGTGGTATGTCGTCGCTGTCTGAATCAGAAGATGGTATATCAGCATCTACTTCACTCTCTGTATTGCTTTGAATACTCATATGATCTGAATCATTATCAGACTCCCGTTCTTCAAGCATATACTTTGAATCAAAATCATCCTTCTCATCTAAAAGTGCTCGTTGTATATCAAAATCCGTTAACCGAGAGAGAATTAAGAATTAGTACGAGTTTTTAACCGCTGTATATACAGTTGTATCTGATCCTCCAATTTCCGTCATCATTCACTATACCAAAAATTCTTCTGGATATTGTCCATTTAAATTTTGCAAGCATCTCTTCTATTTTCTTTGTAGCCATAAGTGACTACTGGTTGAATGAGCGCTTTATAGATCATAATTCAATTTCTGATATCTTCTGTGATATGCCACATTATATCATACATATACTATATGACACATACTTATAGACTCTTGTTTGCTGGCCTTCTTTTAAAGGTTTTAAAGGATATACCTGAAATAAACATTACAAAGTGATCCATGTATTGGGAAAAACTTTGAAGTATATGTGTTATAGTGGTACGCCAACAGTTTTTGTCTGTTTTCGGTAAGGTAATGTTTGTCTGTTGTAATGTCTGTTTTTGGTAAGGTCTGTTTTCGGTAAGGTAAGGTGTTTCGGTAAGTAATGTCGACTTTGCTAAGAGATGGCGTTACGAATACATTTGTTGGTATAGATCAAAGGTCTCCAAACTACGGCCCACCGGTGTCATCAACCCGGCCCGCGACAGCTAATAGCTTATTGTTATTGTTGCTGTGATAAGTTGCATAAATAAACACACAATGATAATAACTCGGTTTTATTTACTTGCTGGGTAAAGCTTAATGACAAGTATAATACGCAAAAAATATAACTTAAGCATAATAACTAACAAATAATTGAAATGAATCTCACTAAATTTTAAACTAGTGAACACCCCGCTGTTTCACCCTCGGTAGTCTTGTTGGGGTAAAGAATATCGTATATGTATGCATATCGATGTTTGGAATGTATATATCCTGAATCACACATATGATTTTTATCCTGAAAATCTTCCACGAATGAAAAACTAAATTAGCGCGAATGAAACCGCGGGGTGTCCATTTGTAAAAAATACTAATGAGATTTATGTAATTGTGATTTTCTACCGACACTAGTTTGTAGTTGTTTACCAATTTCACTTGTACTAATTATTAAAAGACATTTAAGATGCTTATCGGTTAATTTAGATCTATAAACGTTGGTTGTGTACTTCATTTTGGAGAATGTTTTCTCACACAAGTAAGTAGTACCAAAACAGTAAACAGCCCACGATCAAATTTATGCAAATTATCAAATTATACCAGTGGATAACTCTTATAAAATATCAACAATGATGAATTTTGATATTTACTCTTTATTATATCACTGTACTGTAAATCAATAATTTCCATTTGAAGTTCCGGGGCTAGGGTTTCAATGTCAGTATCAAAAGGATTTTGAAAAAAAAAATTCATTTGCAATTACATCAAAGTCTGAGAAACGAATATCAAAATTTATCTTCGAAGCACTGAAAGGTTCGATTACAAAATCAACGTGAAACTCAGTCTCAGTAATATGGCTGAATATTTCACATGTTTTAAAATGTGTGAAATATTTTTTACGTAATTGTGATTGAAACAGTATTATTTGCTACCAGAACGATTTGCTATTGGGGTATAAATCTGGGAGAAGCTGGTTTTCAACTTGCAATCTCAAATTCAGTTCATTCATATGTTTTGTCAAATCGACATAGAATGCTAACTTCCACAGCCAATCGCTATTTTGTAATTCGGTGAGAGGGTGATGCTTTTCATTGAAAAACAAGCGATCTCTGCTTGAACTTCAAAAAAGCTCTGAAGGATTTTTCCGCAACTAAGCCAGCGTAAGTCATGGTAGTCATAGGTTGAAACGGGTTGGTACCACGGATATTGGGCATTCATATTACTATGCAGAGTTTTACAGTTGCGCTAGGTACGGTTTGATATTTTGGGGTGGGTCGCCTCATCTGATGCGTGTTTTCAAAATACAAAAAAAGATAATTCGAATGATGGGTGGGGTGTCACTACTGGCAACATGTCGACCAATTTTTAAACAATGCTGAATTTTGACTCTGCCATCACTATATATTTTGGAGATTATCATCTTTGTTAAGCGATATTTTGTAGCATTCGTAAAAAATAGTGATATTCATCACTATGACACACGAGGCTCTGATGAACTTGTTTTACCAATACATTCATGTAAGATAGTTGGACATAATGTTTACTATAGGGGTGTGAAGCTGTATAATAAGTTGCCACAACGATTTAAGCATGTTCGGAATGACAACGAATTTAAAAAATTAGTCCGCGAATTTCTTATAAGTCAAAGTTTTTATAGTTTAGAAGAATTATTACTTATTCATGTATACAATGTTTATTTGTGCAAGAGTATCATTTCATGTATTATTTCTGAGGTCGTGTCACTGAACATTCTGTCAATTCTGTCAATCCGACTTAATCATGGATATTTTTATTGTTGTGGGGATTGAATAAATACTTTATTAAATTATTAAATTATATACCTTATCAAGAATAAAATATTTATATGTAGGTTTAAATGTTATACATTTTTTGTATGCACAGAAGTGCGGCAATGTGCATCCTCTTGTTTTGACTTGATCCATGCATATTTATATTGTCTTGAGGATTCAATAAATTATTATTATTATTAAATTATTATTATTATTTTCTCCGATCTCTTCAATAAACTCGCGGAACTGTCGGTGATTCAACCCAGTGGATCTGATAAAATTAACAACTGATATGACTGGTTTTAGAACTTCAGACATATCCAAACATTTTTCGCAAAAGGACTGTTGATGAATGGTAAAATGTAAGACTAATGGTTTTGAACCACCATTATTTTCTACAGCCTTTGACATAAATGAAACCACTCCTTTATTTTTACCACACATGTTTTTGCCTCCATCAGTTGTAATAGATTTCAAGTTTTTCCATCGAAGGTTCTTCTTATTAATGGCATTTTCAACTCCCTTAAAAATATCTTCCCCAGTAGTTTAGCCGTGAATACTATCAATATCAAGAAGTTCTTCATACACTTCATAGCTTTTATCTACTACTCGAATAAAATCAACACCTGAGAAGTATCTGACACATCCGTTGACTCATCCAAGGACAGAGAAAACCACTTAAGATGTCCATTTTTGTCAGAAAGTTGAGATGATATATTTTCTGCGATGTTTTGTGCCTTCCGAGCCACGGTGTTTGCTGACAAACTGACAGGTTTAAATAAATTTACCTTTTCGGGGCACATTTCTTCGGCTACTGCAATTACGCATTCTTTGATCATTTCTCCATCGGTGAATGGTTTTCCACGTTTTGCGTTTTCAAGAGCCACACAAAAGCTGGCACGAGTTGCAGCATCTTGTTCAGTATTGATTCTCGTAAACAAAGATTGCTGCGACTTCAAACCGCGCTTCAAAACTTAAAATGTTTCTGTCCGCAAACTTCCTGTATATTTTGAGTAATTTTGAAAATGTTTCATTTCATAATGACGTTTAATGTTATATTCTTTGAGAACGGCTATGGTTTCATTGCAAATCAAACATTGCGTCTTATTACTGCACTCAATCACGATATATTGAAAGCTTCATTGATCTTTGAATGTTCTGCATTTACTGTCTATTTTTCGCTTCTTTCCCATACTAGTAAATCACACACAAAAACAAGTCAAATTAAAATACTGTTCCGTATGGGCGTTGGTCGGTACGCAGATGTCTTTTAAACGGGATTACGCACTACTTTATTCCACAACAGACAGTTTCGCTTCCTTCGCCTGACCTAGGCAGGCTGACTCGCGGTCGCGCCGCTAGCCTTTATATACTGCAATTACTGCCATCTTGAAGTGAGTGGAATATACCAGAACTTTCTCGACCCAACGAGGTTAATCACGAATGTTTAATTATTACTGCGCTTTCGAAAGTACTACTAGCGCCATTTGTTAGCGATAGAGGGTACGACTACCTATTTCTGCTTTTGGCCACCAGATTTTGTCAAGTGTGACGGTCATAACAATACACAATAGTAATTGAACTAGCGAATTTAGGAAGCGTATGCTCGTTTAGGCGTGTACTCGGGGACTAGTTTAGAAATTATAGATAATGGCAGGAAAATTAAAACGATTTTGGCCCTTGGAACTTACTGGAGTACTCCTGAAATAGACTAATGACGTCTATGGCGTTTTGGAGGATAAACATACGGCATCAAAAGCCAGTTCGTTATTAATTGTCATTGTGCAAAAAACATAGTTTTATAGCTTTAAATATGTCGAATTGAGTACCAGAAAAAAGACGTTTCGTGGGGATGTTTATTAACCTGCTTTCATTTCAAGAAAACGTCTGCTGAAAGTTATCGATTGTTGGTTGAAGCTTATGTTGAATATGCTCTAACCCAAAAAACTTATGAACGATGGTTTAAACTTTTTTAATTTTTGGCGATTCTAATATAAAAGACAAGGAGCGCTCAGGACAGCCGAAAAAGTTTGAAGATGCAGATATTCAAGCATTATTGGATGAAGAACTAACTCATATATTGAAACAATTATGGTATGTTAGTTGAAGAAAATCATCCACCGTTGTTATGGCCAATCGGTAGAATACAGGAAGTACATCCAGGTGATGACAATATCGTGCACGTGGTTACTGTCAAGATAGCTAAGGGCTTATTCAAACGTGTCGTACGCAAAATTTGTGTCTTGCCAATTGAATATTCCTAACTACTACTCATAGTTCGGGTTCGCATCAATGACTACATAGTGAATTGGCATTAACGCGAAAATCATAATAGTGAGTGCTAAAAGTCTGTATAGACATACTGTTCAGGGTTGGCGGAATGTTTCGGACTATAGTGCACAATTAATAACTCTCACTCTGGTCCTGTATGGTGTACCAGTAGAGTCCCCTAAAAAGAATCAAGGAACATCAAGGACAGTGTTACAGAGATTTTGACGGGGACAGTTCAGTTTTTATTTATTATAATATACAGTAATAAACGACTAACTGCTTTAAATTACTCATCGTATTTCTGCTTTACCAATCCCAGGACATGCCGATACGGTTCACCTACAACAATTAATAAAAACCGAGCATTAAAGGAAAAATGAGCAGAATAGGCCCAAAGACACGATAAAGTAATTTTTCAAAATGACTTTATGCTCGGCCCCATATTGGAAAAGGTCTAAAAAAGGGTCGGAGGTGGGACCGGAAAGTACGGAGGTGGGATCCTTCCCCACTCTCCGTATTCGCCGTACGTAACCTCTTCGGACTACAACTTATTTCGATCGATGTACCACAGACTTTTAGAACAACTAACATTGTTACGAAGAAGTGAAAATTTGGCTTGATGAATGGTTGGCCTCAAAAAACCAAAAGGTATTTAGCGCGGAATCAATTATTTAGCAGAAAGATGGGAAAAAGTAATAGCTAACAATGTCCAATACGCTTATTTTTAAGCTAATTTATTTTGTTATGAAATTAAACGCTGAAATGTTGCGAAAAAAACAACATCATTAACCGAAACGCCTATCATGATATTTTGAATAATCTTAAAAAATAATTGTTCAAGCTTGTCTAATATTTTGACACTGAGTGTAAATGATAAGATAAACAAAAGTGATCCTAGGCCAGACATATAATGGAGATTTTAAAAGAGAGGGAGGAGTATAGAAAGATCAACACAAAAATTGATGAATTACTTACGACAGCTGACAGGAAAGCAGTGAAGTTCGAGGGAGAAGCATGGTAGAAGAAAACAAGGCACGAAGGAGCATGGAAAACAGCGCTTTGGTCTGATAATGCTGATATCTATAATTACCGTTGCTGTGTCTTTTCTTCACTCTCTATGTTTCATTTTTGATAATAATTTTTGAGTTTTGTAGGCCTCTCGTTTGATAGTTTAATTTAGTTTTCTGCTAGTGAATGGTCTGAAAGAGACGTACTTAGATCATAGGATATATATATATATATATATATATATATATATATATATATATATATATATATATATATATATATATATATATATATAGATTGTGGTAAATGTGGATCAAAATGGATTAACTTTTCGACAAAGAATTTGCACTAAATTTCCTCTAAAAAGGTTAATTTCTTGTAGCGATACTCTATAAATGATAAAAAAGTATTACGAGTAATGAAACCATGTCAAAAAAAAGTGGGACAAAGAATTTAGTTATGGCAGAGAAGCAGTTGAAGATGAACCTCCTTCAGGAAGACCTTCTGCGTCGACCAAAGAAGAAAACATCAAAATCTAAAATATTGTACTGAGTAATAGCAGATTAAGAATTCGAAACATTACAAATGTTATCGTCCATATTTTTGGCAAAACAATTTATGGCTTTTGCATCACTATTTACAATACTATTCAATAAGCACCATATTCATTAGATATAGCAACATGTGACTTTTCTAACTTTGACACTGAATGTATATTCGCTGTTATAATTTTGTGTCAATACGAATCGTTTGTTGTTTGACAAATAAGTGTTCTTTCAAAATTTTAGATGAAGTTCAATACATACAAACATGATGCCCAAAGTAGGCTATTATTTTGTGCTATTTTTAATTTATTATTATAACAATTGCTGTTTTGCTCGAGAGGGTAACATTTTTGAGATAGTGCATTTTGAAAACTTTTTACATGATCTATTTCTATTTTAGTACCTTCTCCACTTCTAAACACTAAGCAGTCTGCCACAAATGAGTTTCTGTTTCAAATAAAACAGTATGATAATGAGAAACCGTTTCATTTAGGATGTGAGCAGAGCTTGCTTCTAAGTAAGAGTTAAATCTAAGCGAAATCCCTTAAATTGTATGCATTATTTTAATTTTTAGATACTGCTGCATTAAAAACAGTAATACATTTGATTGGCAGTCATACGATAATCGTTTTTATCAACAAACTGAGCGTGGTACTCTTTCATTCACCAAACTCTCTGATGTTGATGTTGGTCAGTACCAGTGTTTCGCTGAAAACTTAATTAGATTATTTTACAAGTACACCTCCGATTTCGTTAACAGGATATGAAGGTGAACCATTTCACCTTACTTGTCAACCACCAGATGGTTGGCCTAAGCCAGTGGTTCGCTGGATCATGCTGTACACAAATGAAAGCTTCAAAACGATCAATTCGCCTCGTTTGACTGTTGATCCTGAAGGAAACTTGTGATATTCTAATTTGACTTTGAGGCAGGCAGCACTAGTAATTTTATGTATGCTTGTGCTGTGAAGAGACCAACTAAGCGCGAGTACAAATTCGGAAACAGCGTTCTGCTGAATGTTGTAGCATGTCAGCTGGTATTTCTGCTGCCCAAAATCAAGTCCTTCCAAAACTACAGTATGTGCCGAAGAAAAATGAAGTTGCTTATCGTGGAAAACCGGCCGAACTTCACTGTATTTTTGGTGTTACGTAAGTATATGTTTTAAAAAATATTTGTTTTAACTTACTTGGTTCTCTCACTACCTGAGATAGTTTGGTCAAAGGAAGGTGAAATATTAAGGTCAATAAACAATAAGGTAAGAGTGGGTAATTATGGAAAATCGTTGATAATGAAAGTGGTAGATTTTGATGATAGAGGAATTTATACTTGTGAAGCTAGAAATGGCGTTGGATAACGCCAGTCGTATTCCATTCATCTAATAGTTTTAGGTAAAACAGCTCATTTTGCACTTTAGCAATTCTACACAAATTTTGTTCTTTACTCTATAGCGGAACCTTATTTTATTGTGGAGCCGGAGTTAATCACTCCTGTCGAAGATGACACTGCCGAATTTAGGTGTGAAGCTGGTGGTGTTCCTAAAACAGATATCAAATGGATTTATAACGGACAACCTATGGAAGTAGCCCCTCCAAATAACCGACTTAAAATAGAACCAGGTCGGCTTATTATCGAGCATTTGATTAAGGACGACAGTGGGAATTATGGCTGCAATGTCACAAACTCATTAGATTTTGTCTACAAAGACGTATACGTCAACGTACAGGATTTATCGCCTAAAATAACGGAAGGACTCGAGAGATACATATGCCGTCGATAGTCAAAGCGTTAATATGACTTGTAAAGCCACTGGAGGTGCTAGACTCACCATAAAATGGATTCACAATGGCAAAGAATCAACAGGAGGCCGCTTTGAAGTTCAAGAAGGGGGCAGTTTGCTAATTTCCGACGTTCAATTTGATGATGCAAGCAATTATACCTGTTATGCAGAGAATAAAATTAGTGAAGCCAGTGCCAGCGCCAGATTATTTATCAAAGGTATTGGTTTTGTTTTTAGTATAGCTACAATATATGAATATTTATTTAGCGTAGGATTAATCCACAAATTCGTTTGTAATTAGGTCCAATAAGAGCCCAATAAGTGATAATTCGATCATTTTTATTTTGTCTCAAAAAAATATCAAAAATATCTGTTGTTATGTAAATAAAAAATCACTGGGTAAAAAACAAAACGGAGACAAATTTCTCAGTGATTCTTTTTCAGTAATAAATTTGCCTAACAAACAACATCAAAAAAAATCTAAAATAAATACAAACTTTTGAACCTAAGCTTCGGGAGGTCTTCTCAAAACAAATCTAAAAAAATAAATTATATTAATTTCTATATATAATGAAAAGATAGGAAGTAAATATATTTTGTCATCAAATCGTATGTCAATGATACTTACATTGACAATAATAGTTTTAATGACAGTGACATACTACCAACAAAAGATATATAGGTGAGGTTTACTGTGTGATTATTGTGTATTGAAATACTTAAACGTTTTTAATTGTATTCTTTAGAATCGGAGACCATATTGAATTTAAATTTAAAGCATAGCAATACAGTTATTTTTATTTAAATTAATTATAGCGGTTTCTTTTAACCTCCTGTAGTCTTTTAATTGTTTCAGAAATACCGCGGATGTAAGGAATTGTGAGGTTAATTGTTTGAGAGTTATTATTGTTATTAATAACTTATCTGTTTTGTCTGGTATCAAAAGTTTTAAACGATTTATCTATGAAATTTTTTGGGTAATTGTTTTTTATGAAAATGCCTTTGATGTGATTTGTTTCTTTTTGTAATGTATCACTGTCGGTATAAACAAGTTTTGCTCTGTCATATAAACTTGTAATTACTCCCATTTTAACTGATTTTGAGTGGTTGGAAAATAAATTGAAACGAACGTTAAAACGAACGAAACGTTAACGTTAAAAGTATTTTTGTAGAACATTTTCATATTTTTTAAAATTTGGTTCGTAAGGCAAATTTATTACAGAAAAGAATCACTGAGAAATTTGTCTCTGTTTGGGTTTTTGTTTTTTACCCAGTGATTATTTACATAAGAACAGATTTTTTGAATTTTAGATTGTGGCGAAAAACACAAAAAAAGAAAAAAAACTTTGTCCCACATTAAAAATATACTATAATCTGTTTTCCCAAAAGCGCCGTAAAAAGCAAATAAATTATGTGTTACATCGGCGTGCGCAATTTCGTCCCACGCTAAAAATACTCTCTGTTCTGTTTTCCCAAGCGCGCCAAAAGAAGTATAACTTCAAAAAGTTAAAATTGTTCTAGTGTTATCATCGGCACAAATTCTCCATTTATGTTTGTTCACAAATCCATTAAGCCAGAAGTGGACTTCGGCGGAGAAATTTTGTTTGGGTCACGTTCCAACTCCAATTGGGTTTTTGAATAAAAAATAATTATCGATTTTTTTACTTTATTTTAAAACTTTTTCATAAATAATATTAATAATGGATGCGAAAAACGTTTTAAAACCTTGTTACAATTAATTATAAATGAATTAAAATATACAAAATTAACAAAAAAATACGTGACTACGAACGCGCCGCAATTGGCTGCTATGTTTGTGACGTCAAAAAACCAGTATTTTCACATCAGTACTGCCAACGGCTTCCATTCGTATATATATATATATATATATATATATATATATATATATATATATATATATATATATATATATATATATATACTGTCAAAATTATTGTTGATTAAGTGCAAAATAAAATATTACTAATTTAGTTGAGATTACTAATTTACTTGAGTAATGTGTGACAAAGGCTTGATCACAATTTTCAAATTTTCAATTTTCAATGATCACAGATTTTCTGAAAAATGACATTCGGTTCAATTCAGCTGAAGTTCGAGGTGCTAAAGCATCGATGTAAGTTTTTTAAAAAACAATAATAATGTAAATGTAAATAAGAAACAAAATATATCTATTAAATATAATTAAACTATTTTTAGACTGTCACCAGAAAGTTACGGTGGTAAGGCTATAGGTTTGGTTCAATTTAAATGCAAAAATGGTATTTGCACGGTAAAAGGACGTGTATGTTGAGAACATAAAGTTCGGAGTAAAGCTTTTACAGTTACCTTGATTATTAATGAGAAATTAAGAAAAGTCCAAGACACTTAATGTCACGATTGTACAGCTTCAGGAAGTAATAAATACTCAAACAAAAAAATTATATAATGTTATAAATAGTAATATTTTGTATAAATTTGATGACATGTGGTTGTAAACATGAATTAGCACTACTCATGTGGACACATCGGAGAAGTGAAGATCCAACACCCACTGAAGAAAAATGTTCAATATTGAGTAACCAAAAGATATTTTCTAGTTTTGTAATTATTTTTTAAGCAAAAGATTTTATAAATCATAATTAGAAAAACAAAACACATACATACTGTTTAAATCACTAATTTTCTTTCAATAAAAATGCACTGTTAAATATACATAAAACTTCGCCCATCTAGGATAATATATTACAGATTGTAATATGTAAACTGCATTAATAATCTATTCAGAATAAAACAATCACTACCCAAAATTATACACATTTTTGTTTGATTATATTAATTTTCACAAGTTACAAGGACAGATTAGAGTTCTTAGAGATGTACGGCAAGCATGTATACTGTCGCCGCTCTTGTTTGATCTATACTCGGAAGCTATCTTCCAGGAGGTATTTGAAAACAAAGAGATTGAACGATATACAAATGATAAACGATATACAATCGCTAATTCATACCACCAGAGATAGAGAGAGAATGGGGAATGTGGTCGCAAACATCCATTAATGAATTGGCAAAGGAAGAAGAAGATTCTTAATAGATAGACATTAAAACAGGTTCAGAGACAATGCGTAACAATATTTTTATATTTGGAATGGTTAACTATTATGGAAGAGGGGGCTATGGACAGTGGTCCAGAAAAGGTTGGGAACCTCTTCTCTTAGGAATTCAGATTCGAACTGAACACGCGAAACATAGGGTAAGCCAGCAATGTTGACAGATTGTAAAAATAATATGAATTATTTTCGTATTGTGGTAAAGTTTATTTAAGAAGATTAGTTTATTACTCATGACAGTCCATTAAAGAGATTTTGTACAAAACAAATGTATACGAACAAATGTATACTGTCGTTGCTCTTGTTTAATCTATACTCGGAAGCAATCTTCCAGGAGGTACTTGAAAACAAAGAGATTGGGGTTAAGGTCAATGAAGTCTGGATAAACAACATATGTTATGCTGATGATACAGTTTTGATTACAGACAACATGGGAGATCTACAACAGCTGATCAGGCAAGCGTTTCGTTAGACAACTCTACAATAAGAATTTGCATAATTTTTTGAAGTAAATATATAGATAAATATGAAAATTATTATATAGTATTTGAAATATTTGTGGTTATTTACTGTTATTTAAGTTAAATAATTATTTTCGTTTTTGTTCTACTGTCATGTAGATTATTTGCTACCCGACTGGTGAAAAGTTATCGTACAACAGGCCCATATAAAAATTTCCTGAGTACGAGGTTATTGAAAGGAACTGATATAAAGTTAATATTTACCTCAGAGTACTCAAGCTTAAAATCCCTTTCTAATGAGATGGATGCTGGAGAAGTGTAGGCTGAACAGTATCCAATAATTATGGAAACCCAAGATATAGCAACAGCGGTTATTAGCTGAAACAAAAATGAAAATTAGCGATGTAGGAGAAGAAAAAATTACCGTAAAGCATAGCACACCTGCGACCATATGCAGTTTAGTTTTGGCCCCGATTTCGTGGATATCTGTAACGTGGGTATCAGCTCACACTAAAACTCTCAATTGTACTGAGTATCTCTCGCAAGTTTCAAGGAATTAAAGTTTTTTAACGCTTATGGGTTGAATCTCCTGACTGCATGTACGCCCACTTATTAAACTGATTTTTATATAATTCTCAATTTAATATTTGATACACGTTTTTGTTTTGTCCTTATTGTTCATTAAATTTCTATATTATTGGGTTTAATACTATTTATGTGAGAACTTTTTTACCTTGTTGACGACTTTTTTTCAAACCAATCCACTTATTTTATTAAAGATCACGATGTTATTGGTTGGTTTCTAGAGATCAGTCGCTACAATGTTAACGTTTTTAATTCAATCGTTTCTGGACTTATTTCAATGACTAACTACCCCCAGAAATATTTTCGTAGTGAAAACTTCTTTAGACGCGTTTGTTCTGAAAAGTGGACGTAAATGAACGTTTACGCTCGGGATGGTGGCGCTGAATCAGGTTTACTCAGCTCCACTCAACATCAAACACGCTCGAGTCGGTGACGCACTGAATCGTGTATACTCGGTTCCAGTCGTCATCAAGTGCTTGCAATTTGTGCTGCACTGATAGTGAAATATTTATTAACTAATATAGTAATATTATACCTGTGAAGTGTGTAATTATATATATATATATATATATATATATATATATATATATATATATATATATATATATATATATATATATATATATATATATATATATATATATATATATATATATATATATATATATATATATATATATATATATATATATATATATATATATATATATATATATATATATATATATATATATATATATATATATATATATATATATATATATATATATATATATATATATATATATATATATATATATATATATATATATATGTTGTTGGTTTATTTGGCTGTTGGTGTTGCTGAAGTACACGAACTTTATATTATGAATTCGTTCTATAAGAAAAATATCAGCGAAAATGGACATGGAAAAGTCCATCTGGACTACGGTTAAACATGCGGTACCATCTGGATGACGGTTAAACATGCAGCTAGTGCAAAAAACCATGGAATAAAACAAAGGAATTAACAAGGCTAAGCAGAATCTGAGACAGAAAAGAACGCAAATTTATGCCTTAATGCGTGAGGATGGCAGTGTGCAGAGCGCATACGCAAATGTTAGAGGTTGTCAGCCTCAGAAATGCCTGATATCCTAGTGGAGGAAGTAACAAATGCTATAGAATCGATGAAAAACGGCAAGACTCCAGGAAACGACAGTGTAACTGTCGAAATGCTAAAAGCTGGTGGTCGGACGTTACATAAAACACTGGCAAAATTTTATTCAAAATACCTCAAAGAACAAAAAGTACCTAACTTATGGAAAAATGCAGAAGAGATCCTTTTACATGAAAAAAGGAGCACAGGAAGATTTAAAGTACTACCGTCCAATAAGCCTCCTATCAGTAATGTACAAAGTTTTTACTAATATAATATCTAAAAGAATAGTAAAAAACTGAATGACGCACAACCAAGAGAGCAAGCAGCATTCAGTAGTGGATTCTATACAATGGATCACATCCTGGTTGTACAGCAGGCTATAGAAAGGTACAACAAATACACCATGCCACTGTGCTTGGCTTTTATCGACTACGAAAAAGCATTTGACTTAATCTCAAAGCAGGCCATAATGGATGTATTGCTGAGCCAGGGAGTTGACAAAGCATATGTAAACCTATTAGGATCGATATATGACGGAGCTACAGCGACAATTCACGTTGATGATATTGAAGTGGGAATTAATATAAAACGAGGTGTACGGCAGGGGGACGCAATATCGCCTTTTCTTTTCTCCGCTGCCCTTGAAGTATTGAATAAACTGGATTAGGAACACGATGGTGTAAAGATCAATGGTGCAAACTTAAACCATCTTAGATTTGCAGATTATATCGTTCTCATTTCACAAGACCCAGAGGAGCTGCAAAGACGCATATAAGAGCTGCAAAGGGTTGGCGAACCATTTGGATTGAAAATAAATCTGAAAAAGAGTCAGGTTATGTTCAATAAATTCGATCAGGACAGAAGAATTTCAGTTTTAGGAAGGGATTTGGAGATTGTGGACCACTTTATTTATCTTGGGCAGAGGATGTCAATAGAGGGGGATACCGCCCGGGAGGGGGAACGGCGTATTAAATGTGGCTGGCAGGCATTTAGCAGGCTCAACATAGTGTTTAAGAGCAGATTCCCATTTTGTCTGAAAAGAAAAGTCTTCGATCGGTGCGTCCTACCCGTTCTGGCATACGGAAGTGAAACCTGGACACTCACATCGCAATCAATTAAAACACTCTCCTAGAAACTTCGCTCTCTGATGCGACGTTCCACATATGTATTTTGTTTCTGTACTTGCTTCTGTCCTCAATCTCTGTCGAATCCATTTGTGCCCTTTCCAGAACAGTTCTAACTTGTGCAACCCCTTGTATGTATGTATGTAATAATTTTGTTGGTGAGTCTTGTCGGTGGGAGCCTACGATATGTCCATAGAATTTCAACCTTCTTTTTCTTATGTCCGCCACTACGTTGGACATTCTCTCTGCGGTCTTCCTGGAATATAGTCTGTATCCTTCCTCTGTTAGTTTTGGGCCGAGAATTTTCCTCAAATTTTTGCGTTCTCCTTTTTTTATGTTTTCTATGCCGCTTTTTGTATGGAGTGTAAATGTCCCGTTTGTATATAGTACCTCTGGTTTGATTATTGTGTGATAGTGATTTTTTTTGTGTGTGCGGATATGCATTTCTTATTATAGATATTTTGTGTCTTGCCGTATGCCCTCTTCATCTTCTTTAATCGAGTCTTCAGTGCTTCTCTCTCCTCCTGCGAGTTCGAGGATCTCGCCCAGATATTTGAAATGTGTGTTCCTTTTTATCTTGCCTTATTTGGTGTTCAAATTTTGGACATCTAATTTTGAGCAAAAGAAATCGGTTTTTGGAAAAGGAGATTTGTAGGCCAACTTTCTCTGCACTTTCCTTGAGGACTTCTATCTGTTTGGTTGCCCTTGTTTCATTATCTGCGAGTATGGCTAGGTCGCCCGCGAAAGCCAGGCATGAGATTTCTATATTGTTTTTGGTTCGTCCAAGTCGTATTGGTTTCCAATGTCCTTGATTTTTCAGTTCATTTTCCCATTCCCTCATAACTTTGTCCAGGACCAGGTTGAAGAGGAGTGGGATCAGTTCCTGTGGTTTTTGTGTAATTTTTTTGTGGAATTTTTCCCATGTGTCTGCCTGTTCCTTTTCCCATTCCTCTGTTATATTGGATTCCTTGATGTTTTTCGTGTGAAATTTATGTGTAAAATGTAGATGTTCCTTCTTCTGATGAATTCTCCTTGGGGTGAACTTGACTTTGATTCGTGTTAGGTAGTGGTCTGAGTCGATGTTTGCGCCCCTGCGAACTTGAACATCATTCACATCACTTAAAACGTTTGTTGTTGGTATGAGATCGCAACGTGGTCTATCTAAAATCCACCAATCTGTTGTATAGACGATCTCCATGTCTTCTGTTTTCTTGAAGATTTTCTGAGGGATGTTTAAATTATTATTATTTTTTAAAAAACTTACATCGATGCTTTAGCACCTCGAATTTCAACTGAATTGAACCGAATGCCATTTTTCAGAAAATATGTGACCATAAAAAAATCCACAGCAGGTATATTACTAGAATTAGCCTTTATGAACTCTTTGTCACATATTACTGAACTACATTAGTAATCAACATTATTTTATTTTGCACATAACCGACAATAATTTTGACTGTATATATACGAAGAGAAGCCATTGACAGTACTCACGTGAAAACGTAAAACACTGGTATTCTGACGTCACAAACATAACAGCCAATCGCGGCGCGTTCGTATTCACGTGATTTTTTTTACTTTTGAACGTTTTAATTCATTTATAATTGTAGTTTTAAAATAAAGTAAAAAAATCGATAATTATTTTTTATTAAAAAACCCAATTGGTGGATGTCCTACTTTAGCAGAAAATGCATATTTAGGATGGCATAATTAGCTTGCTAAGATAATCCACTTAATCATGGTCTTTTACCAACATCTACTCCGCTGTATTATAAATATAGTCCTCAAGCATTTCTGTCGGCTACAATAGACCAGACATAGTCTTAATAAATAAAAAAGAAAAGCGGGGAACAATTATTGATATTGCCATACCACTGTCTCACAATATATATAAAACGGAGGTGGGAAAAGTTTCTAAGTATGAGAATCCTTCTTATAAACTGAAGAATCATCAGCCCGTGTCGATCCACTGCAGGATAAAGGCCTCTTCAGCATGCTTCCAACTGTCACGGTCCTGGGCTTTCTTCTGCCACTTGGGCCCTATATACTCAACGATGTTTCTTCTGCCACTTAGGCCCTATATACTGTAACGATGTTATCAGTCCATCGTGCTTTCGGTCTTCTTCGCGGACGTTTGCGATCAAGCGGTATCCATTCCAAGATTGCTTTAGTCCACCTGTCATCTGCTCGCTATATGGCCTGCCCATCTCCATTTCCATTGCTTTACTCTTCCAATGATGCCACATACTTTCGTTTGTTCCTTTCTGTGTTCTGTTTTTGTGACTTTTCGTCTCGTCTTGTAATGCCAAGCATACATCCTTCCATTCCTCTCTGTGCTACTCGAAGTTTTTGAATTTTTTGAATTGAATGTATATTATAAAAATAACACTTATTTTTTAATTCACTAATAATTTAATTGCATTTTTAAGTTCAAGTCTTATAAAGTAACTATAACTAATAACTCTAGTTCAATTTAAATTTTAATTTTTTTTAGTGAATAATGTCTGAAACTTAGCTCAAAATTGAACCAAAATCCTGTACAATACACAATGAACATACAAATAACTAAAATTGTAATAAATCTATTTTATAAAATTAATGTGTCGTATGTTGATAAAATTACGGGGGCACTTCTTAGCTTCAAACATACTTTCGGGATCTAATTGTATTGACCAATAGATAATAAAATTTTATTTTATATTTAAAGTAAATGAAAAAGTTAGATAAAGGTAAAAAAAACTCCTTGATTAAGGGCCGGTTCTACAACGCAAGAATATAACAGGTATAACTATACTTGGAATAAAATTGAAACGCCCGTAGCCCGCCCGTTCTGTAGAGCGGGCGTTTAAAGCATAAGGTAAAAGAAAGCACTGCACTATATTTAATAAAATAATATTCATCCTCATTCGTCCAATTATTCTCAAGCGTCTCGATAATGTAGTTGTTACTACGAAACGGCCGTCACACCAAATATTATTATATTAAATATAGTGATTCAGTGGCGGCTCGAGGGTTTATAAAGTGGCAGGGTGTAGAAAAAAATAGTTCTGCTAAAGATTTTTTTTGCTTTCCCCGTCCTCCTTTTTATTTTTCGTGCTATTGAAACCCTATACAGGAGGTAAACCAGGAAAACATTAAAATTTTGTATTGTTACTACTTACAAGGGCATTGGATGATGGATTGTGGCTTGTTGTGCAGATAAAGGAATGCATAAGTAGGTACTTTCTGTTTCCCGAAGAGTAAACCATTCAAACAGTTTATTGTAATTACAAATCAATAGAGAAAATTCGAAAAAGTTCATGAGAAGTTCGAAAAGTGAAACGTTCCGCACCCATCAAACCAGCGTTTAAAACTAATTACCGATACGCTCGGTGGCAGGGAATCTACGACCAAATCGCATGTTTTAGAAAACATTTAAACTCCCGTATTCTGACGACGAGATATGATGACGTGGAGTACGGTGGCTGAAGGTAAATGTCCGACCAACGATGTAAAAATTGTGACGGGAGGATGGAATTTTTATCCTCAGTATTTGGTGTGATCGGTTGACGTTCTTCTACAACTGAAAATTTTAATTTTTAATAATATCTTAAAATGAGTTAAAGGAAATAATCTGAACGGAAATAAAATATGGTGTTTTGTTCTGGAGCCCTTCCTCACGAGTCGCCACTGAAGTGATTTCAAACAAAGCTGAAATGCTTTCTTTCATATAGTTAAAATGTACGGTCAGAAAATAACGGAAGAATCAATCAATTCCTTGATTAAAGAACCAAAAATTTTTTAAATATTTGTTTCAACTAACAATACGTTACGTCAGAAAATTGTAGATAAAAATACAATTTTTCCAGTAATTAATTATTTTAATTTACTTAGGTATTATCGGAATTACCTGATTGAAAAAAAAATGTAATTTCTTTCTTCTTACCTGTGTTTTGATTTGCCTTAAAGGTAGTGTTTTCTGCACAGGTATCTCAACAACCACATGACTATCATCATTTTTCTCCTTGATTTGTAATGCTTCTATTTGAGTTTTGTAGATCGTTGAATTTGAGTCTAAATCGGCAAGTAAAGATAGGTCCGTTGTTGTGGTACTAGTGGGAATTGACGGACCCTCTTGGGCATGCATGATGCCTTTGGTGCTGTCCATTCTGTAAACAAACGATATCAATAATATAATAATCTAAGGTCAAATAATGAAAATTCTGAATAATAGACCATAAAGCTGGTCAATCTCGTTATAATAAAAACCTATGTATACGGAATGGGGTCGTTTTAATCACTTTCCGAAGCAAAATCTTGCCATTTTTAATTAACCGAAATTATCTAGTTGAAGCTACATTCCCATTATTAATACAACACTTGCATTCTAACGATTATTCTTTGTTATTTCACTATTTACATATTTCCTAAGAAATAGTATGCAACAAAATCAAGATTTGTTTAAAACATTCGCAGAGGAAATTTCAGATAGTCCTCTGATATTCCGTGTCCTCGGATATTCAATGTCCTCTGATGGACGGTTTCGCTGGCGTTTCGACGGAATCTCATCTATATTTTTCAAAGCGTTTACTCGACGACTAATGCTAAGCATAACATAACGCGAATATCAAGAAAAAAATGTTATGAATGTATGAACAATTCTGAAATCAGAGAAAGTTCTGTTCTGTTTGCTGGGGCTTTGGTTTGGCATTTTCTTTATGTATCTACCCACCCTTTTGCTGGCGTCTCATTTGTATCAAACTATATTTGATTTTATCAAGGTAGTTTAGTAGTCAGACCGCCATCGTCGCAATCGTTGTGATTCCATTAATATTTGTATTTTATTAATAGTCCGATATGCAAAACCCATTTGAGATAATATTCTAGGGGGCTAGTTCTGCTGCAAAGACTGCTGGTTGCATCTTTCCTTAGTCGCTGTTGCAATAAAGGGAATGTAGGCACAGTTTGCTCTTCATACATAGTATACATTTTGCTTCGAATTAAGTCTTCGTCGCTTTCGTCAACATATTTGCTTTTACCAGAATCACTACTGACTGTTTTGGCTTTAATTGGCTTCGTCCCAAAGAAACATACACATTTTTAACAATTTGCATAACATCGGGCAATAAATGTTTTCTTTTAAAATTAGCACTACCGAAGGCACAATGATCATTATCTTGCAAAGAACGCCACATTTTCAGCACGTTTGGAATAACAAAAAATACGATTGAAATTATAGAACTGCACTGTTTAAGAAATGAATGCGAACTAAACTAAAAAATGTCGAAACTACCAAACCAGGTATAAAATTAATTTTATCTTTTTTACCTGTTATTTTATTAGGCCCGGCCCTGTTTACGTTTCTTGCAACTTTGTAGCATTTCGTTACGGCAGGGGTTGTTAAGAGTTTATTCCAGGCAATCGATCAACAATATATCTTGAAACGCACTATATCGTACTTATAAGAAGTTGCTCCAAAAAATCTGTACTGCTAGGAAACTGACTCTTTTTTCATCTTTTAGATATTGCAGGAATAAACGTCATGGCAATCTTGAGAGCAAATAGTTATTGAAAAAAGGCGAAAATATTTACGTTAATTGGGAATGCAGCTGATAAATGAGTATGTAGAGAGAAGATATCTGGTGTTAATGCAGCGATTTCATAAAAATAATCCGGAGTCATCAAATCAATTTCGCGTGAAAATTATTAAATTGATCTATAGGCAATAGGTTTTGAACAATTTGAATTTTATATGAAAACATATCCAGAAAATTCCCAATTGTGCACAACATATTCAAATCGACATTTTTGGAGACTCCTCCACCCATTACTTCGCAAGTGCAATATTGAATAAACGATACATTGTCACTTTATGAAGTGACGGATGATTATGATATTTTCGCTTAATTTTACAAATAATTGAATTATTTTTTAATGCAAATAACAATAATTTCACTGCTTTCTTTCAGCGCGTATTTATATCTTTAATAAAATTACACGTCTGCACTTCACAATAGCTAAACAAACTGTGGCTAATATCACGAAAACATAATAGCACCAAAACAAAACGGCAGCGTAATAGTTGCCTCGTCTTTTAATTTAGACCGTATATAAAAATGCAATCATATTTTGCTTAATAGCTTTACACAATTTGGAATATTTGAATGTGTACATATAAGAAACTTTTCGTGAATATTAAAGGTTTTTTCCACAGTATGGAAATTTCAGTCGCTACAGTAGACAAAATCCCATGAAAGCACAACGAATTGAACCGCAATCCAAATAGAAGCAGCGTTTCAGTCTAATCGAGCTAATAAAGTGTAAAAGCCAATGGCAGTTGTACGCTTATTCGAGGCAACAGCTGGCTTGAGACCGGATCGTTTTATTCTACAGTCTTGCGTACTAGGTAGTCTCACTGAGCTAAGTGGGGATTCGTCCCGGCTGCCTGGTTTATTAGCAAGTGATTTCTCGGTTACCAATTGGGTGAGCGTGTTCGCACCCTCCACACCCCCATGCCATTTTCTAAAATAACCCCGAAACTGCACATCTGTTTTATGCGATAAGGTTTTCGGAGGCGACAACTACTTAATAAACCGTTATCTTATTTTTTTTTTGTTTTGGGTTTTTCGCCACGATCTAAAACTCCAAAAATATATTTTCTTATGTAAATATAGAATCACTGGGCAAAAGACAAAAAAACCAAACAGAGACAAATTTCTCAGTGATTCTTTTCTGTAATAAATTTTCCTAGCAAACAAAATTTTACAAATATAAAAATGTTCTAAAATAAATACAAACTTTTTAACTTTAACGTTTTGGGAGGTCTTCTTCCCCCGTTTTCAAAACGAATCTAAATATAAATTATATTAAATAATATAATGCAAAGATAGGAAGTAAATACAAAATACAATTTTGGAATTATTAACTATCTGCTTAAAAACCACATATTTTCAATGAGAAAATGATTATTATCAACAAAATTTTGGAATGGCAATGGGTTCTTCTCTTTCTCCTTTGATGAGTAATATCTTTATGGAGGAACTCGAGAATGGCATATTAAGTAAATCTCTTAAAAAACTAATAATATGGCTTTCTAAGCCATATATAAATTCTCGAGAACCTACAATTAAGTTTACTTCAAAGATGGAGAGGAAGAATAAATTACCATTCCTCGACACTTTAATATTAAAACAAAACAACACATTAAAAACTACGGTTTAGAGAAAACCGACAAACACCGACATTTAAAACAAAAAATACTCTTAGATCTATATTAACAAAAACCAAACCAAACAACACACAACAGAATACCAAAAATCTGGTTTATAAAATTCTCTGCGAATGTGGCAAATTTTATATAGGTGAGACATCTAGACCGTTAGATGTTAGAATAAAAGAACTTAAAGACGTTCTTAGAAAGGGCGATTTTAAAAAATCTAGAATTAGCCAACACGCATGGTAATCGGGACATAAAATCAGTTGGAATAATTCTAAAACGGTATTAAAAGAATTGGTAACAAAATACAGAAGATTAAAAGAAACCCACCCTAATTTCACGTCGAAATCCGAAGGATCCGAAGCTCAAACCACAAAACCAAAAAACTAAATCATCTGGCGAGTTTAGTAATAAACCGTTTAAAAAATGAGAAGATTTTTCTGAATGGCCAAATAAAAATGTACAAATCGCCTTTATTGGATTTATACAGGCAAGAAATAGAATCTGTACGGATTTCCTAAAAATATAATTGATTGTGTAAAAGTTTTGTATTCATAGCCATTTCTACATAGAAAATATATATTTCTGACGAAGCTACAGTGCTAGCGAAACGCGTCAAACATTAATAATAAAGCGGTAATTTTAACAAAAAGTCTCTTATTACACATAAAAAATCCAGTATGGCAAAACATAAAAATCCAGTTTGGCAAAACTACCTTGAACAAAAGGTAGTATTGCCATACAAACACATTTCCCGGATCTAAACTCAATAGAGCATTTATTATGTATTCTTAAAGATATAATCCAGTTTTAAATGAAAAAAAGTTTAAAATGCGAAGATATATTTGTTAGACAACCTAAATGTGCACAATCAATTTTGGTGAGAAACAGGCATAATGAAGACATGGCTTTCTGCAAATGTGCTTAAAAAACCGTAAAAGCTCTAATTTTTCAGATTTTCTTCTACGTAGTGATAGAATATTAAAAAATCCAGCAGAGCAGCACAAATTTGAAGAAAATGGGACTACTTTTTAAAAGCAGCTTGCCCAGTCACCGGATTTAAAGCCTGTGAAACACTTAAGAGATAATCCTAGAAATAGAATTCAACGACAACTGAAAAGATTTAAAAAAAAAGGAAAAAATACGTTTTTCCGCAAGAACAGAACAAAATAACAGAGTGACCAAATAACGATTGTTTTAGATATCGATATTCAACAATTCTTCAAGAAAATGGTAATGTCTTAATACTCTTGTCAATGATTTTTGCCGTGGCTGTATTGCCGAAAATTATCCCAATTTATTATACCACTTCAACTATCTCAGTATTAAGATATTGACTTGTTGTGTATTGTTGTATAATTGGATTTGCAGAAAAATCACCCGCAACAATACGCGCAAATTCAACAAGTTTAAGGACTGGCATCCTCCTAGGTACATTCTGCCATAGAAAACACCAACACTTAATCGTATTAAATCCCAAATATTTTGAAAAAATGTAAACTTCTTTTCGGTAGAAATCACCTTAAATGACAATATTATGTATACAATAATATTTTCATTTAAGGTTATTTCTCCTGCAAAGAAGTTTGCAGTAAAATCATGAATTATAAATGTTTATGGTTTGAAAATTAATCTAAAAAATTAACGGATACATTGAAATTCCACCATACAAAACACCCGCTGACGTAATAAATACGTAACCCCATGTAACCTCATATTTGACTTTTCGAAATGCATAAAAAATCACAATATTTTCTTATAGTAATATCTATGCTGACAAATGTATTAAAGATAATAACCTTCTACAATAATATTAAGCTAAACATGCAAGATTCTTATTATTAGTATAACAAATTCAACTACGTGTTAGATACCAATTTAATTTTGTCTCTTGGCAATATCGCAACCAGTATTTTGGAGAAAAAAGAACATATTTCACTTTCAGGATACCAAAACACATATAATGCTTAAACAGAAAAACAATCTTACCTTCAACAAACACAAAACGAGCCCAAACTAAATTCTGGAAATTCAGACACAAAACGGCCAAAACTGAAAACCTAACCACCACCAAGATTTTTGATAATTGTCCTTTTTGGAATAATTTATTTTATTATCAGAAGATGCCGCTGTTAGAGTACAAGAAAGTTGTAAATATTTTAAATGAATCGTCGGAAAAAGACATACGAGTTGAAATATTAATAACAAATCATTCAGAATCCTTAATATTATTCTTTCTTATTTTTTTGATCCAACGAAAAATAAAGTAAATGCACCTATAATATTAATCTACTAGAATCAGTTATCTATCTAACACACTCTTTCTTTCTGTTTTTACAGTGTCTCCGATTAGCCTGAGTTAAATCACACTTGAATAGAATATTACTGTTGATATTTTAAAACTAAATGTCTATCGGTTACAATTATTTCTCGTATTGTAACAATTCATATTTAATTTTTGAACAAGGATATATAAGGGATGTCGATTAATAAACTGATAACTGTCGATTAATAACTGAAAATAGAAATGCTAAAACTCACTAATTTTCCAATTTTATATAAACCTCTTTTTGGATGATTTTTTGAGGAAAATAATTGTTTTTTTGCTTATTAATAACTGATCTTTCACTTTGATTATTTTAGTTTTAAACTTGTGTTCCTTTTGAGTGATGGTTTAGATTCAATAAAAATTAGGGGACATTTTAAATATTTTACTTTGATTTATTTATTTGGAATTAACGCAAAGGATAGGGACATGTGCGTCGTACTGTAAAGGCCACAGTATGGGGAGTTATTGTTTATGGTAGTAGCATTATACCGGGTATCTCACGGTAGCTGTTGGTTAGAAGTTTTCGTGGCAAGAAAAAATATGAATTTATCGCATGCGGGGTGTCCAAAATTTGATGAGCAATTACATTATTTTCCAAGTTAAAAAAGTTCATTCTTTCAAATGTGACACTCTGTATATGACTGGATGGTCGGATGCAGAATTTGATTCCGCATCGATTCGCTATAACTTTTTCTATACCTATTTCCAACGATTTTCTTGTTAATCAATATGTATTTTTTATCAAACGCCGATGAAACTCCAAAAGTCCTATCTACCTATGCCTTGATTTTGACAGGAATTGAAACAATGTTGAAATTATATCAAGCTCATTATATCAAAATCAGTATCAGCTCACAAATGCGTGAGGCATCTACTTAAGTGATTTTGTAAATTTTTTCAAGTACAGTTTACAATGGAGTACAGGAGGAGTACAATTGAGAGTTTACAATGGAGTACAGCTTACATATTGAAGAATATTCCAATACTGATTTGTTAAATTTGTTTTATACGCATGGTGAATTTGGACGAATTGTCAGACGAACATGCAGATTATTAAACGAACGACATCCGGACCTACCAACAATGACGCGCGGAAAATTCGCAAAAATCGAAGCTCGGTTTTTTAGCAATTGGGAGTGTAAGGGCAACAAGAAATCAGCTAAAGCCCGTAATAGATAATGAAGATAACGAGGTGAATGTTTTGGCTTATTTTCCAGCTCATCTACTTAATTCAACGCTGGATTTGGGTATTTCAAAAGCATCAATCCACAGAATATTAAGAAAACATAAAATGCATCGCTTTTCTGAGATATTGTGCACGGATTGCGTCTTGGTGATAAGGCAAGACGAGTCCAGTTTTGCGAGTTCATATGCATAAAAATGCCCGAAGATCCGAGATTTCTTCATAGATTATGTGGACTGATGGATCAAAATTCAACAGACAAGGAATTATAAATCGCTGAAATAATCACTACTGGGCATCAGACAATCCACATGTCATAAGGGTACATAATCACCAGGACCATTTTAGTTTTACTGTTTTTTGTTTAATTATGAACAATAGCGTCGCATAAGTGTACGATAAAAATTTGAATGGGGCAAGATATCTGGAGATACTAAGAGGGTTTGATAGTGATTTTCTAAATGTTTGATTTCCACGTGACAGTGCAAACAGTTGATATCAGCTGGATGGTGCTCCAGCACATTCCACTTTAGCTGTACACCAGGAGTTGACCCTGATGTTCGAGGATCGGTGAATTGGTCCACTGAAGCCCTAGAATTATTTATTTTTATTCAATTTTTTCTCCGCATCAATTCACTGCTGGTGACGTTTAACTAATGCTAGCATTAATTTGTTTATGTCGTTATTTGGATTCGCCTCAATGTTCCACGACTTCTTGGACTTGTGTAACACTGTCATAAAATGTTCCTTTCATGGCCAGTTGTTTGAGCTTCGGAAACAGGAAATACAAATATAAATCAGACGAGTACATCGTGATTTGGTGACGAAGTCACAAAGGGTACTGTCACTTTAAGCGCAATAACTTGACAATCCGTTGATCGATTCTAATGATGGCAGTCCCGTTTTATAGAGATGTACAGTTTTCAGATTATATATTGTTTTAGTAGTTGGTGATAGTAGTTTTCTTTAAATTTAAGAAATTATGCTATTTTTCCGACACGACAAGGTTCTCCTGTTTTTTTATTTTGAGATTGAGTCGTCCGCAAAGTTGGATCATTTTCTAAGATTAGGTTTTGGAACTCTTCCCCTCTGATATTTTCTGTTTTTACTCATTTGACCCTTAATTTCACTTTCTTATCCTTGTCCATATCTTGTATTAGATTCCATAGAGATTCTTCTTCTAGGTTTATATTCCTAAAGCATTCACTTCGTTTCGTATTAAAATTTACCTTCTTCATCAGTATATTTATTTTGGAATCTGGGGAAGGTTGGTTGTTTTTCTTTCACTAGTCGTTTAACTTCTGCTATCTATTGATGTTTCGTAGCGGGTCTTGAATTCATACGTGTTTTCCTTTTTTACTAGTCAATGTGCGGATTCTGATTTTTATTATTTTATAGCCTTGGAGTATTTGCTGGATTATTGCTTATACTACTACATTTGTTATACCTAATGCATACTACCTAATTGTATATCAATTTGTCTCAGTTAGTTATAATTTTTGTATTATTCCTTTTATGTTTATGGTATGTTGCTACTTACAAGTACACGTCTAGGTGAATCGAGATATTCTTTACTTTTACTAAGTAAATACTATAGTACTTAGCGAAGTTCGAGCAATACTTATGAGTCAAAATAATGATTGAATGAATTTTTGTTTTGATGAACATGTTTTCCTAAAACTTAAAATAGTTGCAGAAATTTACATTTCTTTATTTATAAGGCTAAAACAAAAAATCGTTCGACAAAAATTTATATATATATATATATATATATATATATATATATATATATATATATATATATATATATATATATATATATATATATATATATATATATGTATATTGGTCTTCGGGTAGTTTTGTTTTTTTTAAATTGAATCTTGTCAATAGATCGACATGAAGCAAACGCCTTCTGCAACTTCAAGGTATTGACAATGAATCAAGTTAAAAACTGCAATCTGGCGAAGTTCGAGCAATACTTATGAGTCAAAATAATGATTGAATGAATTTTTGTTTTGATGAACATGTTTTCCTAAAACTTAAAATAGTTGCAGAAATTTACATTTCTTTATTTATAAGGCTAAAACAAAAAATCGTTCGACAAAAATTTATATATATATATATATATATATATATATATATATATATATATATATATATATATATATATGTATATTGGTCTTCGGGTAGTTTTGTTTTTTTTAAATTGAATCTTGTCAATAGATCGACATGAAGCAAACGCCTTCTGCAACTTCAAGGTATTGACAATGAATCAAGTTAAAAACTGCAATCTGGCGACCGGCACTTTGAAGCCATTATCAAAAGAATCTAGTTGATTTACTCCGAGGCGTCAATCTGTCTACTCCCCAGAGTTCAGAACTAGAAAGGCACCTGGTCGAAGCATTTATAGGTAATTGCATGCATTTCTGCATTTATAGGTAAGGTTGTGTGTGGAGCGCTCGGGTGTGGGGTGGGGGTGAGACGGGAAGTGGACGTTTGATTGAAAGGGTTTCGGATCGGAAATTTGGAAATTTTTGAGTCTGAGCGTTTTTCGATCTCAATGACTTCACGAATTATGCGGAGTTTATAGAAATATATTAGTGAGATTACGTTGGCCTTGTCCAAAATCTATTTTGTGACCCCGTTTGGATATAATGTTCTGCTAGAGTTGAGGGGAGATCCGATTTTCGGACGGCGAGAGAATGCTTGTATATGCGATTTTGGATACGTTTGTTAGTTTGGCCGATATATGATTGGGAGCAACCAGAACAAAGAATTTTATAGACTCCATGTGACTCTTGTGGAATATTATTTTTCACTGGTCTAAGCAAACTGGATATACTTATTTCTGTTGTAAATATCGTTTCGATATTACGGGATCTGAATAAGTGGCAAATTTTATCAGTATATCTTGATATATGGCGGAATAACTTTGGGGTTTTGGGACAATTCTCTAGTGAGTTGGTGAATATAACCAGTTGCCTGAACATTATTAATATGTTTTTTATTTGACGCATGTCATAGCCGTTCTGAATCAGTGCCGTTTCAAAGGAATTAAGTTCTGTTTGCCTGTTCCTTGTCCGATAATCTAAGTTTTGATAACCGAATTTAATTAAGATGGATGATGATGTGAGTTCGCATTTAGATAACGGTTTGTATGGATAGGTTTACGATAGAACGAATAGGAGAAGCTATGGTTTGACCTTTTTGATATTAAAACGTCAAGAACAGGGAGGGCAGAATTGTTTTCAGTTTCCATTGTAAATTGGACCTGGGGATGTATACTGTTCAAAAGCTAAAGGAACAGATTTAAAGATTGCATTCTAAGTTTCCCGGTGTATTTGTCTCAAGTGTTTCATAGTGTTTCATAAGTGTTTTCCAAAGTTTGTAAGTATTTTATAATATATTGGCTATGACCGAAGAAAGAGGGGAGCCCATAAGAATTACATGAATGTGTTTAAAGAATTTATTATTGAAGATGAAATATTTATTCGGCATGCAATGTTGAATAAGACTAAGGATCCATTGATATGTGATGTTTGTTTAGAATGTTTATAGTTTATGGAAGGGGAATGTTTGTAAATAATGAGACAATATCGAAACTAATAAAAATGTCACTCTCGGATATACTGTGTCTTTGAAGAAGCTCAATAAAATGAGAGAATTTTTTGATATAGGACGTTGATTTTTCCACGAGCAGCTGTAGAGTTTTCGCTAAATATCTTGCTAATTTGTGAGTTGGTGAACGATATGCGCTAACAACTGATCAAAGAGGAATGTCAGTTTTATGAATTTTTGGGAGACCGTATATTTTTGGGATACGAGAAGATTTTACGCGAGATATTAAAGCCTTTTTGGCATCTTAAGAAAGATTAGAAGCATTGATGACAGAGCGTTTTCTTCTCTAGATATGTTGAAGGATCGTTAGGAATATGCTTGTAGTCTGCACTCTCTAATAGATCAGACATTTTAACTTTATAGTCGACAGTGTTAAGTATGACCGTGATATTTCCTTTGTCGGCTAGAAGAATTGTGAAGTCTGAATTTCCTGCGTAACTCAAGCAAGGCGCGTTTTTCTTAAGACGGAAGATTCGATCTCGAAGGCGAAGGATTCTGGCAATGTCTATATATATATATATATATATATATATATATATATATATATATATATATATATATATATATATATATAAGAAAATATATCCGCGCTCCACGTTAGTGCAGCTCAATTCCATGGAGCACTTTGAATTGCATTCTCATCCACCATATTCTCCAGATCTGGCCCCCAGCAACTATTTTCTGTTCTCAGACCCCAAAAAAATGCTCGCTGGAAAAATTCCGCTCCAATGAAGAGGTAATTGCCGAAACTGAAGGATATTTGGAAGACAAAGAGAAATTGTTTTACAAAAAAAGGTATAGAAATGTTAAAAAAGCGTTGGAATGATCGTATTGCTCTTCAAGGAGACTATATTCATGAATAAAGTCAAAATTTGCAAAAAAGTGTGTTTTATTTTTCAGATAAGGGGACTTACTGACGGATGTGTTATGTATGTTCTTTTCTTGTGAACCTTAAATCTAGGTGCATTTCTAGATATTTCGTACATGTAGATAGTGGTATTTGAATGTTGTTTAGAGACTGGTGAACATTGATCTTTCCTTAACCTGTAAGCCACTTGGACAAATTTTGCTTTATTTCTTGTTATTCTCCCCTGATAAACCCTATTTGGATATAATTCAAGGGCCTTCGTAAGATTGTGGACAATGTAACTAGATTTTCAAGACTTGCAAGTATGGCAATGTTATTCGCAAAGGTTCTTATAGTAGTCTGAGTATCTGCTGGTAAATCAGTTGTGAACAAAATACACATAGAAACGGTCTAAGACCGCTGTCTTGTGGAACCACTGATTTACTTCGAGAGTTGGACGTACATTCATTCCTCCTTGTTTGAAATTTCCTGTCACTTATGTAAGATCTCAGTAATAGGAAGATATTTTTAATTTTCTGGATTCAACCCTTAACCAAAAGCCTGACTAAAATCTAAGATAGCATATGTGCAGTATTTCTTGCCGTCCAGAGTTCGATTTATGCTGTGTGCTATTCTATCGACTTGCTGCACTATATAATATTCTTTCCAAATTGATTAGGAGGGTCAGAGTCTATTCTTTGCAGCAGTAGTGCTTCAGTGTTTTAGACGTAGTTGGTAAATGATTTATTAGTTTGTACGAGGTTGTTTAAGAATCAAAATTATTTGAGCCATTTTAAACAATTTTAGCAATTAGTTTAGACGTAATATAGAATTAATGATATATGTAATAAGCGCAACACCTTCTCTAGGTAATTCCTTTGTAATTTTTGGGGTTATTCGGCCTATTCTAGGCGCTTTTCTATTATTTAGGTAACTAATTTTCTTAATAAGCATCTTTTGGTGTTCGCTGTTTGATTGTTGTAGTTTTCCGTAATATATTGACTAGCTTACTTTTTTCCTCAATATCAGTTCCATCGTCGTTGGATGTAAATTACTTTAGCTCATTAACTAATGTTTTTTTCTTCGTCGCTTCTGGCCCATTGTAAATTTGGTCCTAATTCATAACGGTGCGATGGAAACTGGAATTTTTGGCTTTTTAGAGTATTTAACTAGTTTCCATGCTATTTGCGGACGACCTTAAACTATTTAAGCCAGTTTTATCGTCACAGGACTGCTCTCTATTACAGGGTGACCTGCACCTCTTAGCCGATTAGCGTTCTTGTAATAGGTTTCCACTAAATATTACTGAAAATTACCTTTTCTCTCAAGCATAAGTAATTAACTATATATATATATATATATATATATATATATATATATATATATATATATATATATATATATATATATATATATATATATATATATATATATATATATATATCCTCATCATCATCAGCCCGTATCAATCCACTGCAGGATGAAGGCCTCTTCAGCATGCTTCCAACTTTCGCGATCCTGAGCTCTCCTCCCTCTGCCATTCAGGTCCAATATACTTACTAATGTCATCAGTCCATCGTGTTTTCGATCTTGGACCGTGGTCCGTGGTCCGTGGACGTTTGCAATCAAGCGGTATCTGGTCCAAAACCGCCCTGGTCCATCTTTCGTCCCATCACCTCGCTACATAGCCTACCCACTTCCATTTCAATTGTTTTATTCTTCCAATGATGTCACTGACTTTCGTTTGGTCTCTGATTCATGTGCAGGTCTTTCTATCCTATCTAGTAATGCCAAGAATACATCATCCCTCTGTGCTACTCGAAGTTTTTGAACTGACTGTGATGTGAGTGTCCATGTCTCACTTCCGTATTTCATTTCATAATAAGCAGAACACACTGATCAAGACTTTTCTTTTCAGGCAAAGTGGTAGTTTGCCTTTAAAACCTATGTTCAGCCTGCCAAACGCCTGCCAGCCACATTTAACACGTTGTTCCACCTCCCGGACGGCATTCCTTTCCATTGAAAACCTCTGCCCATATATATATATATATATATATATATATATATATATATATATATATATATATATATATATATATATATAGTGACTCACAACTTCCAAATCCGTTCCAAAAATATAAATCCTTTTGTCATCAGCAAATTTATTGAACATGACCTGACTCTTCTTCTGGTTTATTTTCAAGCCAAATGGGTTCCCAGCCCTTTGCAGCTCTTGTACGTGTCTTTGCAGCTCCTCTGGGTCTTGTGAAAGAAGAACGATATCTGTGAATCTGAGATGATTTAGGTATTCACCATTAATCCTTATTCCATCCTGTTCCCAATCTAAATTATGGAACAGTTCTTCCCAGCAGGCTGAAAAAAGAAGAGGAGATATTGCATCACCCTGCTGAACATCCCGCCCTACATTTATTCCAACCTCAAGATCGTCAAGGTGGACTGTCGCTGTAGCATCATCATATATCGATGCTAGTAGATTTACATAGACATTCTCTACACCTTGATTAAGCAATACATCCATTATGGCGCGCTTTGAGATTGAATCAAATGCTTTTTCATAATCGATAAAAGCCAAGCACAGTGGCATAGTGTATTCGTTGTGGTCTTTCTATGACCTGCTGTAGGACCAATGGATATGATCCATTGTACTGAATCCACTTCTGAATCCTGCTTGCTTTCTTAGTAGTGCGTCATTAAGTTTTCTTAGTATTCTTTTGGATATTATCTTGGTGAAAACTTTGTACACCACTGATAGGAGGCTTATTGGGCGGTGGATCTTTAAATCCTCCCGTGCTCCTTTCTTATGTAAAATAATCACTTCGGCATTTTTCCATAAGCTGGGTACTTCTTGTTGTTTTAGACATTTTGAGTATAATTTTGCTAGTGTTTTACGTAAAGTCCGACCACCAGCTTTTAACATCTCCACAGTTATACCATCCTTTCCTGGGGCCTTGCCATTTTTCATCGAGTCTATAGCCTTGGTCACTTCCTCCATCCACCAGGATATCCGGCACTTGTTCTTCAGTGGGCATTGCTGCTCTTGCTTGATTCTGGTCCTCATATAACTTTGAATAAAATCTTTAGACAACCTCTAAGATTTCCGTCCGTTCTCTGTATATTGTACCATCCTCACGCATCAAGGAAAACATTTGTGTCTTTTTCTTTCTTAGCTTCTGCTTAGCTTTGTTAATTCCCCTGTTTTCTTCCACAGTTTTTTGCACAAGCTGACCCTGCTATTATACCAAGGACTATCTGCATTCTTCATTTCTTCATTGTCCGGCGATTTTTCATTACATTAATGGTCTCATTGGAAATTTTTGTCTCTTTGAAACATTTATCTTCTGGTGCTATTGAAGCCGTTTAAGCAGAAATTTTAAGCACATTGTTGCTGATTTCTTCATATTGGTCTGTAATTTCCATCTCCCCGAGTCTTGTAACACAGCAAAGCGATTCGACAAAGCAATTTCAAAATTTCTGCCCATCTCCAGCAGCTTTCCAGAATCCACTTTGCCCCTTTTTGATCTTATCATTTTTTTGCCCTCTTTTCGGCAGTTTATCCTAATTTTTGCTCGTACCATTCGATCGTCACTTCCCACATTAAAATGGTTAAGTGCAGTACAATTGGAAAATATTGTTTTATCGGTTGACATGATGTAATCAATTTCACTTGTGAGTCCAGAGGGACTTTTCCATGTCCATTTTCTGTGGATCTTTTTCTTATCAAACGAATTCATAATATAGAGTTCTTGTCCTTCAGCAAAGTCAACCAGCCTGTCACCTCTATTATCCCACTCACCATTTCCGTATGGACCAGTTGCATTTTCACCAGTTCTTGCTTCTCCGATTCTGGCATTAAAGTCACCCATCAGGATTTTATACCTACACTTCTCTTTGTCTAAAAGTTGGGCCACATCATCATAAAATTGCTCAATTTCCTCACCTCTATGGCTTATAGTTGGTGCATAAGCTTAGACGATTTGAAGGTTAAACATTTTATTCACTTCACCTGAATGAAGCATGGGGCTAATCTGTCGGATATACTTTCAAATTTGACTACACTGTCTTTCAGCTTTTGATTGACGAGAAATCCATTCCACATCGTCCATTCTCCGTACCTCGAGTGTAGAGTACCTGACCAGTTGATTCTAATTTGATTAACTCTTCGCCTTTTCTTCGTGTTTCACAGAACCCAATAATATCCCAATGTATGTTGTCAAGTTCAATTAATAGTTCTTGAAGTCGGGTCTCCGTTTTCATTCATTTTCATATATATATATATATATATATATATATATATATATATATATATATATATATATATATATATATATATATATATACATATATATATATATATATATATATATATATATATATATATATATATATATATATATATATATATATACATATATATATATATATATATATATATATATATATATATATATATATATATATATATATACATATATATATATACATATATACACGCGTTTACAAATTATTGGCCGATACTGGTAAGTGTTACGAGTAAATGTTTCAAGTTTTTTTTTTTATAAATTGCCTTCTTCTCTGATTACCATCAAGAAATAGACAATTTGTTGTTCGATCAGACCTATTATAGTTGATTGAGTGTATTTTAATTGCTCCTATGTGATTACTTTTAAGTAAACATAATTTGCTCAGTATTGTTTAGGTAGATTTAGTACCATCTAGAATTTAAAGTTACTGAGAACCAGAGACGAGCTCGTGTAAGTTAGGGTTGTTCAGCTTTTATTTGGTTTTCTACAGTAGAGTTTAGTGGATCACAGTCCCTAAACCTCCCTGTGTTTTTTGTATTGCTTTATTTTTTTATGTACTTTGAGCTGTTTTCTTTGATTGTGCTTACGTTTAGTAAATGTATAAAATTAATTCAATAGTTTTTTTTTTTTAAATAGACCACCTCCCAGTTATATATAAATGTATATATAAATATATATATATATATATATATATATATATATATATATATATATATATATATATATATATATATATGTATATACAAACATCAGGAGATGATTTATCAATAGATGGTTAAAAAATGCGGATTAAGGGATTAAAACGAGCGATATGGTATTTAGTGACAAAATCTGTTTAAGCTTAGAGTTTCACGCCAAATATTTTAACATAATAATTGATCGAAGACGATTAAATAAATCAAAAATTTCATTTTATTGAAGTATAAATGCATTCCTTTAATTCTAACGGAAAAAAGTTTCTAGATTTAACACACAAAAAACAGTTTCATTCTATATAATATTGGTTACAATACATAAATAAAGTAGAACAAATGTGTTGCCGTCCGATTCGTTAAAGTTCATCGAGAAGAATATCTCGTGCACCAAAGCTGGATTCACGAGTGACGGTCGTTTACGACGTGGTTTTGGAGGTCCACATTCATTATTGTGCTCCCGACGGAGCATGCAAGTATCAACACGTGGTTCCGAACGGACAGCAACCGAAACCCCTTTTAAAATATTTGCAATTTTGGTTTTGTATACGAGACTTTTCATTCCTGATAAACCTATCCTTTTCTTCTTTTGTGTCGTACCAAATACAGCTACGAAATGCGAAATCTACAATTAAAAATAATTAGCTGTAATTATTAGGTCTACCCAGAAGTAAATTTTCTATAATATAATAAGTCTATTTTTTATATTTTAAAATTATTGCTAACCATCTACTAATAATGATTTAACTCAATATAACATAACATACATTCTAGTTAAGCATATTGGCATTTAGTGTACGTATTGTTAACTTTTGAAAAAAAGCAATCCTGTAAGAATGAAAAAACAACTTGTGAGTTTTAAAAGAATATCACTGCCACAAATTCCATCAATGCTGTTTATCCTGATGACTTAGGTTTAGGTTAGTTTCTCGCCTCCAAAAACTCTTCGTGGTACCGAAGAGCAACAATTACAGTTACTGGTGTAAAGGTGGATGGAGCAAATCGAAAACAACGGTAATAAGACGGTTTCCAAGAATAACTTCCAGACATAAAGTTGCATCAGTGAATAACTAAGTACACTTTGTTACTCCCTAGTATTATATCGGACACTGGTTATCGTCTGTTATCGTTCATCCGATAACATTTCTAAACCATATACTGTTAATCAAAGACTAGCGTACGTTCCACTTGGTGATCGGATCTTCCCTAACATGTACTTTGACATTCCACTTGCCAATCGCAGATATTACTGATGGCAACCACTTCGAACGTAGTAGCATTTCCAAGGGAAACTAAAGATATGAATAATGAAGAAAATTAGTTTCTATAATGGTGGAAATAGATATGTTAATTCAAATGTGTACAGAATAGTACGGATAATACATAAATTCAATATTAAGCATGATTTTAGAAGTGAAAACTTCTTTAGGCACGTTTTTGCTGAGGAGTGAACGTAAGTGAACCATCACGCTCGGGTCGGTGACGCACTGAATCGTGTATACTCGGCTCCAGTCGTCATCAGCCACGTTTTGCATGTAATCGGTGTAGTATTTTAATATAATACGCGTGTCTTATTGTATATAATCTGTGTAATATTTAAAGTACTTACAATTTGTGCTGCATTTCATTAATAGCAAAAAATGTATTAACTAATATTACTTCACAGATACATAGATAAGAAACAATACTTTTATATAACAATTTTAATATCACCTTGTTGTTGATTCACCGAATTATCCATTATATAACATAAATGTAATTTGTTATATATTAACTCAACCCCTGTATATTATATTTACAAAGTTAAAAGCATACAATGTATCATAAATGCAATGTCAGCAGTTCAACCCACATATCCTCAGTGCCATAAACAAGTCAAGGTTAAAGCCACGTCAACAGAATCGCTTATCTTCGCCGTTTCCCATGGTTCCAATAAACAAGTCCACGGTTGCAGTATCAGCAAAACCCTACAACAACGCAGTTTCCCATAGCGATCTGTCCCCACGAGGCCCAGATGCCAAATCAGCACGCCTGAACATATAAGAACCAGGACCACCGCCCAGCCATCATCAGTACTATATTTTTTCTATATCATTATTAACTTTTAAAGTCACTATAGTATTTTGATCATATTTTAAAGTATTTATATTTTTCACGATTCAGTAATCTTTTATTTTATTGCATTCATATTTGAAACCAGAAAGTAACAAAGTGTAAAACTCACAAACAAATAATTTTTAAAAAGTAAAGTTAAGTGAAAATCATTTAAAAAAATTGGCGCAGTCGGTAGGATCAGCTGGAACGTTGATAGAATACGTGTATACTAACTACAACGGTGGATTCCAATCCTTCGTTAAAGCTAGCCGAAGAGAATAGAAGAAAAACAAAAGAACCATAAATCTACGACGTCCTGACTCGTCTTCAAAACTACGGAAGGAACACCTGGTGAAGGCCCTGGTAGTAAGGTAGATAGAGAATAAGACAAAGATGGCTTTTTGAAAACTCCTGTAAGTACAGCAATTAATCATCTCGCTTTTTATATTTCCCTTTTGGCTTACTTGTAATATTGCTATATTGGAATAAGTGATTAGAAAATATTTCTTTTTCATAAACACATAACTATTATTAGTTTCATAATACTCAGCAACTTTCATAAAACGACATAATTCTTGTTTATTAACTACTATCAATTTAATTAATATAATTATCAATTAAAGCAACAATTTACCAATCAAAATGAGTCAAAGTGAAATTGAAATTAAACCTTACAAACTATCTGAAATGTTTTCTATAGTCCCTGAATTTGACGGTGAACAAATGTTTTTACATACATTCTTGAGCGCTTGTGATTGTGCTTATAGTATGGCAACGGGCAATCAAAAAATATCATTAATCATTCATATAAAAAGCAAATTACGTGGAGAAGCCCCACAAATTGTTAATTCAAGAAATCCAATATCTTACCAAGAAATCAAAAGCCTATTAAACACACATTTTGGAGACACCCGAGATATGTCCTCATTGATTCAAGATTTACAACGATTAAAACAACTACCTAACGAATATCCGTTAATGTTCTTAAACCGACTTGAAGTTTTAGATGCTAAATTAAGGATGCGCAAGCAGAACTTATCGTGCAAGCAATCCATCAGATTTATTCCAAGTGAAAAAAACAAATCAGACGCCAACTACAATTATATTATTTCGAAAACCAAAAATTTAATCAACAAAATCAACAAACCACATACAGATCACCACCATTAACACAACGTCAAAAGCAACAAATTAAAAGACCAAATTTACAAAACTCCAAATGCTTAAGTTGCGGACGTTTAGGTCATTTTGCAAACAATTGTTTATTCAGAAATAATCAAGGACCTCCAAATTCGAACTTCCAACGAACGACACCGAATTTTCTAAATAGACAACAATTTCAAAATCCACAATTTCAAAATCAACAGTTTAAAAATCAACAATCCCAATTTCAAAATCAAAGACCACAATTTCAACAAAGACCCAAAATTCAGAACACCCAACCACAAAACTTAAATTTTCAACAACGCCCTTCAATAATACAAAGGAATCCGAATATCAATCAAAACTTCCATACAAGTAATCAAAGAGCCCACCTCATTAATCAAGATAGTACACACAACTAATTTGACGATTACAACCAATTTGACGATTACAACCAACAAGATTATTATTCACAACCGGAATTCTGTCAAGAGGAATTTTATCAACAGAACGAAGCATATACAATCTACAACAACAATTTCCCCAAGAATTTGAATTACAACCCGAATACTACAATGAAGTCGATAATACTCAAAATTGTCCTATAGCTACAGATCAAAACCGCCCTCCGATAGCACCTTCAGTCAACAAAGAAACGTCCCTCGAACGTATACAAACACTGAATTCAACCAATACAACCAATCCGAAATAAACCCTCAACTTGCCAGAACAGAACTTTTTGTAAACCCCACGTTTACCATAGACTCAAGCAATCTTTATTACACTAAAGATGCCACCAACACCTTTAAAATCTTAATAGACACTGGAGCTGGAATTTCAATTTTCAAAGAAAATACTGTCAAAAATTACAAAAATCGGATTCCAGAAAACTTAACTATCCAAGCCATAACCGACGAAAAATTATTAATCACACAATCAGCCACTATACCTTTTACAGACAGAGATCCACATAAAGTTTTTATCTACAATCTAGACATAGATTTCGACGGACTTTTAGGACTAGATTTTTTTGAACACTATCAATGCACCATCGATTTACAAAACAGATAATTAATAAGCAATTTTGAAGCACTACCCCTATTTAAAGCCGGAGATACCGCAAATACTAACCTGAATAAAATTGAAATAAATGGTAGAACTGAACAAATATTTAAGTTAAAATGCAATCTTAAAAACACAGATGCAATCTTAAGTCAACAAGAAAAACAAAAAGTTCATATCCCAAACGCCCTAGTACATGTTAACGAGAAAGGAGAATTTTCAACATCAATAGTAAACGTAAATGCAATTCCAAAATCAATTGAATTTTCTGACATTCAAATAGAACCCTTCGAAACGTCAAATTTTAATTCAAACAATTTTCAAAATCTAAACCAAATCGACAGAATTCAAGAAATAAAAAATCAACTTCGCACAGATCATCTTAATGAAGAAGAAACGGAACTTATAACAAATTTATGTTTAAATTTTCAAGATATTTTCTACATGGAAGGTGATGAATTAACTTTTACGAACGAAATTAAACACTTATAGATATCAACAAATAGATATCAACAACGCGAAACCAGTCTTTTCAAAATCATATAGCTATGCACACGTACATAAGGAAGAGGTTAAAAATCAAATTAACGACATGCTAAAACAAGGAATAATACGTCCTTCCATTTCACCATGGTCATCCCCAGTTTGGGTCATTCCTAAAAAACTCGATTCATCTGGAAAACAAAAATGGCGCATTGTCATTGATTACCGAAAATTAAACGAACTTACCGTAGATGACAAATATCCCTTACCCAACATTTCAGATATACTTGACCAACTTGGCAAATGCGAATATTTTTCAACTTTAGATCTCGCATCGGGATTCCATCAAATTGAAATTAACCCTTCAGACATTTCCAAAACAGGTTTTTCAGTAGAAAACGGACATTATGAGTTTGCTCGAATGCCCTTCGGACTTAAAAACGCCCCTTCGACATTCCAACGTGTCATGGACAATATTTTATTAGGGATTCAGAATGAACGATGTTTAGTCTATATGGACAATATAATCATTTACTCTCCTACAATTCACGATAATTTATCTCGTTTAGAAGAAGTTTTCAAAATGCTAAGAAATGCCAACCTCAAGATTCAACCCGATAAATGTAAATTTCTCAAAAAAGAAGTCGCATACCTAGAACACTTAATAACTCCAGATGGCGTAAAAAAATCCACTCAAAGTCGAATGCATCAAAGACTTTCCACAACCAGGAACGCCTAAAGAAATAAAATCTTTCCTAGGACTAGTAGGCTACTATCGTCGTTTTATACCAAATTTCGCGAAAATTGCCAAACCACTTACTAAATTACTTCAAAAAGATATAAAATTTTATTTTGATCAAGATTGTAAACAATCATTCGATGAGTTAAAAAAAGGTTTAATCACAGATCCAATCCTCATATACTCGAATTTTGAATAACCCTTTGTGTTAACAACGGATGCCAGTGCATTTGCAATCGGAGCAGTATTTTCCCAAGGCCTCATTGGAAAAGACTTACCAATAGCTTTTGCAAGCCGAACTCTTTGTGATGCCGAAACCAAGTATTCTACAGTCGAACGTGAACTACTTGCGATAGTATGGGCAGTTAAACATTTCAGACCTTACTTATTTGGACGAAAATTCACTCTCGTAACCGATCATCGCCCATTTACCTGGTTATTTTCGATTAAAGATCCTGGAAGCAGATTAGCGCGATGGCGATTAAAGCTTGAAGAGTATGATTACAAAATCATTCACAAATCCAGAAAGAAAAACAAAAATGGAGACGCATTATCTCGAATCAAAATAAAAGAATGCTCAAAATTTCAAACCAAACTAAATTTACCAATACTTTCAGCTAGCGAAACATCTGATAATGAAGACAACCCTAATGAAAATGACAACGCAAATACTAATGAAATTTCGGAAGAATACGACAAATTTATCCAAATATATGACAATCGATCCTTAATTGATTATTCAAAAATTGAAATTTCTAACAACCAATTACTAGATAAATCACACAAAAATATAATTACATTCTTTTGGGAAAACAAATTAGAAGAATTTCACCATAACATAATTGACGACATACTTGACGAAAACACCGATTTAAAACCAAATGAACTAAACATTCACGATAGTAAATCTGTTAAAAATCGTAGATATTTCATAATCCCACTTCATTTCGATCCAACTACAGTCACACTTTTTTTATTTCACACCCTATACAAATATCAAAACGAATTTAAACCGCAGGAAATCTACCACGTTGAAAACCAAATAGAAATCCCAGTCTTAGAGATATTTTCCTATATCTTTGCGGACAAAGATATACGATTAACAATATGTCAAAACATTGTTAAAATTCCAGAACAAGAACAAATTCCTATCATTTTAGACCAATACCACAATGGGAAGACGAACCTTCATAGAGGAATCAACGGAACCATACGTCGTGTTAAAGAAAAATACAACTGGAAAGGCTTAACGAAAGACGTTGGGAATTTTATTAAGAAATGCGAAACTTATCAAAAAGTTAAGATTAATCGAAAAAATTTAAATAGACTGCTAGTGATCACAGAAACTCCAAAAACTCCTTTTGAACGAATTAATATTGATTTATTCGAATTTCCAACCCGAAATTTGCTAACCGTAAGAGACGAACTTACTAAATTTACTCAAGCTTACCCAATTGAAGACAAGACCGCAAAAACAATCGTTAATACACTATTGATATTTTTTCAACATTATGGAATGCCATTGAGAATTCACTGCGACCAAGAACGCGAATTCGACAACACCCTTATTAAAGATCTTTGTGAACTTTACGATATCAAACTGACGTTCTCTAGTGTAAGCCACCCTCAATCGAATGGATCATTAGAAAGATTCCACGCGACTCTACCTGAAATGATCAGAGTTCATAAACAAGAACATCCCGATGAACATCCTTTCAATATTCTTTCATACACGGTCATTTGTTATAACAACACGCAAAGAAAGACACACGGATTCACACCCTACTGGAACCTTATGTAATGAAAAGAATCTAATTTCTAAATATATTCGGGACTTGAACAATCGAATGCATTATTACTACAAAACAGCTCGTGAAAATACCCAATTGAAAAACGAAAAAGCCAAATTACGTTTTAATAAAAACATATCTGAAAAACTTTAAGAGTTTAATATTGGAGACAAAGTATACGTCAAAGAATCAGATAAAAGATAAATCTCAAAATAAATTTAAAGGCCCTTTTGAAATTAAAGAAATTTTTCAAAATTCAGCAGTGTTATTAAATCCTGAAATACAACAACAAACAAAAGTAAATTTCGACAGACTCAAACCATATCACGAATAAATTGTTTTCAGATTATTCGGAGTCCTCTCTATTGTTCAACCCCAATACCTCATTACACCCATCAACAATACCATAGGAATCTATCTACACGAAGATGGATTGATCAAACTCTCTAACGACAAATGGACATTACTTGTCTACACCGATTTACAACTTATTCAAGATACTATAATTAAAAATGATAAAATATTAGAAAACCTGATAGATAATATAGAGGAAGACACACCTCGAATGATGGCTTTTAAATCTGAAGTACAAACTCATATTAACCTATTGTCTCAAATTTCTAAATCAATTAATTTAAAATACACTGAAACAACTAGTGATACCAAGAAATATATCTCTAGAGAAAAACGCGGCATATTGAATGGCATAGGTACTATATGGAAATCAATAACAGGCAATTTAGACGCATCAGATGGGGAATATTTTAAAGATTGCATAGAAAAAGTTATTCATGATGAATATCAAATTGAGAATTTGTTGAAGAACCAAATCACTGTAACAACATCAGTTATTAAAAACTTTGACTAAAAAGTTGACGAAGAAACTTTTAATAACGATATTAAGAAAATTCGCGAATCAATAATGGTTATTTCAGATCAATTAAATTATTATTCAGCCCAAATTACAACTCTTAATATATGTGAATTATTGATGGAAAGCTACACTTTTATTGAAAATACAATAAATGACATTATTAATTCTATAACTTTCGCTCGATTACAAATATTACAAAGTTCGATTATAACCCCTCTTGATTTAATGGATTCACTAATCCCTCAAAAGAAATAATCTTCCGTTACAAATTTCCATAGCATCAATTCCTTATTATCTTGATATAATTGAATTGAAAGCATTTCAGATAGATACGAAAGTTATATTTGTATTAAATATTCCTTTGATTGAACCTGAAGAATATACACTGTTTCGACTTTATCCAATTCCAAGATTAGACAATCGAACAAATTTACATCATATTCTAACAGTAACGACAAAATTTATTGCGAAAAGTGATGATTCATTGTTGTATACAATTATTGAAAGTCCAGATAAATGCAAACTATCCGGCAGAAGAACAAGAATTTGCCGAAATACATTCCCGTATCCAATTGACAGTGACGCAATATGCGAAGCCCAATTATTGAAACACCAAGAACGTCTTCCACGCACTTGTCAAAATTCAATCGTTATGGCAACTGATTACAATCTTAACAAATTAAGCTTAAATATTTGGCTAATCATGGTATCCGACATATTACCAATAACAATAAAATGCGGAAACAGAGACATTGCAACGAAAATATTAGAATCACAAACTAAATCAATATTCAAACCAAGTGGACGATTTAATAAATCAACCATTTGTAAAGAAACATCAAAGCTGGTTCACCATCCTTACAATCACCATCATCGTTGCTCTTGTAATATTATATATCTTCTGCAAATGTCGAACACGAAGAAGATCACCGATAGGAATTGTTATAAGTCATGACGACTACCCGCCATCACCTCCATGACGTAAATTTGCTACGTACACAGCAAAATGGAAGAAAATTCTTCTTCCACAAAGAAGACCAATCATTCATCTCGAAGAACCAGAAGAAGAAGATAATTTCGAACTCAACACCACACATATATATCATCAAAGAATATTTCCTAAAAGTTGTCCCCATGTGCCAACTTTTATCTAAAAAGGGGAGCTGTTATATATCAACTCAACCCCTGTATATTATATTTACAAAGTTAAAAGCATACAATGTATCATAAACGCAATGTCAGCAGTTCAACCCACATATCCTCAGTGCCATAAACAAGCCAAGGTTAAAGCCACGTCAACAGAATCGCTTTTCTACACCGTTTCCCATGGTTCCAATAAACAAGTCCAAGGTTGCAGCATCAGCAAAACCCTACAACAGCGCAGTTTCCCATGGCGATCTGACCCCACGAGGCCCAGATGCCAAGTCAGCACGCTTGAACATATAAGAACCAGGACCACCGCCCAGCCATCATCAGTACTATATTTTTTCTATATCATTATTAACTTTTAAAGTCACTATAGTATTTTGATCATATTTTAAAGTATTTCTATTTTTCAAGATTCTACTGTATAACAGTAATCTTTTATTTTATTATATTCATATTTGAAACTAGAAAGTAACAAAGTGTAAAACTCACAAATAAATAATTTTTAAAAAGTAAAATTAAGTGAAAATCATTAAATATATATATATATATATATATATATATATATATATATATATATATATATATATATATATATATATATATATATATATATATATATATATATATATATATATATATATATATATATATTAAAATTGGAAAATTAGAAGTTTTCACGTCTATCATGTGGTGATAAGCACACAACCATTTTTTTTTAATCTTGACTCAGTAATTCAAACTGATGAGTAGTATGCCTTCAAAACTCACATCGAATAAGAAGTTGTAGTGAAAATGTATCTCAAGATTTGATTATTTTGATTAGAAGTCGTCAAAATTGCTTAAAATAGGTAACATAAACAAAAATAACATTATTTTGTTTATAATCGATAACGTAATATCTAGCAAATACATACCTGAAGGTACTCTGCATTCTGGACACACCTTGTGTAAACTAAACATTTTGCTTCCCAGCCATTTCTTTATACACGCGAAACAATAACAATGATTACAATTTGGCAAAATTCCAGATACCACAGGATTTATTTCCCGATTGAGCATCTTTAACTAATTCAATTGTTTCTTCGGATGAAGTAGTTCCTGGACCATTCAGGCTGCTTAAATCACATCTGATTATTGAGGCGTTTTGGCGGGAGGGTGAGGAAACATTCTAAAAAAAACATTCTAAAATATCTAAATTATATCTAATAATAAAAAATATCTAAAACTATCAAAAATTATTGACAAAAGAATTGCAATATTATTCCGTAAATTGAAAGTTATCAGAAAAAATCAGTTCTAAGTTTAATGACAAAAATGTTTTGAATTTTCTTCTCCTGCTTTTTAATATCCCTAGTACAATTTAATTTGTCCTACTCTATAAAATAACGCCATATCTCAGCTTTAACTCTTGATATTTGAAGTTATATTCGGTTAACCTGAATAGCACTTTTAATTGATCCAGTAGTAAAGCCTAATACTCCGTGGCGTAACTATATATATATCATCTGAGGCCCGTCGCAAATTCATTGGATGGGACCCTCCCAGTAAAAATCGTCAGGTTTTAATTTAATTTTAATAAATCACTTTAGTAGTTACCCAACAGTCTCAAGTCCTGCCCATCTAGTAGGGTTCAATGCTTTTAATGTTATCGAAGTTGAAGACTCCCCTTCTTTATCAGATATAAAACATGATAAGATATTCCATCTTTTGATACTATACCCCAAAAAATTATAAATTTGTTGAACTGTTTCAAAAAAATGTTGCATATCAATAACCTCTCTTACTGCATCATTAAGTACCAGATTTAAGTAATGAGCAGCACAGTGAACATATACCGCATTTGGCTTGATATCTTTTGTGAGTTTTTGAACTCCACCATATGCGCCTTTCATTGTATCAGCATCATCGTATCCTTGTCCTCGACACTAGGTTGAGGTATATTTTTGTCATTTATGGATTTAATAATTTGGTCCTTAACTTCATCAAATCCTAAATATGACTCTTTAATGACGAGCGCCTTTGGGATTCCATTTTCGTCTTTCTCGACAATTTTTTTTCATACAATAACGGTAAAGTTCACACATTTGATCTGTTTTTGAAATATCTGGAGTCGTACCGAATATGATAAAGTAAAATAGTGCGGTATTTATTTTATTTATGAGTGAATTTTCTACTTTTAGAATCAGAACAGAAATGATCTCATTTTGTATTTTTAGACTTTAGTATTTTATTTGGCCCTTTGGTTTATTTAACAGTTCTTGTAAAATCGGATTATATTTTGCTGGCCACGAAGTGTTAGAATAACATCAAGGAGTCTAGATAGTACTTGGCGCCAAAAAGATTTTTCTTTCTTGATCATGGACTCTTGCTTTTCATCTAGTGTTCCCTAGTGTTCCATATAGCCGCCATTGTTGATACGTAAGACAAGAATCCACGTGAATTTTCGATGTCTCGTGTCTTTCTATGGCATCTATAATATGTTTCCAGTCGTCATAGCCTTCCATCCAAACATTTTGTATTTTTTTAGATGCTCGATTTACGAATAGACGAACTAAGGAATAGGGTAGCTATGCACATTCAAGTTTCACTCCAGACTTGCAAACAATATAGTAATGTTTTTCTATGAAAGATCTATTGTCACTGTCTTTTAAGAAAGGACTATTAAATTTACAATGCCCGTTTTCGATCACGAACCGTTTCACTTGATAATTTAGTTCTTTAAAAATACCCTTATCAATAATATATGGTGAGGATGCAATATTGTTCACACTAAAATATGATTCACTTTGATTTTTGCTTGTACCTTGTAATTGTTCTAGATCTGGATATACCCTGGTGTCGGGTGCTTCATCTGCTATACTATTACTTTTAGTTACGTCCAATTTTTCACTTTTGGAGCACTGTTCACTCGCTTTTTCATCAATAAAGTCATCATTCTTAAAGTACTGACTAATTTAAGGGTAATTTTTTATTTTTTTTTCTTCAGACTCCGTCTTTCTCTTTCGTTTTTCGCTCCCACTTAGATATGTTCTGTGTTGTGTATTGTGTTGTATGTTGATATCTTACTTTCACAATTAACTTTACTTTTCCACTCACCAAGTATGAACCTCTCGCCAGAATGCTCTAGAAGGGATATGTAGTCTTCCATCTTAAGAATATGTCCAGGTGGACAGTATATTGCTCCTACTATTAAGCTTTGCTTTATGGATCTAATAGCAACCAGGGTTAAATGGTTTTTTTCACTTTCCATATGACATTCTTCATAATGATGAATTCATTGAAGATATACTACTCGAAATGTAAGGAAGAAATGAAATAGAAATTGAAAATTAGGTCTCCAGAATGTACTCCACGAGACAAAGCCGAGAGGGATATTTGAATAAAGTTATCTTCACATTATTCCATAATTTGTTGTTCAAGAGAAAGTAAAAATTACGGGTGTATAATTTTAAAGTTCTGATTCTCTTGTTGGAAAAGCGATTATTCAAACGAATTTGTGGATTAATCCCACGCCAAATAAATATTCATGTATTGTAGCTATACTGAAAACAAAACAAATACCTTTAACATATAATCTGGCGCTGGCACTGGCTTTACTAACTTTATTCTCTGCGTAACAGGTATAAATGCCTCCATTATCAAACTGAACGTCGGAAATGAGCAAACCGCCACCTTCTTGAACTTTCAATTTACCTCCTGATAATTCCTTGCCATTGTGAATCCATTTTATGGTGGGTCTAGGAAGTCCAACGATTTTACAAGTCATATTAACGCTTTGGCTAGCAACGACATATGTATCTCTCGGTCCTTCCGTTATTTCAGGCGATAAAACCTGTACTTTGACGTATACGTCTTTGTAGATATAACCTAATGAGTTTGTGGCATTGCAGCCATAATTTCCAGTGTCATTCTTAATCAAATGTTCGATAATAAGTCGACCTGGTAGTACTTTACGTCGGTTATTTGGAGGGGCTATTTCAAGAGGTTGTCCGTTATGAATCCATCTAATATCTGGTTCAGGAATGCCACCAGCTTCGCACCTAAATTCAGCAGTTGCATCTTCGTCACCAGTGATTACCTCCGGCTTCACAATAAAATACGGTTCCGCTATAGACGAACAAACGAACAAAAATTGTGTATAATTTCTAAAATGCAAAATAAGGACTTTTACCTAAAACTTTTAGATGAATGGAATACGACTGGCGTTCTCCAACGCCATTACTAGCTTCACAAGTATAAGTTCCTTTATCATCAAAATCTACCACTTTTATTATCAACGATCTTCCATAATTACCCAGTGTAGCCTTATTCGTTGGCCGTAATATTTTACCTTCCTTTGACCAAACTATCTCAGCTAGCGGTCTATGGGAGAACCAAGTAAATTAAAAAAAAAATGCAGGCAGCCATGGGGACTGCCGATAGCATTGAAAACTTGAAACTTTGGAATAACTGTCTTTTTTTTTAATTTTTAAGTTGTTTACTCTTTAAATATATAATTTAAAAATGTATATTTTTTTTCACGTAAGATCGAGGACCTAAATAAATATAGAGAATGGACATTATTTTATAGAATTTTTAATTTTAAAATCCCCGACAATCATACTATCGAACAACTAGAAATCTGTTTTACCACGCTAGTACGATAACTCCTAAGCCACTATGAAATATTCATTGCACGATGTATTGCAGAGATTAAATATTAGAAAAATAAATAAAATTAAAATTTTCAAGGCAAATATTGATACCAATATTCGAAATATTCGAAAATAAATGCTTCGTTTTTGTTATTTATTTTTCTACATAAAAATATTAGCATATTCAGTACTCACTCTGGTTCTGCGCAGTGATTCTACAATTAAACAATTAAAATAATGATTATCTAAAACACAATTTAATTTAAAACACAATTGGTGTCGCCAATCTGGCGCAACACGTCAGTAGCATGTCGGTGACGCGAACCAATAAGCCATTACCGAAAATTGCTCAAAGGGGCTAAATACATTTTCACTCCAATAAAATGTTTTTGAAACATATACTTACGTGCCGCCAAAAATACAGTAAAGTTCGACCAGTTTTCCACGATAAGCAACTTCATTTTTTCTCGACACATACTCTAGTTTTGGAAGAACTAGACTTTGGGCAGCAGAAACTCCAGCTGGTACAACATTCAAAAGAACTCTGTTTCCGTATTTGAGCTCATTCTTGTTTGGAATTCTTGCGGCACAAGCATATATAAAATTGGCAGTACCGTCTGTCAAAGTCAAATTATAAAACCACAAATTTCCGTCAGGATCAACTGTCAAACGAGACGAATTGATCGTTTCGAAGTTTCCATTTGTGTAGATCATGATCCAGTGAATCTCTGGTTTAGGCCAAGCATCTGGTGCATGACAAGTAAGGTTAAATGGTTCACCTTCATGTCCTATCAATGGAGTTGGAGGTGTTCTCTTAAAATAGTTCAATTTAGCTTTTCTTAAAAACACCGAACTAGATGTAGCAATTCCGTATTGATTTTCGGCGAAACACTGGTACTGACCAATGTCAACATCAGACGGTTGGGTGAATGAAAGAGTACCACAGCCAGTTTGTTGGAAAATACGACCATCGTATGTTTGCCAGTCAAACTTCTTTCCGTTTTTAATCCAATAGTATCTAAAAATTGTATTAAGGCTTACATTTTAAAAAGTTTCGTTCAGATTTATGTCACTTACTTCGGAGCGGGTACTCCTTGAGCTTCATATTCTAAATAAAACGTTTTATCATTTCTACCTTGTTCTAATTCTAACAAAAACTCGTTTGTGGCAGACTGTTTAGTGATTAGCGGTGGAGAAGGTACTAAAATAAAAATAAATCAAGTGAAAAAGGTTTTCAAAACGTACGATCCGAAAAAGGTTACCTTCTCGAGCAGAACAACATTTGCTACAATAATAAATCAAAAATAAAAATGAATAACATCCTATTTTGGACTTAATGTTTATATGTATTGAGCTACACCTAAAATTTTGAAGAAAAAACACTTCATTTCCAAACAAACGATTAAAATTGAAACAAAATTAACTCTGATTTAATTTTCGTAGAAATTTTGGTATACATTTCTGAAAGATTTTTGTCTACCCTACGAATGATATACACTGAGTGTCAAAGTATAATTCTACTTTAGTGGCATCTTATCTGTTTCGACAGGTTAAAATATTGGAAAAGGGAAAAAGTGTAATTGACCTTGATCAAAATATAAAACGATTACTAAACATTTTTCTTTGGACATAAAATATTAGACACCCTTTTTTAAATTTAAGATTTCTTAATCCTCTAGAGCAAAGATCTCCTTACTACGGTCTACTTACTTTGGTCCGTGGCCCAAATCCGGCCCGCCAGTATAATCAATCCGGGCCCGCGACAGCTAATTGCTTAATGTTGTTATTGTTGCTGTGATAAGTTGGATAAATCTACTCAGAATGATAACTCGGTTTTATTTACTTGCTAGGTAAAGCTTAATGACAAGTATAATACACAGAAAATTTAACTTAGGCATAATAACTAACAAATAATTGAATTTAATCCCACTAAATTATAAACTAGTGAACATCCCGCGATTTGACCCTCGGTAGTTATGTTGGGATAAATAGTATCATATATGTAAGTATATCTATGTTTGGAATGTATATATCCTGAATCAAATATATAATCTTTATCCTGAAATTCTCTCAGGAATGGAAAAGCTATTATTAAAGCGAATGAAACCGCGGGGTGTCCACTTGCAAAAAAAAACTAATGAGATTTATGTAATTGTGATTTTCCACTGACAATAGTTTGTAGTTGTGGACCAATGTTAGTTGTACCAATTTTTAAAGGAGATTTAAGATACTCATCGGTTAGCTTTGTGTACTTCATATTGGAGAATGTTTTCTCATACAAGTAGTTAGTACCAAAAACAGAAAACAGCCCACAAGCTAATTTATACAAATTATCATATTGTACCAGTGGAAGACTCTCATTCCAACAAAGATGAGTTTTGATATTTGTTCTTAATTATATCACTGTACTGTAAATCAATAATTTCCATATGAAGCTCCGATGCGAAGGTTTCAATGTCAGTATCAAAAGGATTTTGAAAAATCTTAATTTCGTTCGCAATGACATCAAAGTCTGAGAAACGAATATCAAAATTTATCTTCAAAGCACTAAAAGCTTCGATCAGTCTCACTAGTGTGGCTGAATATTTCACATGTTTTAAAATTGTATGATATAGTAAGTCGTTTCCTCCAATTTCTTCAATAAACTCGAGGAACTGTCGGTGATTCAGCACAGTGGATCTGACGAAATTAACAACTGATATGACTGATTTTAGAACTTTAGACATATCTAAACATTTTCCGCTCAAATACTGTTGATGAATGATGTAAAACTAATGGTTTTGAACCATCATTATTTTCTACAGTCTTTGACACAAGTGCAACCACTCCTTTATTTTTACCACACATGTTGTTGCCTCCATCAGTTGTAATAGATTTTAAGTTTTTCCTTCGAAGGTTCTTCTTGTTAATGACATTTTCAAATCCCTTAAAAATATCTTCAACAGTAGTCGAGCCGTGAAAACTATCAATATCAAGTTCTTCATACACTTCATAGCTTTTATCTACTCCTCGAATCAAAATCAACACCTCGGCAGTATCTGACACATCCGTTGACTCATCCAAGGCCAGAGAAAACCACTCAAGATGTTTATTTTTGTCAGACAGTTGAAGTGATATATTTTCTGCGATGTCTTGTATCCTCCGAGCCACGGTGTTTGCTGAAAAACTGACAGTTTTAAATAAATTTACCTTTTCGGGGCAGATTTCTACGGATACTGCAATTATGCATTCTTTGGTCATTTCTCCATCGGTGAATGGGTTTCCACGTTTTGCGATTTCTAGAGCCACACGAAAGCTAGCACGAGTTCAGTAGCAGCCTCTTGTTCAGTATTGACTTTCGTAAACAAAGATTGCAGTGATTTCAATCTGCGCTTCAAAGCTTTAAATTTTTCTGTCCGCAAACTTCCTATATTTATTGAGTAATTTTGAAAATGTTTCGTTTCATAATGACGTTTAATGTTATATTCTTTGAGAATGGCTATGGTTTCATTGCAAATCAAACATAGCGCCTTATTACTGATTCGCCGGCGCACCGCCAGCCTTTTTATACTCCAATTACTATCATCTCGAAGTGAGTGAAGTACACCAGAACTTTCTCGATGCACGTTTAGCGCGCATACTCTGAGACTAGTTTAAAAATTATAGATAATGGCAGAAAAATTAAAACGGTTTTGGCCCTTGGAACTTACTGGAGTAATCATTATGGCCCTAAGGATGGAAAGTTTGGAGACCCCTGCTCTAGAGGCTTTATCACGATTTGCCAGTTTAATCCAGTTATACATCAGGCTGAAAAGTGCTATTCAGGCTTCAAGGGAAGAAATTCCACAACAAACATTAAATCAGTTGTATGATTCATTAATAAAAATAATTTTTGATTTACTAAAAGGCTGTGGAAAGACCACAAAATGTTAAAATGTTGTTTGTTTATGTTTTTCCTTTGTGAACTGTCCTCTCTTTCCTATAAAGCTGAGTGTCTTGCACTTCTAAATCTATTATTTAATTAAAAATTAAAAAATTTTAAAATTAAGTTTTCCTTTTCTTTAGAAATGTTTTCGTTTCAATTTAATATGTGTAAAAAAACATTTCACAGCAATGTTCATATTAATATGTTATTGAAAACTCATAAAAAATAATTGAGATTCTAGAAATGACATACATAAGGCAGAAATTGAAGATCAATTCAAAATACAAGTTTTAATACATACAATACAAGTTTTAATTCATAAAATTTAGAATTATTTACTAAACGCATAACTAAGCTAGATGCACCAGATGCAAAGGGAATATATTGAAGTGAACGGTAATCAACCCAGAAAATAGTAATGGATAATGCACAGTAGGATAGTGTACTTCAAGAAAAATAGCCCTGCAATTCCTCAACAAAGGCTAAAGTAACTGCTGTGGTATGTAGTGTGCTGTAGGTATGTATGCATGTATGCATGTATGCATGTATGCATGTATGCATGTAGAACCCGGTCATTTTCGAGCCCACTCATTGTAGAACCCGGTCAATGTAGACTCCAGACCTTTTATATATAGTTTGTCCAAAAGTCAATGAATAAACGAATCCTGTAATTAGCTGATGAGCAAACTCTGAAATCGGATATAGAGCATTAAAGTTAACTAACATCCTTTTACTGAATAACATTTTGGCAATTCAATTTAATATGGTTGAATTAATTCAATTTGCTTCTAAGCTTTTGTTTATATACATGTTTCTTATCGATATCGACTCGATAATCGATTCGATAATTCAAAATACTTCATATGATTGAATATATTATCACAAAATCAGTTGTTTTAAGATCAAATACAGATATAATCTTGCTTTTGGAGAAACATGCATAAATTACTTTATTAATCCTTGTGATTCATAGAATTAGTTGGAAGAGAAGAGTTAGAGGGGAGAAGTTAGTAGGGGAGACGAGGTATGAAAGTAACACGGGATGAACGTTACAAATGAGTTCTGAACGAATTATGTTGCCTGCACTGATGGCTGTATCACCGATATGCGCCATTTTGAACCCCCCTTGCCTCAGTTGCGCTCACGGCGCTGTGCCGTTAGATTGTGGACGTAGCAAGTCGGTGCCGCAAAAATACCTCCAAAGTAAGTTTTAACCGTTTTTTTTCAACTGTGTTTGTTTTTATTATGATAAATTTAAGCTTGCTTGTCAAGTGTCAGTAAAGTAGTATAACTATTCCTCTTTCTATTTTGGCATTTGAAACGGTCTTTTTAACGGTTTTTAGGTATAAGTATGTGTTTGTCATATTCGGGAAAATTTAAAGGTAGGGATAAAAGTAACAGCTTGTTACTTTCATCCCATTATGATCGTGATATCTCAAAGCATATTTTATTGTGTTTATTTTATATTTCAAAGTAATACAGATTTATTTTCCGACGAGGAAGAAAAAATACTGGCCGAGTATTTACTCCATTGTTCTCAAATTAATTACGGATTAACAACCAAAGAAGTACGAAAGCTAGTATTTCACTTAGCAATTAAATATAATAAAGAAATTCCCAGCTCGTGGAGGTCCAATGAATGTGCTGGTGACGATTGACTGAGATTGTTTATGGGTCGTAATAAGAACGTGGTGTACTGGTTACAGTAGCTACTGCAGTTAACGCCATTTCGAATACTATTGCTCCGATGTTCATCTTCCTACAGAGAAGGTTTAAGGATCATTTTATCAATCAGGAAGATGATTTCAACATAGTTTGAATCATTTTAAGACTCATGCACGACCATCCAAAGAAAATAGGTGCATTATTCTTTTAGACCACAGTTCCCATATAGCACTGAAGAATATTGGCCTATGTAGAGATTTTGGCATTGTCCTTTTGACTTTTCCACCACACTGCATACACAAGTTGCAGCCGCTTGATAGTAGTGTATTTGAACCTCTGAAAAAGGCCGTCAATATATGCTGTGACAAGTGGATGAGATCAAACCTTGAGAGAGTTATGACGATATACCCAGTATAGTCCTAGACTCTTTTCCGATCGCCGTAACACCGCGAAATACACAGGCGGGTTTTGCTTGCACAGGGATATGGCCCGTGAATACACGAGTATTTACAGACGTCGTCTCTTTACCCAGCCCCGTCACTGATCGACCGTTAGAAGATGTTGCAGTTCCACTACTAGTCCCAATTCCGGCAACAAGTAGTTAGACGGACGCAATGCCCTCTTCTTCATCATCAAGCATGTAAGCAATTTTGACTGAATGTGAATTACGCTGACCAACACCATTAGTAACACCACTATTGGTAGCTTCACTATTACTGTCAAGAACCCCTCCTGAATTAACTTTGCCACTAATAATGGCCTTGTCATCAACAACTATTTCGGAAGTAGATGTAGCTATTTCATCGACATCATTTGATAAATTACATATCCCACCTAGCTCTTCAACTAGTGTTCAGTACGTCACGATGACATCGTTTAACCCCTATGAAGTTAAGCCCCTATCAAAGGCAGGACCCAGGAAGAATAATGCAAAGGGAGGGAAAGGCAGAAAATCAGCAATAATAACTGATACTCCAAACAAGCTTTAAATTCAAGAACAAAACGAATGAACGCTTAGAGCCAAATAAGTTAAGAAACCCATTTTGCAGACTGCTAAAGAGACGTTAAAGAAATAGTTGTTAAGATTATAAAAAAATTAAATAAAACACAAAATAAGAAAAAAGATGTCAAAATAGTTAGGGATAGTGATAATTTAGACAGCGAAGATTGCTTCTGTTTGGTTTGTATGGAATCCTTTTCAAACAGCAGGTTAAATGAAAACTGGATACAATGCCTAGAGTGTCAGCTGTGGGCTCATGTAGACTGCACTAATAATGAAAAAAGTTATGTGTACCATAATTATTTGTCTGATTGAGATATCATTTTTAAATAATGTTGATTATTTTAGAAGATTGCTATGTTTTCAAAAAATGTTTAATGTTTTCAAAAAATGTTTTTTATTTGGTCGTTTTTCTCAAAATCTTTAGTATCAGTTGCATTTAAGCTGGTGTTAAAAGATAGCTGAAAGTCCAATTTATCATGCGTCCTGATTAGAATTTTGATATTCAAAAACCTCTGTGAGATATTACGAGAAAATTGAAAATTGTTACGTTCATCCCTGGTCTACTATACATTATTTTTTTATTATGAATTAACAAAGACATATACTGATTGCCATAAAAATGTAAATACCATGAACTATTTGGATATCACCCCAGAATGCTTTTACGTCCAGTGCTGGAGAGGAATGATATTGTGAAGTCAACTGCTAACACTGATCCATATGTGCTTAATTGCTAAAATATTTAGAGCTTGGTGGAAAAGGCAAACTGTATACTTGGAATATCTCTAAACAGTCTAATACTATATTTGTCATACGGAGGATTTTAAGTTCAAAAATATTTATTTCCGACTTTTCTGCAGATAAGGATTTGCAGTCAAGCTACCTAATATTAAAAGTGTTCTAACATAACATTGATTTTGATAATAAATGCTCTCTCTTTTGATAATAAGTATTGCTCTGATGTAAAATGTTCCATAACAATTTGACAATGACCCCTATCGGGAGTTCGGACACACTAAAAATCACCTTAAATAAAAAAAACAGCTCCAAGGTTAGCCGCATTGCATCGATTAATTCTCCATAACAGAAGTTAAGCGACGTCGATTAAGTTAAGGGATTTAAGAAAAAGAATTTCCTGCATAAGGTTGTGACCTATAACGAAAGGTAGATTAACCTACGAAAATCGCAGTTTTTCTACTTTTTCGAAGTACAAACTCAAATTTGATGATTGGTAAAATGCACCAAATGTACCCGGAAGGTGTTTATAACTCAATTTATTTGTCTTTTTATCAGTTGGCGCCGCGTGGGTTTTTAAAGTGGGAGGACGTAGAAGAAAATAGTGATGCTGGAGATTTTTTTTTGCTTTCCCCTTTCTCCTTTTCAATATTCGTGCTATTGAAACCCTATACAGGAGGTGAACCAGAAAAACATTAAAATTTTGTATTGTAACTACTTACAAGGGCATTGGAGAATGGGTTGTTGCTTGTTACACAAATAAAGGAATGAATAAGTAGGTATTTGCCGTTCCCCGAAAAGTAAACCATTCAAACAGTTTATTGTGACTGAAAATCAATAGAGAAAATTCGAAAAAGTTCATGAGAAGCTCGAAAAGTTAAAAAAAATATGTTGTTCAATAAAATATGTAAGTTTTATTACAAAAAAGGGTTATTGTACACATTTTTGTCGGTGAATAGCACCTCGCTGTTTGCTAGTTTTTAAAGTTGAAATTCCATTCGCCTGTTTTCGCCCAAAATAAACTTTTCAATAACTTTTGCATTAAAATTCGGAATTAGTTCGGCCATAGCACACTCAATATTTAACATACCTAAAGCACAGTTGTTTTTTGAAATCCCTCACTCCCTCGCGAGTCCATTGCTGCTCACCACCAAACAATAAACACACAAAACAAAACAGAGAATCAGGGTCTTCACAGCCACATAGCCACAAAATACTATTGTATTTTACTGTCAAATGTTCGCGTAAAACTTGCCCTATTTTTACATTATTTTTGAACTTGACTCAAATTCAACACGGGCGTGGGACGACCGTTAGTTTTTAATTCAACTTTCTCCTCCAAACTTAAATTAGTCATTATTAGTAATTTTAAATCCGACGCCGTCATGTTTGCAATTAAAAGTTGATTATTTTTATTTCAAAAATACTACTCAGTGTGTACACACGTAGCAAATCCCAAATCAAAGTATTCACGAGGCGAACGAAATACGCTACGCGAGAAATATGAAATGCTCCGTACTTGTCAAATCAGCGTTTAAACCTAATTACCGATACGCTCGGTCGCAGGGAATCTACGTCCAAATCGCATGTCTTAGAAAGCAGTTAAACCCCTGAATTCTGGCAACCAACAAAACATATAACGCCAACGACGAAATAATGACGTGGCATAAAGTCGCCGGAGGTAAACGTCCGAGGTGAGTCCTGTGGCGAGAGGATGGAATTTTTATCCGCATTATTTGGTGTGATGGCTGGACAGATGTTCTTCTACATTTGGAGATTTTAATTTTTAATAATATCTTCTAATGAGTTGAAGGAAAGAAACTGAACGAAAATAAAATATGGTGTTTTGCTCTGAAAAATTGCTAACTGTGATAAATGCTGGAGGGCCGGCGCCCCAACGCCCTTCCTCATGAGCCGCCACTGCTTTTTATACAAAAAAAATGTTTCAAGACACGTGTCACATCTGAGATTTATTGACAGCTAGACTGAATGCTACTTCAGGTAATAATCAGGAAGAGCTGATTCATGAACGTGAAACACGCCAAAATATGGCCAATTGTACTTGTGAAATAAAGAGAAAAGACAAAGAAGTTGCTACAAATGATAAATCAATACGCGTATTTGCATTTGATTTGGAACAATGTCTTCCAACGCCATATTTATATTCTATAAACGCCACTTGTGGAGTTTTAATCTGACAATTGATAATTTAGCGACGGATAAAACTTAATATACAACAACTATTTCTGGCAGATGAGCTAATAACATAGCTTCTTGTTTATTCCGTAGTCCCCCGTTCCGTCCCCCCCCCCCCCCCCCCCCCGATCATGTTAAAAAGTTACATCGAAGAACTTAACCTTGAAATTTGTATTTCTCGCGAGTGATCCCTCGCACATGGAGTGTAACGTAGACCACTCAGTATTTAACCATGCCAAAAAAAGACCAGTATGAAAGTTAACCACCTAAACGACTGGATCCAACTCGTTCGTGATTGCCAAAGGTCAAAACCATTTCAAATTATGCCAATGAAATTAGAAAATTTCTTCAATTTTTCTAGTCTATCCAAAAAGGATGGACCATTCAAAATAAGCGCAAAAGTTTCGATTGATTGCGAGGTTGGCTCTTGATTAAACATAGTAACAGTGATAATGATTAAAATACTTGGTATTTGTTTCACGATATATTCAAGATATTCTCTGACATTTCGGCCTCGCGACCATTCTCAAATAGAGTTATGTAAGAAAATAAGAAGAACGTTTATACTGTAGAATTATGGGTAGAAGAAAATGCCACGAACAACTGCAATATAGACTTCCGTTACAGGTAGGTCATACTTAACATCTAGAAATGATACACCTAAAAAAGGGACGTAGACAGGGAGATTTGACACCGTCGAAACTCTTCACAAGCGCAGAAAACCGAATCATCTCATATCAGGTTTGCTGATTCAATTCAAAGGACTGCAAGCTATGGCCGAGCAAGTAGCTGAAGCCCATGATTAGCTGGGCAGAATTTGGCAACCTTAAGTGGATACTTAGACATACTAAATATCTCACTGTTTAACATAGTGTTCCAAGGTATATATCCTTCCAATTATGGAAATTATATACGTAAATAATTATGCAGGATAAAATATATAATTATGCATGAATTATATATGATGAATTATATTTGAATGGTCTCAGATGAGGTGGACTAAACTGGAAGCAAACAGCACAGAACAGAGCTCAGTACAAGAGATCAGAGTTAAATCACAAATTAATGACACTGACAATACTCGTATTTGCCTTTGACTTGGAACAATGTCTTCCAACGCCATATATAAAAAATTATGTTTTATTCTATAAAAGTCACTTGTGGAGTTTTAATCTAACAATCGACAATTTAGCAACGAATAAAGCTTGTTGTTTTATGTAGAATGAAACTATTTCCGGCAGAGGAACTAATGACATAGCTTCTTGTTTATTCCACCGTCTAAAAACCCTCCCCGATGATAATTTACAATCATAAAAAAATAGAAAAGCTCAAGTAGCACAATCATAAGAAAAACAGTAAATTAAAAAGTTCTGTAAGAAATAAATTTTGTAAATGTATTTCTAAAAGCTCTAAAACCATCAATTTCTTAGATTTTCTTCAACTCGGCAGAAAAAATAATCCAGCAAGATAACACTAGTTTGAGTAACTCCATCTTCAAGAATGACCTGAACTGTCTCCTAGTCTGAACTTTATGAAACACGGGGTATATTTAGAGAACCCAACGACAACTGGCCAAATTTAAAGAAATTCTAAAATGCGTTCTTCCCTCAAGATAAAAAATCAAACAAATAATGTTTGTTTAAATTATAGATAATCTACATTATTTCAATAGAACGGTGAAAGATTTTTATTGTGTGATCGATGTTTTTGCCCATGGCTGTATTGCTAAAAAATTTACCCGCATTTCCCTCAATTCCTTGCACCACTTTAACTATGCCATTATTCAGATTTTGACTCAATGTTATGTATTTGCACTAAATGTTATGTATTTGCACCTGTAGAAAAAAAAATCACCAAAAAAGCAAGCAGAATAAGGCAGATTTAATGATTGGTATGCTCCCAGATTTTCTATGTTTGTTGTAGATGCATTATGATACACATTCAGCCAACAAAAACGGTCGTTATATATAAAATGACACGTTACTGTAAGATACCTCCTAGTGCTGTTAGATGTCCATATATCTGTTGATACGGCAACATTATCTATTTTATGCAACATATTTTGTAACTCTGGCGCTGCCTCTTCGTTTCGTTTGGGTAAAATATCGTACGTTAGTTTTTTTCTGCTCGGAGGACTATAGCGTGCTTCTAGTTCCCAAGTGTATTCCAAAAACCCCTCATCTTCTACCAGGAATAATGGTTATAGTTATACTCTTTAACAACCATTTTCAGTAACGCAGAATCAATTCTACCTAGTTTCGATTCAGAAGGTATGTTTGTTTCCCTTACTCCAAACAGTTTTAATTGCTTTGGTAGTTTAAATGTTTTTTTTTGTTAAATTAGACCTAATAGAAGTACCTATTTTAGTATTGATAAAAGTAAAAAGGTAAAATGTTAGGGTTAGAGGCGCATTAGCAACTAGGCTATTTAGCGACTGGACCTACAGCTTAATGTGGGTTCCGACCCACGGTCATCAGCTTCCGACAAACCCAGGCCAGCACCCCCCTCGGGCTATAAACCCTTGGTTATGTGCCTACCCATAAGTCTATCAGGAAACCTACCGACTGGCGAGTGACCAACGTAGAACACTTCTCAGAAGGCATCCGGCCTTACCCAGCCTTTAACTGGCGTGACTGAGGGGTAATTCGTAGTCGGATTTTACACTCTTGCCTAGAAACAATCACGAACATTTAGGAAAGAGAAACGGACAGAAGAAAGAAAAATAACCATCCGAACGCTGGAATCGAACCAGCTACCGCTCCAGCGGGGATTCGGCAAAGCAGCGGCAGGCCGCCGCTCTTACCGCCGCACTAACGCGACCGACGATTAGTATTGGTAGTATTAGTATTCAATATTTCTAGTTCTGATGTAGCACTTGAAGGCTAGAAGAACTTACCGTAATCGTTTCCGATTCGAAATGCCGATTTTCTGAGGAATCTCTAGATTGTTCTGTTTCAGTTTCCTTTGGAAACATTTCTAATTTTATAATAGGATGTATTCTTAATAAATATTTTTTTAAATTTGTTGTTCCGCCAAAATATTTTATTATTTTATCGCATATCTTGCAAACAGCAAGATATGCGACAGCATTCTCGATTTACGATTCATTCAAAGTAAAAAAAAAAAAAATTAAATTTCTAATTTAATTTATCATTTTTAATAAATCACTAAAATCTAAAATAATAAATTAATAAATAATCATTAATCATACTAATCGGAATGCCCGATGAGTGACATACTCACTCACTCACGATGATTTTTAATTCGTATTATAAATAATCCGATTATCAGAATCATTTATAACCTGAGAATCTGATTATTGAAATAATGCGATTATGCCCACTACTTCTGATTATTTCCCAAATATTTTATAAATTACTTTAAATTAAAATATTATTGTATAACACAACCTCATCAATTGTTAATGTTAATAACGTGAAAATTAATCTAAAAATAAGCATAAACATTGAAATACTACAACATTCCATCAAATAATGATTCTGAACCACACATCTGTCGCCATTTTCAATGACGTAATGATATTTTGTACATGTTCAAACCCTCAAATTAGAAACATTTATACAACCACATGAACTAAAAACATGCAATATTAATACTAAGATAAACATGCAATATTAATACTAAGATAAACATGCAATATTCTTACTTTTACTATCACAAATAAAGACAAATTCACCTTCGCCTTTGACATCAGATTAATTTTATTAGAAACACAACCTACCTTATGGCAACACAGACCTTTTTTTCACGTTCTAACTAGTAGGTAACCATATATTACATAAAAGGATAAAGCCAATTTTACCCATAAACCCACTAAAATATCACCAACTCTATTTCGGTAAGGTTACTAAATTCAAGTTCGCCAACCAAAACAAATAGTCCTGTTTTTGCGATCGCAGATAAAACTGAAAAATAGGTTCAGTGAAAATAGAAAAGTTAAAGACTATTAGTGTGAATTTTTCTATTCCAGAAACTTTAGAACCAACTAATTATCATATAATTTATCTTAATCGGGTTAGAAGTTTTCTATTCGTCATAACTTATTTAATTATCAAAAGATGGCGCAGTTGATGAATCAGATCAGGAAAATTATAAATACTTTAAATAAAACATGATAGAAAAGGTAAAAGAAGTTACATATTTATAATTAATATTTTAGAACCATCTAATCCTGAATTTTATTCCTTCCAGTTTTTGTTGTCACCACGGGCGTAGCCAGGATTCAGTTTTGGGGGGGGGGGTTAGTTTGAAGTAAATAAAACAACAAATATATATACTTACATGAAATTTAATATTTATATATTCATCGGAAAAATTACGACATATTTATAAAGATCTTAACTTTAAATGAAATGGTTAAATTAATTTCGTTCCTCTGCGCTAAATCTAAAACCATTAAAGAAGAAATATTCGGCTTTTTCTTTTAAATATATCCACTACTTCATCTGCATGAATTTCTGTTCCATAGTGAATGTTCATGAGAGCCAAACCATTAAGTCTGTTTTCACTTGTAGTGTTTCGTAAACAGTTTTTCAGTCTCCTTAGGCTCGAGAAAGACCTTTCTGGGGTAGCAGTGGATACAGGAATGGTAGCCAAGATTTGTAGTAATGTGTAAATATTTGGATAAAGGTTTTTATCGCACACATCTAGGCATTCCAAACTAGATTTCGGGGTAGGCGAGATACTTGTCATCACTGTTTTCCATACTTCCAGTTCTGTTTTAACCCCTGATATGTTGCTTTCGGGAAGCAGTGACGAGTACATGGAAATTGCTTCTTCAATTTCAGAACTGGCAGTAAAATTTGAAGGTAGCACAAGGCAGCACAGATAATGCTGATACTACTTTACGATGTTTGGTAAACCTTTCAACCAATTGTTGAATTGTATGATCAAGAAATGGAATGAACAAATTAACTTTGTAATACGTGCATACATCCAATGCAGGAATGTTCGGTCTATTTAATTGTCTTCCGACGACGCGTGGCATTCGCAGTATACCACCATTTTCTTCCAGTAAAACCTTTGCGTCTTCATAGAGATGAAGATATTCGACGTCAATGTTGTTTCTCAGGAGTTGTAAGACATTAATAACATCATCTACATGTTTGAATGCCGTGATAAGATCGATGTCAATTGTCTGTAATTGTTTTGATAGCGACAATGCTCATAAGTTTTTGAAGAATCACTAAACACATCACAAAATCCGGAGATCGAAGCGTACTTAGAATTGTGATTAAGTTGAAGTTCTTCGAGAGCATTCACAATCGCTGAATAAATTTCCCTGAATATTATAATAGCTTCATGTTTGTGGACCCACCGTATTTCACACATTGAGAGCAAGCTTTTTTGGTTACCGACGGGTAGTAGCTCTTGAATTTTTTCTTTCAACAAAGCAGTGCGTTGAGCAGAATGTCGAAAGTAGGAACCAACAGACTGCACAATTCCAATGCAATTTCGGATATTTGCTAACGAACATGAATCAGCAATAGCAAGGTTGAGAGAGTGTGCACTACAGTGTACATAAAGAGCAAGAGGACATTCTTGGCGAACATAAGCTTGGGCACCGTGCAAATACCCACTCATAGCTGCAGCCCCATCGTAACCTTGACCAATCACATGAGAACATTGAAGTCCATGCTTTTTCAGAGCTGTAATAATAAGATTTGCGAGACCGGATCCTGAAACATCGACCGTTGGAATGTACTCAAGGAACATCTCTTAAGCACGGACGTAACCAAGGGGGGGAGGGGGTTTGGGGGTTCAAACCCCCCCCATGCTTTTTCAAAGTCCATGCTTTTTCAGAGCTGTAATAATAAGATTTGCGAGACCGGATCCTGAAACATCGACCGTTGGAATGTACTCAAGGAACATCTCTTAAGCACGGACGTAACCAAGGGGGGGAGGGGGTTTGGGGGTTCAAACCCCCCCCCCCCCGAAATAAGCCAAATATTACCTAATATTATACTGAAAAAATACGAGGAGTGAAGAGAGTTAAATGATTACATTTGAATTGAATATATATCCGAACTAGTGGACGTTGCGCACAGTAACGCCATCTCTTTTCGAGTAGTATATTTTTGTTGTTTTATTTACTTCAAACTAAACCCCCCACCAAAACTAAATCCTGGCTACGCCCGTGTCTTTAAGTATATGGTGTTTATTATCTGTAAAATCAACATATCGAAGACATAACGAGACTTGTTCTACACGTCCGATGTCGGTGGTTTGGTCAGCCCCAGAATCGCAAATAGTTTGGCTTTCTTTACTTCTTCAATTATTTTATGTTGAATTAATTAACCACAAATGTCAATTATTTCGTTTTGGATCTGAGGGCTTGTGTACAGGGCATTCTTCTATGAAGATCATGTATATATAGATATATATATATATATATATATATATATATATATATATATATATATATATATATATATATATATATATATATATATATCATCATCATCATCATCATCATCAGCCCGTATCGATCCACTGCACGATGAAGGCCTCTTCAGCATGCTTCCAACCCTCAGGGTCCTATCAAGCGGTATCCACTCCAGGATTGCCTTGGTCCATCTGTCGTCCCATCGCCTCGCTATATGGCCTGCCCATCTCCATTTCAATTGTTTTACTCTTCCAATGATGTCACAGACTTTTGTTTGTTCCCTGATCCATGCACAGGACTTTCTGTCTCGTCTTGTAATGCCAAGCATACATCTTTCCATTCCCCTCTGTGTCACCCGAAGTTTTTTAATTGATTGCGATGTGAGTGTCCAGGTTTCACTTCCGTGTGTCATAACGGGTAGAACGCACTGATCGAATACTTTTCTTTTCAGGCAAAGTGGGAGTCTGCTCTTAAACACTATGTTGAGCCTACCAAATGCCGGCCAGCCGCATTTAACACGCCGTTCCACCTTCCGGGCGGTATTCCCCTCCATTGAAATCCTCTGCCCAAGATATATAAAGCTGTCCACAATCTCTAATCCCTTCCTAAAACTGAAATTCTTCTGTCCTGAGCGAAGTTATTGAACATAACCTGACTCTTTTCCAGGTTTATTTTCAAGCCAAATGGTTCGTCAGCCCTTTGCAGCTCTTGTATGTGTCTTTGTAACTCCTCTGGATCTTGTGAAATGAGAATAATATCATCTGCAAATCTAAGATGGTTTAAGTTTGCACCATTGCTCTTTACACCATCCTGTTCCCAATCCAGTTTACGGAATACTTCTTCAAGGCCAGCCGAGAAAAGAATAGGCGATATTGCGTCACCCTGCCGTACACCTCGTTCTATATTAATTCCCACTTCAAGATCATCAAGGTGAATTGTGGCTGTAGCTCCATCATATATCGATTCTAATAGGTTTACATAGGCTCTCTCTACACCTTGGCTAAGCAGTGCATCCATTATCGCATGCTTTGAGATGGAATCAAATGCTTTTTCGTAGTCGATAAAAGCCAAGCACAGTGGCATGGTGTATTCGTTGTGCCTTTCTATGACCTGCTGTACAACCTGGATGTGATCCATTCTACTGAATCCACTTCTGAATCCTGCTTGTTCTCTTGGTTGTGCGTCATTCAGTTTTTTTAATATTCTTTTAGAAATTATCTGATAGGAGGCTTATTGGATGGTAGTTCTTTAAATCTTCCTGTGCTCCTTTTTTATGTAAAAGGATCACTTCTGCATTTTTCCATAAGTCAGGTACTTTTTGTTCTTTGAGGCATTTTGAGTATAATTTTGCCAGTGTTTTATGTAACGTCCGACCACCAGCTTTTAGCATTTCGACAGTTACACTATCCTTTCCTGGAGCCTTGCCGTTCTTCATCAATTCTATAGCATTTGTTACTTCCTCCACTAGGATATCTGGCATTATATATTGTTCTTCCGTGGGTATTGCTGTCCCTGACTGGCTCTGATCTTCATATAACTGGGAATAAAACCTTCTGACAACCTCTAACATTTCGGTACGCGCCCTGCACACTGTGCCATCCTCACGCTTTAAAGCATATATTTGCGTTCTTTTTGTTTCTCAGCTTCTCTTTAGCTTTGTTAATTCCTTTGTTTTCTTCCAGGGTTCTTTGCACCAGCTGCATATTGAATCGGCGCGTGTCCTCTCTGATACGCTTTCTTATAGTTTTGCAGAGCTCAGTGTACTCGACCCTGCCAAAAGGACTACCTGCATTTCTCATTGCTCGCCGTTTCTTCATTAAATCAATGGTCTCACTGGAGATTTTTATTTGTTTGAGACATTTTTCTTCTGGTGCTATTGAAGCAGCCATTTGAAGTACATTGTTGGCTATTTCTTCATATTGAACTGATATTTCCACCTCCTCTGGATCTTGTAACGCAGCAAACCGGTTTGACAAAGCAATCTCAAAATCGCTTCCTCTCTCCAGCAGTTTTCCAGAATCCACCTTGCCCTTCTTTGATCTTACCATTCTTTCGCGCTCTTTTCGACAGTCAATCTGAACCCTTGCTCGTACCATTCGGTGGTCACTTCCAACATTAAAATTGTTAAGGACAGTACAATTGGTAAATATTGTTTTATCGTTGGTCATGATGTAGTCAGTTTCGGTTGCGCTTTCTGCTGATATTTTTCTTATAGAATGAATTCATAATATATAGTGTTTGTCCTTCAGCAAAATCAACTAATCTGTCACCTCTATTGTCTCGCTCACCAGTTCCATATGGGCCAGTTGCATTTTCGTCTGTTCTTGTTGTTCCAATTCTGGCATTAAAATCACCCATCAGGATTTTGTACCTACATTTCTCCTTGTATAAGAGCTGGGCCACATCATCATAAAATTCCTCAATTTCCTCATCTTTATGGCTTATAGTTGGTGCATAAGCTTGGACGATTTGAAGCCTAAACTTTTTATTCAGCTGAATGACGCATTGGGCTAATCGGTCGGATGTACTTTCAAATTTTACCACACTGTCCTTCAGCTTTCGATTGATGAGGAATCCAATTCCGCCACATCGGCCATTTTCCGTACCTCGAGTGTAGAGTACGTGTCCAGTTGGTTCCAGTTTAATTAACTCTTCACCCTTTCTTCGTGTTTCGCAGAGCCCAATAATATCCCAATGTATGTTGTCAAGTTCGATTAACAGTTCTTGCAATCGGGCCTCTGTTTTCAAAGTCCGTATATTTAACATTGCAATGTCAAAAGTCCAATGGCAGCCTGATCTAACCCGGTGATTCTTAGCATCCTCTGCCTTGGGGCAGGTCTTCCCGCTGCCGTAGGTAGTTGCCCCTTGGCCTCCGAGGAATGAGGGCCGTGTTTGAGGTTGTACTGTCATATTTCAACATATTGAAATACCATACCATATATATATATATATATATATATATATATATATATATATATATATATATATATATATATATATATATATATTCTCTCTATATATACATTCTCTCTGTGATCTTCCAGGAATATTATCTATATCCTTCCTCTGTTAGTTTTGGGCCGAGAATTTTCCTCATAATTTTGCGTTCTTCTATGCCGCTTTTTGTGTGGAGTGTGTCTCGTTTGCGTATAGTAAATCTGGTTTGATTACTGTGTTGTAGTGTCATATTTTTGTGTGTGGGTATGCATTTCTTATTGTAGATATTGTGTGTCTTGCCGTATGCCCTCTTCATCTTCTGTAATCGAGTCTTCTGTGCTATCTTCTCTCCTCCTGTGGGTTCAAAGATCTCGTCCAGGTATTTGAGGTGAGTAACCCTCATTATCTTGCCGTATTTGGTGTTCAAATTTTGGACATCTAATTTGGAATAGAAGAATTCGGTTTTTGGAAAGGAGATTTGCCGACGAAGGCCGACTTTCTCTGCACGTTCCTGTGCCTCTGCACGTTCCTATCTGTTTGGTTACCCTTGTTTCATTGTCTGCGAGTATGGCTAGGTCGTCCGCGAAGGCTAGGCATGAGATTTCTATATTGTTTTTGGGTCGTCCGAGTCGTAATGGTTTCCAGTGTTCTTGATTTTTCAATTCATTTTCCCATTCCCTTATGACTTTGTCCAGGACCAAGTTAAAGAAGAGTGGGGATAACCCATCTCCTTGGCGTACTCTAGTTTTAATCAAAAAGGGTTCCGAAATTTCTCCCATAAATTTCACTTTAGAGGCTGTGTCGGTCAGTGTCTGCTGGACCAATCGTAGTGTTTTGGGGTCGAGTCCTTGTTTTTCTAGTATGTTGAACAGAGATTTTCGGTCAATGCAGTCGCATGCTTTCTTGAAGTCCACGAACGTGCAGATGATTGGGACGTTCCTGATAGCTTTCTATTTCAGAATTGGTTTTAAGTTAAATATTTGTTCAGTGCATGAGCGACCAGGGCGAAAGCCTGCCTGGTACTCCCCAATTTTTTGTTCCAATTGTTCTTGTGTTCTCTGGAGAAGGCATGCTGAGAGGATTTTGTTAGTGACTTGTGGTAAGGAGATTACTCTGTAGTTGTTCAAATCTGTTCTGTCTCCCTTTTTGTGCAGCGGATGGATAAGAGCATATTTCCATTCATCTGGCAATTGTTCTGTTTGCCAGATGTTGGTGATAATTTGCATGAGTTCCCGCAGTAAATTTGATCCGAGGTTTTTCAAAAGTTCCTCATTGATACCATTTTCACCCGATATCCTGTTATACTTTAATTTGCGTATGTGCCTGTAGATTTTTTCCTAGGTTGGTGGTGATGATTCTGAGTGGCTATAGATACAATTTTCATTGGGAAATCTTGTGTCGCGTTCAGGGCAATTGAGGTGATCAAAGAAATAATGTGCCAGCTCCCGCAATTTTCCTGATTGGCTAGCGCTAATCTCCCATTCCGCTTTCTGAAGCAAATATTTTGTGGTGTGTATCCACGGATTTCTCTTGCGAAGGTCTAACAAAAGTCTCTCGTCTTATAATTATAAATTCTGCTCTATAGTGTCTAGTTGTTCGTTTATGTACGTCCTCTTAGTTTGTCTGATAACTTTTGCGGTCTGTTTTCTAGTCTGGTTAAAAAGCTGTTGACTTTCTGGGGATTTTTTACTGTTGTACTCCTGAAATGCTCGTTTGCGTCACTACAATGCACTTTCGCATTCTGAGTCCCACCAAGGGTGTTTTGTGTTCTTTTTCAATAGGATCAATTCCTGTGTTTTTTGTGTAATTTTTTGTGGAATTTTTTCCATATATTTGCCTGTTCCTTTTCCCATTCCTGTGTTATGTTGGATTCCTTGATCTTTTACATGTCGAATTTCTATAGATATGCTTTCTTTTGATGAATTCTCCTTGGGGTAAACTTAACTTTAATTCGGGTTAGGTAGTGGCCTGAATCAATAATGTTTGCGCCCCTGCGGACTCGGACATCATGGATCCCTCTTTGTTGTGGGTATGAGATCGCAACGTGATCTATCGGGAATTCCCCAATCTGTTGTATAGGCAATCTCCATGTCTTCTGTTTTCGTGGAGTTTTTCATAGGGATGTTGACATGATCTTCAGGTTATTCTGTTGACATAGTTTGATGAGTCTCGTGCTATTCTTGTTGGTAAATTTGTGACCGGGGAATTTGCCTACGGTTTTGTGATGGTTTTTTCTCTACCGATTTGTGCGTTAAAGTTGCCCAGTAAAATATTGATGTCATCCTTTGGGACCTTTGCCATTACCTTCTCTAGTGTCGCCCAAAATTTCTCTGTAGACTTGGGCTTTTTTTACTGCACTGTATGCGCATTGCAAGTTCCTTTGTTATGCCCTAGTATTATTATTTGTGATTTAAAAAAAGCATCAATTACAACTATTCCCGGCATTATTATGCTTCAAATCTCATTTTTGGACAGGAATATACATTCAAGGAGGTTGATAGATATACTGAATAGATATAGAAGAGTTAACACCCACACATTTTCATATTTTAAAATAATTTCTTCATGAAATATAATTTTTTTGACAATAATTCTCTGATATTCCAATATTACTTATTCCAATATTATTTCTTTGACCTTTGAACTTTAGTTTCTTGTGTTCCAAAATGTACTGGTTAGACAAAGTTGGTGCAGAAATGAAGAGAAGGCAGAAGTGAAGTAGTCAGTGCTTCAGTAGTCAATACAGTGATTGTAGTAGTCAGTGCTGTAGAAATTCAAAAATTGTCGAATCCTCGACTTTTCCTCGTATTTTATACCCAAAAATGGTCTTTCCCAACTCAAGCCAGGTTTGATGAACACGAGATTCCCCATTAGTAGTTAACTTGTAGCAGAGGTATCACTTATTATCACTTAAATCAGTTACATCTTTAATGTAGGGCCTATGCCCTAGGACGCATTCTTGTGGCACTCCTGCTCCAATTTCTTTCAACTCTGTGCATGCTTCTTCTTACTAAACAAATAAGAGATAAAACAGCCTTGTAGAACGTTGTTAGTTGAGGTTTGAAAGATATTAAGAAGGCAAAAGGGGAGAGATAAATGGGGATTGTAGTAGTCAATGCTGCAGAAATTCAAAAATTGTTGTATCGCCTACTCTTCCTCGTATGTTATACCCAAAAATTGTTTTTCCCGCTCAAGCCAGGTTTGATGAACATGAGGCTCTCCATTAGTAGTCAACTTGTAGCAGAGATATCACTTATGTATTACTTGTCGGGTTTTTGATCCCTTTTACCTGCAAGGTATTGCATGTTCTTTTCGTTCGCTTCTATTTACTCCGAGTACTGTAGCAGATATTTCTTATAGGTTACATTATCGTTGTACCACTTAGAACTCGGTTATATTCGTATATTTCTATGTACTTCTTTAATCTTTTTCTTGTTCCTTTGCAAATCCATTAACGGACTTTTGGATTGTGTTGACTTCTACTTTAGTATTTTAACATCGAAAATAGCCAGTTCTGATGAGGCTACAGTGTTAGCGAAACGCGTCAAATATTAATAACAAAGTGAAAATATAGACGAAACCGTATTTCATTAAATATCCATTAATGGATGTTTGCGACCATATTCCTTTCTCTCTCTCTATCTCTGGCGGTATGAATTAGCGATTGCATATCGTTTATGCCCTCCATTGCCTCATGTTTCACAGCCATGACTTCTTCTTACGTCCTAATCCTCTTCTATCTTCTATTTTGCCTTCGATGATTAACTGTAAGAATTGGTATTTCTGGCTTTGCATGATGTGACCGAGGTAAGCAGTCTTTTTGGTCTTTAAATTGCTGAGGAGCTCGCGGTTTTTATTGATGTATTTAAGAACCTCTTCGTTTGTCACCCTAGCAGTGCATAGTAAGAATTTTTAAGAATTCTGCGGTATATCCACATCTAAAAAGCGTCTAGTTTGTTCACAGCATTTGCCTTTAAGGTCCAACCTTCTACGCCGTAGAGAAGCACCGACCAAATGTAGCAACCCATCAATCTTAATCGAAGATCAAGGTTAAAGTCGCTACAGATGAACAGTTGTTTGAATTTCAGGAAAGTACTTCGGGCTTGTTCAATACGGCATTTAATTTCGTTGTCTGAGAACCATTCTTCATACAGCCATGTTCCCAGATATTTAAATGGGCTCGATGCGACCATATAGCGAAGCAATGCGACGACAGATGGACCAAAATATCCTGGAATGGATACTTCTTGATCATAAACGCCCACGAAGAAGACTAATAACATCGTAAGTATATCGGAACCGAATGGCAAATGAAAGCTCAGGATCGCGCGAGTTCTGAACTGTTGATCGAGCTTGACGACATACTTTGGGACATCATAGGGTTTTGTGAAACTCGAAGCAAACTGGAAACAATTGGTCACGTACTTTACACCTGGAGTGCGGAGAATGGACGATGTGGTGGAATTGGAATCCTCATTAACCGAAAGTTGAAGGGCAGTGTCGTAAAATTTGAAAGTATATCTGACCGACTAGCCCAATGCGTCATTCAACTGAATAAGCAATTTCAGCTTCAAGTCATCCAAGCTTATGCACCAACTATAAGCTATGGTGATGAGGAAATAGAGATTTTTTATAATGATGTGGCCCAGCTTCTAGGCAATGAGAAGTGCAGGTACAAAATTCTGATGGATGACTTTAATGCTAGAACTGGAAAAACAAGAATTGGTAAAAATACAACTGGCCATATAGAAGTAGTGAGCGGGACAATAGGGGTGACGGATTGGTTGATTTTGCGGAAGGACAAGAACTGTATATTATAAACTCATTTTATAAGAAAAAATGCGGCAGAAAATAGACATGACAAAATAAAAAGGCCCAGCTGGTCTCACAAGGAAAATTGACTACATCATGTCAAATGATAAAACCATATTTTGCAATTATACTGTCCTTAACCGTTTTAATATCGGATGTGACCATAGAATGGTACGAGCAAAGGTTAGGATAAACTGTCGAAGAGAACGTACAAGAATGGTAAGATCAAAGAAAGGTAAAGTAGATTGTGGGAAGCTGCTTCAGAAGGGCAGCGATTTTGAGATTGCTTTGTCGAACCACTTTGATGTGTTGCAAGACCCAGAGGAGATGGAAATAACAGATCAGTATGCGAAAATAAAACGGCTGTTGTAATAGCACCAGCAGAAAAGGGTTTCAAACAGTAAAAAATCTCCAATGAGACAATTGATTTTATTAAAAAAACGGCGTTCAATGAAGAATGCAAGAAATCTTTTTGGAAGAGTCGAGCACGTCGAACTTTGCAAAACTATATGAAAACATCTTCGAGAAGAAACCCGTCGGTTCAACATGGAGCTAGTGCAAAAAAACACTAGAAACAAGGGAATAAACGAAGCAAAACACAAGCTGAGAAATAAAAGAATACAAATGTATGCTTTAATGCATGAGGATGGCATAGAGTGCAGGGAACGTACGGAAATGTTAGAGGTTATCAGAAGATTTCGTTCCATGTTTTATGGAGATTATAACGAGTCAAAGAGAGCAGTGCCCACGGAAGAGCAAATGCCAGATATCAAATTAGATAAAGTGACAAATGCTATAGAAGCGATGAAGAATGGAAAGGCTCCAGGAAAAGACAGTGTAACAAACTGGCGATCGAACTTTACATAAAATACTGGCAAAATTGTACTCAAAATGCCCCAAAGAACAAGAAATACCCAACCTATGGAAAAATGCTGAAATGATTCTTCTTCATAAAAAAGGAACTCATGAAGATTTAAAAAACTACCACCCAATAAGCCTCCTGTCAGTATTGTATAAAGTTTTCACCAAGATAATATCTAAAAGAATATTAAGAAAACTGAATGACGAACAGCCAAGAGAACAAGCTGGATTCAGAAGTGGATTCAGTACAATGGATCATATCCAGGTTGTCCAACAGGCCATAGAAAGGCACAATGAATACACCATGCCACTGTGCTTGGCTTTTATTAACTATGAAAAAGCTTTTGACTCAATATCAAAGCAAGCCATAATGGATGCATTGCTTAGCCAAGGGATAGACAGAGCTTATGTAAACGTACTAAGATCCACATGTGACGAAGCAACCTTCAGTTCACATGGATAATCTTGAAGTTAAAATTAATATAGAACGGGGTGTACGGCAGGGTGAATCAATGTCGCCTGAAGAGGCCTTCCGTAATCTGGTTTGGGAACAGGATGCAATAAAAATAAATGGTGCATATTTTAGTCACCTTAGATTTGCAGATAATATTGTTCTCCTGTCACAAGACCCAGATGAACTACAAAAACACATATAAGAGTTGCAAAGGGTGGGAGAACCATTTGGCTTAAAAATAGACCCGAAGAAGAGTCAGGTATTGTTCAACAAATTTGTTGAAAACAGAAGAATATCTATTTTAGGAAGCAATTTAGAAGTGGCGAACCACTACATATACCTTGGACAAATGATTTCAATGGAGGGTGATACCGCCCGTGAAGTGGAACGGTGCGTTAAGTGTGGCTGGCAGGTATTTGACAGACTCAACATAGTGTTTAAGGCAAGCTCAACATAGTGTTAACTCCCACTTTGCCTGAAGAGAAAAGTTTTTGATCAGTGCGTGCTGCTTGTTCTGATATACGGAAGTAAAACATGGACACTCCGATCACAATCAATTCAAAAGCTTCGCGTAGCACAGAGCTGAATGGAAAGGTGTATGCTTGGCATTGCAAAGCGGGACAGAAAGATCTGCACATGCATCAGAGAACAGACGAAAGTATACGACATCATTGCAAAGGTGAAGAAATTAAAATGGAGGTGGGCAGGCCATATAGCGAGGTGATGTGACGACAGATGGACCAAAGCAATTCTGGGATAGATACCGCTCGAACATAAGCGTCCACAAAGTCCTAAAAAACGATGGATCGATCGATCGTAAATCCGATTCCCAAATCCGAAAATCCTATAAACATCATCAACTATATTGGACCCGAATGGCAGAGAAAAGCCAGCGTACGGCGTTAGAGGTTATCGGAATATTTTATTCAAAGTTATATGAGGATAAGAACCTGGGAAGAACAACAATGCCCACTGAGGAACAAGAGCCGGATAACCTGGTGGAGAAAGTGACAAAGGCTATAAACTCGATAAAATATGGCAAGGCTGGTTGGAGATGTTAAAAGCTGGTAGTCGGACTTTACATAAGACACTAGCAAAATTATACTTATAATGCCTCAAAGAACAAGAAGTACCCAACTTATGGAAAAATGCAGAAGTGATTATTTTACATAAAAAGGGAGTACAGGAAGATTTAAAGAAATACCTCCAATAGCCTCCTATTAGTGGTGTACAAAGTTTTTACCAAGATAATATCCAAAAGAATACTAAGAAAACTTAATGACGCACAACCAAGAGAGTAAGCGGGATTCAGAAGTGGATACAGCAGGTTATAGAAAGACACAACGAATACATAATGCCACTGTGTTTGGCCTTTATTTTTTTTAAATTTTTCAGAGGGAAGTAGAAAGATGTATACTTGACATTACTAGATGGGATACAAAGACCTGCACATGGATCAGAGAACAAACGAAAGTGAGTGACATCATTGGAAGAATAAAGCAATTGAAATGGAAGTAGGCAGGCCACGTAGCGAGACGATGGGACGAAAGATTACCCCTTGATCGCAAACGTCCACGGGGAAGACCGAAAATACAATGGCCTGATGACATAATTACCGGACATAGTTACCGGATATGAACTCGAATGGCAGAGGAAAGCTCAGGACAGTGAGAGTTGGAAGCATGCTGAAGTGGCCTTTATCCTGCAGTGGATTGATACGGGCTGATAATGATGATTATATATACATATATATATATATATATATATATATATATATATATATATATATATATATATATATATATATATATATATATATATATATATATATATATATATATATATATATAAATATAGATCAAAGTCAAGTTCACCCCAAGGAGAATTAATCACAAGAAAACACATCTACAGAAATTCGACACAAAAAAAATCAAGGGATCCAACATAACAGAGGAATGGGAAAAGGAACAGAAAAATTCATGAAAAAAATTCCACAAAAAAAATACACAAAAAGCACGGGAACCGATCCCATTGAAAAAGAACACAAAACACCATTGGTGGGACGCGGAATGCGAAAGTGCATTGCAGTGACGCAAACGAGCATTTCAGGAGTACAACAGTAAAAAATCCCCAGAAAGTCAACAGCTTTTTAACGAGACTAGAAAACAGACCGCAAAAGTTATCAGACAAACTAAGAGGACGTACATAAACGAACAACTAGACACTATAGAGGAGAATTTCCAATTATAACACGAGAGACTTTTATTAGACCTTCGCAAGAGAAATCCGTGGATACACACCACAAAATATTTGCTTCACAAAGCGGAATGGGAGGTTAGCGTTAACCAATCAGGAGAATTGTCAGGAGCTGGCACACTATTTCTCTGATCTCAATTGCCACGAATGCGACACAAGATTCCCCAAGGAAAATTGTATTCATACCCAATCAGAATCACCACCACCAACACAGAAAGAAATCCACAGACACATACGCAAACTAAAGAATAACAAATCATCCGGTGAAGATGGTATCATCGTGGAACTATTGAAAAACCTCGAACCAAATTCACTGCGGGACCTCATGCAAATTATAATGAGTATCTGGCAAACAGAACAATTGCCAGATGAATGGAAATGTGCTCTTCCCGCTTCCCGAAAATGTGATCCACCCGCTGCACAAGAAGGAAGGCAGAACAGATGTGAACAACTACAGAGGAATCTCCTTACTACAAGTCGCTTACAAAATCCTCTCAGCATGCCTTCTCCAGAGAACACAAGAACAATTAGAACACCAAATTGGCTAGTACCAGGCAGGCTTTTGCACTGGTCGCTCATGCAATGAACAAATATTTAACTTAAAACCAATACTGAAATACAAAGGTATCAGGAACGTCCCACTCATCTGCACGTTCGTGGACTTCAAAAAAGCATACGACTGCATCGACCGAAAATCTCTGCTCAACATCCTAGAAGAACAAGGACTCGACCCTAAAACACTACGATTGATCAAGCAGACACTGACTGTCACAACCTCTCAGGTGAAATTTATGGGAGAAATTTCCAAGGCCAAGGCCTCAATCTGCCTACTCCCCAGAGTTCACAAATTGAAAAGAACGTGGACGGCGCGACCTCTATATTAATAGTTGAGGTTGTTGGTAGGACGCTCGGTTGATGGCAGGGGGTGAGACGGGAGGTAGACGTTTGGCTGGAAGGGTTTCGGATGAGCAATTTGGAAATAAGCGGTTTCCATGTATTTGGAACTCTAAGACCGTCGACCCTCCTGTTTAAGCAGTCTGGACGTTTTTTCGATCTCAATTGCTTCACGAATTATGCGGGGTTTGTACGAATATATAGGTGCGATTACTTTGGCCTTTGGTCTAGCTTTTTTGATATTAGAACGTCAAGAAAATGGAGAGCAGAATTGTTTTCAGTCTCCATTGTAAATTAGACCTGGGGATGTATACTGTTCAAATGCAAAAGGACTAAGATTGTCGGATAGGGAACATAAGCAAACAAAACTTAATTCCCTAGAAATGGCACTAATTCAAAACGGCTATGACATGCGTCAAATAAAAAGGCATATTAATAAAGTTCAGGCAACTGATCATACCAACCAATCTACCAGAGAATTGTCCCAAACCAGAAAATTGTCACAAAATCAACTAGATTCTCTTGAAAATGGCTTCAAATTGGAAGCCGAAGCGTCGAGGTTTTACAAATCTAAAACACGGTTCTACCGGAGGACCTAAGAATCCTAATATTACCGACCACGGAAGCCTTTGGTTATATATATATATATATATATATATATATATATATATATATATATATATATATATATATATATATATATATATATTACAGAAATCTTTCTCCACGTGGTGCCACCGATCGCCTTCGCCGAACTATCAACCATGCGACGTCACGTGTCTCTCGGGACCGGTTTCTAGCCTTTCAGCCGTCATCAGCTGAGCTCCAGACGAACGCAAGGAAGGCGATCGGTGGCACCACGTGGAGAAAGGGTGAAAGATTTCTGTAATATTTCCCTCCACGGTTCCGTTACGCTACCTTGTGGGTATATATATATATATATATATATATATATATATATATATATATATATATATATATATATATATATATATATATATATATATATATATACAATATTTTATCATAAAAAACAATTTTTCTTTTAATTATACATGTTCTGCTTTTATATGCATGTTTATTATTTATTTTATTAACATTTTAAAGGCGATTTTTTAGTATGTCCGAACTTTTCAAAAGGTATCGCTGTCGAATCGTTATGGCAAATATTATCATGACAAACACAACGACACATCAAATGTCTGGCAAATCATTATAAAACGTTTAACATCAGAGCAAATTGTCGAAATTTACTTTCGAAATCATTTTTTGTGTACCAAACTTAGAAAGTCTTTTGTGGTGCACATAATTGCCCTACCAAGCGAAGTATTCAGCGAATTACTGACAAAACAAGACAAAAACGGTGCGTTCCGAAGAAAATATCGCGGCTGTTGCTCGCAGTGTTGCTGAAAATAAAAATTTATCCATTCATTAATCCGGATCGTTACAGAATGATGGTTAATGATTATTTAATTCCGAATTTGATTGGTATTGATCTGGAGGAGATGTGATTCCAACAGGATGGCTCCACATGTCATAGAGTCAACGCAATAATCGATTTATTGAGGCAACGATTCGGCGAGAAAATTATTTCGAGGAACGGACCTGTTAATTTGCCACCAAGGTCATGTGATTTAACGCCTTAAGATTATTGTCTTTGGAGTTATGTTAAATCATTGGTCTATGCCGATAAACCAGCAACTATTGATGCCTTGGAAGCCAACATAACTTGGCCAATTGAGACATAAGACCGCAATTATCACAAGTTGCCGCGGCAGACATTTGTCCGAAATTGGATTCAAATATTAATGCCATTGGATGTTATTTCACATAAAATAAATAGTTTAAATCATCCAATTTGGTTATTGTTTTATTTGAATTTTAAGTTTGGACTTAATCTATAATCGTAATAAAAAATCACCCTATACAGTGTGTCCAGGATAAGAACTTACTACCCCCTTAACATTTTTATTTCTGGACCGATTTTCATAAACTTTCTTTTGTTGGATAGACCTCGGAAAACGGCATTAAAAAAGTGTATCACTTGTTTTTTTTTGCTAATGTCATGGCCAACTACGTCAACTTTTATAGTTCCCATTTTCGAGAAGTACTATTAGGGTTTTTTTTTGGAGAAAAACTGACAACGGATTCTTGACCAGCACCACCTTAAACCAAACCGAACCGATTTTTATGATTCTAAATTACCGGGTGTCTTAAATATTTGTGATATTTATATTAGAATTTTTCTAATAATTACATCTAGTTTCTGTTATTAAAACTATGTATGCCATGGAAATCAAAAATTTCTAAGTGCGGTATTTTTAATGACATTATTATTGGACCATATTTTTTTATGGAAATTTGAATTCAGCTAGATTTCTTAGATTTTTACAAAATGAGTTTGATGATGAAATTGATGCGTTGCCTCTTAATTATCGGTACAATTTATACTTACAATTTGAGGGGGCACCCATTCAACATGCAATTAACGTAGGAAACTGATTAAATAATAATTTTCCAAATCGTTAGATTGGGCGAAACACTCCTATAATTAATTGGCCGCCGAGATCCCCGGACCTCACGCCCCTTGATTTTTTTCACTGGGAGACAATTCAAAATAAGGTTTATGTTTCGAGGCTCCAAACTCAAGATGATCTTTGTAATCGTAAGTTACAAAGTAAGTAAAGTTTTTTTGTTAAAAAATAGTCTGTAATTAGAAAAAATATTAATTATTAATTATTATTGTACAAATATCATCAAATAATATCAGGGACACCCAGTAATTTAGAATCATAAAAATCGGTACATTTCGATTTAAGTTGGTGCTGGTCAAAAATATTTTGTTAGTTTTTCTCTAAAAAAGCCCTAATAGTACTTCTCGAAAATGGGTGCCATAAAAGTTGACGCAGTTAGCCATGATATTAGTAAAAAAAAACATGTGATACAATTTTTAATGTCGTTTTTCGAGATCTATCCAACAAAAAAAAAGTTTATAAAATCGGTCCAGAAATAAAAATTTTAAGGGTGTGGTAGGTCTTTATCCTGAACTCACTGTATATAACGCTATTACCATAAAAAAATAACTCTCCAGACTATGGTCTCTTCAGTACGACGCACATGTCCCTCTGCAAAAGTTACATTAATTCCAAATAAATACATCCATGTAAAATATCTAAAATTTCCCCTGATTTTTATCGAATCTAAACAATCACTATAAAGCAACACTGTTGTAAAACTAAAGTAATCGCATTGGAAGATCAGTTAATAATAATTTTAAAAAAATTAAATTATTTTCCCCAAAAAAATATCATCCATAAAGCAGTTTATATAAAAATCGGAAAATTAACGACTGTTATCATTTCTCATCAGTTGTTAATTAAGATATTCTTATAAACCCTTGATCAAAAATGAAATATGAATTATTATAAAACCAAAATTAATTGTAATGCTTCCACATTTATTTTTGAAATATGCCCAACAATAAAATTCCATTCAACTGTAATATTAATCCGTCTAACAAGAGACAGAGAGAAAAACAGAGAGAAAGAGTGTGATGTAGAGAGTGAACAGAGAGAAAGAGAGTGAGTGTAAATTAATCTGATAGGTGCTTTGATTTTATTTTCTGTCAACATAAAAACAATAGAAAATAATAATATTAAGGTTTACAAATAATTTGTTATTATAAGTATTTAAATTATTTTGCTTTTTTGTGATTTATTATTTATTTTTAGTATTCACATTCCTTTCTTACCGTGAATACAGCGCCATCTTTTAATAATAAAATAAATTATACTGAACCAGTAATTTCTAAAGCAATTAAAATTAATTAGGGATAGGTGTATCTGGAAGGGCGAAATCTCGGTGGTGATTAGTTTTTCAGTTTTTATTGATAGCATCATTAAAGTTATTCGAACAGCATTCCGCTTTTGTGTGTGACTTGACCGAACTACTTTGTTTTGGTTAGATCATTTGACGTTTTTCGTCTGAAATTTAGTTGGGGCTGATTTAGTGTTTGTTACAGGTAAGGTTGTTTTTCTATTTGAAAAACTTTGCATGTTTAGCTTAATACTATAATAAGAGATTACTGTTTTTAATAAATGTCCCAGTGCAGATATTTCTAAAAGAAAATACTGTGATTCTTGATTAATATCCAAAAGTTAAAAAAACGGGGTTATGTCACCTAAAATATAAACAGTTTTGTGTTGTAAAGTTTCAATATGTAAGTTCATTTTGTAGATTATTTTTCAAAGCATAAACATTGATAATTAATGATTTTGGTTTATACAATAATATATTTATGTAAGGTAATTTCTTCTGGAAAGAAGTTTGAATTTTCTAAAAATGTTTTCAGAACTAATAGGGGATCTTATGAGATTAACTGTTGATTGTATACATGGCAGAATGTGCAACACAATCTACAAACAAAGAATACCTAGGAGCATGTCAGTCTTTAATATTGGTTGATTCTGCTTGTAGTGTTGGGGCTGTTTTTTCTACAGATGGATATTCACAAGATCTGTATAATGACATAATTGAAGTGGTGATAGGAATTGGGATTATTTTTCACAATGCAGCCTACATAAAAAGCATTGATCATACTATAAAAGCACGGCATTTTCTTGAGCAATTATGGAATATGTATAACTAACAATTCTTAGTTGTTTAACTGCCGATCTTGTTCTATCCTTGTGGAAGAAGGTATTTTAACCTGTTTAGATTTTTTCAGTTGTCGCTGGATTTTATTTCTAGGAATATCTTAAAAGTGTTTTATATAGGCTTTAAACCCGGGACTGGGAAGGTTGTTTTCAAAAATGAATCCCATTTTCTTTGGCGTTACTTTGCTGGATTTTTTAACATCCTGTGACTACATCGAATAAAATGTAAAACATTAGCGCTTTTAGGCTTTCGTGAGGCGCATTTGCGGAAAGCAACATCTTCAATTGTGCCTGTTTCTCACAAGTCTTTGTGGTGCAGATGCAGCTTTTTTTAAGAACAAATATGCCTTCGCATTTGAGAAAGAACGCATTTTAAACTTTATTAGATTTTATTATTTGTAGCTGGATTATAGATTATATGTACAGCTCTACAGGCCTTTAAGGCCTTTGGCTTGGTTTACAATCTGCCGCCAAACCACTCTATTCCTTACCTTTATTTCCCACTCTGTCACACCCCTTCTGGCCAAAGCCTCCTCCACCTCTTCATCCCTCGCCAATTCCCTTGCTCACAATCTGTTTCATTAGTCTGCTTTCCAATAGCCTACTATCCTATTGGCCATGCTCTGATGATCTGCTTTATTGTGGGTTCTGCAAATACTGTTATTATTTCTTCATTGATCCTTCTCCACTGATTATCTTTCTTGATACCACCATATAATTCTCAGCACTCTACATTCCCACACCTCCAGCATTATTTCACTGATATTGGTTAAGGTCCAGGTCACTGTGACATATATTACAGCTGGTCTCATTATTATTTTATAAACTCTTACTTTGGCTTTCCTTGATATATTCTTGTTTCTCAAGAGTCTCTGCAGCACATTTATTTCCTTTTGCTATTCTGGCCTTAACCTCCAATTCCATTCAATGTTTGTCTGTAATGGTTGAGCCAAGGTAACAAAAATGATCAACCGTTTCGAAGTGTAGAGTTTCTTCTCCTACTTTAATTGTCAGCCCTTCCTTGCATGTTTCGTCTTTTTCAATTCTCATTTTCGTGTATTTTGTTTTGTTTGTATTTACTTGGAGCCCGAACCTTCCTGCATCTCTCATTAATCTTTGAGTTACATTTTATATTTCTTCCAGTTTACGTGTTATAATTGTTACATCGTTGGCGAAAGCCTGACATGTTAAAGCCTTGTCGGTAGTGTATTTCCTGTAGTTCCTTTAGTGACATTATCTGGTCTACTGTTGATCTGTAACTCCTAACTAACTAACCACATTGGTACTCAGATTATATATTAAACTATTATTATGTAAATGTATTAATTAATGTAAATGAAACCAAATTGTCTAACGTTATTAAATGGTGGTAGTGAGATAGTCATCGAGCAACCAATGTTGAATATTCATGAAAATACCAATAAAATAATATCTGGCCTTATCTTTTTGTGGTGCTATTCGATTATCCAGCCTCTCGACTGTCCTGTAATCAAGATGATCGATTACTCAGCAGTTCTGTGTCCAGAACGCGGGGATCCTAAAAGGTCTGGAGTCTACATTGGCCGGGTTCTGCAATGAGCGGGTCCTAAAATTACCGGGTTCTATAATGACCGGGCCCTAAAACCCTCTACAAAAATACAAAAAAAAAAGTGTAAGTAGGGCTGGGTCAGCTAATCCACATACCTCTAATTGAAGGATTACTCACGCAGGACTAGCAGCGGCGTCGACTAACTAGATATCTGTCCGTCTTGTCGGCGTGGAGATGTTTGTCCAACCCGAGGTGAGATGTTCGACTCCCTCGGCCTTTTTCTCGGCGAATACTGGTACGCTCTCAAGTAAGACTCGCGCAAAACAATTTTAACTGTAGCGGCCGATAATTTGTAAACGCTACAACATCTCGACCGGTATTCCATCCATGCTTGTAACTTTATTATTTCTTAGCTTTGGGATTGCCATGCCTACCTCGTGGTGGGTTCTTCGTCCATGCTCATAAATGTAGGTCTTTGAGGGATGAGCTTTAAGACGCTTTCATCAACCGTTGAGTTCGCGTTCAACAAGTTTTCGAAATGATCATTCCATATGTCTCTTATATCCTCTATTATAATGATTGCATCCCTACCATAAGCACTTCGTACCAGTGCAATATTATTTATTTGTGGCTAATGTTACCTCTGCATATTCCTGTATTTCAGTTGCCTTTGACAACCACCAGTTGATTTTTGAGATCCAATGACAAAATCAATTCTGGTGATTTTTTACCACATAAATAATCGATTCTTGACTCACGGCGTTCTTGAAACGGTCCCACGCTGTTTCTCCAGGTCTATCCACCTGTACTTCACACGATTGAATCTGCTTTTCCAGATAACGCTCGTGAGATTCCTGACACATTTCCTTCTTGAGCCTATCCCCGTGAAATTTACTGTATTTTGGGTACCATTGTGTTTGCTTTTTTAAGTAACGATCATTTTATTTCAAATCTGATTATTTGATGATATGTCCAGCAATAATCTGCCGAGAGCAGTGCTTTCGTGATGTTAACATCCCTCGTATTTCATTTTCTGACTATAACATAATCATTAAGATAGCAGTATTTAGAGCGAGGATGTTGCCATGATTTGTATCTATGCTTTTGATGGTAACGTGTGCTAGTAATTGCAAGTTGAAACTTCGAACATAAGTTCAGAAGCATATGTCCATTAGAATTTATGTTTGCTTCGTCATGCTTTTCAATTACGACGACCGGGAAAAGTAAGTTGCTGCATATTTAAGCCGCGCTTAATATAGAGACAAACGCTTTCGCTGGCCGACTTTAACATAAGTAACAGACACTAGCTGTTTGGATGGTTTCATGGCCTTACCATTTTAGGTGGGTAATAAACCATATGGTTTTGCTCAGAAAGTCTTTGGAATTAAAGAAGAGGAAGCACACAATATATCTGCACACAATTCCATCCTCCAAGTGCACGTTCTCCAATCCGCACTTAAAGTTATATAGGAACAATTAAGTGAGACCGTAAGCTCGCGATTTTTAAACTTTTCATATCAATAAGTATATTGTAGAAATACAAGGATATTGTTGACTAGATATTGTTTATGACTAATATTAAAAATATTATTTGAATAACATTTAACAAACATTACTAAGTTTTTACAACCTTATAAACATTTTTATGGTTTCTTTGGAATATTAGAAAGTTTTGATTGCGTCAAAATTTAAACTCATTTTTGTATTCTGCGCACTGTGCGACGCAGAGAAAGAGAGCATCTGATTAAATAAAGATAGACATAGAGATTAGAAAAGTAGGGATGAGAAAGATCCTAGGAGAAGTGTGCGTTTAGAGGATGGACCCAGGTCCGGACTCGTGCACTTAGAGGACTGTGACTGTACCACTAGTTATAACATTGCATATGTGGTTCCCCCATTTAAATCCTTGTTCACCAGTTCCTCTGCAGCACAGTACGGACTATTCCTCTCCACTCCTTTATATTGTTTGCTATTTCCTTCCATTCCCTCATCCTTATCGCATCCAAATCTCCCTGCACTTGACCCATCTATCTTTTTCTTGGCCTGCCCTTCCTCTTCTTCCCAGTGGTCTTCCTTCCATCCATGTACTATATCATTTTGGTCAGCTATCAATATTCCTTCTTCGGTTTTAAACTAGTTATTTCTACAGTGGTAACCCTTCTATTTTTTTTTTATTTTACTTTTCTATTCTGGAACCTTTCCTCGACATCTTTTGATTTTGCTTCGTTATATTGTCGCTTTTTCGTTCGGCATAGCCTTTTCATGTCCTTTCTTGTTTTTTGTAGTTTTCGTTATTTTCCTCGTTATTATTAAACATCAAACGGAGCCTTAACCTTTTTTCCTTTCTGATATATTTTCGCATTATTCATCGTACCAGTCTATTGTCCTCGTTCTTTCTCTTTCCTTCGATATAACTAATAGATTTACTATTTCCATTACTTGTTTTATTTGGTTCCATTTCTCATTTATTTTTGTCGTATCATCCACTCCTTGTAATCTTTGGTTGATTTCTTTCTTGTATTTCTTGCTAATTATTGTATCTTTTAACCTTTCTATATAATCCTGTTTCTTCCTTTTCATCTTATACGTGCTGTTTTGATTTTTTTCTAATTCATTCCCGCATGTGATCCTCACCAGGAAGTGGTCAGAATCGAAATTGGGTCCTCCCATTCTCCTAACATTTGAAATTAAGTTCATTTGCCTTCTCTCTATTAAGACATGCTCTATTTGATTGATTACCTCCCCGTTAGAAGACTTGATACAAATTTGCTGGTAGTTAATATAGAGAGAGATAAGTTTTGGTGACAGTGAATAGAAACTTTTGTCCATCACCAAGAACCATCGTTAAAGGTGTAACGTGTAGATTCGGGTCACTTTTTTCTCTGGAAAGATCACGGCGATAATTACCAACCAACGTTATACTAATAGTAATACTGAAAGTTTGTGAAGGAATAAGAAAACAGAGAAATTTGTAAAGAGGTGTGTTTCAACAAGGTTTCTTCTATGTTAAGCATAATAATCTGTTAACTTTTCGTTGTACACTCACGCCTCTCGAATTGTAGTCGAATTACGCAATATCTCCGACAAAAACAAGATATATAAATAATTAATATAAATAATTTGATTACTATTTGAAACCTGTCATACTCGTTAATTTAAAAAAAGTAAAATTATAAAACTTATTAAAAATTATTCACGGCTAAACCGTGAATAGCATACTCCATATTTGATGGCTCCTGTCCGTTTGGGTTTTTTTTTTGCTCTGACAGTCTGCAGTTACTGATTTACCTGCTTGGAGGAAGGGTTTTTTAGTGTTTTTGCCAGTTTGCTTTTTGATCCGCTCCTTAACTAAATATCTCTTTTGTTTGGCCTTTGCATAAAGTCCCGCCTGAGACCCTTCTTTTCACGGGGTAGTTCGTTATCGATTAAGATTGTTCGTAGCTAGCAGATTATATTAGTCAGGCCTTGGATTTCAGTCATGACTCGCGATATATAGTTGCAGGACCTCATTCCGGAATATGTGGAATCGTTGCCGACTGATTCGTGGTTTCTTTCCATGCCATTATTTCCTTTTATAATTCAACTTTTTTTGCGATTTTTTTGTTGTTTATATTAAATATATACATATGATATATATATATATATATATATATATATATATATATATATATATATATATATATATATATATATATATATATATATATACAAGGTGTGTCTTACGGAAAACACAACTTAAAAAAAAACTATATTTATTTCTTCGGCAAACGTTGTCCTTTCATCTGCAAATAAAGTTTTTCGAAGAGGTAGAAGTTGCTGGGAGCCAAATCATGTGAGTATGACTAATGATTGATGGTTAAAGTGCAATTTTTGATTAAAAGAAATCACCAAAAATGTGCTTGAAATGGCTGCTTCAATAGCACAACAAGAAAAATGTCTTAAACATACAAAATCTCCAATGAGACCATGGATTTAATGAAAAAATCGATGAACTATGAGAAATACAGGAAGTCCTTTTGGCAAAGTCGAGTACGCTGAGCTCTGGAATACTATAAGAAAACGTATCAGAGAGTAGACGCGCCGCTTCAGCATGCAGCTAATGTAAAAAACTCTGAAAGAAAATAGGGGAATTATCAAGGGTAAACATAAGCTGAGAAAGAAAAGAACGCAAATTGATGCCTTAATGCGTGAGGATGACACTGTGTGCAGGGCGCGAACGGAAATGGTAGAGGTTGTCAGAAAATGTTATTCACCGTTATATGAAGATCAGAATCAATCAAAGACAACAATACCCACGGAAGAACAAATGCCAGATATCCTAGTGGAGGAAGTGACAAATGCTATAGAATCGATGAAAAATGGCAAGACTCCAGGAAAAGACAGTGTAACTGTGGAAATGCTAAAAGCTGGTGGTCGGACTTTACATAAAGCACTGGCAGGATTATACTCAAAATGCTTCAAAGAACAAAAAGTACCTGACTTATGGAAAAATGCAGAAATGATCCTTTTACTTAAAAAAGGAACACAGATTTAAAGAACTACCATTCAATAAATTTTCTATAAGTAGGGTACAAAGTTTTCACCAAGATAATATCTAAAAGAATATTAAGAAAACTGAATGACGCACAACCTAGAGAACAAGCAGGATTCAGAAGTGGATTCAGTACAATGGATCACATCCAGGTTGTACAGCAGGCCATAGAAAGGCTCAACGAATACACCATGCCACTGTGCTTGGCTTTTATCGATACGAACGAAAAAGCATTTGACTTAATCTCAAAGCAGGCCATAATGGTTGCATTGCTTAGAGAGGAGGTAGAAAGCATATGAAAACCAATTAGGATCGATATATGATGGAGCTACAGCGAAAATTCACCTTGATGATTTTGAAGTGGGAATTAATATAGAGCGAGGTGTACGGCAGGGTCACGCAACATGGCTTATTCTTTTCTCGGCTTGCCTTGAAGAAGTATTCCGTAATATGAATTGGGAACATGATGGTGTAAAGATCAATGTTACAAAGACAGATACAAGAGCTGCAAAGGGCTGGCAATCCATTTGGCTTAAAAATTAACCTGAAAAAGAGTCAGGTTATGTTCAATAAATTCGCTGAGCACTGAATAATTTCACTTTTAGGAAGGGATTTGGAGATTGTGGATCACTTTATATAACTTGGGCAGAAGATTTCAATGAAGGGGGATACCGCCCGAGAGGTGGGACGGTGTGTTAAATGTGGCTGGCAGTCATTTGGCAGGTTCAACAAATTGTTTAAGAGCAAACTCCACTTTGCCTTAAAAGAAAACTCTTCGATCAGTGCGGCCTGCACGTTATGATATACGGAAATGAAACCTGGACACTCACATCGGAATCAGTTTAGAAACTTCGGGTAGCACAGGGAATGGAAAGATGTATGCTTGGTATTACAAGACGAGACAGACAGCCGTGCACATAGATCAGGCAAGTGTGTGACATCATTGGAAGAGTAAAGCAATTGAAATGCAATCCTGGAGTGGATACCGCTTGATGTCAAATGTCCGCGAAGAAGACCGAAAGCACGATAAACTGATGGCATCGTTAAGTATATTGGACCCAAGTGGCAGAGAAAAGTCCAGGACCATAAAAGTTGGAAGCATGCATGTGGATCGACACGGGCTGATGATGATGATGATGATTTATATATATATATATATATATATATATATATATATATATATATATATATATATATATATATATATATATATATATATATACGCCCTTTTGTCCGATTTAATGCTGTTTGAAAATATAGATAATTTGGAAATGCCATTTGCTCTTAATCTATTGCGACAAATCTACAAATCTGCAAAGCACAATGTCCTTGATAAAAGCGAAAGACGCGAAAGAATTAAAAATGAAGATTCTCCCAACTTGTGTCAAAATAGTCAAAATCAGATGCTGGCGCGTAAAGCATGACGACATACAGTGTGCGAAGTTGTGACGTCTATCCTTTCCAAACCCTCTACTAAGTCTTAGCATCGGGTGATTTAGTACCGATGAAATATTAACAGTTGATATTTACAAATTATATATAATATTGCACCACAGAATAGAAATTAACATAAGATTAGATAGCGCTGTTAGACAAGGAAGTCTGTCCCCTATCAACCAATCCTTAATGGCTCTGATCAACCAATTGAATGCACTAACCAATTTCGGTTACAATGGGAAAAAATCTCTAAAAGAGTCTATGAATTTATATCTGCTTTTGATCCAGATTTTTGGTTGTTTCCATTTTTTGTTTTTATGTTTTTGCTTGTTCATTTGTTATGTTTTTTGCTTTGACGTATGTTTTTCGCTTTTGCGTACGTATTTATTTTAGCGTAGTATTAAAAAATTTAGCCAGACATTAAAATATTTTTGTCATCTTTTCACATACTATTTTAAAGCAAAGAAACATATAAATTCACAATAATCGGTAATTAAATACATTTTTCGGTGTTTTATTTATATTTAATTTTCTATTTTGTGTATTTTATCACCATTACCCATATATATGTTTTGATTGTTTAAGCAATGACAGATATATATATATATATATATATATATATATATATATATATATATATATATATATATATATATATATATATATATATATATAATTTTCTATTTTTCCTATATTCCGTCGTTGATTATCCAGCAATAGGACAGCATAAATTCGGTGATTACATTTACAAGCCGTCAGAGAATTTACGAAATTTGTTCAGTGCAAGTAAATAATCTAATTATCATGAATAACGTAGACGATTACAATGTTCAAGAAAATGCAAGTGCTAGAGATATATGGACGAATAATTTAAAGGGCCCATACCTTGCCAATGAAATTCCAAGTAAGGCAGGAAATTTGATAAGCTCTGAACAAAGCAAACAACTTGGACCAGTAGGGACCTCACAACCTGTAAGTACCTTTAAGTTTAATATTTCTCATATATTTATGAGTTATAGTAGAAACCTTGGTAATATATTTATTAGTCAGATTTTTTGAAGGTTTTTATTTAAGTAAATTCTAAATATTTTTGAATATAAAAACTTTGAGAATTACAATAGGATTGTGTAATGTTATTTATTTAAGAATATACAATACAATTTTCCTATTCTATCTCTGAAAGACAAAGTCTCTGAAGAAAATAAAATTCATTGCCTAATTCCACTATTTGGGAAATTGACAAAAGTAGAATTTTATTAAAAGGTGTACAAATAAGTTTCCGCCGTTTTCTATCAAAAATTAGGAATTTATAGTGAAAGAACGGTACATTACGTTTTATTCAAAGTATTGTCCATCATTCGCCACTACTTTTTCCCATCTTTCTGGCAGCATTAGGACACCACGTCGGAAGAACTCTTCATCTTTTGAGGTCATCCACGAATCAACCCAATTTTTGATACCTTCATATGACGTAAAGCACTGTTCAGGCAGATCATGTGCCATCGACCGGAACAGGTGATAATCCAAAGGGGCAATATCTGGTGAATACGGCGGCTGGGGTAGAACTTCCCAATTAAGTGTTTCCAAATAGGTTTGACCGGCACCGCAATATAAGAACGAGCATTAGCATGTAGGAGAATCATTTTGTCGTGTCTGGAGTAGTAATGGTCACGTTTTTCCTTGAGTGCTCGGCTCAATCTCATTAATTGTGTTCGATAGAGAACTCTACGAATGGTTTCGCTAGGTTTGAGCAACTCACAATATTCTCTCCGAAAGTGACTCGGCTTCTGATGAGGGCGCTTCGTTGATAATGAGGACTAAGTACAGGGTTGAATTTGCACAATTTTAGATTGTTTCATTTAAAAATAAAACACGTTTTTTTATATATAATCTTTACATGAATTTAGAAATGATTTGATCTTGGTGCTGTATTTTCTGAATTGATTTCTTTTCGTTATGTCGAACTATGATAGGTAGTTGAAAAAAGGTGTTATTTAAATGTCATATATGAGATGATTCGAAAGCAGAAAGTTTGAAAAGGACCAATTAGAGACATTTTTAAGGTAAATGGCATGTATTTTAAAATTTAACCTATACAGAAATTTAGAGTTCATTTGATTATGGTATAATCCGGTACGTAAGAGTTTTTGTCATCGTTGTACTGAATTTCTCGTTTAAAATAATCAATGTAATATTACCCTTATTTCGTGGAGACTTTTATGTATATAATCTTCTCAATGGCAATGAGAACTCTGTATTTGTGATTTTTTTTTCTTGGCGGAACTGTATTGATCTATCGCCTCTAGTATTCCTTGCTCCTAAGTCAAAAAAGCCTGAAATTACCTAATTTTTTTTCTTTGTCCACTTTGGGGTTCATGTTACTTGGTGGGTGTTATTCTTATAACATCTTTCCAGGTCACCATCTGCTTTGTCAGGGGAAAACTCACTTAAATTCTATTATATTAATTAGTTTAGCTTGAATCTTTAGATCTCTGTCTTTGACTCCTTAAATCTAGGCCATAGTAAGGTAGACTCTATATTGCAATATTACTTATAGATCTTTCAACAATGATTCCAACCCCATTCTAGTAGTATTTTTCTTGTTTACATAAGAGAGAGAGAGAGAATTTTGTGATTTAGGTCGCATCGATATCGATATCATTTAGCGACCATAGAGCCAAATTATGATGGATAAGGATCGGATAAATAGACTAACATAAAATGTAATTTGTGTCGTAGTTTACAATATCACAGATTGGTCGTATCACGAATGGGAAGTATCACAGATGGTTATATCAAGTGTTAACACAAAATGTAGACTAGTTTGCTCACACTTTGCTAGGATCATTGGAGTGAAAGCAAAGCGCTTGAAAGGGCTTGAAATGACTAGGCCTTGGTAAAATCATTTATTTCTTTTTGGCGGAGCAAAGATTTTTAGGAAGGTCTTGACTCGTAGAAAAAAGTCTGATAGCCAGGGATAAATGGTCTCTGCCTAACATATGTACCATATTTTAAGAGAAGGTGGTTTCTTCTGGTGGGTAAGGGCTCTAAACTCACGATACAGTATAGGCTAGGGATTGGACTGGTGGAGAAGGCTCCAGTTATGAGTCTTGAGGACGTCTTCTGTTTGACATCCAGAGAGCGCAGATAAGATTTAGGGGCCGTAGCGAAGATTATGCAGCTATACTCTAACTTGGATCTAATTATAGCCTTGAATAGTTTAAGGAGACAGTGGTGATCCGAACCCCAAGTATTGTTTAAGAGCATCTTAAATATTCCTATGTCCCGAGCACATTTAGTCTTCAAAGACTGAACGTGGTCTTTCCAAGAGAGTCTATAATCAAATGTGAGACCTAAGAACTTGTGGGGATAATCTTGTTGTGTGAGTGACACTGAACTGTGGGGATAATCTTGTTTGATAGAGTGATGGCGTGTAACCAAGGACAATTGCGTCTTCTGCAGAAATGGACAGCTATTGATTTTTTGTTAGATAGTAAGAGACCTGTAGAATTGGACCATTTTCTTAGAGATCCTAAATTGGACTGAATGATTATTTCGCAGACTCTTGAATTGAGGGAAGAATAATATAGCAGGAGATCATCAGCGTAAAGTCTATGAGAGATCGTAGGACTGAGGTATCTTTGGATGTTATTCATTGCTATATTAAAAAGGGTAGGGCTCAGTACTGAGTCTTGTGGTACACCATTTAGTAATGGGAATTGGTCAGATATATGTCCATCAATCCTGACTGCGAAGAATCCATCAGCGAGGAAATTAGATATAAATTTGGGCCGTCGTCTGAAACCCTACTTATGTAGGGTGTTCAAGATGGTGGATCTCCATACCGTATCGAAAGAACTGGAAATATCTAAAAAAACCGCGACTAGAGAGATTTTGAAGGACGAGTAGTAAGGGATTTTGACAGAGTATGAGTAGAAGAAGAAGGAGGAACGGAAGGTTTGGAGGAAACATGTAGGGAATATTTGGATATAGGAATAGGAGAGGATAAGGGGAGAGTAAAAGGAGGGTCGGAAGGGGAGAGTAAAAGGAGGGTCGGAAGGGGAGGGAGTAGGGAGTCACGAGGTGTGGGAAGTTGCACCTTAACAGGTGTTTTAGAAGGGCATAAATTAATGTTGAGGTCACATTGAGTGGAAGTTGACACCACTGGTTTGCTACGAATTGCTATGGTTGCATAACTAGGCATATTTGGGGGAGTAGAACTTTTAACTTTAGCTTTAGCAACAAAATAAGGGATTTTTTCAGAGACTTTGATTCATTGGATTTGAAATTCTTCCTTGTAGACCGGGCAACCTCTATACCTCGGTGAATGATCACCCTCAGAATTGGGGCAAATTGGAGAAGGGAGACATGGGGAATCATTATGAACAGCTTTACCACAAGAAGGATATAATGGAGAAAAGGTGCAGTTCAGCAAAATATGGCTGAATGTTTGGCACTGGTAGCATCTCATTGGATTCGGAACATATTGTCTAACTTTAAGCTATAAATAGCCAACTTTAATTCTATCAATCGGAGAGGATTTTCTGAAGGTTAAGATTAGACTGCTAGTTGGGAGATTGAACGCTCCTTTTTTGTGAGTATTCTCTTGAGTACCTCAATGCCAAATTGCTTCAGGTTATCTAAGATTTCCGACTCTTCACAGTTTAAAAGGTCTAGGATAGAAATGTCTCCTTTTCAATAATTTAAAGATTTATGCGGCTCAACCTTGACATTATATGTGCGGATTTTTTTAAGATCTAGAATGCTCTCAGCTTGTTTGGCATTTGAAACCACAACTTGCAATGTCCGTCTTTTAGTTTTTTAATTGATTCTAAGTTGCCTACATTTCCAAGAATAGTTTTATGAATTGTGAATGCAGAAACATTTTTAATGAGCTTTCAGTGTGCTTTTAATTATATAGTATTTATCAAAATCAGGACTAGTGTTGTTTCTTTGTATAGGAGACGCGATCCGAGGTCTCTTTGACCCTGAAGATGGGGGAGAAGTTGAATTATTAATGGACAAAAGTTTCCCACGAGTTTGGAAAGAAAATGCGTCAAAAGGGCAGGAGGTGCTCTAAATAAATATTGGGTTAATGCAAAAATTTATATCAGTTATCATTCCTGAATCAGATAGTGAAGATTCACTTTAAATATCAAGAGTCAAAGCTGAGACAATGGCTTATTTTACAGAGTTGAACAAATTGAATTGAATTGGAGATATTAAAAAGTAGTAGCGTTATTAATGCGCCATTTTTTTTTCTTTTTTAGAATATTGCCTCATCCTCCGGCCAAAACGCCTCAACAAGCAGATGTGATTTAAGCAGCCTGTATGGTCCAGAAACTACTTCATTCGAAGAAGCACTTGAAATAATTAAAATGGCTCAATCGAGAAGTAAATCCTGCGGCATCTGTTTCGATGTAATTCTGGAAAAACGTGACATTCAAGAACGGGTTTTTGGAATTTTACCCAATTGTAATCATTGCTTTTGTTTCACTTGTATAAAGAAATGGTTGCGAAGCAGGGTATTTCATTTTAATATAGCCAAGGCGTGCCCAGAATGTAGGGTGCCTTCGGGTATGTATTTGATTTATTTTATGTTATCGCATATATAAGAAAATGTTGCTATTTTTGTTTATGTTATTGTTTTGAAACAACTTTGACGACTTCTTTTATAAGAATCTTTGCTGTGATAATTTAAAATTCAAGATGATTTTTCACAAAACATCAAATGCCCCATGATTTTAACATGTGTGTAGAACGGTTCTCGAAGTACTTGGTGTTTTGTGATAAATTTTGAGATATATTTTAACTACCACTTGTTATACGATGTGACTTTTTGAAGACATATTACTGATCAGTTTAAAGGCAAAATTAAAACTAAAAAATAGTATTGAATGTATGTATTATCCGTAGTATTTCGTACACATTATGCGTTATATATGTTAGTGGAGCTGCGATCACCAAGTGGAACGTACGCTAGTGTTTGATTATCTGTAAATGGTTTGAACATTTTATCGCATAAAGGATAACAGACGATAACTAGTGTGTTCTTTTTTTTGGGGTACTTAGTTATTCACTGATAAAAAAATTATATCCTGAAGTTATTCCTCGATATAAGATACAGTCGCCAAATATCATCCCCTTTTTGTAAAAAAATTGTAGAAAAAAATATTGCTAGTATAATAATAAATAAAGCGTTAAAGAATAGGGAGAACAGTTCTTTATTATTAACGATAATCAAAAATAACGCTAAGTTTGTTACTTTTCTACAAGAATTGCTTTAACAATAAAGTGGAAATTCTACAAATATATTTTTGGGCACCTAATTGCGTCCCGAGAACGATATTGAGATCACAATAATCCTAAATGAACCCCAAGGCAGAGGGTGCTAAGAATGACCGGGTTAGATCAGGCTGCCATTGGACTTTTAACATTGCTACGCTTAATATACGGACTATATGGCTACAACGGAGACCCGACTGCCAGAACTGTTAATCGAACTTGACAGCATACATTGGGCTATTATTGGGTTCTGTGAAACTGGAAGAAAGAGTTAATCAAACTAGAACCAACTGGCCACGTACTCTATGCCCGAGGCACGGAGAATGGACGATGTGGTGGAATTGGATTCCTCATCAATCGAAAGCTGAAAGATAGTGTAGTTAAATATGAAAGTATATCTGACAGATTAGCCCAATGCGTCATGATGACTGATGGGTGACTTTAATGCCAGAATCGGAAAAGCAAGAACTGGTGAAAATGCAACTAGCCCATATGGAAATGGTGAGCGGGACAATAGAGGTGACAGGCTCGTTGACTTTGCTGAAGGACAAGAACTCTATATTATGCATTCGTTTTATAAGAAAAAGATCAACAGAAAATGGACATGGAAAAGTCCATCTCGACTCACCAGTGAAATTGATTACATCATGTCAAACGATAAAGCAATATTTTGCAATTGTACTGTCCTTAACCATTTTAATGTGGGAAGTGACCACCGAATGGTACGAGCAAAGATTAGGATAAACTTCCGAAAAGAACGCGAAAAAATGATAAGATCAAAAGGTGGCAAAGTGGATTCTGGGAAGGTACTGGAGAGGGGAAGAGATTTTGAAATTACTTTGTCGAACCGCTTTGCTGTGTTACAAGACCCAGAGGAGATGGAAATTACATACCAATATAAAGAAAAAACGCCGGACAATGAAGAATGCAGACAGTCCTTTTGGCAGGGTCGAGTACGTTGAGCTTTGCAAAACTATAAGAAAACGTATTCGGGAGGAAACGCGCCGATTCAACATGCAGCTAGTGCAAAAAACTCTGGAAGAAAACAGAGGAATTAACAAAGCTAAGCAGAAGCTGAGAAAGAAAAGGACACGAATGTTTTCCTTAATGCGTGAGGATGGTACAATATGCAGGAAACGGACAGAAATGTTAGAGGTTGTCCGAAGCTTTTATTCAAAGTTATATGAGGACCAGAATCAGACAAGAACAGGATATCCTTGTGGAGGAAGTTACAAAGGCTATAGACTCGATGAAAAATGGCAAGGCTCCAGAAAAGGATAGTATAACGGTGGAGATGTTAAAAGCTGGTGGTCGGACCTTACATAAAACACTGGCAAGATTACACACAAAATGCTTCAAACAACAAGAAGTACCCAGCTTATGGAAAATACAGAAATGATTCTTTTACATAAGAAAGGAGCACGGGAAGATTTAAAGAACTACCGCTCAATAAGCCTCATATCAGTGGTGTACAAAGTTTTCACCAAGATAATATCCAAAAGAATTCTAAGAAAACTTAATGACGCACAGCCAAGGGAGCAAGCAGGATTCAGAAGTGGATTCAGTACATTGCATCATATCCAGGTTCTACATCAGGTCATAGAAAACACAACGAATACACTATGCCACTGTACTTGGCTTTTATCAATTATGAAAAAGCATTTGATTCAATCTCAAAGCGGGCCATAATGGATGCATTGCTTAATCAAGGTATAGAGAAAGCCTGTGTAAGCCTACTAGGATCGATATATGATGAAGCTACAGCGACAGTCGACCTTGACGATCTTGGGGTGGGAGTAAATGTAGAGCGGGGCGTACGGCAGGGGGACGCAATATCGCCTGTTCTTTTCTCAGCCTGCCTGGAAGAAGTGTTCTGTAATCTGGATTGGGAACAAGATGGAATAAGGATTACTGGTGCGTACTTAAATCATCTTAGATTTGCATTTGCAGAATGCATGTATATATATATATATATATATATATATATATATATATATATATATATATATATATATATATATATAAATATATATAAACGTTAACAAAATAATAAAAAAATTAAAACTTATTAACTGACCGAAAGTCCCGATAAATTAAAAAAATATATATATATATATATATATATATATATATATATATATATATATATATATATATATATATATATATATATATATATATATATATATATATATTTATATATATATATATATATATATATATATATATATATATATATATATATATATATATATATATATCTTGGGCAAAGGGTTTCAATGGAAGGGGACACCGTCCGGGAGGTGGAACTACGCGTTAAATGTGGCTGGGAGGTATTTGGTAGACTCAACATAGTGTTTCAGAGTAAACTACCACTTTGTCTGAAAAGAAAAGTGTTTGATCAGTGTGTCCTGCCCGTTATGACATACGGAAGTGAGACCTGGACATTCACATCACAGTCAGTTCAAAAACTTCGAGTAGCACAGAGGGGAATGGAAAGATGCTTGCTTGGCATTATTAAACGGGATAGAAAGACCTGCACATAGATCAGAGAACAAACGAAAGTGAATGACATCATTGGAAGAATAAAGCAATTGAAATGGAAGTGGGCAGGCCATGTAGCGAGGCGATGGAACGAAAGATGGAAAGAAAGACCAGGGCGTTCCTGGACTGGATACCGCTTGATCGCAAACGTCCACGGAGAAGATCGAAAACACGATGGACTGATGATATTATTAAGTATATTGGACCCGAATGGCAAAGGAAAGCTGAGGACCGCGAGAGTTGGAAGTATGCTGAAGAGGCCTTCATCCTGCAGTGGATTGATTCGGGTTGATGATGATGATGATATATATATATATATATATATATATATATATATATATATATATATATATATATATATATATATATATATATATATATATATATATATGTATATATCTCAGTAACTCTCTCCCTATTCCGTACCAGGATGAGTGTTTGGAAGCGAAAAACAAACCTAAGCCTAAGTCACCAGGATAAACCGCACTGAATTTGTGCCATTGTCATTCTTTCAAAACTCACACTTTGTTTTCCACTGTTATAGGAGCGTCTTTTTTTCCAAACTTAACAATAAGCTCCCTAAATATCAATATATTTAATTAGAATGTGAGTTAAAGTATTGTTAGTAGATGGATAGCAATGTTTTTAAAGTTTGAATATAATCTGCATTACTTATGGGTAGACCTAATGATTACAGCTAATTATTTTTATTTGTAGATTTCGCATTTCGTAGTCGTATTTGGTACGACATAAAAGAAGAAAAGGATGAGTTTATCAGGTATGAAAAGTCTCGTTTGAAAACCCAAAATTGTAGACTTTTTAAAAGGGGTTTTGGTTGGTGTCCGTTCAAGAACACGTGTTTATACTTGCATGCTCCCACATGCATTACGATGCCATCAGGGGCACAATAATGGATGTGGGACACCCAAAACCACGTCGTAAACGACCGTCTCTCGTTAATCCAGTTCTGATGCACGAAATTTTCTTCTGGATAAACGAACGACGACGTCAATCAAACGAACGACGACGTGTTTGTTCCACAACTGCCATTTGACCTAGAAATAGCAATGGAAAGCTTTTTAATAACTTGTTTGGCCTTTTTTAAGCAATGTATTTTAATCAATATTATATGTTGCAAGAGTTCTTTTTTTTATAAACAATATATGTAACCGTATACCGTATTTCATATACGGTTTTTTTTTTCATATACAATGAAACTGTAATCTGTTTTTTGTTAAATCTAAAAGAATACATTTTTAGTTAGAATTTAAGCAATAAATTTATATCTCAATTAAATTGTATTTTTCTTTTATTCAATCGTCTTAGATCAATTCTTCTGTTAAAATATTTGACGTGAAACTCTAAACTCAAGCAGGCTTATCACTAAACACGAAATCACTTGTTTTTAATCTCTTAATGCGCGTTTCGTAAACCATTTATTAGATTGAACCATCTCCCGATGATGCTAACGTGCTTAGTAAAAACAGATGATTTGGTATTTGGTGGTAAAAATAGGAAATAATAATATTAAGGATTCTGAATGATTTTTTCTGATGTTGTTTTTTTAAGTATTTACAATAATCCTGTCCTCAAATAACGCTATCTTTTGATAATAGAATAAGTTATATTAAACAGGAAACACAGAATTTAGGAACAGAATTTAGTTGGAATTGATTTAGGGTATATTGCAGGTAAGATTTTTTGTTTGTTTAAATATTATGTGTTTTGGTACGCTGAAAGTGAAATAGGTTCAATTTTTCTAATATATACTAATCGGGCTTTTAAACAATTTTTTTTGTCATAAATGGAAAGATCATATATGTTTTATAACAAAAATATTTTAATTTTCTCCTTATAATTAAACAGTTATATCAAATTGAAAATAGATTTTTAAACCTAGTACCGATGACACGCCGACAATTCACGAAAAAATCCGGAACAATGGTGACCTCACAATTGTACCGAAGGCCAATATCACCAATATCGCTTATAGCGAAATTTTATTTCGAGCTCTTTCTAAAAAGACATTCGGAGTCCCGGACAAATTAAACAATTTATCGATCTTAATCATTGTTCTATAGGTTTAACCTATGTCTTTGACTGCATTTATTGGTTTGCTATCGATTTGAAAATATACTTGCTTATAATTGTTATTTAGGCTTTCGGTGCTGTTTTCGACGTTATTTTTTTTTATACTTATATATCTTTACATAAGATATGGAGGCTCAAAGGTAAGTTCAGAATGAAACCAGATTAGGGTGCCTTTTTGTTTTTTTCATTCGTTTTTATAACTTTTATTTATATTATTTAATTCATGTGATCAGTTGGCTGAACATCAACTAGTTAAACTAAGGACTGGCAAAGCAGTTTTCCATGGAATCAAAACAAACATCCGAAAGAGTATGTAAAAAAAAGAAAAATAGAAAAGCAAACCTACTATTCAAACAAAAAGTAACGAAAATTGTATATTTTTATTCTAAATAAAATAAAGCAGTTAAAATATTTAGTGTTTTTTCGGATTTTGGTACATTTCATCTACGAGTTGAACTTATTTATTTGATAAGGTATGTTTAAACATAGGTTAGAAATTAATTATAGGCATTGAAGACTGATGGTAGGCTGACAGTGGTTCCAGGATATATTGTGGTACATAGTGGTTTCTAGTTTTCTAGACCTTAACAGGAGAGTCCCACACTTCGACTATAAAAGTTTTCCACTCAAAAAAGTGCCTTCTCTTATTTGGGAAATCTCTGGCTACATTAGAGTTAGTTGGCAGACAGATTTATTTATATTTGCAAATATTATTAAGAGTCTAATATGATGGTTTGTAAAACATGTAAGGCGAAAAATTGCTACCGTTTTAAAAATACTGAAAAACTTAATTAAAGCAATAATGTAGTATGGGTGGATTTTTTTGAAAATGTTAATAGAGTTTAGTGTGGTGGTTTAAAGAATCGGCGTGGTTTTAGTAAGCATTGCAACTTTAAAGCAATCAAACAAATATGTATATAATTTTTGGTAGTGATTGTTTTTATTCTGAATTGATTATTAATGTAGTTTACATATTATAATCCACTGTAATATATTATCCTAGTTGGGGGAAGTTTTATTATATATATTTAACAGTGTATTTTTTATTGAAATAAAATCAGCGATTTAAACAGTATTTATGTGTTTTGTTTTTCTAATTGTGATTTATATTGTTTTTCCGCTCAAAAAAATAATTACAAAACTAGGAAATATCTTTTGTTTATTCAATATTTAATATTTTTCATTTTTTTGAAAATGAATATTACTAATATTACAAATATATACAAAAGATTACTATTTATGACATTATATATATTTTTTTGTTTGAGTTTGAGTATTCATAATCTGCTGAAGCTGCACAATCGTGACATTGAGTATCTTGAACTTTTCTTAATTTGTCATTAATAATGAAGGTAACTATATAAGCTTTACTCCGCACTTTATGTTCTGGACATACTCGTTCTTTTACACGGCAAATATCATTTTTACGGTTAAGTTGAACAAAACCTTTAACCTTGTCACCGTAACTTTCTCGTGACACCCTACCAATAGTTTAATTATATTTAATAGAAATATTTTTTTCTTATTTACATTTAGATTAATATTATTTTTTAAAAAAACTTACATCGATGCTTTAGCATATCGAACTTCAGCTGAATTGAACCGAATATCATTTTTCAGAAAATCTATGACCATAAAAATATCTATATATATATATATATATATATATATATATATATATATATATATATATATATATATATATATATATATACTATATATATATATATATATATATATATATATATATATATATATATATATATATATATATATATACATATATATATATATATATATATATATATATATATATATATATATATATACATATATATATATATATATATATATATATATATATATATATATATATATATATATATACATATATATATATATATATATATATATATATATATATATACATATATATATATATATATATATATATATATACATATATATATATATATATATATATATATATATATATATATATATATATATATATATATATATATATATATATATACATATATATATATATATATATATATATATATATATATATATATATATATATATATATATATATACGAATAGAAGCCTTTGACAGTACTGACGTAAAAACACTGGTACTCTGACGTCACAACCATAGCAGCCAATCGCGGCGTGTTCGTAGTCACGTGATTTTAAAAATGTTGTACATTTTATTTCATTTATAATTAATTATAACAAGTTTTTCGCATCGATTATCAATATTATTTATGATAAAGTTTTAAAATAAAGTAAAAAATTTGATAATTATTTTTTTATTCAAAAACCAAAAAATCACGGGGCAAGAAATGACAAAAATAATGTAGAAGCCTATACCTATCATCTGTTTGAAGGATTTCAAATAGTATTTTCCATATCAAATAGTCATCCCTCCTACAACAAGAGCTTTCTGGAAAGTTTATCACATACACTTGTGAAGTCCGTGTGAATCATAAAATCATTATGACTCCCGAGTCAGGAAAAAGACTCCGCTAATGCTGCATTAAGCAACCTTAAAAGTTTGTTGCCGATACTGTTAAATGGTTTTGAGAAAATGTCATGCGCTTGTCACCTCAGTACAATTTAGATCAGCGTTTCTCAAATTAATGTCCTTGGACTTTGCTCTTCAGTACATAAGTAAGAAAATACCCAAGATTGGTTTAAGTAATAGCAAGTTAGGGCCAAAAATTCCAAATCAATACATACTACATTCTCAACGCGCAATTACAAAACATGGAGATAGTTCATCGTCTCAACTCTTCTTAGAAAGGGAGATTTATCTTTACAACAGTTCTGCAATTCATTGTGGAGTAGCCCAAGCAATACAAACATTGACATCATCTAGACAGTCAATACTAAAGTCTTATATTCCACTGTTGATGTCTTTCGTTATGCTTTTAAAAAAATAAAAGTTTCGTATGAAAAAAATTTGTTCCTGTTGAGAATAAACTATTTATCGTTTAATTAGCATTTCTTGACGCTTAAGATAGTCAAAGGCCTAGTTCATAAAAACGTCGATGCATCACTAGTATGAAATACGAATTAAAAAGTAAGGTGGTGATTATGATGTAAGCCTTGCAACTTGGCTAAGATAAAACAACTCAATGTTCTCTAAACCGAAGTCAAGTTTTTTACTACTAGGAGAGCTTACCTATCCATGACCCACTCACGAACAAGAACAACGAATCATTACTAAACCGAAGGAAGACTTAAAAAAGGAAACTGGAAAAGGACCGCCCTGAGACTGACCTGATAGAATATATTGTTATGGCCATCGAAAAGTCAAATTATACTACTTGAATTGGAGCATCATAACATCGACTTAAGTGCTACTTCTGAAACAATGACGAAAAGTAAATAATGTCTCAATTCATCTGGATGTATACTTGTAACTAGCGGCATGCCTAAACATAAAAGAAATAATACAAAAAATAACCCTAAACTAAGACAAAATATGTACAATCCATCGCACCATATCGCATCCATATGTGCAACCCAATGCTCCATCGCACTAGGCCGTCGCCGTTGAATTTTTGGCGAAAAAACAAGTCTATGTGCTTAAACATCCTCTGTATTTGCCTGGTTTATCGTCGCGTGACTATCTCCTGTTCCCTAAACTTAAACTGGCCATGAAAGGAACGTTTTATGACAGTGTCACTGAGGCGATTCCGATAAATGACATAACAAATTTTAAGCGAGAGTTGGTTGAACATATCCAGCCATTGATGTAGAAGAGATGCTGTTTGAATAAAAATAGATAATATTAACAAAATAACTATTTTTTTTTTAATTTAAGGTTCTGTCATTTTTCTAACATACTGTGTACAAACGAATTGATTATTGAAAGTTTTAGGTGAAATGTTAAGGCACAAATAATTTTAAAATATTGAGAAAAAGTATAACCATATCAACATTACAGAAAGGTAAGATATAACTGCTAAAAACTACAAGGGCATAAACCTGCTAAACTGTGTGTTTATTTATAAACAAAGTTTATCACTCAAAAAATATTACTGAAATCCTCATTGTGTGCAAAGTCAGCTTTGTGGTGATGCTTTGTGAACCTGAATAAGGAATTCGACCAGGTATACTTCAAGAAGTTCTAAAAATTCAATTTCCAATTTATCTCAGGAGAAACAAGTAGGGACAATATCACAGAAGTATATGGAACAAGCGCAGGAAGAATCGCTTGCGATAGAAAACCAAAAACACGTAGACTGACTGATAGAAAAAGATAGACCGAAGAAAAAAACTCGGGTTTTATTAAATATATGATGGTGGTGGTGATGGTGGTTAGGTTTTTCAGTTTTCACTATTTTGTGTCTGAACCTCTTAAATTTAGTTGGGGCTCATTTTTTTGTTTGTTTCAGGTAAGATTGTTTTACTGTTTAAACAGTATATATGTTTTGATATCCTGAAAGTGAATATTCTTATTAAGGTTAATACATTTGTCAGCGTATATATTACTATAAGAAAATATTGTGATTCTTGATGCATTTCCTATAGTTAAATATGGGGTTATACTACCTAAACGTCATCGGGTGTTTTGTGTGATGGAATTTCAATGTATGCGTTAATTTTTTAGATTAATTTTCAATAATATTTTCATTTAAGGTGATTTCTTTTCGAAAGAAATTTATTAAAAAATTTTTCAAAACGTTTCATCACAATCTACAAACATAGAATATATGATAGATGGTTTTTCTGCAAATCCAATTACACAACAAGTCAAAATCTGAATAATGACATAGTTGGTGTGATGTAAGGAATAGGGATAATTTTTGGCACACTGTAAAAATATCACCAATTTATCGATATCTATAACAATCATTATTTGGTTAATTTTTATCTTATTCTATTCTTGTGAGAAAACGTATTTTATCCTATTTTTAATTTTCTTAGTTGTCGCTAGATACTATTTCTAGGATTATCTTATACGTATTCTATAGGCTTTAGATCTGGAAACTGGGTAGGTTATTTTAAAAAAGTAATGGATTTTTTTATATCTTTTGACTACATAGAAGAAAATCAAAAAAATTGGGGTTTTTACGGTTTCTTAAGCGCATTTGCAGAAAGCCATGTCTTCATTGTACCTGTTTCTCACAGAAATTGGTTGTGCACATTCAGGTAGTCTAACAAATATATCTTCGCATTTGAGAAAGAACGCATTTTAAACTTTCAGTATTTTTTTTCATTATAGCTGGATTATATTTTTAAGAGTATACCATGAATGTTCTATTGGGTTTAGATCCGGAGAATGTGCATGCCATCCTTTCGTTCAAGATTATGTTACAATGCTGAATATTTTTGTGTTCAAGAGGCTTTTTTGTCAACATTTTTTGTTATTAATGTTTGACGCGTTTCGCTAGCACTGTAGCTTCGTCAGAAAAAAATATTTACGATGTCGATGGCTATAAATACAAAACTTTTACACAATCAATTATATATGATTAGGAAATCGGTACAGATTCTACTTCTTGCCTGTACAAATTCAATAAAGGATTTGTCCTTTTCTATTTAGTTATTCAGAAAGGTTTTTCATATTTTTATCGGTTTATTACTAAACTCTAAAGATGATTTAATTTGATACTTTTGTTTTGAGCATGTAGGGCTTCGTCAGAAAAAAATATTTACGATGTCGATGGCTATAAATACAAAACTTTTACACAATCAATTATATATGATTAGGAAATCGGTACCGATTCTACTTCTTGCCTGTACAAATTCAATAAAGGATTTGTCCATTTCTATTTAGTTATTCAGAAAGGTTTTTTCATATTTTTATCGGTTTATTACTAAACTCTAAAGATGATTTAATTTGATGCTTTTGTTTTGAGCACGTAGGGTTTTGAAATCACGGTTAAAAAGATGATTTGCAGTTAGCAGATGTGAAGTATAATTAGAATTATGTTATTGATTGAGAAAACTTCTTTCAAGTTCTTTAATTATTTGCTTGAGAGATCTGCCTACATACGATTTGACATACATTATAGTTTATATATATATATATATATATATATATATATATATATATATATATATATATATATATATATAGATATATATATATATATATATATATATATATATATATATATATATATATATATATATATATATATATATATTTCCATCAAGTATTGGCTACCTGAGTTATTTTTTTTTTTTTATTGTAGCTGGATTAAATCTTTAGGAGTACACAATGAATCTTCTATTGGGTTTAGATCCGGAGATTGTGCATGCCATCCTTTCGTTCAAGATAATATTGTCATTCTGGATATTTTTATGTTCAATAAGAGACTTTTTTGTGAAAATTTTTTGATATTAATGTTTGACGCGTTTGGCTAGCTCTAGCTTCGTCCAAAGAAAAATTTTTTCATTGTAGCTAGATCTTTAAGAGTATACAATGAAAGTACTGTTGGGTTTAGATCCGGAGAGTGTGAATGTCTTGATTTCGTTCAAGATAATATTACCATGCTAGTTTTTTTATGTTCAATAAGAGCCTTTTTTGTAATTTTTTTTGTTATTGTTAATGTTTGACGCGTTTCGCCAGCATTCTAGCTTCGTCAGAAAAAAATATTTGCAATGTCGATGGCTATAAATACAAATTTTTTACACAATAAATTATATATTTTTAGGAAATCCGTACTGATTCTGTTTCTTGCCTGTACAAATTCAATAAAGGCGATTTGTCCGTTTCTATTTAGGTATTCAGAAAGGTTTTCTCATCTTTTATACGGTTTATTATTAAACTCCCCAGATGATTTAGTTTGTTAATTTTGTTTTGAGCATTTAATTAAGTAATCAAATCGGAACATCAGTTAATAATAACCAAAAAACAATTATTTTTCTCATCATTATCAAAAAAAAGCTTATATAAAATTTGAAAATTAGCCAGTGTTAGCATTTCTATTTATCGGTTTGTTAATCAACATGATCTTATATATTCTTGTTTAAAAATTAAATATGAATTATTACAACCCCGGAAATAATTGTAATCGATAGACATTTATTTTTAAAATATCACCAACAGTAATATTCCATTCAAGTGTGATTTTATTCCGTCTTTGTCTTCGACACTGTATCAAACTGAATCTGAATCAAAGTAAAATATCTGAAACTTTCCCTGATTTTTATTGAATCTAAACTATCACTCCTAAATACAGGAGTGTTTAGGAGTGATAAAAACTAAAGTAATCAAATCGGAAGATCAGTTAATAATAACCAAAAAACAATTATTTTTCTCATCATTATCCAAAAAAAGCTTATATAAAATTTGAAAAGATTGAGTACAGATTCTGTTTCTTGCCTGTACAAATTCAATAAAGGCAATTTGTCCGTTTCTATTTAGGTATTCAGAAAGGTTTTCTCATCTTTTATACGGTTTATTATTAAACTCTCCAGATGATTTAGTTTGTTACTTTTGTTTTGAGCATTTAATGTTTTGAAATGCATGTAGTGATTTTCATTTAGCAGATGTGAAGTATAATAGAATGATGTTTCTGATTGAGAAAACTTTTTCAAGTTCTTTAATTATTTTATTGAAAGATCTATCTGTTTGTTTTGTCCTAAACTCATATGTTTTTACTTTTTCGTTGTTCTTATATATTGGATGTTTTTTTTTTGATCTGTAACGATATAAAAATAATAGGTTTTTAGAAATTAGCAAAAAGTGAAGGCAGTCGTCTTATTTGAGTGAGCATTTTCTCATAGATAAAATTTTAATATATTATTTTATTAGCCAGTTTTTACTTTGCATACTAGCATGCATTTTGCTTTGGAATATTTGCCAGTCTTTGCATTATTGTGAACTTATATGTTAACTTTAATTTAAAACAATTCAACAATGATCACAAAATAAAAGAATTTACGTTTATAATTAGTTATTTTTTTTATATTATCTAGTCAGATATTCATCCAGTAATTTTGATAGCCCTTAATAATTATAACTATTTAGATAATTATTAGTGGAAACCGACAATATGATACAATATTTAACAGGGGTAGCCGATACTCGATGAAAATTCATTTTAAATAAACCAACTAAGATTTATATCTGATTATCTACTATATTTGCAACTTGTATATATTACAATTCTTTCGACACACAATCAAATAAGAACTAGAATTGAACTAATGTATTAAACTAAAGGCTTTAATATAGTTCGTATTTGAAAAAGGTGTGTGTCGAAACAATTGTAATACAGATACTTTTTAAATATAACAGAAATGTAGACATAAATCTTGGTTCGTTTATTTTCTATATAGGAAAAAGGGATGAGGGGTGTAGAATGAGTGTCAATACGTAAGTGGTTAAAGCTTTTGACCGTGAGCGTATTTTGACTAGCAAAAATTATTGATACTAAAAATTGACTATAAAAAATTATTAGTAAAAAATATTTTATGAATATTAGAAGTATTTCTGGATAGTCTTTGTTGTCGCACTTGTTTGCTGTCGCTCATCATTATTAGAAGAAATGTGATAAAATGTTCATCAATTTCTGCAGACTCTACGCTCAAAATAATTTCCTGATAAATCGTATCCTAAGTTAAAGGGATAAAGTTCAGACTACTTTAGTGTATTCCTTAGTGTTTTTTTTAGATATCTTTAATTCTTTCACTATCACTTTCACTATCTTTCACTATATTCACTATCTTTAGTTCTTAATTTCGATTTTTTGGATACGGGACGATTTTAACCTCTGTATTTCGAATATAAATTGTAGATTTTTTCACGATATTGGAGACTTAACTGAAGTGTCCCTAATTAAATGACAAACTTCTGAATGTGTCCTATTGGAATGACCGAAAAGAACAATTACGAAGTATTACTGTCCAACCTATTACCAAAGAAAACAAACTTTGCTTTAAATCGAATCAAATCAAATCGAAAAGCCATATATTAGTTATTAAATCTGTATCAATTCTTGTTATAAAATCGTCGTTATCAAATATTAATACTGAAGTTATCAAGATCCAAGATCGTCGATTCGTGCTAATCTTATTCGTACTTCCTATACCTCATGCTTTGGAACTTTTAACTAGTGGTTAAAATCAAATCGTGTCAGTGATAAGAGTTTGTCATGATTATTTTAACCTATCTAAATGTGTGTGTTCAACCAATCCTAATGTGGTTTTGACCTTCAGGTTTTTTTCCATTCATTCTTATTTGGTCCTTTACTTTACAGTTTCTGATTCTCAGCATTATGCCATCTTTACTTACCTATTGGCATATTTAGTTTTTGGCCTTTTTCTTAATTTGTTTCTCACTGGTGTATTTTTATTGTTGATTAGACTATATATATATATATATATATATATATATATATATATATATATATATATATATATATATATATATATATATATATATATATATATATAGCACAGAAGGGAATGGAAAGATGTATGCTTGGCGTTACAAGACGAGACAGGCAGTCCTGCGCCGTCCGCAGCCATGCGCCGCATGGATCAGGGAACAAACGAAAATATGTGACATCATTGGAAGAGTAAAGCAATTGAAATGGAGATGAGCGGGCCATATAGTGAGGCGATGGGATGACAGATGGACCAAGGCAATCCTGAAGTGGATACCGCTTGATCGCAAACGTCCGCGAAGAAGACCGAAAGCACGATGGATTGATGACATCGTAAAGTATATTGGACTAGAGTGGCAGAGGAAAGCCCAGGACCGTAAAAGTTGGAAACATGCTGAAGAAACCTTCATCCTGCAGTGGATCGACACGGGCTGATGATGATGATGATGATGATGATGATGATATATATATATATATATATATATATATATATATATATATATATATATATATATATATATATATATATATATATATATATATATATATTCAGGACTTCAGGACCGGTTTCTGGCCTCACATCCGTGGTCAACTGGGCTTCAATCTAACGCAAGGAGACAGCTGAATAGAAATGAACAGAGCGAGACCAAGTGAACTGGCCATATCGATAGCGGGTCGCAATCTCAACTTACGCCATCCTATGGTGAATCTTTGCAACAGTCGGAACTACGCGACACATTCTTCCTACAACCTTGGGTGTAGGTATCAGGTATGCTCAAAAGATAGCATAGTGGGGCCGTGGAGAGAGATATTTGACTAACTGAAATATTTCATCCGTACTTCCACGTACCTCTCGTCGTTTCAAATCAGCCGTCGCCATCGCGTCGAGACAACTACCTCCCAGTACCGGTTTTTGACCTCACAGACGTCGTCAGCTGAACTCGAGTCTAACGTCAATATGGCCAGTTGACTTGGTCTGGCTCTGTTCGTTTCTATTGAGCTGTCTCGTTGCGTTAGATCTGCTTATTTCTCAGGAGTGGGTCTCAGCATCACACAGCATTTGCAGCATCACTGAACATTAATTCTTTTTGCTATCCTGGCTTTAACCTGCTCTTCCATTCCATGTTTGTCTATGATGATTGGGCCAAAGTGGTGTTTTTCCCCTACTTTAATTTTTAGCCCTTCCTTGTATATTTCTTTTTTTTTTAATTCTCATTTTCATGTATTTTGTTTTGTTTTTATTTATTCGGAGCTCAAATCTTCTTGCTTCTCCCATTAATCTTTGGGTTACATTTCTCATGTCTCCGAATTCTCGTATTACATGTGTTACTTCGTCGACGAAGGTTAGACATTGCTTGTTTTTATCGCATATTAGTCCTATTCGATGTATCGAACTTCTCCTCGGCACAGATTACTAACTTACTTACTTAACACTAACTTAAACAAGCAGGCCAACAACGGGTCTCCTTTTCTGAGGCCCGATCTTTCCTTGAAGGGTTTTGAATATTGGCCATTTGCTTTAACCAAGCTGACTGTTTTCTATACTAATTTCTGTTAAAACCATTAGTTTTTTATTAACTTCTAGCTCTCCCATTGCTTCTAGTAATTCATTTCTATCAATGTAGTCGTTGCCGTTGGAAATCCATAAAGAGCATGTGCATATTTAAACCTTGTCGGTAGTGCCTTTCCTGAAATTGCTATAGCAACATTATCTGGTCTAATATTGATCTGTAAGTCCTTATACTCTCCCATTAAATCATCTGAGGCATGCCTTATCCCGTTCTTGATTGCTCTCGCTGGTATATAGTATACCACTTCCAGTAATGGAATTCCAGAATGGAATTCCCTGTCGTTGTCACAAAGAAATTTTATTCTTGAAAATTGGACACAGTACCGCTCGTTCCCATTTTCTTGGAATTTCATTCACATTCATTTTCATTTCACATTCCTCCAGCACTGGTCTGTTATCTCCATAATTTCCTCTAGTAGTTTTGGGCCCCCATATTTTATCAGCTCCATACTAATCTGGCTCTCGCCTGGACTTCTATTGTTCATGCGACTTATGAGTTCTTTAATTTCTTCTATGCTGGGTTCCGTTGTGTTTTGACTTTCTGCTCCCTCCTCCAGTTCTCTCTCGATACCTATGTCGGTTCCCTCCTTTTCTTCTTCATCGGTGCTTCCTGTCTTATTCAATATTCGCTCAAAATAATCTCCCCAAATTTCTATATTTTTCCTTTCGTTTATAAATAGTTTTCCTTCGCCGTTCTTGCAGTTCGTTGACATCCTTTCTTTTCGTTCCTATAGCATAATAAGAATTCCTTATTTGCTTTTCATTATACTTGCTTCCAATTTCCTCCACATCTCTTTCGAAAACTTGTCTTCGTTTTCTCCAGCATATTTGTTTGACCTATTTTGTTAATTTATTAATTCACTTACTCTCTTACGTCTTACACTCTTTCGTTTTTTCTCCAGAAATTTTAACCTCGCTTTACGCCTCCTTTCCACTGCCACCTGACATTCTGTGTCCAACCAGCTAGTAGTTCTTGTTCTTGTATCCATAGTTGCTGATCCACTGTTGTTATTGTTTTTTCTAGGTTATCCCATCGTTTATCTATTGTTTTATGTGCTATTCTTCTTATTGTACCCATCATTTTCTCGTCTTTGCCTCTCATTTCAGCACTTTCCAGATTATTTGTAAATATGCTTCCTTTATCAATTTTCCTTTCTCTTTTGTTGGTATTTTCCCATTTCATTTTCACTCCTACCAAAAAACGACCCGTACTCAAATCTGTTCCTCCTGAACTCCTGATCTGGGTTATGATCCCTGTATATTTTTTCTCTATCAGTACCAGATCTATTTGATTTATCATCCTGCCATCTTGTGAAATCCAAGCCCCTTTGTATATTTCTTTGTTTGCAAAACATGTGCTCTTAATTATCATGTCAGTCTCCATTGTGAATTCTATCAGTTTCTGTCCCCATAACTATCTTAATATCATAAGCTGGTATTTTCAGTAGTAACTTCCTCCTAGAGTTCTTTCTCTTCTCTGACACTATCTTCCGTTGGCATATGTATGTTCAGGATGCTTACTTTCCCGGATATACCCTTAAATTTTGCCACAGACTCTTGCTAAACAGAATACTATACTTTTCCGTTTCCATTTCTAAATTCCAATCCTTACCATTTTTGATTTAGTCTTTTTTATTACCTTACTTTTCCCTCTCTCCAAGCCTTTACTCGTTGCCGGGTTCACAATCATGTCATTGTCCATTTTTGCAAATTCCAGTTTTAGTTTTTTGAGCTTGTTGGTTGTTTGTCCTGTTTTACCGTCTCTAAATGCTCTTCCGAATTGTTCTAGATTCATTCTACCTCATTAATTATTAGTTTCTTGTAGCCTATTTTTATCTTTTTGCTGGCTTCCTTTTCCCTGTTTGCTTCAATTCTAATGTTCTTTTGAATCCCTGTTCTTTAGACATGTCCTCATTTATGGGGACACGTAAGTTTGTTGTTCCCTTTTTCTCCTTCACCCAATTTCTTGGTGCTCTTAATTCTTAGAAACACTTCTAGATTACATTTCATAAATTCGTACATACCCTGCTTCACTGTGTTCTCATAATAGGTTAATACATTCAATCCTTGCACTACTATGTTATTTCTCTTTTTTTCTTTATCCATAGTCCCGACCTTGTTTTATATTTCTTTCACTTCCCTTTTTAATTCTTTGTTTTCCTCTTTCAATTTTTTATGTTCTTCAAAAATTTTGTTAACCTTCTCTCTAAATTCCGTCAGTGATAGGCACACGAAATAATACGTAATAGTTTAAGATTCACCCTTCTGTAGTACTTGTTCCCCAGAGGGGAGTGGTGCGATTTCGCCTACGGAAACCTTATCCATACACCAGATGTGCTGATTTGGATTTATTTTAGAAAATAAATTAGGGTGATTTGGAGGGCGCGAACGCCATCACCCAATTGGTAATCGAGAAATCGCTTGCTGTGGAACGAGGCATCCGGGACGAATACCCACTCAGCTCAGTGCCGCCACCTAGTACGCAAGACCGTAGAGTAAGAGGGTCCGGTCTCAGGCCAGCGGTTGCCTCGAGTAACCGTACAACTGTCATTGTCTCCCTACACTTTATAGCTCGATTATACCGAAACGCTCCTCCTATTTGACCTTGCTGTCCCATTCATTACCACTGAAATTTCTATGCAGTGGAAAAACCTGTTCGTTTCGTATTATTTTTCTCTTAAAATAAATCACTATTTAAAATATATACACATTCAAATATTCCAAATTGTGTGTAGTTATTAAGCAAAATATGATTGCACTTTTATATACTGTCTGACATACAATATGGGGCAAGTATCACACCACGGTTTTGGTTTCGCGCCATTATTTTTTTGTGATATTTGTCATAGTTTGCTTAGCTGTTGTGAAGTGCAGACGTGCAGTTTTATTATAAATATGAATAAACGCTAAAAGAAAGCAGTGAAATGATTACTATTTACATTAAAACAATTATTCATTTATTTGTAAATTTAATCATCCGTCGCCTTACAAAACGATTATTTATCGTTTATTCAATCAATTTCCTAAATTCGGAATAGTTGAGGATAGGCCTCACGACAGAGCTCCGAGAACAGTGCGAAGCCCTGCAAATATTGCACTTGCGGAGTAATCTTTGGAGTCTCCTAAAACGTCGATTTGATGATGTACACAATTGGGAATTTCTCCACGCAGTTTAAGTCGAATTTAAGGTAACAACGACATGTTTTCATATAAGATTCAAATCGTTCAAAACCTATTTCTACAGATAATTATAAGCGATTAGAATACAGTAATGCATCATAAACTACTTTCATCAATTTGACAATTTTTAAGCAAAATTGATTTGATGACTCCGGATTATTTTTATGGGGATTTTTAAAGAAAAATCTGCTGAAATCGCTGCATTAACACCAGATATATTTTCTCTACAAACTCATTTATCAACTGCATTCCCAATTCACGTAAAGATTTAAGCCTGTTTTCGATAACTATTTTATTTGCTCTCAAGATTACCATAATGTTTATTCTCGCAGTATCTACAAAACAAGAAAGGGACCCTCTGCAATTATTGTCAAAGGCCATCTGTTATTTTTGCTCGACGTCGAATACATTTTTGCTTTTTTGTCAATTATACTAATTTTTCTTTTTTACACGATATAATAAAAAAAGCTATCGCGAACATCGTCGCACGTAATTTTTTCGGCGTTGGGCGCGGGTAAACTATTGGACGTTTACGCTCCAAAAACAAAGCAGATCCATTAAAATGAATGCTACCTGAACGTTACGGACTGCGCGAAGGAGATAAATAGTCTTTTGTCTAGATGGTGAACCTATGAGAGGCTACTAAAGATCCGAAATACTTGTGACTGGATGTAAAAATGGCCGAAAATGTATAAAGTGCGGTGGGTTCACCGCCGCGCGACCGCTTGAAAGTTCAAAATGTTTTTTAATAACTCTAGGAAACACTCAACTCCGGAAACTTGGCTCTGAATAATTTTACGCATTGCACAGATACCAAACTTTTCACTCAGAAAATTATATTTCCGAATGGTGTAATGCTTTGAGAATGATTTATCTGTTGTGTAGGCGAAATATGCTAGTAAAAGTGTAACTGCTTATGCTCCTGTCAACGATAGAATTATAACAAAAATAATGAATGTCAAGCTGTTCACATTGACCCTCATGCAGGTCTACGCTCCAAAAAGTCAATTAACTGAAGATGAAGTAGATGAATTTTATGGAAACCTTGAAGAAACTATTCGTAAAATTCCAAGTTGAAAAATCATGATTATACTTCGAGATTTCAAAGCCAAGGAGGGTCAAACATTGTCTGACAGTCATATCAGGAACATTGTTGGCAAATACGGATTGAAAAAAGAGAAATGAAGGACTTATAAATTTCTGCATAGAACAATAGTTGGTAATCGCAAACACTTTATTTTAACACCTTATTCGTCGTCTGTACAGATGGCAGCTCCCGGATTGTAACTAGAGACGTCAAATTGATTACATTTTGATAAGGTCTCTATTGCGATCGTCAATATGGAATATTAAAACCTTTCCTGGAGCTAAATGTGAAAGTGACCAAGGACTATTCTATTCTAGATTTCATTTAAAATTGAAAGTACCTCCCAAAATGTCCAATCACTTTCCAGCAGTTTCCAGCAAGTCCAGCATCTTTATGAACTTCAAGAAAAGATTCGCGAAAAGCTGCAACTCATTCCAATGCCTAATAGCATTACATATTCCGAGTTTTGGCATAGGAACCATTATTACTGAGTCCATTGATAAAACAAACACAAACACTTTAGAAACACCAACATTAGATGACTGATACCACTCTTGATTTAATCGAAAAACAACGCACACACATGTGGTTATAAAAAATGGTTATACAGTCAGAGGAACACCACCTTAAATATTATTATAAATTCAGAGATTCTGCAAGAAAGATAAAAATGATCACATCAAAAAGACTTGTCGAGAATTCCAGTCACATGCTAATTTAAACAACATCAAAGACATCTATAAGCTCTATAAGGCTGTGAGGAAAATAACAGAAATATATACACCATGTACATGGATAATACAAAATTAAAATAACAGATATCGATGGCATTTTAAAAGAATGGTAAAAATTTTGTAGCCAAACTTCAACTTTTTGACATTTTCAAATGTTCCAAGTTGGACAAGTTACAGTTGGAAACATCTTGATATATATATATATATATATATATATATATATATATATATATATATATATATATATATATATATATATATATATATATATATATATATATATATATATATATATATATATATATATATATATATATATATATATATATATATATATATATTCATAAGTGGATTCAGAAGTAGATAAAGTACAATGGATCACATCCAGGTTGTTCAGAAGGCCATGGAGAGGCATAATGAATACACCATACCACTCTGCTTAGATTTTATCGACTACGAAAAAGCATTTGTCTCAACCTCAAAGCAGGTTATAATGGATGCATTGCTTAGCCAGGGGGTAGACCAAGCATATGTTAACCTATTAGGATCGATATATGACAGAGCTACACCGACAATTTACCTTGATAATCTTGAAGTTGGAATTAATATAGAGCGAGATGTACGGCAGGGTGACGAATGAAGAAGTAGACACAAGTTTGGTATATTCAAACATTTCAACAACTCTTATTGAT